>CM061133.1:302119195-302719195 GCA_030789695.1 Scilla litardierei | reverse complement strand
CCGGCAAGGGAAAACAGAGGAGTGGGAGCGGTGACAGAGACACGGTGTGCGCGCCAATTTTGGGTGATGGAGGGAGGCGTCGGCTCAAGGGGCGGCGGAGGTTTGCCGAAGGTGTGAGGCGACCGATCGGAGGTCGGGTTGCTGGAGGGGATGTCTGCGGAGGCAGATGTGAGGCGTTGGAACATGGGGAGAGAGAGAGAGATCCAAGTGTTTTGTTGGCTTGATAGAGGTGGGTTAGGTTTATATATGTTTAAAAAAATAATTAAATATTAATTAAGTTAATTTATTAATTATTTAAATTATTAATTAGTTGGAAATGTTAATTTGTTTGTAACGGGTTTTGGTTTCGAAATTTACAGTTTTCTAATTATTCATGTGAAGGAAACCTGGGATAATTGTGACATGTCCTAACTTCAGTCTATGGAGCCCGAAGACTGATTTATAGCTTCTTATTCAATATCATTAGTTGTGGTTCATGTTCTGATCACAATGTTCATGTTCCAAACTTAATTTTTTAAAAAGATTTTTGAGTCAATGTTGATGTTCCAACCTTAATTCTTTAAAAAAATGTTCTTGACCCACAAAGCATTTGCTTAATCGCTAGGCCTTTAAATTATTCTTGTGATCATGCAACATCACAATATTGGTAAACTTGGCTTAGTTCATTTCTCAGTTAACAATGTGTGATGGTATTTTTAAACTGAAAATGTAAAGGCACAAGTTCATTAAGCTGTGATTTGAACGGATATTGAGATTATTGGAGCTGTCTTTCCTCTACTCTTGTTCTTACTTTATGGAATTTTCTTACACGTAGACAATCCTTTATACAATTGATGGGGCCCCCACGAGCAATCCCTTACGGATTGGTGACGGTGACAAATGTGACAGTAGAGTGTCACCTCAATGCCATATCAATCCTATTAATCTATATGTTTGCTAGTAAAAATTTACAGGTTTGCCACCCCACTTATTTACAGGTTTAACATTGAAATGTTTGTCTCTTTAAACCCGGAGACAATACACACATACACTCTTTCTCTTCCATCTCCTTTACACATGGGTGTGTGTCCCGCATGCTGTGATGGGGTTTCTTTTTGGGTGTCATGCACAAAGTACAATTGAGGGGGACCCTCCACGGGCAATCCCCTACGGATTGCTGACTGGAACAAAGGTGGCAGTAGAGTGTCACATTCCTGCCACCTCAGCCCCACTAATTTACAGATTTTCCACTACAAAATTATAGGTATTCCATCCCCATCTATTTACATGTTTGTCATTCACTGAAACTTTTCTTTTTTAACCCGAAAGACAATACCCACACTCACACATATTTTTCTCTCTCCTTTACACCTGACCGTGAGTCCCACATGCTGTGAGGGGGTTTTCTTTTGGATGTACATGCACGTTGTGCACGTGTTATTTCTTGTATGTGTGCATTTTGTATTTGGACACAAAATTTCAAAATCTCAGCACTACTTATTTTTCTATTTCCCAAAGTTCAAACCAATCTCACTAGCTTGCACGTGGCCTCCACATGTTACTTGAGGCTATCCGCTTGGTCAGATGAGATTCCGATACATTCACTCGCGGACCAACTTAAAAACATGACACCTTGGGACGATCCGACCCGAAGCATACTGCGGCCCAACCTGCTCCATTTGGATGTAAACATGGTCCGGGTACGGGTTTGGATCAGTATAAACGAGTTACAGTGGACCCGGTCATGGACTCTCTTCAGGCTTTAGCTATCCTTCCATTACTCAGACAAGTAATTTTTTGATACATTTGAAAGCTGGTTAAAGGCACATGTGTTTTTCGCATCTATCAGGAATCGATCCCTGGTGACCCCACTGGAAAGCGAAGGTAAATACCACTAGATCACAGTCCTTTGACCGAACAAATAATTTTAGATATAAGAGAAACCATTATAGATAAGCGATCTAGATTAAGAACCCCGCAGCCACATGACTACAATTTCAATTCTTAAATTTTGAATTAAAAATGACAAATTTCTTCAAATGTGATGGGCCCATTTCACTTTGGATTTTTCTGTCAAATCTGTTGGAAATAATAGGCTCTCAAAAGACATTGTTTCATTTTCACTAACTTTTTTAGTCCCATTGCTTGGGCAATTTTCTTTGGATGAGTTATTATGGAGTTATTGAGACTTGGGGATGTGCCTCAAGGGGTACGACTATTTTACAAAGGGGAGAGGACTTACATGAGCATTGGTCCACCACACCCGCCGGCGCCATCCGCCGAACGTGTCGTGCCTTTCCTTTTTTGGATGGCGTGGCTTTCCTTTTTTGGATCTAGCCCTTTAATTGTCTCAACGTCCTAATTTTGATTGCCCTTAAATGTCTTGACATTCCAAATTTGATTACAGTTGTTTATTGCAGTTGTTAATGACCAAACGGCTATTTGATTGCAGCTGTTTATTGTAGCGGTATTGTGCAAATTCCAAAGTTTCTGGCCGTAAGTGGACACGTCTAGATGCTGCTATGTTAACCTTGGGGAGCAATCGGCGATATCGATTACCACCGAGATCGCGCCGTAATTGCTTTCAAGTCAGTGGTCGTCCCACGACACAGCCTTCTTACTTCTAATAAGTATTTTGTTCATTTGTCTCTGTTTCTTCGCTTCCCTATATAGTCATCCTCTGTTCCTATATAGTCTGTTTCTCTGTTCATTTGTCATACAGCCATAGTCTTATACATCTTTTAACCAACAATTTGAAAGCAATTAATTTCACTATTACTATGGCTATCATCACAAACAAATCCATTCTTGATCTTTCTAAGTTAAAACCGTTTGATGGTAAAAATTACAAATGCTAGTCCCAAAACTTCTTATTCTTTGAACAATTAGAAATCGACTATGATTTGTTCTCTGCATGTCCTTCTGTTACTTCTGCTGTCGAAAACACCACTACCCCCACTACTATTGTTACTGTTACTAAATCTAATAAAGAAGAGATTAGGACATATGGGAATGATAGTAAAACTGTCAGATGCCACCTTCTTAACCATATGAAAAACTCTCTGTTTGATTTATTTATGATTCATAAATCTGTTAAGTTTATTTGGGATTTTATAGAGAAGAAATATGGTGCATATGATGCAGTGAAGAAGAAATACATTGTTGGGAACTGGATGAATTTCCAGATGGTAGATGATATATCTATAATGAAGCAGGTTCATATATATGAGAACTTGTATGCTGATGTTCTTAACAAGGAAATGAGGATATACGAAATCTTTCAAGCGAACATGTTGTTGGAGAGGTTCCCCAGCTTCATGGAATGAATACATGAATCACATCAAACACAAGAAAAAGGATATGTCGCTGCATGAGCTTATTAATCACATGTGAACTGAAGAGGCTAATCGCCTCAAAGATAAGCTTGATTCTCTTTCTGTCATTTCTATAAAGGCTAACATCGTTGAATCTGCTAGTCTGTTCAACAAAAACATGTTCAAAGGCAAATGCAAGAATACCTTTAACTAAGGATAGAATAAGAAGCAAGGCAGGTTCACCAAACCAGAAGGCAATGTCCAGAAGCCAAACGTGGTGAGCTATGTCTGCGGCAAGCCAGGCCATAAGGCCTATCAATGCACTCAATGCCAAGGACCCCAAAAGACGCTCCAGTAACAAGGTGAAAATGATGTTGCTCAAGCTAACCTTGCTGAACAGGAAGAAGTCAGTGTTGTTGTAGTTGTTGAAGCAAGCCTGGTGGCCAACAACATTGATTGGGTGTTGGACACTGGCGCTACAAGGCAGCTATGCGCCAACAAGGAGCTTTTCCATGACTTCAAAGAACTGCTGGTACTGAATGCGTCTTCATGGGAAACTCAACCACTTCTGGAGTTGCTGGTAGAGGTACAATCTTGCTGAAACTCACTTCAGGAAAGACCTTATCCCTCAACAATGTCATCTACGTCCCATCACTGCTCCGCAATCTCGTGTCTAGTGCCTTACTGAATAAAGCTGGTCTGAAACTTGTCTTTGAAGCTGACAAGGTTGTAATCACTTGTAGTGGGGACTTTGTAGGGAAGGTGTATCTGAGTGCAGGTCTGTTTATTCTTAACGTTGTTTCTGAAATTCTGAATAAACACGCTTCTGTTTATATTACCGAGTCTTTAGATTTATGGCATGGCCGACTAGGGCGTGTCAATATTGCAGCAATTAAAAGGCTAAGGAACTTGGCCCTCATACATGCAATAAGCTCAACAGAATTCTCCAACTACCATGTTTGTGTAGAAGCTAAGTTCACTAAAAACCCATGTAAACCTCTCTCTACTAGGCAATCAAACCTTCTAGAACTAATTCATTCGGACTTAGCTGACTTCAAAAATACCATGAGCAAAGGATGAAAACATTACTATATCACCTTTGTTGATGATTACTCTATGCTCACTATGGTGTACATTCTTAGAACGAAAGGTGAAGCAGAAGAGATGTTTATTAAATACAAGGCTGAACCACAAAACCAACTTGATAAGAAAATCAAGAGAGTTAGGTCTGACAGAGGTGGAGAATATAGTACCAACACCCTAAAGGATTATTATGAGAAGAATGCAATTATACATGAGTTTAGTGCCCCTTACTTACCACAACAAAATGGTATAGCTAAACGTAAGAACAGAACCTTGAAAGAAATGACGAGTGCCATGCTTTTGAGTTCAGGGATGTCTGATGACATGTGGGGGAAGATATTCTTTTAGCTTGTCATGTTCTTAACCGTGTACCCATAAGAAACTAGATAAGACACCTTATGAGATGTGGAAAGGATATACTCCCAACCTGAATTTTCTTAGAGTGTTTGGGTGTTTGGCCAAAGTAGGTCTACCTGACTTTAAGAAGTCTAACATTGGACCTAAGACCTATGATACTGTGTTCATTGGTTATGCTCATCATAGTGCTGCTTATAGATTTATGTCTTTAATAGATCACTCTATTTCTGAGTCCAGAGATGCAGAATTTTTGAGCATGTTTTTCTTTTGAAAAAGGAATTCATGTCTCTTATGCCTACTGATGTTTCTATGCACATTACTTTAACATTATCTGATAATGTGCGAACAAATAGTTCGACTTTTACTAGTACTATTACTGATAAACCTAGAAGTAGTAAGAGGCAAAGAATTGTCACGCCCCGCTTCCCAAAATGGACGGAGGCGAAGCGTGACAAGGCCCGCTTAGGCCAGAGCTGAGAAGCTCGGACCCAATAAGCGTCTGTAGAGGTACCATTTAAAAGATTTTCAGGTTCTTGCATTTATAAAGTTCGAACAACAGAAAGTACAGAAAAGAAGTTGCATTCATTGAATAGAGATATAATATCCAACAAGTACAAAGTCTAAAAAGGAGCCTAAGCATGGCAACAACTATCTAAAAGCAAACTAAAGGTAGTAACCTCTGAAAGTGACGACTAAGAAGACCTCAAGGTCTGGTCCTCGTCGGGCGCGTACTCTGGGTCGACGTCCTCGGCTCCTCGTGCTCCAGTGAGTCTGCCTCGTCCACGAACTCTGGCTGAGCACCTGACGTACAGCACCCAAGAAAAGGAACTGTACGTCAGGTAAAGTCTACAAGAAGGGTTAGACTTTACTGCAAGTGCACCGAACTTTAAACAACGATTTACTGGTTGATTAACATGCTGAGGTTCTCTTACACAACAGTTTACTGGTTGATTAGCATGCTGCGGTTATAACAGGGTAACACAACAGGAAGTAACGTAGCAGGAAAGTAAAACGGGACAAGTAGTAGTCGTAGCGTGTACTACCGACTACGGGACTATCCTAAAGGTGTCAGGACAAGACGGAACTAGACAAGACAAGACAGGACACGACACGACTGACAGGACTAGTAGAACACGAAGGGTTCACGCCTTACGGTTCAAGGGGGATCAGACCCTCTTGCCGTGCGCACGTTCAACCCTACCCCAAACCCCAGAACTCAGGACAGGAAGCACGGAGATCACTTTCGCAAGGAAAAGCACCTGAAACGCCCGTAGGCTTTTTCGTAACACAGAGATCACTTCCGCAAGGGAAGCACCTGAAACGCCCGTAGGCTTTTTCGTAACACAGAGATCACTTCCGCAAGGGAAGCACCTGAAACGCCCGTAGGCTTTTTCGTAACACAGAGATCACTTCCGCTCGGGAAGCACCTGAAACGCCCGTAGGCTTTTTCGTAACACAGAGATCACTTCCGCTCGGGAAGCACCTGAAACGCCCGTAGGCTTTTTCGTAACACAGAGATCACTTCCGCTCGGGAAGCACCTGAAACGCCCGTAGGCTTTTTCGTGTAACAGGGACAAGACACGACAAGTGTAAGGAATTTTTATTCTAGGGTGTCCACACGCACGCACACACAAGATAGTCCTACGGTGTCAAGAGTTGTTGTTTGTCGAGCTTAGACTTCGTC
This sequence comes from Scilla litardierei, assembly GCA_030789695.1. NCBI lineage: Eukaryota > Viridiplantae > Streptophyta > Magnoliopsida > Asparagales > Asparagaceae > Scilla > Scilla litardierei. The sequence continues at coordinate 302,712,778 of CM061133.1, read as the reverse complement.
GTCAAGTCTAAGTCGTCAGGGCGACCCGGACGCTATCATTTCACGTCCGGTTCTATACACTCACAGTCTAACAGTTCTAACAATTTAAGACCAAGACGCGGTCAAAAATGCAAGTGGGTACACTTGCCTGCGGTGGCGAGTGTGTCGTCCGTCCGTGGCGTCTCGTCCAGGCGTCACGTCCGCGGTAGTCCGTCTGAAAAGTGTCACGGCGACGGTGTCAGGTCGCGTTTTTCAATAACTCCTATTTAGGTTCATTTCTAGGTTGTCGGGACTACCCTAATCGTCAAGTCACAACTTGATGTTTTATCAGCCTAGATCGACCACTACCCTATATGCACAGAAAGTTTGTCCGATGGTCGATTTCTACGATGAGCAGCGGTTTAATGGTGCGGAAAAGTAAATTTAATTATTGTTGTCCAGTTTTAGTTAAGGTTCAGTTTGCTACAGTGTGGGTTTCGCTACGAGTTTAGAGGGACCAACCTGGTGTGAGGAACGTGCATTTAATCTGGCGTCGGGTCTGGAATCGATGGCGGTGCTCGTGTCCCGACTGCGGGTAGCGTAGAGGAGGTCGTCTCGGGATCGTCTCAGGATTGTAACGGCTGCGGGTACGGTCAGTCTGACGGCAAGAGCCAGGGTCAACAGAAACAACCGCGCATTTGGAAGGCGTCGGAACAGAATAGTCGTGGCTGGCGGAGGAAATAGCAGCAGTCTTTCGGGCTGTTGCTCCCGCTGCTCTCCACGCGAAGCGGCCACCGGCGGTCGGGGCTCAGTGCGGTGGCCACAAGCGGCACAGTGGCGGCAGGGAAGCGCTGGAAAGGCGCTGCGTGATCTTGCGGGGTCACGGCGATAGGGGAACCACGAGAGCGGCGCTCGGGCTACGAGCTGCACGGAAATCGAAGCGGCGACTGTCGGGAAACTGCGGCGGCTTGGAACAGCATAGCGGCAGAGAAAGTCTCGCCGCAACCGGGGTCTGAGGCCATGGCGGCGTCGAGGGGAGACGCTCAGGCGGCCCACAGCATTTGGAAGTCGACGAGGGGGCTTCGCAGGGTGTCAGCGTGGTTGTCGGTGTCGGGATCTTGCAGCAGCGGCGGATCTTGCCGCTGCCGCTGCCTGCGAGGGGAAAAAGGCGTCGGCGAAGTCTGTGGCCGTCGTCGGGAGGTCTCGCCGCGAGGAGGGGCTTCGACGGTGAGAGGGGGCCGCGGGGTTTGGTCGACCGCGAGGGGGCACCGACGATCGGGAAGGCGGCTTGCGGCGGGCGGCGGATCTCGCCGTAGGTGCGAAGGAGGAGGGGGATCGACGGTGGCGCTGCGGCTGTGAGGGCGGAGAACCGGAGGCGCGGCGATGATCGCCGGAGGGTGCGGGCTGAGGGGAGAATCGCGGCCGCGGGCTGTGATTTCGCCGCCGATCGGAGGTATTTGGAGAGGGAGAAATCGGGAGGGGGATTTGGGGGTTTCTGTGTTTTTGGGGGGAAACGGCGGCTGAGGAGAATTTTGGGTTAGGGTTAGTTAGGGTTAGGGATTTAGGTTATTATAAATAGTAATAAAAATTGCTATATAACATCTAGGGTTTAGCCAAAAAGTGTAGAGTTCAAAGAGATAGTGGGTGTAATTTTGGGGTAAGTCTAGGGGAGGTTAGAGAAACAGATTAGGAAAGTTTTAAAACGATTTTAAAAGCGATTTAGCCAGATCTGGCTAACAAATTTGAATTTCGAAATTGATCAGGGCAAATCAACGGTCCAGATTTATCCGGGCGATAACTCTCAAACCGGGCGTCGGAAAAATAATCCGAAAATACCGGGGCGATCGTGGAGACGAGACGCACAGATCTACGGAGCCTGATCATGTGTAACGCCTACCAAAAATTTACGTAAAATCGGAAACGGCGTTTTGAGTCAAAGGACTAAAACGCCCCTATCGTTCAAGGTCGTTTTGCGAGAAAACGAGCAGTGAAAAGTTGTTCCCAATAATTACAATAAAGTCCAACACCCCTAAACGATTGCAACGGCATATCACATCGCTCAAGCCGGAGCTCAGAGGTAGCCAAATAAAATACGTGCACGATAAAGCACGTGCATGCAGGGAAATACAAACGGTCGAAAAGCGGCCGTTACATTCTACCCACCTTAGAAATGATTCCGTCCTCGGAATCACTCATACTAACAATAATAACATCTATATAACCTTATACCCCAAAAATCTCATGACTACAACTATAGATTGCTAATCTTATAACGTCAACCAATGTTCTTTAATTATCCCTTCATAATCCTTCTTTTCACAAGACAGTGCTATGACTAAACTCACCTCCTAATACTTAGCTATAGACCCATCACTACTGTTAAACTTCCAACCTAAGTTTTCATGAAAGTTTAATAATCATCTCCTCATACCGTACTACTCTATTAATCATGATTGCTTCATAACATTTATAAATTTCTCAATCTCTTCCCCATATTAATCAATCTCCAAAAAATGAGATTCTAGTCAACCACCAATCCGAGACAAAAACTTGGTCTATCCTATACTACCTTCAACAATAGCCATGTCTTCAATACATTCTTGTCATATCTTCCCATAATTTTATCTACTAAATAATTTGGACTATCAAGTTCATATCTCCACCTACCTATTATAACTAATCCCAAGCAATATTAAGTCCGACTACCCAACCATCCATTCATCTCAACGCGTCGTATCATCCCCAAAGTCTTCTCACGTCAATTCATCAATCAAGTCTCGATGCTTACAATGTTCTACTCATTCTCGTGATCACCCTAACTCCCTATACTTCCTAGCTACTCCTATCTACCACTCGTCAAAGCCTCAAATCTGATAAGTTCTCATCTTCACGCATACAGTCTCATTCGACCAGAATTTTCCATTGAGTCCGCCACATTTTGGTTTTATAAATAAGTCTTGGGCAGTCCATTCTTTTCATCCGAAAGAAATCTATTCCAATATCCTATTGTTCCAAAATCGGTTAATCATAGTTATAACAAATCTCATCTCTCCCTGAGCCTAACCGCAAACAAAATCCTATAACAATAATGGCTAGTCCCAAAACTATAACAACCATAACATTTCTAAATAGAGAGAGTGAAGAGAAAGGGAAACTTAAAACTAGGGAAATATTTTAAAACATTTGGAAAAACGTGTGGTGTTTCGGTAATGGATGAGGGAGGATAAGTGATTTGTGATCTTGTGAGCTAGTTCCAAAAACTTTAAAGGTTTGGTTTAAAAGAAAACAAAGTTTTGATACAATCACATTCAGTTCAAGTTAAGCTATTCTATAATCACGAAAAACTACGTCTAAGGAAATTGCCCGCTATGACCCTATTCATATACGTATGAATACCATCATTCAGACAACTTCAATCATATCATGGTTAACACTGAGTAAACACTCAAGACACAAAAGGCAAATATCAGAATCCTAAGGATGACACTCTCATACAGGTCTACACTCTCTACCTATACTCATGCATCACGACAACATCACCTACCAAGGCCTACTCCTAGCTAGGGATGACATAGGCAACTACAGGCGCTGATGTCTACATACAAGAGGGAGGCCGAAACCAAAAACGACACGAAACAAGATCGAAGGAACGAAGTCAGGTAAGGCGAGGATAAGAAGATAATCGGATGGACTGGACGAAAATATTGCTAAAAATAATTTAACGATGAAAGAAGGATTTTGTGCAAAATATGGTATCATATACCTTTTACAAATATATATATTTACATACTTAAAAAGACGTAGGAAGGATGGGTCGGGTGTGAAACGTTTGTTTGCAAATGAAAAATAAGTTTACACAAAGATTTTGAAATGTGGTCAAGAAGAACATAGAACTAGTATAATACTAATAATAAAATAATTGGAGTTCCCTCTAGTCTAGAAAATATTTAAAAAAAGTACATACGGTAAGTGATTAGAAATTTTTTTTTTGGTAGTTTTTTTTAATATAGAATTTTCAAAATGGTAACAAGTTTCAAAACCGAAATACGAAGGATAATAATTCGAAAGCGTGTACGAGATAGTAACTTAGGGATTTACGACCAAGAAGGTTTCGAGTCAATAAAAGAATTTTAATTCAACCGAAAACAAGAAATTTTAAATATATAGTATAGTGGTTTTCAAAGAAATTAAGCTGAGCAATGAAACTGAATATGGAGTTTCGAAAATGCTTTTAGAGAAGACAAAATTGGCAAGGAGAAAGATTCGGAGGATCTACGATGATCGTCAGGAAACGATCACGTGAATCGGGAGACGGGAAAATGATCGCTTGAAGAGTATGTGTAGGATACGAACCGTGAAGAGCTACGATGGAACATCACGGTCGATAACACGAAAATGGTAATGATCAGGAAGACGCTAGGAGTCGGGGGTTCTACTTTTCGGGTTGCCTAAGATCAGGAGAGCTCGGTACTAAAATTTCCTAATGAGCTAGACTGTAACTAGGATTCCAATGGGAAGGTTCCTAAGAGAATCCAGGTTAGTTCTGCTGGGTCCGAAGTCGATGGACCCGAGCGAACGACTAAAAGAAGGGTTCTGGAAATCTAACACGGTCAGAGTCAAGTGGGCTACTAAGGTATTCTAGGACGAGGATGACTAAATCTTAACCAAGGCGCCAGACTATCAAACCGGGACGTCTATCTAAGTCTTCATACCATCTAAGACTGGAAAAACCTAATTCAGACTTGTACGTGGATATTAAATGAATGCGGTACTTTTATTGTTCCGAACTTTTGCAAGACCTGCATGGGCCACCACTAAAACCTGTCACGCCCCGCTTCCCAAAATGGACGGAGGTGAAGCGTGACAAGGCCCGCTTAGGCCAGAGCTGAGAAGCTCGGACCCAATAAGCGTCTGTAGAGGTACCATTTAAAAGATTTTCAGGTTCTTGCATTTATAAAGTTCGAACAACAGAAAGTACAGAAAAGAAGTTGCATTCATTAAATAGAGATATAATATCCAACAAGTACAAAGTCTAAAAAGGAGCCTAAGCGTGGCAACAACTATCTAAAAGCAAACTAAAGGTAGTAACCTCTGAAAGTGACGACTAAGAAGACCTCAAGGTCTGGTCCTCGTCGGGCGCGTACTCTAGGTCGACGTCCTCGGCTCCTCATGCTCCCGTGAGTCTGCCTCGTCCACGAACTCTGGCTGAGCACCTGACGTACAACACCCAAGAAAAGGAACTGTACGTCAGGTAAAGTCTACAAGAAGGGTTAGACTTTACTGCAAGTGCACCGAACTTTAAACAACGGTTTACTGGTTGATTAACATGCTGAGGTTCTCTTACACAACAGTTTACTGGTTGATTAGCATGCTGCGGTTATAACAGGGTAACACAACAGGAAGTAACGTAGCAGGAAAGTAAAACGGGACAAGTAGTAGTCGTAGCGTGTACTACCGACTACGGGACTATCCTAAAGGTGTCAGGACAAGACGGAAATAGACAAGACAAGACAGGACACGACACGACTGACAGGACTAGTAGAACACGAAGGGTTCACGCCTTACGGTTCGAGGGGGATCAGACCCTCTTGCCGTGCGCACGCTCAACCCTACCCCAAACCCCAGAACTCAGGACAGGAAGCACGGAGATCACTTTCGCAAGGAAAGCACCTGAAACGCCTGTAGGCTTTTTCGTAACACAGAGATCACTTCCGCAAGGGAAGCACCTGAAACGCCCGTAGGCTTTTTCGTAACACAGAGATCACTTCCGCAAGGGAAGCACCTGAAACGCCCGTAGGCTTTTTCGTAACACAGAGATCACTTCCGCTCGGGAAGCACCTGAAACGCCCGTAGGCTTTTTCGTAACATAGAGATCACTTCCGCTCGGGAAGCACCTGAAACGCCCGTAGGCTTTTTCGTGTAACAGGGACAAGACACGACAAGTGTAAGGAATTGTTATTCTAGGGTGTCCACACACACGCACACACAAGATAGTCCTACGGTGTCAAGAGTTGTTGTTTGTCGAGCTTAGACTTCGTCGTCAAGTCTAAGTCGTCAGGGCGACCCGGACGCTATCATTTCACGTCCGGTTCTATACACTCACAGTCTAACAGTTCTAACAATTTAAGACCAAGACGCGGTCAAAAATGCAAGTGGGTACACTTGCCTGCGGTGGCGAGTGTGTCGTCCGTCCGTGGCGTCTCGTCCAGGCGTCGCGTCCGCGGTAGTCCGTCTGAAAAGTGTCACGGCGACGGTGTCAGGTCGCGTTTTTCAATAACTCCTATTTAGGTTCATTTCTAGGTTGTCGGGACTACCCTAATCGTCAAGTCACAACTTGATGTTTTATCAGCCTAGATCGACCACTACCCTATATGCACAGAAAGTTTGTCCGATGGTCGATTTCTACGATGAGCAGCGGTTTACTGGTGCGGAAAAGTAAATTTAATTATTGTTGTCCAGTTTTAGTTAAGGTTCAGTTTGCTACAGTGTGGGTTTCGCTACGAGTTTAGAGAGACCAACCTGGTGTGAGGAACGCGCATTTAATTTGGCGTCGGGTCTGGAATCGGTGGCGGTGCTCGTGTCCCGACTGCGGGTAGCGCAGAGGAGGTCGTCTCGGGATCGTCTCAGGATTGTAACGGCTGCGGGTACGGTCAGTCTGACGGCAAGAGCCAGGGTCAACAGAAACAACCGCGCATTTGGAAGGGGTCGGAACAGAATAGTCGTGGCGGGCGGAGGAAATAGCAGCAGTCTTTCGGGCTGTTGCTCCCGCTGCTCTCCACGCGAAGCGGCCACCGGCGGTCGGGGCTCAGTGCGGTGGCCACAAGCGGCACAGTGGTGGCAGGGAAGCGCTGGAAAGGCGCTGCGCGATCTTGCGGGGTCACAGCGATAGGGGAACCGCGAGAGCGGCGCTCGGGCTACGCGCTGCACGGAAATCGAAGCGGCGACCGTCGGGAAACTGTGGCGGCTTGGAACAGCGCAGCGGTGGAGAAAGTCTCGTCGCAACCGGGGTCTGAGGCCGTGGCGGCGTCAAGGGGAGACGCTCAGGCGGCCCACAGCATTTGGAAGTCGACGAGGGGGCTTCGCAGGGTGTCAGCGTGGTTGCCGGCGTCGGGATCTTGCAGCAGCGGCGGATCTTGCCGCTGCCGCTGCCTGCGAGGGGAAAAAGGCACCGGCGAAGTCTGTGGCCGTCGTCAGGAGGTCTCGCCACGAGGAGGGGCTTCGGCGGTGAGAGGGGGCCGCGGGGTTTGGTCGACCGTGAGGGGGCACCGGCGATCAGGATGGCGGCTTGCGGCGGGCGGCGGATCTCACCGTAGGTGCGAAGGAGGAGGGGGATCGACGGTGGCGCTGCGGCTGTGAGGGCAGAGAACCGGGGGCGTGGCGATGATTGCCGGAGGGTGCAGGTTGAGGGGAGAATCGTGGCCGCGGGCTGTGATTTCACCGGCGATCGGAGGTAGTTGGAGAGGGAGAAATCGGGAGGGGGATTTGGGGGTTTCTGTGTTTTTGGGGGGAAACGGCGGCTGAGGAGAATTTTGGGTTAGGGTTAGTTAGGGTTAGGGATTTAGGTTATTATAAATAGTAATAAAAATTGCTATATAACATCTAGGGTTTAGCCAAAAAGTGTAGAGTTCAAAGAGATAGTGGGTGTAATTTTGGGGTAAGTCTAGGGGAGGTTAGAGAAACAGATTAGGAAAGTTTTAAAACGATTTTAAAAGCGATTTAGCCAGATCTGGCTAACAAATTTGAATTTCGAAATTGATCAGGGCAAATCAACGGTCCAGATTTATCCGGGCGATAACTCTCAAACCGGGCGTCGGAAAAATAATCCGAAAATACCGGGGCGATCGTGGAGACGAGACGCATAGATCTACGGAGCCTGATCATTTGTAACGCCTACCAAAAATTTACGTAAAATCAGAAACGGCGTTTTGAGTCAAAGGACTAAAACGCCCCTATCGTTCAAGGTCGTTTTGCGAGAAAACGAGCAGTGAAAAGTTGTTCCCAATAATTACAATAAAGTCCAACACCCCTAAATGATTGCAACGGCATATCACATCGCTCAAGCCGGAGCTCAGAGGTAGCCAAATAAAATACGTGCACGATAAAGCACGTGCACGCAGGGAAATACAAACGGTCGAAAAGCGGCCGTTACAAGAACTGAAACCAGCTTTGGACCTGACTTTATTAATTCTTTTCTATCAGAAAATGCATGTATATATCTATTTAGTGATGAGCTTGTGTCTGCCTTTATGACAGAAGAAGACCCAAAAACTTATGATGAGGAAATGAGATCCATTGACGCTAGTTTTAGGAAAGAGGCTATTATGAGCGAGCTTGATTCTATTGTTTCTAACCAAACTTGGGAATTAACTGAGTTACCTAAAGATAGTAGACCCATTAGTAGTAAATGAATCTTCAAGAAATAGATGAGACCATATGGTTCAATAGAAAAGTTCAAAGCTAGACGTGTGATTAGGAGTTTTACCCAAAAGAAAGGCTTAGACTATTTTGATACATATTCTTCAGTGACTAAGATCGCTACGATAAGGACTCTAATTGTTTTAGCTGTAATTTATGAGTTAGTTGTACATCAAATGTATGTCAAGACATCCTTTTTAAATGGTGATCTAGAGAAAGAAATCTACATGTCCCAACCCGAGGGGTTTGTGATTGTTGGTCAAGAGAATAAGGTATGTAAGATTAGAAAATTTCTATATGGTCTAAAGCAAGCACCTAAGCAATGGTATGAGAAGTTTAACAGTACTTTTATGAGGAATGGCTATATTGTGAATACCTCTTACTCTTGTGTTTATTGTAAACTAATATGATCAGATCGTGTGATTATATGCCTATACGTAGATGACATGTTGATTTTTGGGAACAATCTGAACGTTGTGAGTGTTACCAAAAATTTCTTGTCATCTCAGTTTGGGATGAAGACCTAGGAGGATTTGATGTTATTTTAGGAGTTAGAGTTATTAGAAACTCCAGTGGCATCTCCTTATATCAAACTCATTACGTTCAAAAAGTGCTGAAAAAGTTCAACTACTTTGATGTTGTGTCTGCTAGAACTCCCTATGATCCTAGCAAACATTTGAAAAAAGAATTTGGGCGAGAATGTTTCCCAATCAGAATATGCTAAAATCATAGGAAGTGTAATGTTCCTTCTGAACTGTCTCGACCTGATATAGCCTCTGTGGTTAGTGGGCTAAATTGTTATATGCATAACCCTAGTAATGAACATTGGAATGCTCTTCATCGTTTGCAAAAATACCTGAAGGGAACAATTCCGCAGTCAAATCCCAGGGCTCAACCCTGGACAGATTAGTGTTTGCATTTCAACAGGTTTCTTGTAGTTTTAGAAGGATTTTATGATGCAAACTGGGTTTCATGTAATGATGAAATAAGTTCAATTAGTGGTTTTGTTTTTACTTTAGGTGGAGGCGCTATATCATGGAAGTCGTCCAAACAGACATGTATAGTACGATCCACCATGGAATCTGAATTCATTGCTCTTGAGTTGGCAGAGCAAGAAGCTGAATGGTTAAGGAACTACTTAGCAGACGTGCCACTGTGGGGGAAACGGCGTCAGTTTCCCTTCATTTTGATTCTTAAGCAGCCATTGGAGTTGCTAAAACAGTGTTTATAATGGGAAGAAAAGACACATACGAATCAGGCACGGTGTGGTTAAACAACTCCTGAAAATGGAGTACTTTCTTTGGAATATATGAGGTCCGAAATAAATCTTGCAGATCCACTGACCAAGGGGTTGCCAAGGAAAGTGGTTCTTGATTCGTCAAGGGAGATGGGACTAAAGCCCATGAGTTACGATAATATGGTTGATACCCAGTGTGGCCTAACGAAGCCATATGATCCTTAACATACACTACATTTCCATCCCTATGGCATGTGGTAGTGTTTTTGAATCCATAGCCAAGTTTTGGTGGTGCTATTGAGAAGCACTTGATGGATTCACTTTGAGTTAAGTCCATAACCATATTTTGGTGGTGCTATAGAGAAGCACTTAATGGACTCATTATCTGATGAGAGGTTGAGCAATATGCTCTTAATGCTTCCATATCCCTTGTGGTGGTGCTATAGAGAAGCACTTTGATGGATCACCTACGTGGGTGTGAAGGTTTGGCCATCTTCTTTGAAAGACAAAGGGTAGTTTTTCTAGAGCACTCATAAGACCCGAGGTGTGCGCATGGCCTTAAGGCGCTTGATTTGTATCACGAAGTTTTCATATACTTAAGGTTACAATATGTGTTATGGTGGTCTCAACCGAACTCTAATGAGTTCAAGAGAAATTCAATTATTAGAAAGTAAGTTGTTGCCTCACTTCAATATGTATCAATTCAATCGAAAGACATTGATGCTTAAGTATATATCCTTTTTCGAGCAAATAGTGGGGGATTGTTGGAAATACTAGACTCTCAACAACCTTTGTTTCATTCCCACTAACTTGTTTAGGCCCACATTGCTTGGGCAATTTTCTTTGGATGAGTTTATTAGGGAGTTGTTGAGACTTAGGGATGTGCCCCCAAAGGTTACAACTCTTTTGTAAAGGGGATAGGACTTACATGAGCATAGGTCCACCCCGCGCGCCGCCGCCCGCCGGCCGTGACACGTGCACCGCCGCCCTCTGACCGTGTCGTGACGCGCATGCCTTTCCTTTTTTGTGACGGCATGCCTTTCCTTTTTTGGACCTAGCCTCTTAATTGTCTCAACGTCCCAATTTTAATTGCCCTTAAATGTCTTAACGTTCCAAATTTGATTGCAGCTATTTAATGCAGCTGTTTATGACCAAATGGATATGTCATTGCTGCTGCTTATTCTAGCTGCACAGTAGAAACTCCAAAGTTTCTGGACATGAGTGGACACACCCAGAGGCTGTTGTGTTAACCTTGGGGGGGCAACCGACGATATCGATTACCACCGAGATCACGCCGTAATTACTTTCAAGTCAATTGTCGTCCCACGACATAGCCTTCGTCCTTCTGATAAGTATTATGTTCATCTATCTCTGTTTCTTCGCTTCCCTATAGTCTATTGCTATGTTCCTTCTCCCTACAGCCACAGTCTTATACCTCTTTTAACCAACAAAACCATGTCATATTTATATATTTACTTTCTTTTTTAATACATCAAAAAAGCAGGAATCGAACCCTCCACCTCTCATACGGGAGGGAGGGCGAATACCACTAAGCTAATTGACTCGGGTTATAAATTTACTTTTTAAAAGTCAAGTCCAGTGACTCCAAAATACCAGAACTTCTTGTGCTTTTAGCTAACATTCACATTTTATGAAAACTAGCCTTAAGTTCAATTTAGAAATCTTTAATCTAATTGGATTTTATCAAACTCCAAGAGATGAAGACGAAAAGGTGTTGTGTTATATTATATCCAAACAGTATCAAAATTAACGACATTATACATTAAAAATTAGGGGTTTTAACATATTCATCCCTTAAATCTTGCATATTTTGATACATGTCCCTTAAAAATTCATATTTGCTCTTAAATCCCTCAAATATTAAACGTTAACCTTAATAGTCCCTCCATTCTGTATTCGGTTAAAAAGTTAACTGAAATTACATTAATTAATGATTGAATAAGGATTACAGTTAATTAATTAATAAACTACATTAATTAAGAAAACCCAGGGGAGGCGGCGGTGCCTCCTTCCCCCAGAAAATGCAGGGGAGGAGGGGGAGGAGGCGCCCCAGAAAACGCAGGGGAGGAGGCGCCGCCTCCTCCGCCCAGAAAAAGCAGGGGAGGAGGAAGCACCTCGTCCCTATCCTCATCAAACGAGTAGGAGGGCGAGGAGGTGTTGCCTCCCCCCTAAGAAAACTACTTCCCCCAGAAAACGCATGGGAGGGGCGGTGCCTCCTCCCCGTCCTACTCGTTTGATGAGGATGGGGAGGAGGTGGCGCCTCTTCCCCCAGAAACCCCAGGGGAGTGGCGGTGCTCCCCCCAAAAGCTGGGGAGGCGACTGTGCCGCCCCCTCCTCCTCATGAGCTACCCGGATCGCCCCCAAACAAAGAGCCTGCAAGCCCTAACAGAATATTCCTACTTCCGTTAGATTTTAACAGAAAGTTAAGAGAGATGGACTATTAAGGTTATATGTTTTAGATTTAAGAGACTTTAGAGAAAATACCCATATTTAAGGGATAAAAATCAATTTATGCAAGATTTAAGGGAAGGATATGCGAAAAAACCCTAAAAATTAAAGTTAAAAATTTGCTAGCCATAATTTGCAGACCTTTATGTGCACAAGAATAGCTCCGAGTTTTTCATTCGTTTTAATATCCCCACCCCCAATTCATCATTCTTTGCTTCCTCTCTCAATGAAGACCCAACCCCAAATAGTAGCCTTCTCCCACATCCTCTCCTACATTAAACCTAACCAAATCCCATTCAAGTCCTTTTTCTTCTGATGGAAATTGAATTCCACCCCAAGTGATTTTGATGATGAGCATACCAAATGAAGCTTACTGTACTAACTACACTACTATTAAGTGTGCAGATTATGTGACAAATGGAAAGCGTTATACATACTCTGAAGAAGCACTATCTACTCTCACTTAGCAAAGACAAGGACAAAACGTTGCTAGCTCGATGATGAAGCTCAAGCTCAAATGGAATAGAAGCTCACGAGAAGCTCGCATCTACATCATCATCTGATCAAGCTTCCGAAGACGTGCCCTACTCTACAGTGTGTGAGTTGTGTCCTTCTTAGGGTTATGTTAAAGCCAAAAGTATAGATAACACACACACACACAAATGATTTCGAATTTAAATATTTTAAATACTTTTAAAATCATTTTCAAAACTATTGAGAGCTTTTGCTAGTCACTTATCATTTTGGTAGTTAAACTCCATTACACCCAGGAGCTAACTACATGTCTTACTAGCCGAGTTTCAGGAAAAACTCCTCTGGGATTCGACTACCAAAAAGTGGGAGTCGACTACCAGCTGAGAATTTTTTATCCTGAAACACTCTTGGAGTTGACTACCAATCCTAGGGAGTCGACTACCAGCTGTCGAAATTCAACGTTTGCCCTGACTTTTGACATCTCTCTAATTTATTGCTCTCAAGATTCTCGGGACAAAAGTCAAACGAATTTGAATTTTGAATCCTCCTATTTTTACCTATAAATAGAGGACTATTTTGTGAGATCAACATACAATAATTGAAATCAAAAATTCTTTCGTGTGCAAAAAGTTCTAAACGATCTCAATTTTCAGCTCTCATTCTTTTAGCCAAAATCTGTTTTTATATTTCTGATCTCTTTTGTTTAAGCTATTATTTTCTGAGATCAACTTTTATTTTGGCTATTGTTTTTCAAAAATCCATGTTCTCTATTCTCTGATTTTATTTGAAAAGATTTTTTGAAAACATTGATTTAGATCACAAAGACTTTATTCGTATCTTTGTGTGATCTAAAATCATATTCTATTAAGCCACGAATACACATTTTTATCTCTCACGATTGGCTATAGAATTTGGGTGTAAATCCAAACTCCACCAAATATTATGGTAAGTTGGATATTGATATTCATTTTGTGTTTGCCCTTTGTTGTGAGGGTGTTGGAAACCCTAGACAAGTCTAGGTGTTGAGATATTGCAGTGTTGCAATCGAAAATCCTGGTCAAGGCTAGGAGTGGGAAAAAATCCTAACGAGTGGAGTTAGGTACTTGTATCTGCCAAGGCAGATAGTGAAAATCTCGTACCGGATTGGTCGAGGACTAGACGTACCCAAGGTTGTGGGGAACCAGGATAAAAATCCTTGTGTTTGCGTTTGCACTCTCTATGATTGTTTATCTCTATTTGTCTATCTTGATTCATTGAGTATTACATTGTAACTCATTTATAATAAATTGCAAGATCAGTTTTTGTATCTGCATTTCTCTTATACTTCTGTGTAACCTTTTATATCTTCATTAAGTATTCGTTTAACTGAGCTGTGCATAACATCCCTCTGGGAGTCGACTACTGTTCTTAGGGAGTCGACTACCAGAAGAGTTTTATCTCTGATCTGTTTTGAAGATTACTTAAGTTGATTAAGAACCAAGCGTAGATCACTCTACTTGGTTTCTTAGGTAACATTAGAAGGCTTTTGAATTGTGCTAACCAATTAGAAAGAAAAAGTTTATTTTTATACAACATTATTCAACCCCCCTTCTAGTTTTATTTGCCATCCATAGGATCCAACACTTGGTATCAGAGCGAGGCTATAAAGGTGATGGCGTCAACATCATTTCACTCTGAAGGACTCAATACCATGCGACCACCGCTGTTCAACGGAATGAACAACGCTAGCTGGAAGATCCGAATGAAGACTCACTTGGAGTCATTTGGACATCTAAGCATGGACCGTTACTAAAGGTCCATACATCGCACCTACCGAAGTTGAATTCAGAAAATGGTCAGTCGACGACACGAAGAGAGCAAATATCAATGCAAAAGCAATGAACACACTATTTTGTGCCGTAACATGAAATGAATTCAATCGAGTTTCCCAGTGCGAGACAGCACATCAAATATGGCACACCCTTCAGGTAAGTAAGAAGGAACTTAAAAGGTAAAAGAATCCCGCATAAACGTTTTACATTCTAAATTCGAATCTTTTAAAATGGAAGAAGGAGAGAGTATCACCGATTTGAATACTCGTTTTACTAACATTACAAATGAGCTCGCAGGATTAGGAAAGAAACTCTCTGAATACGAGCAGGTGATGAAAATACTGAGATCTCTCCGACCCGAATGGAAGGGAAAGACAACGGCCATTCGAGAAGCTCATAACATGAAGGATCTTACCATTGAAGAACTAATGGAAAATCTCATGGCATATGAGATTGAACATGAAGAAGACAAGAAGGTCGAAGAAAAACCAAAGAAGAAGAATCTTGCCTTCAAAGCTCAAGAAGAAGATTCTGACTTCACGGACAAAGAGGACCATATCGCTTTCATCTCAAAGAACTTTAAAGAGTTCATCACAAGTAAGTATGGTAAACGCTTGTTTAGACCCACTAACGGTATTATCTGCTTTGGTTGCAATAAACCAGGTCACGTCAAAAGAGACTGTCCGTTGGAAAGAAACAACCGTGATTCCAGAGATCGTGGGAAGAACCGTGAAAGCAATGAAAAGAGAAACAATGGAAGAAACAAATTCCGATGACCAAAGAAGGAAGCTTACACAGCTTTCGACCTGAGCGACGTTTCCTCGTCCGATGAATCCTCAGCAGACGACAATGATGAAAGAAGAGAAACAGCACACATGTGCTTCATGGGTTTCACATCTTCTATGGTAAGCTCGCATCATGATTCATCTAGTGATAGTGATTCATCATCAAGTGATGATGAAGACATGGATTATAGGGGAGCATATAAGGATCTATGCAAAATGCATGAAAAGCTCATAAACGAACATAGAAGACCACTTAGGAATATTAAAAAGGATGCTAAAGAAAAAGAAGAAATTATTAATGAGAATAGCCTTCTTAAAGAAAAGAATAATTCTTTGGAAAAAGACATTCTTTCCGTAAATGAAAATGTTGAAAATTTGAATAATCTTCTCGTATTTGTCAAAGATAAATACGACGCTACGATGAAAATTATTGAAAATTTCAGAAAGGAAAAGGGAAGCTAGATAGTTTAATAGATAATCAAAAAGCCTCATCTAGCAAAACCGGACTTGGATATGATTCACATCATACCAAGAAACGGGTTAAGCATACTAGGATGCATCATTCTAACAATAATTTTCTGAAAATCTGGATACCAAAGAACTTGTCCGACCAAAGGAAGAAAAGGTATGCTACAAACTTTGTCCAGCAGTTCATTTAAACAAAAATTTTAAATATATTTCTCATGAAGGAACTAAACCATATTGGGTTTGGCTTCCTAAAGACTAACCCTCTGGACTTAAAAGCAAAGAGTACCATAAAATGTTTATCTTTTCAGGTACTCTAAAAGGGAAACGAAGAGGAGAAACAAGACCCAACACGTGGTAACAAGAACAGCATCAAAAAGTTTTGCTACAAAATCGCTTCGCAAAATTTTATGGTTGACATATTTAAATAATTAAATGAGTGATAAAAACTTTTAAAATCTTTTATATATGATTATAAATGTTTGCGTTATTTTTATAAAACATTTTTTGTTCAGAAACGCACTCAGCTTTGGACCAAAACCCCTCGGGATGAGAAAACAACTCAGCCCAGCAGGGAGTTGACTACCTATATGAGAGAGTCGACTACCAGCGTGCTGTGCGGATTTCTGGGTTTGGTTTTTTTGTTTTTTCTAACTCCTATTGGGTTTCCATTGAGTTAATGGGTTCACATCCAAAGGGTAACTTAAACCCAATAAGCAAAAATGATTTAAACCACTCATATCTTGATCTAAAGGCAACTACTCTTCATCTCTTTTTACCTCATTGTTAAAAACCCCATAGTCAAAACCCTAGGTAGCCGACTACCCATTCTTTCATCATCTTGAGAAAATTTCTTTTGGCATTTGGAGCTCTCTTGGTTATTCACCTTCTCCCATCACTTGGTTTCATCATCCTCCCAAGTTTACTTAAGGTAAAAAAAAATCTCCTCTCATAAATTTTTTACTTCATTTGTTGATGTTATTGCATATTCTTGCATATCTAGTTTTGTAAGTAATTTTTACTCTATCAAGATGCCTTTCAAGAAAATGGTTTCAAAGAAGAGGAAGGTCACAAATGAATCCCTCTCTGAAAAGGAAACCATCTTGCCCTATCTCTTCAGAACCACTACCTATGAGCACTTTGTTAAAATTTCCAAAAAGCAAATTCTTCATGAGAGATTCGTAAAAATTGATCATGTGGAAAACTATGGCATCGACAGCATGTTGGAATTTCAAAACTTGGTAACCCTCTTTTCTGCTGAAAATATGTATATCTGTTATCCTAGACTTGTGCATCTCTTCTATGCCAATATGGACTATGACCTTACCAAGAGTAGATTTGTCACCAAAGTGCTTGACACCAAACTTGCCATAACTGTGAAATCTCTAGGAGAAGCTTTAGGAATCCCGTACACTGATGTGTTATTGGATAATATAGAGATGGTTGATGAAAACATTTTGGAGAGAATGTATTTGCCTGGAAGATATTTCCAAACAAAACTTCCATGTAGCGATCTTTGCTATCCAGGAAGAATCCTTGAAAATATATTGTCTTACAATATAACTCAAAAATCTGGAAGCCTCTCTGTGTTGTCTGAGAAACAAGCCAAGTCCATCTATGCAATGCTAGGAAATATTTGTGTCAATTGGGCCAAAGTTATCATGGACTCCATCCTTGCATCTGCTTCCTCTGACAGACCTTCATCTACTCTAGCACACGGTCATTACCTCACCATTCTATTTATTGGTTATAATGTTCCTTTAGATAATGAAACCACTATTCTGGATCCGGCATGCATCTTTGATGTTCATGCTCTCGGTCGAATGAATCTTCATAGAGATCTTGATCAGAACATTCCAGAAGAGAAGCTCGCTGTTGAAGGAGGATCGTCATCCTCAAAGAAAGGTAAGAAACCTATTGTTTCAGATTCTGGAGAAGAAGAAGAAGAAGAAAAATATAGCGAAGGAGAAGAAGAAGACGAGGAGCCACCGGCCTACATTGTGGAACTTCAGGACATGCTGCTTAAGAAAATCTCAAACTTGAAGATTTCTCAGAAAGCAGGATTTGAGGATCTCAACAAGAAGGTTGATGATCTCAAAGATCTTGTGGTGAGTAGCAATGAGATGATTGAGCATACCATCAAGACGATCCTTGAGGAGATCAAGTCCTTGAAGAAGAATGGCGGTCATTCTTAATTTCTTAAACTATGGTTTCAAAACAATGTTTTTCAAAACTTCTCGGTCTGTAATAACTACTCTATGGTGTGATACTTGATACTCTTATATTATTATGCTTATGGATGAACTACTATCTGATATATTCTGCCTAGCATATTTTGATCATATACTAACATTTTTCTTGCAGAATTGGTAATTGACTTCCTTTCTCTCAAAATTCTTAATTACAACTTGGATGAATAAGCGTTGAAATGATATGTCATTTTTTGTTGATGACAAGGGGGAGAAAGCTTTGACATGCAAAATGAATTTATTGTATGAATGTATTGTTTTGCTAACGGCTTCGATGCAGGGGGAGAACCGCATCAAAGCAGGGGGAGTAAGTTTATTTCTATGTCAATATTATTTATGTCAACTTACTTCATTTTTTCATTTGGGTGTCATCATCAAAAAGGGGGAGAGTGATGGAAATTGAATTCCACCCCAAGTGATTTTGATGATGAGCACACCAAACGAAGCTTAGTGTACTAACTACACTACTATTAAGTGTGCAGATTATGCGACAAATGGAAAGCGTTATACATACTCTGAAGAAGCACTATCTACTCTCACTTAGCAAAGACAAGGACAAAACGTTGCTAGCTCGATGATGACGCTCAAGCTCAAATGGAATAGAAGCTCACGAGAAGCTCGCATCTACATCATCATCTGATCAAGCTTCCAAAGACGTGTCCTAGTCTACAGTGTGTGAGTTGTGTCCTTCTTAGGGTTATGTTAAAGCCAAAAGTATAGATAACACACACACACACACAAATGATTTCGAAGTTAAATATTTTAAATACTTTTAAAATCATTTTCAAAACTATTGAGAGCTTTTGCTAGTCACTTATCATTTTGGTAGTTAAACTCCATTACACACAGGAGCTAACTACATGTCTTACTAGCCGAATTTCAGGAAAAACTCCTTTGGAAATCGAATACCAAAACGTGGGAGTCAACTACCAGCTGAGAATTGTTTTCTCCTGAAACACTCTTGGAGTCGACTACCAATCCTAGGGAGTCGACTACCAGCTGTCGAAATTCAATGTTTGACCTGACTTTTGACATCTCTCTAATTTATTGCTCCCATGATTCTCGGGACAAAAGTCAAATGAATTTGAATTTTGAATCCTCCTATTTTTACCTATAAATAGAGGACTATTTTGTGAGATCAACATACAATACTTGAAATCAAAAATTCTTTCGTGTGCAAAAAGTTCTAAACGATCTCAATTTTCAGCACTCATTCTTTTAGCCAAAATCTGTTTTTATATTTCTGATCTCTTTTGTTTAAGCTATTATTTTCTGAGATCAACTTTTTTTTGCTATTGTTTTTCAAAAATCCAGGTTCTCTATTCTCTGATTTTATTTGAAAGGATTTTTTGAAAACATTGATTTAGATCACAAAGACTTTATTTGTATCTTTGTGTGATGTAAAATCATATTCTATTAAGCCACGAATACACATTGTTATCTCTTACGATTGGCTATAGAATTTGGGTGTAAATCTAAACTCCACCAAATATTGTGGTGAGTTGGATATTGACTTTTATTTTGTGTTTGCCCTTTGTTGTGAGGGTGTTAGAAACCCTAAAAAAGTCTAGGTGTTGGGATATTGCAGTGTTGCAATCGGAAATCCTGGTCAAGGCTAGGTGTGTGGGAAAATCCTAACGAGTGGAGTTAGGTACTTGTATTTGCCAAGGCAGATAGTGGAAATCTCGTACCGGATTGGTCGAGGACTGGACGTACCCAAGGTTATGGGGAACCAGGATAAAAATACTTGTGTTTGTGTTGCACACTCTGTGATTGTTTATCTCTATTTGTCTATCTTGATTCATTGAGTATTACATTGTAACTCATTTATAATAAATTGCAAGATCAGTTTTTGTATCTGCTATTCTCTTATACTTCTGTGTAACCTTTTATATCTTCATTAAGTATTCGTTTAACTGAGTTGTGCATAACATCCCTCTGGGAGTCGACTACTGTTCTTAGGGAGTCGACTACCAGAAGAGTTTTATCTCTGATCTGTTTTGAAGATTACTTAAGTTGATTAAGAACCAAGCGCAGATCACTCTACTTGGTTTCTTAGGCAACATTAGAAGGCTTTTGAATTGTGCTAACCAATTAGAAAGAAAAAGTTTATTTTTATACAACACTATTCAACTCCCATTCTAGTTTTGTTTGCCATCAACATGATCCAACATCTTCTTCCCCGATTTAAAACAAAAATAAAAAAGCATCAGCCCTAACCCCTATTTCAGGATGCCAGATGTGATGCTTGTGGTGTTTGTGTTGGGAAAAACACAAACCAAACATCTAGAACAGACATCAGAAGACCTTCGGCAAATAGCTACCCAACAGTTGCTATGTCGCGATTTTTCAGAAATAAACCATAGTAGTAAAATCCAACCAACCTAACAAGATGAAATTTTAACAAAGTAAGAAAGCAACAAATCAAGAGACACATAGTTTACCCTGGTTCGGCCCGCTAACGGCGCATTTGTCAAGCTTCCCGATGATGGTTTCCACTAATATGATCAGAGAGAATTACAACGACTCATTCAATTTTATTCAACAATAAAGAGCACCAATAACTCCAAAGATGGAGTTCTAACTCTTCTCACCAAAACACAAGAGATTTCAAATCTCACCAAAGAAGAAGAAACCCAAAAGCTTTCACAAATAATCCCTCAACCTTAAAAGTGTAATACCAAGAAGAAGATTACAAAGAATTTCAATAGACATCAATAGAAATCACTCACCAAGTTATTCCCCTAAAATCCAAGACGCACAAGGAAGAAGAAACTTGATGACGGCTTGAACAATTCTTCTTCTATGTCTTTCGCATGCATGCCCTAATGCATTCTGGCATTTAAATACCAATAATGAGGGTTGTCGAGCCGCATCAAACAACATGAAGGTTTTCAAGGTCCTTAGGGCTATAAAATTGACCTCCAGCCTAAGTCGAGTGGACGACGAAAGTTATTAAGCAGCATAAAAACATCTTAATACAGTTTTAAGACAGGCCACAAAAAAATAAACCCTAGCCAGAATCTCTACTATCCTGGGGTGGGTTTGACCAACCCTTAAAGATAGATCTATAAAATTAACTACAATTATAAATGCATGAATTAAACTACTAACCTTTGTCTCGTACATTAGCGAGGCACAAAATCCCACGAACCAATGACATACGTTGGAGCTGAGCCGCTTCTTCCGAGCCAAACCGCGTCCTGAGCCGAACAATCTTCTTGTCGCCGAGCCTACCACGCACTCCAAAAAGTTTCACCTTGCGTGGATCCTCCCTCAAGACTTCGGATCTATTCCGAACTCCTTCATAGCTTTGCCAGAGCCCGATTAGGAGCAAGGAAGAATTCAGGAGAAAGAAGGAATTTATTTTTGCCCATTGATCTAGGTTTGAGCTTAACTTTTGAGAGCTTCATTGATCCAAGGCTTGGTGCGGGGTGCATCGGTCCAAGTTTCAAGGAAGGGGTTGGCCCCTATTTATATAGGTGGTCGATCCCTCCACTTCAATCAACTTCCGATGTGGGACTAAAAGTTTAGAGGAAAATTAATTATTAGTTTACCTTCAACGAAGTCTAAATTTTAACGAATTTTTTCTCCCTCACCGTTGAGCTTCGCAAGTGATATCATATATTAAATCGAAGAGAACTGGATGGTGAACACGTAGAAAAGAATGACGCACAATTCTGACTTCTTTTAACCCCTTAAACAAAGCATCAAAGTCGGCCTAAAAGCAGCGTTTTCGCAAAACACTGCGGCCAAAAACTAGGTTCGTAACCCTTACTTTAGGGCCCACTGCGGGGCCCCTCTTGCACAACCCACAAGGCGTGTTCCATGCACGCGCCCAGAGGGCGGCTGGATGGGCATGTGCCCTCTTTTGGGCACCTGCAGCTAGAGCCCATTTTGGGCGCCATTGCTTGCTTTTACAGGATGTTGTATGCGTGTGTACCATGAGGTATACACGACTATTGCATATCTTAACTATGTATGAAGTAGATATGTTGGTATACTAATTATAGGTAGAAGGGTATGGTGTGAATATATATGTTACATGTGCGTGACTATACGATGAATGCATATATTAGGGGGTGTATTATAATTATACGTGTGCTGATGTCTGTAATATTATTATGGTATATAAAGTGATTGAACTATGCGGTGTTACCTGACTAAATATTAAGTGTGATTGACATTATGGTATGTATATGGTTATGTTGGTAGATGTGTATACATTGGAGTTGTATTAGTATAGGTATAGATACCATGTTATGTATATAGAGTATTCTGATATGTGTTTTGAGTCTCACTCAAGCTTAAATGGGTATACTCTAAGTATATTATTACATATGTCTGTGGGTTGCGTGTAGTACCATGAATATAGCAATGGATGATGTATGTATAGTGATAGGATTGTTTGCGCCTAGTTGTGTTACGCACAAGATTGTGGGTCGCTATACCAGTATATAGTTATATGGTTGGTCTTGTGGTATAGTCTTTTACTAAAGACATGCCTGTGTGGTCGTATGTGTACTAGCTAAACTAGGTGTGTAGATGTGCTGAGTATATAGTGGTATGATTGGTATATATGAATGAAATGTTAGCGTGTGTGGATGTGCACCATGCACGGGTAAGTATGTGCTTAGTTATAGGTATTGATGACTCTTGAATATAGTTATAGGACTGTATGTGATATGAATTTATGGTGAAGTATTTGCATACATTTGAATGACTATATAATTGTGAAATTATAGTAGTGGTAAATGTATCTTAGATATAATAACATGATTTAATATTGAGTGGTGTGGTTACTTGTGTTGGTATGTTGGCATTGGATGTACACTAGGAGATATAGGGAGTAGTGTATCCTTATTGTTTTGTTCATAAGTAGTTATCTATACGTGAAGTACTACGATTGTATTTGCTGGTGTGAACTATTTATTTGTTTGTGAGTATGTGTATCATGGTATGTAATAAGTGTTTAATAGTTATATAGGGATGTACGTGATTATATGAATGATTGAAGTACGTGTATGAAATCGACTGACTATGATAGGTGTAAGTTAGAATGGGCGTAAATATATGCATGTTGGTAGTGTTACTGCTTGACTACCTAGTGCATATATAAGCACTTGTAGTGACTATATCTGGTTTGAATTATAAGGTGATATGATTTGTGGTAGATACTAGAGTGACTAGATATATTTATAGTTAGAAAGTCCGAGGACGGACTTTATTCTAAGGTGGGTAGGATGTCACGGCCTGTACTCACTATTCGTAATACGGCTGTGCGTATAGCAATTTCGGGTACCTGATTGGTTTTATTGCTTTGTGTGTGAGTCGTGTCGTTGAGTCGATAGGGCCGTATCACCTTGGTTGCATCCTTAGCAATCCGACCCCCCCGACGTGTGCCCAACTTGGAATTACTGTCGCCTTTGGACCCTGTATCCTTTATACGCTTTACGTGCACGTAGACTTGTTCATGCACGTATTTATTTTAGACTTTGTCTGTATCCGAACCCTATAGTGTGATATGTCGTTGTGACCCTCTCGGAGAGTATTAAATTGTGGAATTGATTTGGAACGTCATTTTACGGGTCGTTCTCCCATAATTTGACTTTGTTTGACGAGACGTCGCGATTTTCACTTTTGTCGTGTGGCCTTTTTATTTTTAGTTTCGTCCCTCGTCGTCGAAATTGTGATCCGTCTTCTTAGTTGGTTTCTCTCGTCCGTGCGGTCACCCAGTATTTATCTTACGATTTTTGGGTCCCGTTTGACCTACTTTCACTTTTCTCCCCAGTTTAATATCGGTCTAACCTTAAATATCCCTTGGCATCTATCCCCAATAATTATTAAAACTTATATTAGCCATGTTGACTTAGCCCAACCCACTTTCTCAGCCTTGGCCGCATACAACAGGTAGGGGGAGAGAGAGGGAGAGAGAGAGAGAGATATTTGATTTTCCTTTAATAATAACAACATTTTTCTATTCAAAATAACCCTACCCAACTGCCCTATAGCCTAGCCCACATGTTCTCAGCCCATACCCTATTTGTTAGGCCCTAGGGTTATAATTCTTTCACAGCACAACAACAAGAAGCTGCCGCCCTTAACTTTTTATCACGCAAACACCCTAGCCCGGGCCTTGCATCGCGTCTTCTTCCTTAAACCATCACCGACCGGCCTCCTCTCCCTTCCTCTGACGTTCCCCCACCGCCTGCGTTGCCGTGGGACCCCGCTGTACCGCCGCAAAGCCCCGCCTGCAGCCCCATAGGCCGCAGCTTCCGCTTCAGATCGCGCAGCAGCAGCTTGCAGCGGCCGCCGCTACCGCTGCCGCCACCACAGGCTGCCTCTCCAGCATGCCCTCGCCCCCTCCAACCACTACTCAGCCGTGGGCAGCCCCCTCAGTCGCTGTTGACTCGAAACAACGAGTGTTTTCGCTGTTTTGCGTTTTAATGACGTATCGACACATCGTATCGCCTCTTCACCGTCCCCTCTCACTGTTGGGATCTTCTGACAGCCCTCTACCACTCCTAGGGGTGTTTTCCGACGTCACGATCATCCCCTACGATGCTCAACGTCGTAGACTTCGTGTACGTCGACCCGTTTGTCTTGGTTCGTTGTTACGGCTTCCCGGGAGCCGTAAAAACGTCTACCGATCTCTTGCTCGCTGATTGGAATCTTGTTCGCTGATCTCATCACTGTTCGGGGATTGGCGAGCACAGAATCTATTTTGGAATCTGGAATTAGGAGCGTGTTCTATTATTCCAACCCCTTAGCGTCGCTACCCGACGCCAGTGTTGCTCTCGCGTCGTGTAAGGGTAAATTTCTGAACCCTTAGGACCCCCAACCCATGCATGCTAATCAAGATAAAAATCGGTAATTTAATTGTCTGATAAATCACTAATAAAGATAATTTAATTTGGGACTGTAGGCTGGTGATCCGAGCACATAGGTAGACTGGACTGATTGGACGGTGTTTGCTGAACGGTTGATTACAGGCAAGTGAAACTTGCCAATTTGTGCTTTAGGCCATGTCTTAGGCCATTTCCCTGTTTTTAGCGTAAAAGAGACTAGGCGACGAAATGATACTCGCCTAGACGCAATTTTAGATCTAGCTTGACAACGAAGCTAGATCTGTCACCCTGCCATGTCATTCATGCATTTTTGCCTGTCACGTTTAATTTCCATATCTGTAAGCTTTTTACTTTTGCTCTGCCATGCCTGTCACGTTTAAATTCCTTATTTGTACCCACATTAATTGTACCCTTGCCATGCCATGCATCTTAATGTCATCCATGCTTGAATGTTGCATTCGTAGCACACGCTACTTGTACTTGCTTGTTGAGGCTAGGCACCTGTGTTGCAGGCACAACCCTATGCCAAATACACTTCCTGGCTCGTGATCCAGGAGCGGGCTACATGTGTTGGTCAAAAGCCAATGCCCGATACACGTGGAGGGGTAGGGATAAGCGATCACTTGAGCTTAGGAGTTGGCCCGTACAGCCACTCCAGCCAAAAGGCGTAATCTCTGTGCATGACCTGTTACTTGACTTGTAAAATCCATGTGAATGTTTTCCCTTGCCTTGTCATACTTGTTGCCATGCTATACTTGTTGCCATGCTATACTTGTTGCCATGTTATACTCGTTGTCATATCTTACTTGTTGCATCCATGCATTAAAATGCCATGTCATCGCACATTTTAGAACTGCTAGGTTGCTTTCCTTCTTTTAGTTTCCTTGCACAAGTCTCTTGTAGACTTGCTGACATCCGCCCTCGTTTCTTTTGGGTGTCGCATGTTAGTTGCTGAGCCAGAGCCCTTTGCTGAGGACGAGCTGTTTGTTGATATTGAGCTTAGGTCCACTTTTGACGTGGAGTTCGAGGACACCGATGATCAGTCATAGAGAGTTGTTTTTATGTTGCTTCTGCTTAGTTCTTGTTAGGTTGTTGGTGCGTAGCGCTTTTTCCTTTTCTGTACGTTTGTTATTTTTGTTGGCCATGCTGTGGCCTTTTAGACTCTTCTTTTAGCCTGGTGGCTTTTCTGTGATGTTGGACTTTATTTGTGGACGTTCTGAGATTGGAATAATATTATCTGTCTCTTTTCTTTATTATTATTTTTGTTCTGTTTCGCATTTGCAAGGACCTATACTTGGTTATTCCAGACGCTTTACAGACTCGAGCCTCACAGCTCCAAGTCTGAGCGGACTTCTCACGCCTTACCTCCATTTTAGGGAAGCGGGTCGTGACAGAAGGGTCGCCAAGATCAGACGTAACTCAAAGTATCTCTTAGCATGGAGATTAATACAAAGTGCAAGCATGGCAGTCTAAAGAGAAGAGAAGTAAAGTGCGAGCAATAATGGTAAAGAAATAGAGCAGAAATGTAACTTGCAGTTTTACAACTAGCAGCAATTTCTAGCAATTAAATGTACATTATTAAAAAGACCATGTTACGAGAGTATTACTGTGCCTGAACCTAGATCGTAACTTATAAATCGTAGTACGGTAAGCAACCAAGAGTCCACCTGATACCACAGGTGCACGTACCCAGGTTAACCCAAATCTGTGCAACAAATTCGATACCGTTCGATATTCTATGATTCATGGCTGTGAATTTGTCACCGACTGGCAGGTCGGGACAACAACAACAAAGATCGGACTGGTCTCTCCTGCACACTTGCTATTATAAGTTACCCCAAAACCCAAGTGTCTGTGATGTTACCCTATTTACAATCGAGGAATCATTATCTAGATTTACACATTTTTCAATACTAGCATGCAGTCTTTAGCGATACTGTGCAGATTGCCAAGATTAGTTAACGGTTCAAACGATCAATTGCTAATGAAAGGAAACTAATTTTAGCATGCACTTGTTTTTGTTTTAAAGCCCATGGCAAGAATACGAAGAGTTACTGATTCGCCTTGCAGTGGAAGGCATGTTTTGATTAGCGGTAATGGTAGCTGGGTTTAAAAGCGAGTTAGATACACAAACTAATAATAATAACATCTAAATTATACATATTAACTTATAAAATAACTTATATCAAAAACTAATATAAATAACTTATATTAGAAACTAATACTTATATAATAAATTAAATTAACTAATATAATTAATTAACTTAACTAATTAATAACTTAACTTAATATAACTCTTATATAACTTTTATATATAAAACTTATATACATAACTTCATACCTCTCTCTCCCTCTCACGTTCTGTCTTCTTTCTTTTCTTTTCTTCTCTTTTTTTCTTTTTTTCTCTGCTGCAGGCAAAAGGGGACGGCGGCAAGGGGCTAGGGGCAGCGGCGGCCAAGGGGTGCACGGGGGCCCACGGCAAGGGGGCTAGGGGCGGCGTCGGCGGCTATTGGAGGTGGAGCGCGGCCTATGGAGCGGCGGCATGCGTAAGAGGGCGGAGGGTGGTGCAATGGGGCCTAGAGGCGGCGGCCTGGGGCGGGCACACGGCGGCTAGGGCGACGCGACTGCGGGCAGGCCTGGGTGGCGTGTGCAAGGGGGTTGGGCAGCGGTGCAGTTGGGATTTGAAGTGGGGGAGGAAATTGGAAGACGGGATGAGGGCTGATCTGAAATTGGGGGTTTTGGAGAGTCAGTTTCGTTATTTTAAGCTTCAATTTCTTTTCTATCCCCTCTAATTTCTGATTTCTGAAATCAATTTCATTGACTTCAGTTTGGATTTGATGAATCGGTTTGAGGCTGGGTTGGATTTCAGTTTGATTGAAGGTGGGGCGAAGTTTGTTTGATGAATGGAGAATTTGATTACGGTGGTGGTGGAATTTGGTGTCGACGAGGAGGAGGAGATGATACAGAGGCAGGAGAATGGGGTTATGATGCTAAAGGAAGTTGTCTGTAGACATTGGAGAGAGGATGATTATAATGGAAGGAAATCATGCAGTTGAGAGGGTTTCGTGAGTGAGCGGGTGAAATTTAAGAGGGGGAGATAGTTGTTGCCGACATAGGAAATTGGAGGAGGCTGTCAACAGTTTTGATTAGGATTAATTAAGTTAATTAGTTTATGATAATAGTAATTAGGATATGGTGGTAAATCAAAATAAAAATAGGGGCGTTCTCGCGTCGACACGTAGAAAATAGATCTCACGGACGAAATAATAAGGAAAACTCGGACTATAAAAAATAAAATAGGGGCACACAATAATCAAACTCGCCTAAAAATACAGGTCGTTACAGTCGGACATGGTCACAAGCCCTAACTGAATCCACTAACTCCCTAATTAAGTTTATAGGATACTCCTTAAGTCAATCGATTCCACTGACCATGGGCATGATCTAAGTACGAGATCTCCTACAAACTTTGCTAGATCGACCAAAGTACGTCTCTTTTATACCAACGCAACCTAAAAATCCCAAATTTACATCTAAATCCTAAGATCATAGGGCTAATCCATTAGCCCTAGAAAGACTACTCATGGATCATAGCAATAGATATAAGAACGATAGAAAATTTCATTGCATGCATCAAAGAGATATTCAATAAGCAATCAATAAGAAGAACAAAAAAATAGAATTAAAGAGCAAAAAAATACTTATCGTGATACAAGAGGAGGGGCATATGGCATGGCCTAACTCCAAAAGAAAGTCTCATAGAACTCCTAAGAAACTAAGATCCAACCCTCTTTCTAATGACGACTACAATCCATATATATATTCCCCTCAAAACCCTAGCAAATAACCTAAGAAAGCCTCTGAAATTCGTGCCCAAAATCAACTCTGGTCGTAACTTAATTTCTGGGCCCAGCCAGCTCGGTCGAGTAGCACCCTAATCGGTTGAGCTACAGTAGATCAGAACTTCCTCCAAAACGCTGCTCTGTTTGATGAAGACTCGGTCGAGTTGGTGAACTGCTCGGTCAAGTTGCTTTGCAGCTCGATCGAGCTATAGTGCCTTGGAGAATAGCTCAAAATCGTCGCTCTGTTTGATGCAGCTCGAGTCGAGCTGGCTGTCTGCTTGGTCGAGTAGGTCGTGGCCGTTTCCGTGATAACTCTGCGTGTCAACTCGGCCGAGTAGCTGTCGCTACTCAGTCGAGTCGCCTGGGAAACTGAAGATGGCATGAGCTTCTCATCTTTTGCTCTCTTCTCCTCCTCTCGTCTTCTTCTTTGGCATCTCAGGCATGTCATCATGAGTCTTCTAGGTGCTCTCACGTCGCCGATCGTCTCATTGTCACCAAATTGCTTCAATGTTGCTCTAAATCACTGAAATGGTCATAAACGCTTCGAAAGTCATATTGTTCCAAATAATATCATTAAAGCGTATAAAATGGGGGTTTGGAGGGTGAAATGCGTCATGAGAATATGCGATAATTCATGTAAAATAGAGCATATCAGTAATCATTCGTGACAACCTTTTGAGTAAGCCCAACTGACATTGTTTTGAGATTAAGAATAAACCCAAGACTATATAAGCATCTGCCTCCCTGTGGGTTCGACATTTTTCTATATTACAAAACATTGACACCGTGCACTTGCGGTAAGTTTTTGGAGTTACAATCCAGATCGAACAATAGGTCTCTCACACATGTACATATTGCATATGTATTATGCTTATTTTTCTATATCTTAGCATACCTATCGATTGTGTGTGATTTTTCATGTTTTTGAAAATATCTTCAAACTATCTTTCATGAAAATGGGACCTTGGGGATTTTATTGGCATACATGCATTTGTTATTCCATATGTATGACAATGGAAAATTAGTTTGTTATGTATGCTTAAAATTATTTTTAAAACATATTTTAACTCTCCTTTTGGGTTATGTTGGAGATCATTATCTACAATTTGTTATTGTGGTCTCAAACTCAACCCATTGATGTTGCCAACATTGTATATGCTTTATTTTCTCTTGGCAATGTCATTTGTATCAATTATGCGTGATTTTTCTATATCAATGCATTGATACAATTTATGCACATGGCTCCAATAAATGTTGATTAGATCATAGAAGTCAACATTTTGACCCTTTCTATGATCTAGGGGGCATGTGATAGTGATTGATACACACTTAAGATTTCATATTAGGTATCAAACATCTCTTAATCTCTTAGTTTTGGTCAAATTTTAAAGGGAATCAATAACAAGAGTTATTTCTTGTATGTTGTGTCCACCTTTTGACAATGACAAGGGGGAGAGATGTGGATTATGTAAATCATATATGGGGAGAAGATATGAGAGATATGGATTATGTTATCTTTGCCTATTATATGTCACAATTGATTTGTAGCTTTATTAGTTTACTTATTTTCAATTGGTGCATATAAGTAGGGGGAGCTCATTAGCATTGTGCTTTATTTACTTATCTTTTACATAATGTGTGTCATCATCAAAAGGGGGGAGTTAGGTATTGGCTTTTTAGACCAATATAGTTTCGATGATGATCACAACATTATATTGTTGCTAATGACTATCAATGTTTTAGTCTCATGCTTAACAATTGAAGAATAGTAGTTAGGAGACTAAAAGCTTGGTGCAAGGATGGACATCAAGAGGAGCATTTACATAGCTTGGAGCTTGATGAAAGGAAGCTCATCAAGAGGTGCCAAAGCTTAGAAGATGATGAGGAGAATCAAGGGTACTCAAGCTTGAGGTATTAGACTCTAGGAGACGCAAGGTGTAATCCAAGTAATACTTTATTCTTGCTTTTCTCTTTTTGAGTCTAGGACTTTGTAATGCCTTGATTAGATGGTCTCTCATTTATGCATATGTATTAACCATCTTAGTGAACCTTATGATCATTATAGAAACCAATCTAATAGGTCTCCCATGTTAATAACTCAATTGGAGTTATTGGACTTCCAACAGGCGCCTGTTGAAGGCATGACAAACGACTGGTGTTCACTAGGTGCCTGGACATCCTTTAATAGACGGCTGTTCTGTACAGCCTCAAGTCAATTTTCTTGACTCCATACTTGAGCTTTTGGTACAGGCGACTAAAGTACAAAAGACAGGCGCCTGTCAACCAACAGGCGCCTAAATATTGTTCAATAGTCACCTGGTGAACCAAAGTGTGTACCTTGGTATTTTGAGCTCCAATCCATCTTGTGTGACAGACGACTGAAGTAAATTTGTCAGGCGCATGTCAACCATCAGGCGCCTGGACGTTTTTCATCAGTTGCCTGAATGCACAAGTACGTAAGTTGTCTTTTCTCAGCTCAAATCCATCATGTGTGGCAGTTGCCTGCAGAAGCCTTTACAGGCGCCTGCACAGTGGTACATGCACATGTCTGGTCTTCTACAGTCGCATGTCCTGGCTCAGAATATAGTCGTTGGGAAATAGATCCGTTGCACCAGGCGCCTGGTATCTTTTCATCAATCACATGTCCGAGCAATTTCTGCTAAAAACTAGTTGTTGCCGTTTTGTTTCTTTTGGATTTTTGGCTTGGATTTAATGGGTTTTCTTGGCTGTATATATATATATGAGATGGCTTAGTTCTATTAGAACTCTTGATGATGCTTGATCATTATTGAATATCATAGAGATTCAATAAGCCACTCTCATTTCCCTCTTTTGAGCCCATTTCTCTTCATGCATTGAAGCTAACTCATAGGGAAATCCTCCAAGTGCAATCAAAGCTCATCTCAACACTTGGAGATCCTCTTTCATGCCTTGCATTCATCATTGAGTAAGTTCATCTTATCAAGGCATATGTAAGAGCCTATTCGTTTCATCTTTAACTTCAAACTCGAACTCTCTTTGTGAGAGTCAATTTCTCCCTATGTGGGAGTTTTCGTTCTTGTGTAGGACTAACTCTTGTGTATGGTTTGGTGTGTCATTGTGTAGGAAAAATCCCTTGTGTATGGTATCCATTATGTAGGGATTGTATGTTGGAAGAAACGATCTAGGATCCTTACTTTGATGATGACAAACATGTGTTGCTATTTAACGTGTGTGCGAAGTGTGTTTCAGCGATGGCGAGGATGGAGGAATTTCTATACACATTGCAAATTAGACTTTGTCAAATGTGAAGAGCTAAGGAGAAATCAATTTGGATTACTTTGTCAAATGTGAAGAGCTAAGGAGAAATCAATTTGGATTGGTTCAAATCAGATTAATGCGGATTAGTTCAAATCATACTCTAATACAAATTCTCATCCAAGTACCAATACAAACTTCTTACAAACTTGTTCTCCTACATTTAAGGGATCCCCCATATCTCACGCACCCATCCATCTACATAGATCTCTTCATGCCGCAACATACCCTAGCCCATCCTCCTATTTAAACCCTCCTAAAAATAACCCTAAGGAGTGCGGCCAAGAAAAAGAAAGGGGTCGGCCAATGTATTATTCCCAAGGCAAAAGAAGTCTCCAAGCAAAAGCTCACGCATCCTCTTCCTCAAGGAGAGTAACGCACAAAGCCACAAGTCATCTTCTTTGTTTCCTTTTGTATCTGCAAGAATCAAAAACTCCTTGCGGCATACACAAAAAAGGAGGAGTTGGCCATACTCAAAATTTTCAAGGCAAAATGATTCACGCAGCCATCATCTTCATCATCGTCGAGCTTCCTCTCGCCGCCATAAGTCTTCCTGAAGCTGTCGTCGTGGAGTTCATCCGAGAAGCTACCGTTGATAAATGCCAGGACCATCTGAGCTGCCACAAAGATCGTCTTCTTCAAATTCGAGTCCAAGTTACCGCCACCATCTGTCGTCCGGTGGAGATCTGCTTGCCGGAGTCGACATCAACGAGCAGCTACCATCCAAGGAGTCGCCGCAACTCGCCCTTGCCGTAAGCCACGCAAGCTAGCACCGAAGTTCTTCATCCTTCTCACCGTTTCACCCCTTCCCTGGAGCTCTGTCGACCGCCCGCTCTGTGCTCCATCAACCCACATCGACATACGTCGGAGAGATCCTTCTTCGAGCAGAGCTGTCGTACTCGCCGCTGACTCCATCTTCAAGCAGAGGTCGCTGCCGTCATCTTCACTATCGAAGAGAAGCCCATCATCGGAGTTGACGTCGAAGTCCACTCGAAGCCCGCACGTCGAAGTCGATGTGTCGTCGGAGCTAGCCGCTGCCGGAGAGCCGTACGTCGTCAAGACCCGCCGTCGAGTAGCCGTTGTCGTGAGGACGAAGTGCCATCGGAGAAGAACTCGAAGCCACCGTAAAATCTTATCTGAGCAGCGAATGAAATGTGCTGACGTGGATAAGTACCCCATGCAAACGAAAGAACAAAGGGAAATAAGCTGCTGATGTGGATTAAGAAATTAAAGAAGTTGCTTTGTGCACAGACCGAGAATTAAATGATTTGAACTGGGATTGATTTACGCATAGACTGATTTGTGCACTCAACTTCAAAGGGCCACAACTTGAGATCCAGGAGTCGGATCGAGACATAAGCTGACGTCATGCTGAACGACTGAGACAAAACACCATCACAATTTGAGTATTTCTGAACCCTTTACTTTATCATTATATTTGTGACTGTGTGTAGATCTCTGTATGAGAAACTTTACCAGTTTTTGATTCTTTTGGGACTTGTCTGGTTGGGGCTAGACAAGAGGGTCTTGACGTGTTGGTGTTGTCAAGATACACATTTACTAGGTTGATAGGGTTCTGCACTTTGTTGAGTGTGGTACAGTTTAGGTGGGGAGTTGGAGCTAGGACCCCATTGTAGGTGTACAGAAGGAACTTATTAATGCTAGTATTTGCTTGGAGGCTGGATGTAGGTCGTTGATGCGACCGAACCAGTGTAAATCTGTGTGTACTCTGTGATTGCCTCTTATTTACCCTGCTTGTGATTTTAACTACGTGTGATTTCTCGTGAGTTGCGCGAGCATATTTTTATAAGCCTATTCATCCCCCCTTCTAGGCTAGGTTCCCGATCCAATAAGTGGTATTAGAGCAGGTCTCAGGATCTAGCCTAAGATTGACCATGAATCCCAGTGATAGTGCTTTTGCAGAGGGTCAGTCCATATCACATCCCCCTAGATTTAACGGAGTAGATTATGCTTATTGGAAAAATTGAATGAGAATCTGCTTAATTTCTATTGACTATAAAGCTTGGCAAATTGTTGAAAAAGGCTATAAACCACATGTCATTAAAATTGAAAATGTTGAGATGATTAAACCTGATGATAAATGGGATGACAATGATTGGAGACTTTATTCTCTTAATGCTAAAATCTATGAATGCTCTCATTTGTTCATTAGATAAATCAGAATTCAATCGTATCTCACATTATCTAACTGCGCGGGAAATATGGCATACATTGGAGGTGACACACGAGGGAACGTCACATGTGAAGGAGTCCAGGCTTGCATTTCTGAGCACAGAGTACGAGAGATTTTGCATGCTACCATCAGAGACCATATCAGAGATGTTTGTGAGGTTCACCAACATCGTCTATAAGTCTAGCTCGCTCGGTAAGCCATACTCTAGCCTTGAACAGGTAAGGAAGATATTAAGAGCACTGCCAAGCTCTTTCAGGTCTAAAGTCACAGCCATCTAAGAAGCGAAGGATCTATCACAGAAGAGGGTGGAGGACTTGATAGGTAACTTAGTGTCCAATGAGCTTGAATTGCAAAATATTGAAGAAAGAGAGAAACCTGATGCGAAGGAAAAAGCTTCAAAGCCACTTGCTCTGAAAGCTAGCGAAGAAGAAGAAGAAGAAGATGAGATAGTGCTAATGGTTAGAAATTTCAGAAAGTACATCAGAACTCCTCAACGAAGATCAGAACTGTATAAAAGGTTCATTCGCTCTAACACTTTTAATTATGATAAAAATTCTTCTGAACAAGATTTTGCAAATAGAGTTGAATGTTTCAAATGCAGGAAAAATGGACACTTCGCAAAGCAATACAGACAAGAGACTGCCCAGGTTGCTAAAGATAAAGGAAAAGCCAAGATGCTAACTTGGGACATGGACAGCGAAGCTGAGGATGAGGATGAAGAGGTGGTAGCCCACTCCGCCGTCGTCTGCTTAATAGAAAAAAAGGATGAGGTAAATTCCTTCACTAAAGCTGAACTGTTAGATATTTGTAAAGGAATGCAAAATGAGATTAATGAGCTAGAACTCATGTTAAATGACTATAGGAATGCTAGCTTTAAATTACAAAAAGAAAACTGTGACATTTCTGATGAAGTAGATATTTTTAAAGAGGAACTTGTTGCATGTAACATTAAAATTATGTCACTTGAAAAAGAAAAAGCTAGCATGCATGAAAAAGCTACTTGTCTTTCTTGTCCTGCCTTATTAAATAATATTAGTATGCTTAAGCAAGATTTAATTAAGCTCGAAACTAAAAAGGATTATATGATTAGAGAGCTTAATGATAAAATGTGCATGTTAAATAACGATCTTAAACGGAAAATGGTTGAATTTGAAAAGAATGAGGAGGAAAACAAGAGAGCTTTTATAAGTAAATGTATTTTGCTTGTGGATGAGAATAAATTATTAAAATCCAAAGTTTCTAGTCTAGAATTGTCATTAAGAAAAATTTCAATTGGTAAACATTCGTTGGATACAATGCTTGAAAATCAATTATATGGCAATAATAGAAGAGGACTTGGATTTGGTTTGAAAAAAGTTGAAAAGCCCAAATTTAAGAAATTACACAATGTGCCTTCTATTATGAAAAATATGCATGCAAAGTGTTTTACTTGTGATAGTTTGGTCACACATCCTATTATTGTAAGTTTAGGAACACAAACATAAAGTTTAAACAAGTGTGGGTTCCTAAAACTTTGATGACTAACATTAGTGGACCTTGTTGGATTTCAAGGTCACACTTAACACCTTTCATGTAGGTGGGATGGAGATTTTGGCGAGGAGCATTGAATTTAAAGTCTCATTCTTTCAGCGCTTTAGTCAAATAGCGACGCGAAGGTATATCTTTTCCCTTTTTGCATTCATTGCATACCTTCATAGATTTTGTGTGCGCTTGATTTAATTTCTGTGTGTGTGCTTGTGTGTTTGCTTTTTAGGTTTGTTTTAGCTCGTTATAAAAGAAAAACAAAAAAATTGAAAACCCCAAAAATA
Organism: Scilla litardierei; assembly: GCA_030789695.1. Classification (NCBI taxonomy): domain Eukaryota; kingdom Viridiplantae; phylum Streptophyta; class Magnoliopsida; order Asparagales; family Asparagaceae; genus Scilla; species Scilla litardierei. Next base: position 302,676,926 of record CM061133.1, on the reverse strand, counting down.
AAAAAAATTGGTGCTTAATGAATACCTCCTTATGAATGTTAATAAGTGGTACGTTTTGAATAATGATTCGTATCCTTAGTAGAAATCATTGTATTAGTGTTATAGCTACATGCGCATGTTAGAATCTATTTAGTAGCCATGACATGTTTTATGAAATGAATAATTTGATTTCTACACCTACATGCTCACTTTCACGAATATTAAACTTGTTGTGTATTTGGAGATTCATTCTATAAATATTGGAAAGTGAATGTGGGATGAATAAAAACTGAATAATCTAATGGATATGATGTGTATTGCCATGAATAAAAATAGAGCATGAAAAGAAATGAATATGAAAAAATATACATGAAAATTGCTCTGTATGTAAAATGGATACAATTCATGGCAAGTACACTACCCACGAGTATCCAACATATGCTTTATGGGTAATCTTTAGCGTTGGTGTATATTACTCGTCAAGTAATACCAACCCCACATCTAAGAGTCCTTATCGGCTATGTTTTGGGGTTTGGTAACTTGAACTCATTTTTAATGAGGTGGGAAAAATCAATCCTATGGAAATTCATGTTAATTGGAAAATGTAGATTGATTTGGTTGATGTTCTAAATTGAATCTCCTTTTGTACTTCAATGTTTATATTGTCACACTTACACATTGGTGGTGAAGTCTAAATTATAATTTTCAATGAATTTGAATTGTCTACTTTATGGAAAATGACATGCAAGTGCTAGATATAATTTATAATGCTCTATTTTTGCATGTGATATTGTTTTGACTTCATTAGTCCACTTTTGATGACAACAAACGGGGAGAAAAGTGTTGAAATGATTTGGTACTATTAGCACATAATATGGTATTATTGGTTGAAGGGAGAGCTTAAAAATACATGTATATGGGGAACTTGGAAAAAGGGTGAGCATGCATTTATACTTGCTACATTTGTTATGCATGCCTGTAATGCTTGTTCATTGTATACATCATATTGCATTACATCCTCCTCCATCACACTTCACATACGCGCATCTATTTGCTCAAATCTTTTATGGGTTTGTCATCATCAAAAGTGGAATATTGTTGGAAGCAACGATATAGGATCCTTAGTTTGATGATAACAAACATGTGTTGCTATTTAACATGTGTGCTAAGTGTGTTTCAGTGATGGCGAGGATGTAAATACACAGATGATGACTACGTCAACGAGATGGAGGAATTGCTATACACATTGCAAATTGGACTTTGTCAAATGTGAAGAGCTAAGGAGAAATCAATTTGGATTGGTTCAAATCAGATTAATACGGATCAGTTCAAAACATACTCTAATACAAATTCCCATCCAAGTACCAATACAAACTTCTTACAAACTTGTTCTCCTACATTTAAGGGATCCCCCATGTCTCACGCACACATCCATCCACATAGATCTCTCCATGCCGCAACATACCCTAGCCCGTCCTCCTATTTAAACCCTCCTAAAAATAACCATAAGGAGTGCGGCCAAGAAAAATAAAGGGGTCGGCCAATGTATTATTCCCAAGGCAAAAGAAGTCTCCAAGCAAAAGCTCACGCATCCTCTTCCTCAAGGAGAGTCACGCACAAAGTCGCAAGTCATCGTCTTTATTTCCTCTTGTATCCACAAGAATCAGAAACTCCTTGCGACATACAGAAAAAAGGAGGAGTTGGCCATACTCGAATTTTTCAAGGCAAAACGATTCACGCAGCCATCATCTTCATCATCGTCGAGCTTCCTCTCGCCGCCGTGAGTCTTCCTGAAGCTACCGTCGTGGAGTTCATCCGAGAACCTGCCGTTGATAAATGTAGGGACCATCTGAGCTACCGCCGAGATCGTCTTCTTAAAATTTGAGTCCGAGTTGCTGCCACCATCTGTCGTCCAGTGGAGATCTGCTTGCCGGAGTCGACGTTAACAAGCAGCTGCCATCCAAGGAGTCGCCGCAACTCGCCCTTGCCGTAAGCCACACAAGCCAGTGCCGAAGTTCTTCATCCTTCTTGTCGTTTCACCCCTTCCCTAGAGCTCTGTTGACCGCCCGCTCTATGCTCCATCAACCCATGTTGACACACGCCGGAGAGATCCATCTTCGAGCAGAGCTGCCGTACTTACCACTGACTCCATCTTTAAGCAGAGGTCGTTGTCGTCGTCTTTACCGTCGAAGAGAAGCACATCGTCGGAGTCGATGTCGAAGTCCACTCGAAGCCCGCACATCCAAGTCGACGTGTCATCGGAGCTTGCCACTGCCAGAGAGCCGTACGTCGTGAAGACCCACCGTCAAGTAGTCGTTGCTGTGAGGACGAACTGCCATCGGAGAAGAACTCGAAGCCACCGTAAAATCTTATCCGAGTGGCGAATGAAACGTGCTGACGTGGATAAGCACCCCATGCAAATGAAAGAACGAAGGGAAATAAGCTGTTGACATGGATTAATAAATTAAAGAAGTTACTTTGCGCACAGACCGAGAATTAAATGATTTGAACTAGGATTGCTTTACGCACAGACTGATTTGTGCACTCAACTTCAAAGGGCCACAACTTGAGATCCAGGAGTCGGATCGAGACACCGTTTGTGCCAGACTGAAGCTGACACCGTGCTGAACGACAGAGATGACATACCATCATAATCTGAGCATTTCTGAACCCTTTACTTTATCATTATATTTGTGATTTTGTGTAGATCTCTGTAGGGGAAAATTTACCAGTTTTTGATTCTTTTAGGCCTTGTCTGGTTGGGGCTAGACAAGAGGGTCTTGACGTGTTGGTGCAGTCAAGATACGCATTTACTAGGTTGTTAGGGTTCTGTACTTTGTTGAGTGTGGTACAGTCTAGTTGGGGAGTTGGAGCTAGGACCCCATTATAGGTGGACAGAAGGAACTTATTAATGCTAGTATTTTCTTGGGGGCTGGACGTAGGTCGTTGATGCGACCGAACCAGGGTAAATTTGTGCGTACTATGTGATTGCCTCTTATTTACCCTGCCTGTGATTTTAACTGCGTGTGATTTCTCGTGGGTTGTGCGAGAATATTTTTATAAGCCTATTCACCCCCCTCTAGGCTAGGTTCCAGATCCAACATTGTATTCACTACCTTGTGTAGGATCATAGTGAATATTGGCGTGGCTGGATGTACCCAAGTTTGAGAAACAGTGTAAAATCATTTGTGTTTGCGCTTGCTTAATTGTGTAGATTAATCTCCTCTTGCACTTATTATTCTGCATTTGCAAGTTTAATTTTTAATTACACAATTATTTCCATTACACTATTCACCCACCCTCTAGTGTGGGTTGTTTAGTATTGCAAGGTAGACAGCCCTTATACTGTTCTCTCATCAAATTCACAGCATTCAAGATGTGCCTTGAAAGTGTCTCCCGTTTAAGGTTCTATGTATCTTATTATGGATGGTGAGTCAAGCCCTACTTAAATCCCTAAACGAAGTTGAGAACCCATTTTTGACCTCTGTGGTGGTGCTATGGGGATATAAATGATTGTGATTAAATATTGTAAATTTTAGCCCCATAATCATTCCCTCTTGTGCTTATAACTCATTGAATCATGCTCTCTTAACTATATTTCCGTACTTCATCATCTTTTGAGCATATGATTTTATTTCGACACAATTTCACTCTCCAAAGCTTTATAAACATGAATTGAATTTTTTACAGATTTTTCTGGTTTTTCAGGAGTCTTAAAGGGGACAAAATCAAGTAATTGGAGAAGTGAACTGGAGCCGGGACAGTCAACTGTCCTCACAACGACCGTCGACTGTCATCTCGCAGCCCCAACTGAAGCAAGCTAGAGTGCAATACAGGTGGCTGCTGAAGGATTGGTAAGCGCCCGTTTAACTGAGCAGTCGACTGTTCTTTCAACAGTAGTCGACTGTTTCATCTCCTCCTGAAGGGCGAAAGAAATTCAACTCTCGGTAGATTTGTGCACTGTTGCAGCAGGCGACTGAAGCATAAAAGACAGGCGCATGTGTCATTCATAGTCGCCAGTGAAATTCATGACAGTCGCCTCTCGCGGGTTTTTCTACCGAATCTGTGCTGCGAGAATTGGGTTTTTCTTAACCCGATTTCTCTCCAATCACTGTGGGCAGTTGTATGATATTTTGGAGGGATGAGATGTGAAACCTAGGGGGTATAAACCCCCATTATTCAGATGTGATTAGGAGACTCCACCATTAGCTTCAAATACTTTCCATTTTTAGGGTTTTCTCTCTTAGTTTAGATTTGGGTTTTGTATAGTTTCTTGGGGGATTTCTGTCCCCATTTTTTGGGATCTGATAGAGGAGGAGAAGAGCTTCCATTTGGTGATATCATTCTTAACCATTGTCTTGTATTTCATTTTGTCTCATTCTCCATGTATGAACTTATGAATATGAATGCAATAGTGAATATTTTTGCTCTCATGTGTAGCTAATCTCTTTGTGTGTTGGATTGTGATGTAATTAGGATTTGTATGATTAGCTTTCAATTATCCATGGAATAGGATTTTGTAACTATTGCATTGATTGATTTCACACTCTTTTCATTATGCATTACCCGTAGAAGGATCCTAGGAGGATGATATGCCGCGAGGCATTATCTACGTGCATATACCCGTAGAGGGGCCCGCAAGGCGTTGAACCGCGAGGTTTAACTAATTATGCTTTATTCTTGAAATCATCGATCCAATAATTACACTTGATGCTAACACGTTGATTTGAGCTCTAAGATAACGCCATCCGGTTGTGTGGCCTGAAAGCCTCACAATTGAGCTAAACGTGTTTGGTTTTATTCCCAATAGGGAAATCTTCCGATTTCATATACCTTGACATGGATGTGGAGTTGAGTCATCAATTGGAGATTGAATAGCTAAGCTATACTCCCTAATGAAACCACAATCCACACATACTCCTCTCATTTGCATCCCAACCTTTATTTTGCTTGTTTATTTCTTATTCTTTTTTGTAACCATCACACACACCCCCCCTTGATCCAAATCATCGCCTTCGAAAGGTGGTTTTGTCTCTCACCCTCTCACATCTTTGCTGACCCGAAGATAGCATGAACGCAGACGAATTGTCCCTGTGATTCGACCCTGGGCTCACTAGGAATTACTACTTGACGACATCCTATCCTTGGGAGTAATTCGCATCTTTTTGCGGAGCGTCAAGTTTTTGGCTCCGTTGCCAGGGACAACGGTTTTGCATTTCATACTAACTTTGGGTTACTTGGGTGGTTGGTGAGATTCTTCCAACTTTCTTGTGAATATTCTTCGTATATTCACTTTTATTTTATCTTTTGCTTTGTCTGCCTTATAAAAAATGGCCGACAACAACAATAATAACACCTCACGTGGCACGAACATTACATTGAGAGACACATATATGCCACCTATGAGTATTTCTGATTCTTGCATTATATTAAAACCCGATGCTCACTCATTTGAGATTAAACCGAAAACAATTCAACTCTTACCTATTTACCTCGATTTGGAAAATGAGCACCCTTATGAACACATGAGAACTTTTACTGAGGTGTGTTCCATATGCCTAAATGGAAAAATTAGTACCGATGTAGTATATCTTAAAATTTTTCTATTTTCTCTAAAAGATAAGGCTAAACATTGATTGAATGCTCTAAAGCCTAGATCTATTTCTACTTGGTCTGAGTTACAATCCGAATTCCTAACGAAATTTTTTCCATTGTGCAGGACTCAAACCTTGAAGAAGCAAATCATGAACTTCAACCAATGCGATAATGAAACTTTTGACCATGCGTGGGAAAGATTCACAGATTTACTTTTGGAATGCCCACATCACAGTTTTGATCAATGCCGCACCGTTGCCTTCTTTTATGATGGACTTCTTCCATCATCAAAACAACAAATGGATGTGATGTGCAATGGTTCGTTCTTTGATAAAACACCAAGTGATGCTTGGTAATATCTCGATGAAACGGCGGAGCACATGCAAAGTTGGGGTGTGGTTCCAAACCATGAAACTGAGGTGAACACGATGAATGGGGTTGAATCACTTGAGGAGCGAGTGGCAAATGTAGTAACGAGAAGAATGCAAGAGATCAATTTGATGGCGGTGAACATGGTTAATCAACAAAGCCAAATGGAACATGACAACCAAACCTATTTGCAATCACTCACCGCCACACTCCAACAAATGATGAACTTCCAACAATTGCAACAACAACAAATTCAACAACTCACAGAGAATGTTGCGAGCTTGACGGCTACATTAGAAAAGGGTAAATTCATTTCACAATCAATTTTTGACCCTAATGTTAGCCAATCTTCTCTTTCAGGAAATTACTTCAACCATTGCCATGCGGTTACCACGCTACGAAGTGGAAGAGAAATTGCCAAGCCAAATCATCTTCTGGTCACGCCCGAAATTGAGGTGGAGGATGAGGAGCATGTACAACATGAGGTGCCCGAGGAGAATTCAAGCAAAGGCACAAAGTCAAAGACACCGAGAATTGAAGAGTCCAATGCTTACACTCCTCAAGCACCATATCCACATAGGCTCCTTCCTCCAAATAAAGATAAGTGCCAAGATGAAATTCGAGAAATTTTTCAAAAATGTCATATTAATATACCACTTCTCGATGCTATTAACCAAGTGCCTGCTTATGCTAAATTTATTAAGGACCTTTGCACTATAAAAAGAAAACTATGTTCTAAGAAAAAGGCCTTTATTACATAGCAACTTAGCTCAATTTTTCATCATGACATCCCACCCAAATTCAAGGATCCCTGCTCACCCACTATTCGTTGTACCATTGGTACTACAACATCGAGCATGCTATCCTTGATCTTGGGTCTAGTGTCAATTTATTGCCATTCCCTATTTACAAGCAATTGGGTCTTGGAGAATTGAAGGTGATGTGTCCATATTTTCTATCTTTTCATAGCATCATTCCATTGCATTTCATGTCATATCCGCATCCAAATCCTGCATATTCCTACGATACTGCAATTCTAACGCTATTTTCGAGTTTCGTAGAGTTTTGTGGGTTTTCAAGGATTTTGGAGCAATTCGGAGCCAATTTTGGATATGGACACATCCAGCATGCACGTGAGTTGATCGCGCCTCGATATACACTTGGAAAATGACTGTAGTCTTACCGCAAGCGCACGGTGAAGTGGCGAGCGGGTATCGAACACAGGGAGGACAAATGACAGTACTCTATCTTAATCGCCTAGCTATTGGTGGTAGAATCGAATGGTTTGGATAATAATGTCACGATATTTCAATTAACAAACAGAATTCTATATAATAAAAGCGTCTAGGGCCAGTGAATCCCCACTACGGATCATTATTTATATTCGTAAATCGTGAATCTCAATGTTGCAAGGCTTGAATTGAGGTGAACTAGTCGTAACTGAATATAGAACCAAGATCATGCTCTCGCGCTATTGCCGGTCTATAGAAACCAAGATTAGGGCCCACTCTCGTGCAAACCCTAACCTAAGCCGTTAGCATGACGATCGACATCATCGTCCAATCGCATCTCGAGCCCATTCTCGTGCAAACTCGAGTTACGATCTAGGTTATGATAGTTCGTATCCGCCCAATCTCTTGCAAACGAATATGAGTATAGATTTATAATAAAAATCCTAGCTTTGGTCCAATCTCTTGCAAACCAAGTCTAGAGAATTTCGACTATAAACCTAAATCGAATATCTAGGCCTTCCCATCGATTGAAATCCAATCTCTTGCAAACCCCAATCAATAGAAATTCCTAGCTACTCATAGTAAATCAATCATAACCCAACCATCTATCAATCCTAGCAACAATTTAATGCGTTCATCATGATTCTAAAATCGGATCCATAGGGTTCATCCCCATGCCCTAGAACAGCGGAACTACTCACAATTCACCATGGCAATCACAAGAATAACGAATAAAAACATTAAGCAATTCATGTTTGATAGAAAGCAATTCACAAAAACTAGAAATTTTGATAGAAAGAATACACCAAATCTCCCTTCAATCTCCAGCCAAGAATTTCAATTAGAATAATGCTAAAAACTAATTTCAGGTCTCTCTTAAAACTAGGAAGAAAACTAGCTTAATACAAGCCAAAGTCTGCCAGAAAATACTGACAGATTTGCCCCTGGCGCAGCCCAAAACCCTAATTCGCGATACAGGCAGACTGCGCCACTCAGACGAGTGGAACATGTCACTCGGCCGAGTGACGGACCCAAAGAATAACAGAGATATTGGGGTTTTGGGGGGTCTGTCGCTCTGTTCCACTAGGCCGAGTGGAATTCTTTACTCGATCGAGTGGGCTTTCTCACTCGACCGAGTGAGTCTTCCTCAAACTTCAGTAAGTCGGCTGAGATCTCAGGAGAAAAACCCGGTCGTACTCGACCGAGTGGACTTCTTCACTCGGCCGAGTAAGATATTTCACTCGCCCGAGTGGACTTTGACTTCATTTGCTCATGTATCTGTTGTACTCGGCCGAGTACGTTCCTTCACTCGGCCGAGTGAGCTGTCTGCTCGGCCGAGTGGGCTATTTCTGGAGCTCTATCTTCTCATCCTCGCCTCCTCGTTGATTCTATCGAACTTCTTCCTCTTTCGCTCATCATTTAGCGCTGCTAGCTCCTCGATGGGACCACAGGCGGTGCTCCAGCATGCGTGAAAGTCCCTTGATCTCATTTATGCTCCAGATCGCTCCATATTTCCTGAAATCCAACAAAAACAAGAAATAATGAAAAGCAACGCGATATCATCGAATAATCGTGAAAAATGTAATATGGGTGATCGAAATGGCATGCAAACATGCAGAAAAAGGTGTAAAATAAGGAGCGATCAAAATCCACCAAGCTTATCTCTTATTTGTCCTCGAGGAAGATGAGTAAAAAGGCGAACCTGGTGGGTAAAAAATAGGGAAAAAGGAAAGAGAAGATAGAATCGAAAATGAAGAGGGAGGCGCTAGATCATTTTCTCAGGACGTGGAGCTGCTTACTCAAATAGCACACGACGAATAAAAACATGCCAACGATTTTTATCTCGATATCATGATCATATGTAAATGCACTCGATATAGAAACCAAGAATATCAAAACGATATGAAACATGAAATCATTCTAGAATTAGCGTCGTCTGAGGCATCCAGAGTAATATACATAATCATAGATTGCACTCTTTTCTATTGATCGCTTTTTACTTGGAGTATAAGAGGCATCACACATTATGGAGCAATAAGAATAGAAAGAAATGGTATTCATGAAATGCATGCCAAATTTCAATTCATGGAATTCGTAATACTCCTAGTAATCTCCCTGAGTATAGAAAATTACCTAGCTTAGGTCGCCATGCACAGACGAGTGGTCACTCTCTCACGCATCATTGGATCCTCTCTCCCAAGCTTATCTATAAGCATGGTGGCATCAAATAGAACAATACGACTTCTCTCCATTTTTGAAGCTCCAAGAAAAAATAAAAGAGGGAAGAAAGAAAGAAAGAAAGAAAGAAATGGGATCGTGTATATACAGATGAAATTCCTTTTGTTTCTCTTTTCTCGTTTCCTTTTTTTCTTTTCTTTTTTTCTATTTTTTCCTTTTTGAAACTCATATACACAATAACAATCCCGAATCAAAGATAGAGAGATATTCATGTATTCCTTTTTTTCTTTTGATTTTGGGGTATTGGAGCTTGGACTTAATAGCAAGGGGAAGATGCCAATATAAGATTTGCTAAAGGATGGTTCACCAATGATTTTAAGTATAGAAATGAAGTTCAAGATATGTGGAGAAAGAAAAATATTCAACGCTCAGTTCACTCTTTTGAATATGCATGACAAACTTCAGCAGGGTAATGTAATCTACTCAATTTTAATTTAGAAAACAAACTAATCCAGTTATATCAAAATGGCATACATTCAATCAACCGGAAAGTTGAGCGTACAATTTCATGCAAACAGAAGTGATAGTAGATAACAAAGCAGTACTCCAAATATAGGCAATCAAAGCGTAAAGCTTGGTGTGTTTTCTATGAAAAGTATACAATATAAATCTTCAGACTCAGCCAATGGTAGAATTTCATTCTCATTCATATAGTAAAGATGCAGGTTACTATTCTCGAATGCATGGCAAAGTATAGCATATGATATCTGAAATAAAAACGATGGCATGGCAAGAGAATAAGCATATAAAAGTAAGATAACTCCATGTCATCGTCATCACAGAAAATTCATCTCTAACAAAAAGGACAAAAGAAATAAGGATAAAGGAAAAATAAGAACTACTATACATATGCAGCACACACGAAAATAAGAAAACGTGATGCATGAGAAAAAAATATGAAAAAGTGGGTGAAAATAAGTGTAAAATAAAGAAAGGTGGAAAAGATGAAAATAAAAAAAGAAGAAAATGAAAAGTGTGTTAGACACTCACTCCCCCAAGCTAAACTGCACAGTGTCCTCAATGTGCTAAGTGTGGCACAAGGAGAAATATAATAGGGGTGGGTCAGGATGCATGAATGATAAAGGATGAAAATAAAAGAAAATGGAATGGAAATGCAAGTGATGAGTGCAGAGATCAAGGTGGTGCAATATAACGGTCCCAGAAATACCTCCTCTCTCCTAGGATGATATAGACAAATCTAAACAAAAAGTGGACAAAATGTGTGGGGAGGAGGGGCGCAAAATCGACAGAAAAGATAATATCAATCACAGCAGCGGCAAAAATATAAGCGGCATCAAGTGTGCCTAAGTAGGTGGTGGAGCACCAGCACCATCCTGTGGTGGGGGCGGCGGCGGTGGTGGCTGCTGTGAAATGGGACGGATAGCGACAGGTGGGGACTGTGGCAGATGCGTAAGAATCTGGTTCAGGGCGACCTGAATACCAGGGAGTAGAGCGCTGCGAGACTGCACAGAGCTAACGGTGGCGGCGAGAGCTCGAAAATCTCCTCTGAGCCCACTAACTGCCCCTCTAAATCACGTAGGTGCTAAATGAAGGTGTCGGGGGCGGGGGGAGAGGGTCAAACAGGTGGGGGGTCGGGGCGGTCGCACACGGCCACCGTAGACAAGTGGGGCCCCTACTGGGTGAGGGTGTGGTGTTGTGCTCACTAAAAGACGCTCAGCCTCTGTGGGAGGCTGAGCCACAGGGATGCTCTCAGAAGTGTGAGCAGCAAAAGAATCTGAAGTGGTGATAAAGGGTGAGAAGGGTGGAGAGGTCGCTGACATAGAAATGGGGACAGACGTCACGACGCTCTCAGTGAAGACGGTGGCAGCAGAGACAGAAGTGTCGATGACTGGGGAGGTCGTGAAATCAACAGGAAATGACTCCCCAGGGGTCGAGAAATCAGGTGATGATAGGGTCTCGGCTGGTGAAATAAGGGAAGGCTCACCTCTCTCAAAAACATTGGTGGTGGCGCTATCAAAAATCATATAAGAAATGGGATCAGAGGTCAACGGTACAGAGGAGGAGGAGGAGGAGGAGGAGGAGGAGGTGGTGGTGGTGGACTCAGCAAGTATGCTCCCAACACTGACAGAAGTGTGGACAGAGGTGAAGGGAGCAGTGCTCAAATCTGGTGCAGGCTGAGGGATAGGGATCTCCGGCTCCAGAGGTGGGAGGAGGGGCTCCTCGTCGCCCTCGGTCTCACGCACGTACGCAGCTGGGATGAGGAGGTCCATCTCTGGTCTCTACACCCCTCCTGTGGGTCCAATGTGGGTCCGAGCGGGGCTCAGAAGCACCATATAATCTGTACCAAAAGGACCATGCAGCCAAACCCAGTAGTGCTGATCGTGAGTATGTAATATCCTCATGCGGGCCATGACATCTACGGAAAGGGAAGTGGGGCCCGTCGGTCGAAGCAACCCATCTGGGAGCTCAACCCTGCACAGAGGAGCTAGCAAGGTAATCCGACTGCTGCAATAGATCGCCGTCCTGGCGGTGGCAGAAGAAATAATGCGGTCCAGATACCATCTAGCTATATCGATCTGAACGGCGGGGACTGAGACGTTCATGTCACCCTCAAAGACTCTCGCTCTAGTCATCGCGTTGAGCATGTAACGCTCAGGCGTAGACATCTTCCCAGGCTTATACCTCGCTAGAAATGTGGTCGCCATAAGGCGCTGAGCAATGCAGAGGCATGTGTGGACGATAGAGGAGGCCTTGGCCCAGCTAGGGTCAAAGGATAGTGGGGAACCCGTGATCAACGTCCAGAAAGCATGTGTATCGAATGACTGTAGGGCGATGTGCGTGGGACTAAAAGCACGGTTTGGGTCAGGGACAGGGGTCACTGAAAAAGGCTCGGAGCATATCGAGAGTGATCTCACACTCACGATCCATCAGACGAAACATGCAACCCCCTTGAGTCCTCCGGATAGAACTCAGGACCTCAAGTGTCAGACGGACGAAGGTGTCCACCGACACCGATAGAAAATCACGCCATCCCACATTGTCATACAACTGGAGTAGGCTCTCGAACACCCCTAGGTGCTCTAAATCTGCAATGTGTGCAAAACTAGAGGGGACGATCGATCGATGGGAGATCCTCTCAAATCTGATGCGGTGTGTGTCGTCCCTAAAAGTGATCCCCAGCGTGTCGAAAGTAGGGACGGGCTGTGCCGGTGGGGGTGGAATGGGTGCGGTAGGAGGCGGAAGTGTAGGTGGTGGTGGGCTAGGTGGCGGGGAGTTCACTCTAGCAGAGGAAGAGCTAGGCTCACTAGTCCTCCTCTGCTTGGAGGCGGGCGCCCGCGAACGTGACCTAGTGCATGGAGGCATGGGTGCCGTGAGATGTGCCTACCAATGCGAAGTGCTAATAAGAAAGGAAGGAGTATACCAAAGCACGACGCGACTCTAAGCAAGTGGTAAGAGCAAAGAGAAGCCTCCCCTGAGAAGCTCTGAATCTGCCCTTGATTCTCCCCCAAGCTATCCTGAAACAAAAATTGATTAATTAGCAATGAATATCAATAAATTTGGGGAAAATTCAAGATAAATAGATGTGTATAAAGTTTAATTTCGATTCGGGGCAGAATAGGGCTTACGAGATGGAGATTGGAAGAAAAGGGGGAGTTAGGGCTAAAAGGGGGATGATCGGCGGTGAGGGGGGCGGCGCCGGCACCGGCTGGGAGGTGGCGTCGGTGGGGTAGGGTCGTGCCACTTTGGGCATGGATGAGGGCGGCTCAGGCGAGGGGATGGATTGCTCGGGTGATTTGGGGAGAAGCTCAGGCTGTCAGTTTGGAAATGTGGGGGTTTTGATTTTTAGGGCCGCGAGTGCTGTGTTTATAATGTTAGTCACTCAGCCAAGTGGCGTGACCACTCGGCCGAGTGGCTCAGTTTATTAAAATTTTAAAAAAATTCGTGTGAGTTCCGACTCGGTCGAGTAGCACTTATCACTCGGCTGAGTAGACAAAAGTCACTTGGCCGAGTGGCTAGGCCACTCAGAGCTTTTCAAGTGCTGAAAGTGTCTGGTTCACTCGGTCGAGTGGCATGTAATTAACAGAGATCTTCCCTGATCAGTACCCTACTCGGTCGAGTAGAGTCTTCACTCGGCCGAGTGGCATGACCACTCGGCCGAGTGGGCTATTGTTCTCAGCTCCAACTCTCTGTTTTTGCTCCACTTTCTGATTTTCTTTCCCCTGTCATTTTCTTCCCACTCTTGACATTTGAGCACATCCCTGGAATGCTCCATAATGCCATGGTCGTCCTCCATTCATATGGTTCTTATTCTCCTTCTCCTGAAATGAAAAATGGTGCCCGTTATCAGATTTTTCTTCGACACTTGACCTAAACACTAATAATAATCTAAAACAAAAAGAAAAAGAAAAATTCAACTAAAAATGAGATAGAACCATCGGGTTGCCTCCCGACAAGCGCTTGTTTAAGGTCTTGAGCTCGACCCCTCAAGATTCGTGATTAAAGCTCGATGTTTGGCGCATGTGAGATGCGCGCGTCAAATTTGTCGGGAAGGCCGCTTGGGTTTAGTTGTTGATTTTCTTCGACGTTCCTCGGCTCTCCTTCATCATGGGTATTAGTAGGGGTGAATCCCCCAAACTTGAGCTTTTGACATCCTTCTTCTTGGCCGGCGGCGAATATTTGTTGTCCGGTGGAGCTTTCTTCATGTGATTCGCCATAGAGAGCTTGCATAGCTCTCTAATCTTGACAACATCAGCATCATCCTTCTCCTCATCCGTAAGAGGGTCCGACAGGTCTCCCATCATATCGCCTTCTTTGGTGAATTGGCCCTCTTCGAGGCCGTCATCGTGCTTGGCCCCGATGGAAAACGGCATGGCGTCGTCAATCACCTCGTCGAGGAGGTACGAAAGATCTTGGGACCAACCCTTCATTATGTATATGATATTACTTCTCCGGTGGGGGCTCCCTCTGAATAATGCTTGAGCCTTTGTCCATTTACCTTAAATGTGACACCGTCTTTTCCCTCATATCAAAGGCCCCTCCCGGTTGTATGTGCCGAATGGTGAAAGGTCCGGACCATCGTGATCTTAGCTTTTTGGGAAAGAGTTGAAGTTTAGAATTGAACAATAGGACCTTGTCTCCGGCCTTGAAGTCCGTAACTGTGATGTGTACGTCATGGAGAATTTTGATTCTTTCCTTGTAAATTCTAGAGCTCTCGTACGCATCCCGTCTAATCTCGTCAAGCTCATTGATATCTAGAAGGCATCGCAACTCTGCACTCTTGTAGTCGTAATTCAAGGTCTTGATTGCCCAATAGGCACGATGTTCCAACTCTACCGGCAAATGGCATGCTTTTCCATAAACTAGCCGGTATATGGGGTGGTGCCAATTGGGGTTCGAAAGGCCGTACAATATGCCCACGGTGCATCATTCAATTTCATGGACCAATCCTTCCTAGATCTATCGACGGTCTTCTCCAGAATTTATTTAATTTCCCGGTTTGACACTTCCACTTGTCCGCTCGTCTGAGGGTGGTATGCCATATCGATTCTATGATTTACCCCATACTTATTTAGCATGGCCTCGAACTTGCTTTCTGTGAAATGGCTTCCTCCATCGCTTATCAATGTTCGTGGCACTCCAAAGTGTGGGAATATGTTTTGCTTGAAGAATTTAGACACCACCCTTGCATCATTGGTTGGGGTTGCGATGGACTCTACCCATTTCGAGACGTAGTCAATGGCCAATAGAATATACTTGTTTCATCTACTTGATGGAAAAGGCCCCATGAAATCCACTCCCCAACAATCAAATAGCTCAATTTCCAAAATGGGTTTCATTGGCATCTCATTCTGTTTGGATATGTTTCCCGTCGGTTGGCATCTATCGTAACACTTGACGAAGTCATGTGTGTCCTTGAACATGGTCGACCAAAAGAACCCACACTGTAATATCTTTGCGGTGGTTTTGGAGGCGGCGTGATGTCTCTTGCAAGGCATATCATGGCAAGGTGAAATGATAGATGTGGCCTTTTCCTTTGAAACACACCTCCGTATAATCCCATCTTTGCATACCTTGAAGAGGTACGGGTCTTCCCAAAAATAGTTGCGGACTTTGTGCATGAACCTCCTTTTTTGTTGAGTGGCCATCCCGCACGCCAAATAGTTCACATAATCAGCATACTAAGGCACCTCTCCAGGTTTGATGGCGAATAGCCTCTCGTCAGCAAAAGTGTCATCAATCGACAGGCTATCATCCCTCTCGTCACGAACAATCCTAGACAAGTGATCCGCCATAACATTGTCTATGCCTTTCTTGTCTCTGATTTCCAAGTCAAATTCTTGGAGTAGTAGTATCCATCTTATTAGTCTTGGATTGGCTTCCTTTTTGCTCAATAGGTATTTCAATGCCGCATGATCGGTATTCACAATCACTTTAGATCCAAGGAGGTAAGAGCGAAACTTCTCAATGGAGTAGACAACTGCCAAGAGCTCCTTTTCGGTGGTAATGTAATTCTTGTGTGCATCGTCCAGAGTTTTGCTTACATAAAATATTGCATGAAGCTTTTTTTCGTTCCTTTGTCCTAGTACTGCTCCAATTGCTTGGTCACTTACGTCACACATTAGCTCGAAAGGAAGATTCCACTCTGGCGGTTGTATGATGGGGGCTGAAATGAGGGCTTCCTTCAGTGTATTAAAAGCTTGCAAGCAATGTCCTAAAAAAACAAATGGAGCATCTTTAGCGAGTAAGGCTGTAAGAGGACGGGTAATTAGGGCGGAGTCTTTGATAAAGCGGCGGTAAAATCCTGCGTGACCGAGAAATCCCCTAATTCCCTTGACATTAATAGGAGGGGGAAGTTTTTCGATTACCTCAATTTTTTCCTTATCAACCTCGATCCCTCTAGATGAGACAAGATGCCCAAGAACTATCCCCTCAGTGACCATGACATGGCATTTCTCCCAGTTAAGAGTAATATTATTTTGTTGGCATCTTTTAAGGACTTTAGTAAGATTGGACAAACATGAGTCAAACTCACCACCATCTATGCAGACTTCCGTACTGTTTTCAATATAATCAGAAAAGATGGACGGCATGCACCTTTAAAAAGTGACGGGGGCATTACAAAGTCCGAAGGGCATTCTACGGTAAGCATAAGTACCATAAGGGCACGTAAAAGTAGTCTTTTCTTGGTCATCTTCATGTAAGGGAATCTGAAAGAATCCCGAATACCCATCCAAATAGCAAAAGAATTTATGTTTAGCGAGGCGTTTTAGCATTTGGTCAATAAAGGGCAATGGGTAATGATCTTTACGGGTGGCTTTATTTAATTTCCTGTAATCAATACACATCCGCCAACCCGTAACGGTGCGTGTGGATATATGCTCTCCATTATCATTTTTTATGATGGTCATCCCCCCTTTTTAGGAACGACATGAACAGGGCTAACCCATCTGCTGTCAGAAATAGGATAAATGATATCGGCTTCAAGCAGTTTAAGGATCTCCTTCTAAACCACCTCCTTCATGTTAGGATTTAACCGCCTTTGAGGCTCTATGGAGGTGGCTTCAGTATTTCTAGGTATATCATGTGCGTACAAATTCTGGGGCTTATTCCCTTGAGGTCAGAGATAGTGTAGCCGAGGACGTCTTTATGGCTCCTAAGGACATCTAAAAGTCTCTCAAGCTGGTGGTGGTTGAGGTTGGCATTAACAATCATCGGATTGGTCAGTTTATCCCCCAAGAAAGCATACCTTAAGTTAGGAGGTAATTGTTTCAGTTCTACCTCAGGGGGCGTTGTACCCCCTACATCCTCCTGTGAAAGCCTGGCGTATTCGGCCACATCTGAGTTCAACTCCCCCTCACAGAGTAAGCTCTCGTATGCCTGCTCAGATTCGCTTCTCGGCGAGGAGGGTGCATCGGAGTAGATGCTACACAACCTGCTCTGAATTTGTTGGGACTACCATTTTCCTCAGGTTCACACCTGAAATCAAGAGATAGGTCAGCGCGTTCATCAATGTTGAAGAGAGGATCGTCAAGTGCACTTCCCTAAACCTCGGCATGCCAAATGGACTCTTCAAAAGTACAGACCTCTCCAGTGCATGCTTCGCTACCTTCCCTTATTTCGGGCTGAGGTGTCTTGCTAACTTCGAAGCACAACTTATCGTCCCTCACGTCAACTCTAATGTTGCCCTCGATAGTCCCTTCCAGAGAAATTTGATCAATTATAAAGCTAGCAAATAGCTGGTCAATGGGGTCCTCTATGTCGATGACCAAAGCCCCTGTAGATTGGACCTCATCCATAAGGTCTT
Organism: Scilla litardierei; assembly: GCA_030789695.1. NCBI lineage: Eukaryota > Viridiplantae > Streptophyta > Magnoliopsida > Asparagales > Asparagaceae > Scilla > Scilla litardierei. The sequence goes on along the minus strand of CM061133.1, from coordinate 302,659,247 downwards.
CCAAAAGAGGCACAAAGGTGTCTCATCATATTGCGGGCTAGTGTCCGTTCTCATCATCGTGTTTCCCATGTTACCTGTTTAGAATTCTATTGGAAAATCTGGAAGAGCACGTTAATTTGAGCGTCAAAATAAAAATAAAAATAAAAGAAAGATAGACGATGAGATTTAGCCGGGTGAGGAAAATAAAATACAGTCGCCTCCCAGGCAGCGGCGCCAAAAACTTGATTGCACCCAGATATACACCCGGAAAATGACTGTAGTCTTACCGCAAGCGCACGGTGAAGTGGCAAGCGGGTATCGAACACAGGGAGGACAAATGACAATACTCTATCTTAATCGCCTAGCTATTGGTGGTAGAATCGAATGGTTTGGATAATAATGTCACGGTCGTTCAATTAACAAATGGAATTCTATATAATAAAAGCGTCTATGGCCAGGGAATCTCCACTACGGATCGTTATTTATCTTTGTAAATCGTGAATCTCAATTTTACAAGGATTGAATCGAGGTGAAGTAGTCGTAACTAAATATAGAACCAAGCTCACGCTCTCTCGCTATTGCCAGTCTATAGCAACCTAGATTAGGGCCCACTCTCGTGCAAACCCTAACCTAAGCCGCTAGCATGAAGATCGACATCATCGTCCAATCGCACCTCGAGCCCACTCTCGTGCAAACTCGAGTTACGATCTAGGTTATGATAGTTCGTATCCGCCCAATCTCTTGCAAACGAATATGAGTATAGATTTATAAGAAAAATCCTAGCTTTGATCCAATCTCTTGCAAACCAAGTCTAGAGAATTTCGATTATAAACCTAAATCGAATATCTAGGCCTTCCCATCGAATATCTAGGCCTTCCCATCAATTGAAATCCAATCTCTTGCAAACCCCAATCAATGGAAATTCCTAGCTACTCGTAGTAAATCAATTATAACCCAACCGTCTATCAATCCTAGCAACAATTTAATTCGTTCATCACGATTCTAAAATCGGATCCATAAGGTTCATCTCAATGCCCTAGAATGGCGGAACTACTCACAATTCACCATGGCAATCACAGAAATAATGAATAAAAACATTGAGCAATTCATGTTTGATAGAAAGCAATTCGTAAAAACTAGAAATTTTGGTAGAAAGAACAAACCAAATCTCCAATCTTCAATCTCCAGCTGAGAATTTCAATTGGAATAATGCTAAAAACTAATTTCAGGTCTCTCTTAAAACTAGGAAGAAAACTAGCTTAAATACAAGCCAAAGTCAGCCAGAAAATCCCGACAGATTTGCCCCTAGCGCAGCCCAGAACCCTAATTCACGATACAGGCAGACTGCGCTACTCGGCCGAGTAGAACATGTCACTCGGCCGAGTGACGGACCCAAAGAATAACAGAGATATTGGGGTTTTTGGGGGTCTGTCGCTCTGTTCCACTCGACCGAGTGGAATTCTTTACTCGATCGAGTGGGCTTTCTCACTCAGCCGAGTTAGTCTTCTACAAACTTCAGTAAGTCGGTTGAGATCTCAGGAGAAAAACCCTGTCATACTCGGGCGAGTGGACTTCTTCACTCGGCCGAGTAAGATATTTCACTCGCTCGAGTGGACTTTGACTTCATCTGCTCATGTATCCGCTATACTCGGCCGAGTACGTTCCTTCACTCGGCCGAGTGAGCTGTCTGCTCGGTCGAGTGGGCTATTTCTGGAGCTCTATCTTCTCCTCCTCTCCTCCTCGTTGATTCTATCAAACTTCTTCCTCTTTCACTCATATCTAGCACTGCTAGCTCCTCGATGGGACCACAAGCGACGCTCCAGCATGCGTGAAAGTCCCTTGATCTCATTTATGCTCCAGATCGCTCCATATTTCCTGAAATCCAACAAAAATAAGAAATAGTGAAAAGCAACGTGATATCATCGAATAATCGTGAAAAACGCAATATGGTCGAATCTTCGAGTAGAGCTGCCGTACTTATCGCTGACTCCATCTTCAAGCAGAGGTCGTTGTCGTCATCTTTACCGTCGAAGAGACGCCCATCGTCGAAGTCGATGTCGAAGTCCACTCGAAGCCCGCACATCCAAGTCGACGTGTCATCGGAGCTTGCCACTGCCAGAGAGCCGTACGTCGTGAAGACCCGCCGTCGAGTAGTCATTGCTGTGAGGACGAACTGCCATCAGAGAAGAACTCGAAGCCACCGTAAAATCTTATCCGAGCGGCGAATGAAATGTGCTGACATGGATAAGCACCCCATGCAAATGAAAGAACGAAGGGAAATAAGCTGTTGACGTGGATTAATAAATTAAAGAAGTTACTTTGCGCACAGACTGAGAATTAAATGATTTGAACTAGGATTGCTTTACGCACAGACTGATTTGTGCACTCAACTTCAAAGGGCCACAACTTGAGATCCAGGAGTCGGATCGAGACACCGTTTGCACCAGACTGAAGCTGATGCCATGCTGAACGACAGAGATGACACACCATCATAATCTGAGCATTTCTGAATCCTTTACTTTATCATTATATTTGTGATTGTGTGTAGATCTCTGTAGGGAAATCTTTACCAGTTTTTGATTCTTTTGGGGCTTGTCTGGTTGGGGCTAGACAAGAGGGTCTTGACGTGTTGATGCAGTCAAGATACGCATTTACTAGGTTGTTAGGGTTTTGCACTTTGTTGAGTGTGGTACAGTCTAGGTGGGGGAGTTGGAGCTAGGACCACATTGTAGGTGTACAGAAGGAACTTATTAATGCTAGTATTTGCTTGGGGGCTGGACGTAGGTCGTTGATGCGATCAAACCAGGGTAAATATGTGCGTACTATGTGATTGCCTCTTATTTACCCTGCTTGTGATTTTAACTGCGTGTGATTTCTCGTGGGTTGCGCGAGAATATTTTTATAAGCATATTCAACCCCCTCTAGGCTAGGTTCCAGATCCAACATTGTATTCACTACCTTGTGTAGGATCATAGTGAATATTGGTGTGGCTGGATGCATCCAAGTTTGGGAAACAGGGTAAAATCCTTTGCGTTTGCGTTTTCTTAATTGTGTAGATTAATCTCCTCTTGCACTTATTATTCCACATTTGCAAGTTTAATTTTTAATTACACAATTATTTCCATTACACTATTTACCCACCCTCTAGTGTGTGTTGTTTAGTATTGCAAGGTAGACAGTACTTACACTGTTCTCTCATCAAATTCACAGCCTTCAAGACGTGCCTTGAAAGTGTCTCCCGTTTGAGGTTCTATGTATCTTATTATGGATGGTGAGTCAATCCCTACTTAAATCCCTAGACGAAGTTGAGGACCCATTTTTGTCCTCTGGGATGGTGCTATGGAGATATAAATGATTGTGATTGAATATTGTATATTTTAGCCCCATAATCATTCCCTCTTGTGCTTATAACTCATTGAATCAAGCTCTCTTAACTATATTTCCGTACTTCACCATCTTTTGAGCATATAATTTTATTTCGGCATAATTTCACTCTCCAAATCTTTATAAACATGAATTATATTTTTACAGATTTTTCTGGATTTTTCAGGAGTCCTAAAGGGGACAAAATCAAGTAATTGGAGAAGTGAACTGGAGCCAGGACAGTCGACTGTCCTCACAACGACAGTCGACTGTCCTCTCGCAGTCCCAACTGAAGCAAGCTAGAGTGTAATACAGGGAGCTGCTGAAGGATTGACAGGCGCCCATATAACTGAGAGTCGACTGTTCTTTCAACATCAGTCGACTGTTTCATCTCCTCCCTAAGGGCGAAAGAAATTCAAATCTCGGTCGATTTGTCCACTGCTTCAACAGGCGACTGAAGCACAAAAGACAGGCGCATGTGTCATTCATAGTCGCCTGTGAAATTCATGACAGTCGCCTGTCTCGGGTTTTTCTGCCGAATCTATGCTGCGAGAATCGGGTTTTTCTTAACCCGATTTCTCTCCAATCACTGTGGGCCGTTGTATGATATTTTGGAGGGATGAGATGTGAAACCTAGGGGGTATAAAACCCCGTTGTTCAGATGTGATTAGGAGACTCCACCATTAGCTTCAAATACTTTCCATTTTTAGGGATTTCTCTCTTAGTTTAGATTAGGGTTTTGTATAGTTTCTTGGAGGATTTCTGTCCCCATTTTTTTGGATCTGATAGAGGAGGAGAAGAGCTTCCATTTGATGATATCATTCTTAACCATTGTCTTGTATTTCATTTTGTCTCATTCTCCATGTATGAACTTATGAATATGAATGCAATAGTGAATATTTTTGCTCTCATGTGCAGCTAATCTCTTTGTGTGTTGGATTGTGATGTAATTAGGATTTGTATGATTAGCTTTCAGTTATCCATGGAAAATGATTGTGTAACTATTGCATTGATTGATTTCACACTGTTTTCATTATGCATTACCTTTAGAGGGATCCTAGGAGGATGATATGCCGTGAGGCATTATCTACGTGCATATACCCGTAGAGGGGCCTGCAAGGCGTTGAACCGCGAGGTTTAACTAATTATGCTTTATACTTGAAATCATCGATCCACTAATTACACTTGATGCTAACACGTTGATTTGAGCTCCAAGATAAAGCCACCCAGTTGTGTGGCCTGAAAGCCTCACAATTGAGCTAAACATGTTTGGTTTTATTCCCAATAGGGAAATCTTCCGATTTCATATACATTGACATGGATGTGGAGTTGAGTCATCAATTGGAGATTGAATAGCTAAGCTATACTCCCTAATGAAACCACAATCCACACATACTCCTCTCATTTGCATCCCAACCTTTATTTTGCTTGTTTATTTCTTATTCTTTTTGGTAACCATCACACACACACCCCCCCTGGACCAAATCATCGCCTTCGAAAGGTGGTTTTGTCTCTCAACCTCTCACATCTTTGCTGACCCGAAGATAGCATGAATGCAGACGAATTGTCCCTGTGATTCGACCCTAGGCTCAATAAGAATTACTACTTGACGACATCCTATCCTTGGGAGTAGTTCGCATCTTTTTGCGGAGCGTCAAGTTTTTGGCTCCATTGCCGGGGACAACGGTTTTGCATTTCATACTAACTTTGGGTTAGTTGGGTGGTTGGTGAGATTCTTCCAACTTTCTTGTGAATATTCTTTGTATATTCACTTTTATTTTATCTTTTGCTTTGTCGGCCTTATAAAAAAATGGACGACAACAACAATAATAACACCACACGTGGCACAAACATTACATTGAGAGACACATATATGCCACCTATGAGTATTTCTGATTCTTGCATTATATTAAAACCCGATGCTCACTCATTTGAGATTAAATCGAAAACAATTCAACTCTTACCTATTTACCTCGGTTTGGAAAATGAGCACCCTTATAAACACTTGAGAACTTTTACTGAGGTGTGTTCCATATGCCTAAATAGAAAAATTAGTCCCGATGTAGTATATCTTAAACTTTTTCCATTTTCTCTAAAAGATAAGGCTAAACATTGATTGAATGCTCTAAAGCCTAGATCTATTTCTACTTGGTCTGAGTTACAATCCGAATTCCTAAAGAAATTTTTTCCATTGTGCAGAACTCAAACCTTGAAGAAGCAAATCATGAACTTCAACCAATGCGATAATGAAACTTTTGACCATGCGTGGGAAAGTTTCAAAGATTTACTTTTGGAATGCCCACATCATGGTTTTGATCAATGCCGCACCATTGCCTTCTTTTATGATGGACTTCTTCCATCATCAAAACAATAAATGGAGGTGATGTGCAATGGTTCGTTCTTTGATAAAACACCAAGTGATGCTTGGAAATATCTCGATGAAACGGCGGAGCACATGCAAAGTTGGGGTGTGGTTCCAAACCATGAAACTGAGGTGAACATGATGAATGGTGTTGAATCACTTGAGGAGCGAGTGGCAAATGAAGTAACGAGAAGAATCCAAGAGATCAATTTGATGGCGGTGAACATGGTTGATCAACAAAGCCAAATGGAACATGACAACCAAACCTATTTGCAATCTCTCACCGCCACACTCCAACAAATGATGAGCTTCCAACAATTGCAACAACAACAAATTCAACAACTCACGGAGAATGTTGCGAGCTTGACGGCTACATTAGAAAAGGGTAAATTCATTTCACAATCAATTTTTGACCCTAATGTTAGACAATCTTCTCTTTCAGGAAATTACTTCAACCATTGCCATGCGGTTACCACGCTACGAAGTGGAAGAGAAATTGCCAAGCCAAATCATCTTCTGGTCACGCCCGAAATTGAGGTGGAGGATGAGGAGCATGTACAACATGAGGTGCCCGAGGAGAATTCAAGCAAAGGCACAAAGTCAAAGACACCGAGAATTGAAGAGTCCAATGCTTACACTCCTCAAACACCATATCCACATAGGCTCCTTCCTCCAAATAAAGATAAGTGACAAGATGAAATTCGAGAAATTTTTCAAAAATGTCATATTAATATACCAGTTCTCAATGCTATTAACCAAGTGCCCGCTTATGCTAAATTTATTAAGGACCTTTGCACTATAAAAAGAAAACTAAGTTCTAAGAAAAAGGCCTTTATCACACAGCAAGTTAGCTCAATTTTTCATCATGACATCCCACCCAAATTCAAGGATCCCGGCTCACCCACTATTCGTTGTACCATTGATACTACAAACATCGAGCATGATATCCTTGATCTTGGGTTTAGTGTCAATTTATTGCCATTCCCTGTTTATAAGCAATTGGGTCTTGGAGAATTGAAGGTGATGTGTCCATATTTTCTATCTTTTCATAGCATCATTCCATTGCATTTCATGTCATATCCGCATCCAAATCCTGCATTTTCCTACGATACTGCAATTCTAACGCCATTTTCGAGTTTCGTAGAGTTTTGTGGATTTTCAGGGATTTTGGAGCAATTCAGAGCCAATTTTGAATATGGACACATCCAGCATGCCCGTGAGTTGATCGCGCCTGGATATACACCCGAAAAACGACTGTAGTCTTACCGCAAGCGTACGATGAAGTGGCGAGCGGGTATCGAACACAGGAAGGATAAATGACGGTACTCTATCTTAATCGTCTAGCTATTGGTGGTAGAATCGAATGGTTTGGATAATAATGTCACGATCGTTCAATTAACAAATGGAATTCTACATAATAAAAGCGTCTAGGGCCAGGGAATTCCCACTACGGATCACTATTTATCTTCGTAAATCGTGAATCTCAATGTTGCAAGGCTTGAATTGAGGTGAACTAGTCGTAAATAAATATAGAACCAAGCTCATGCTCTCGCGCTATTGCATGTCTATAGCAACCTAGAGTAGGGCACACTCTCGTGCAAACCCTAACCTAAGCCGCTAACATGAACATCGACATCATCGTCCAATCGCATCTCGAGCCCACTCTCGTGCAAACTCGAGTTACGATCTAGGTTATGAAAGTTTGTATCCGCCCAATCTCTTGCAAACAAATATGAGTATAGATTTATAATAAAAATCCTACATTTGGTCCAATCTCTTGCAAACCAAGTCTAGAGAATTTCGATTATAAAAATAAATCGAATAGCTAGGCCTTCTCATCGATTGAAATCCAATCTCTTGTAAACCCCAATCAATGGAAATTCCTAGCTACTCGTAGTAAATCAATCATAACCCAACCATCTATCAATCCTAACAACAATTTAATTCGTTCATCACGATTCTAAAATTGGATCAATAGGGTTCATCCCCATACCCTAGAACGGCGGAACTACTCACAATTCACCATGGCAATCACAGAAACAACGAATAAAAACATTGAGCAATTCATGTTTGATAGAAAGCAATTCATAAAAACTAGAAATTTTGATAGAAAGAACAAACCAAATCTCCAATCTTCAATCTCCAGCTGAGAATTTCAATTAGAATAATGCTAAAAACTAATTTCAGGTCTCTCTTAAAACTAGGAAGAAAACTAGCTTAAATACAAGCCAAAGTCGGACAGAAAATACAAACAGATTTGCCCCTGGCGCAGCCCAGAACCCTAATTCGCGATTCAGGCAGACTGCGTCACTCAGCCGAGTGGAACATGTCACTCGGCCGAGTGATGGACCCAAAGAATAACAAAGATATTTGGGTTTTTGGGGGTCTGTCGCTCTGTTCCACTCGGCCGATTCCCAAAACGACAGAAGCGAAACGTGACAAGGCCCGCTTAGGCCAGAGCTGTGAAGCTCGGACCCAATAAGCGTCTGTAGGGGTACCATTTAAAAATTTTCAGGTTCTTGCATTAATAAGATTCGAAACAATAGAAAGTACAGAAAGAAAGTGGCATTCATTAATATAGAGAGATAATATCCAGCGAGTACAAAAGTCTAAAAAGAGAAGCCTAAGCATGGCAACAAACTACAGAAAAGGAAACTAATAGTGCGAAGCACCAAACCTAGGCAGAGAGTAAAGTGGTGCTACCCACCTAGATTAAAAGTAGTAACCTCTGGAAGTCCGCAACGGTGGGAAACGTCTAAGTCTGGTCCTCGTCAGGTACGTCCTCCGGGTCGACATCCTCTGGCTCCACGTACTCCGGTGTGTTCGACTCGTCCACGTACTCTGGCTCAACACCTGACGTACAGCACCCAAAAGAGAGGAACTGTACGTCAGGTAAAGTCTACAAAAAAGGGTTAGACTCTACTGCAAGTGTACCGAACTATTAAACAACAGTTAACTGGTTGATTAGCATGCTGGGGTTATAACAGAATACCAAGAGGAAGTAAACACAGCAGGAAAGTAAAGCGTAGCAAGCAGTAGTCGTAGCGTGTGCTACCGACTACGGGACTAACCTAAACGGGTCGTGACAAGACGTGACAAGACCAGCAAGACAGGACAGGACAAGACAGGACAAGACACGTGTGACTCGAAGGGTTCACGCCTTACAGTTCGAGGGGGATCAGACCCTCTCCCCGTGCGCACGCTCAACCATACCCCAAACCCAAGTGCTTAAGACAAGACAATATAGGGCCACTCACTCTGCTAGGTGAGTGCCTCAATCCCCACGATCGGTAGCGTATCTCTCACTCTGCTAGGTGAGCGACGGACGCCTCGTAGGTGAAACTGTACTACTGTATAAGACCACTCACTCTGCTAGGTGAGAGTCTCTATCCTCTCGGTCTGCTGGGACACTCACTCTGCAAGGTGGGTGTCGAGTTTCCTATAGGTGTTCCGTAACAAAGATCACCCACTCTACTAGGTGAGCGTCTCATTGCCCACATGCTACATAAGACACGACGTGCAAGATGTTTATGACATGGCAAGGGCAAAATTGTTCTAGGGTGTCCACATACACGCACACGCAGATGAAACCTATGGTAGTTGTTGTTGTTGATTCTAGGGGGTCCACACACACGCACACACAAGATAACCCTACGGTGTCAAAATTTATTGTTGTTGCACTCAGACTTCGTCGTCAAGTCTAAGTCGTCAGGGGCGTCCCGGACGCTATCATTTCACATCCGGTTCTATTTGTTCACAGTTTAATAGTTCTAACAGTCTAAGGCTTAGGCACGGCCGAAAGAGCAAGTGAGTACACTTTGCCTGTGGTGGCGAGTGTGTCGTCCATCCGGAGCGTCCCGTCCAAGCGTCGCGTCCGCAGTAGTCCGTCTGAAACAGTGTCACGGCGACGGTGTCAGGTCGCGATTTTCATCAAGTCCTATTAGGGTTTGTTTCTAGGTTATCAGGGCTATCCTATCCGTCAACGTCACATTTTGGTGTTTCGTTCAGCCTAAATCGACCACTACCCTATATGCACAGAAAAGTTGTCCGACGGTCGATTTCTACAGTGACATCGTTTTACTGGTGCGGAAAAGTAAATTTAGTTCGAGTTGTCTGATTTTAGTTAGGGTTCAGTTTTGCTATGGTGTGGGTTTTACTACTCGTTAGGGAAACCAACCTCATGATACCGTCCAACAAGCGGAAGTCGGGTCTGAACGGCGAAACTTTGGCGTCGTCTGGAACTCCTCGGCCACGGGTAGCATAGCGAGGTACCTCTGGACAGCGGGATGGTGACGTGAAATCAACGAGCTAATCAGCGATCTCCTTCCCGTTGTGGGTAGCGCAACGGATCTTCAAGACGGCGGCGACGTCGGGTAAAAACACATGTGCACGACGACGCACGTGTATTTCGAGGGTCCAAGGGGCTATCGGTAGATGAGGTAGGATCAGTGGAAGATGCTCGGCCCGGTGGGTGGCCGACGGCGCGGGCGTACGACGGTGGATGGCCGTGAGAAGCCGGAGAGGACAGATTCGCGCAACATTCGTTTTCGCGTGTCTCAGAGGAATTCCAGCGACGAACAGAGAAAACGGGAAGTTGCAAAAGGTTAAGGACTTCAAGACGAAGCCAACGGCAGTGGAGTTGTCATCGGGGGTGGTCGGAGATGATCGTGCACGGGCGTCGAAGTTCAGCTTCCAGATCTGTGAAAAACAGCCGATATGGCGTGTTCCGACGAGGATTCCCGGAGATACAGGTGCGCTATGAGCGTGAGTGAAGTTGCAGTTGGTAGGGGGGTTTGATAGGAGTCCAACGGTGATAGGGTGGTCATCGTAGGTGGCCGGATGGCCGGTGGGCGCGAGTTTTCCCGGAGGTGGCGCAGATCTGTAAAACTGCGGCTAGATCTGAGTTCCACGGGGTTTTTGAGGAGATCGAGACGTGGAAAAAGGTAGGGGGAGTTGGAGATGCTCGGGGGGTCAGAGAGGAGTTGATCGGTGGTGGTGGTCGTCGGAGGGGGTGGCCGGAGCGGCGGCGGCGGTAGTTTTCCGGCGATCGCACACTGCAGATCTGGGTTGTGCTTACTTGGTGTTTTTGATGGGTTTTTAATGTCTTGGAGAGGTGGAGATGGAGGAGATGAGGGTGGAGATGATACTGGCCGGAGTTGGGGAGCTTGGGGGCTGCCATGGTGGCCAGAGGAGGAGCAAGGCGGCTAGGGTTGATGGGTTGCGTGACTTACAAAGTTTGGCCTGGTTTGGTTATTTGAAGAAGACATGTTGCTATTTGCTTTTTAAAGAGAGTATAAGTAAGAAGGTGACTAGGAGAGATGGTGAGTGAGGGGGTGTACAAGTTGGGAAAAAGTTGGGTGAGGGTAGAGGCAACAAATCAATTCATGATACGTAAGATCCTCTTAGAGATTTGATTAAGTTTGAATTTCGAAATTGGATTAGGCTAATCAACAGTTGCAAATTGATTAGGGGATATCTTCCACTACTGGTATCGAAAAAATAATCTGAAAATACAAGGACGATCGTGGAGACGAGAAGTATGGGGATACAGGGTCCGATCACATGCTACACCTATAAAAAATTATTGTAAAATCGGGAACCGAGTACTGGGGGCCAAAAGACCAAAACGCCCTTCCATTCAAAGCTGTTTTGCGAGAAAACGAGCCGTGAAATGACGTTCCCGAAAATTACCATAAAATTCTACACTTCCATACGGTTACAACGGCATATCACATCGTATATGCCGAAACCAAGAAAGAGCCAAATAAAATACGTGCACGAAAAAGTTCGTGCACGTAGAAAATACGAGCGGTCGGAAAGCGGTCGGAAAGCGGCCGTTACATTCTGCCCACCTTAGAAATGATTCCGTCCTCGGAATCACTTATAATAATAGTAATAATATCTATACACACTTACACCCGCAACTCCCATATCTACACATAGTGATCGCTAATCCTTTAACTTCAAACAACGTTCCTCAAATAATCCATCATAACCCGTCTCTCCAGTGGCTAATGCTACAGCTAGAATCACACCCAAACACTTAACTATAAATCCACATTAATTACTACAATTCAACAATCATCACGTCACCAATATATTCTCCATCATATTAACTCCATAAATTCATTCTCCATAATCTATGAACCATCAAGCCACATCTATCCTTACCCATATCATCTAATCTCTTAATCATACCAAATCCGTCTACCTAACCATTTATTCGTATCAACATGTCGTGTTACTTCCAACGTCTTCTCACGCCAACCTAACATTCAGGTCTTGATGCTTTAAAAGTTCTACTCATTCTCATGATCACTCTCAATCATACTATACCTCATAACTACTCATATCTATCACTCGTCCAAGTTTCGGGTCGATAAGTTCTCATCCCTTTGTATATAAGTTCGGCCAACCAGAATTCTCCATTGAGTCCGTCACACATTTGTATTATAAATAAGTCTTGGACACTTATTCTTTTCATCCAATGATTCCAATCTCCTATCTTGGTGTCCCAAAATCAATTAATCATCGCTATTACACATCTCACCACACACTATACCTACCCGCACACAAGGTCCTATAATAACAATAGCTAGTCCCAATAATATAACAACTATAAACACAACATTTCGAAGAGAGAAGAAGGGAGAAGGGAAAGGAAAACTTAAGGCCAATGACATATTTTAAAACCTGTGGGTAAAAACGTGTGGAGTGGTGGCAATGGTTGAGGGAGAATAAGGGGTCGTGATCATGCGAGCTAGTTTCAAACTTTAAGGATTTGATTTAAAAAGAAGACAAAAGTTTGATATAGTCACATGCGACAAAAGATAAGCTATACAATAGTACGAAAACACTAAGTCTAAGGAATTGCCTGCTATGACGTTGTCCACGCCTATATGAATACCATCATTCAGACAACCTATACGTATATCACGGATCACACTGAGTATACATACACGACACAAGAGACAATCACTAATATCCTAAAGGTAGCACACTCGTACCGGTCCACACACTCTACCCATACTCATGCACTACGACGACATCACAAAACCAATGGGCCCACTACTAAACTACAGTTGACACAGGCAACAACAAGCACTAATGAGATAGCTAAACAATAGTGGAGAATCCTAATCGAATAGCGAAACGAAACAAGATCGGGATGAACCTGTTCAGATGGACATGGACAAGGGAATAGCTTAGTTATATGAAAATAGAAATATAGTGGTGATTAATTAAGTAGGGAAAAGAGATATATTAATATTCTAATAAAATGTAAGTGACAAGAAAAAAAAAGCGTAGATGATATAAGTTTAAAATACGAAATAAAGTATTTTGACGAGGAAAATAATGAGTATGAAAATGAAGTGATTGTTTTGGCAAATGGAGATAGGTTTTTATAAAACTTGGACGTGCGAATACGATGAGTATAGGACTGATATATAAAAAAATTGAAGTTCTATTTAGTTTAGAAAGTTTTCTAAAAGTACGTATGGTAAGTGGTTAAAATAGATTTCATGGTTTAGAAAAAAGTGATATATCGAATTTTCAAAATGTTAACAAAATTTTAAAACTGAAATACGAAAAAAATACCGATTTGAAAATAAGTACGCGATAGTAACAAAAAATTTACGACTAAGAATGTTTCAAACTCAGTGAAAGAATTTTAACTCAACCGAAAGTAAGGAATTTAAATATTTAATAATAGTTTTCAAAGAAGTTAAACTGAGCGAAGAATTTAATAAGGAATTTCAAAAATACTTTTAGAAGAAGACAGGATTGGCAAAGGGAAAGATTCGAAGGATCAACGATAATTGTCAGGAAGCGATCACGTGAATCGGGGGAAAGGAAAATGATTGCATGATGGATATACCTAGGATATGATTCATGAAAGCTACGATGAAATTCTACGGCCGATAACACAAAAGTGTAATGATCAGGAAGACGCTAGAAATTAGGGGTTCTAGTTATCAGGTCGTCTAAAGATCAGGAGAACTCAGCACCAAGACTGTCTAATGAACTAGACTGTAATAGAGAGATTCTCAGGAAAAGGTCCTAAAAGAATCAAGATTACGCACTGCTGGGCCAGAAGTCGATGGACCCGAGCGAACGACTAAACTAAAAGGTCTCTAGAAATCTAATTTGGTCAGAGCCGGTGAGGGAGAGGCTACTAAGGTATTCTAAGACGGGTATGGCTAAATCTTAACCAAGGCGTCTAACTATCAAACTGGGATGTCTACCTAAGTCTTCATACCATCTAAGATTGGGAAAACCTAATTTAGACTTGTACATGGATATTAAATGAATGTGGTACTCTTATTGTTCCGAACTTTTTGCGAGACCTGCATGGGCCACCACTAAAACTTGTCATGCCATGCTTCCCAAAACGACAGAAGCAAAACGTGACAAGGCCCGCTTAGGCCAGAGCTGTGAAGCTCGGACCCAATACGCGTCTGTAGGGGTACCATTTAAAAATTTTCAGGTTCTTGCATTAATAAGATTCGGAACAATAGAAAGTACAGAAAGAAAGTGGCATTCATTAATATAAAGAGATAATATCCAGCGAGTACAAAAGTCTAAAAAGAGAAGCCTAAGCATGGCAACAAACTACAGAAAAAGAAACTAATAGTGCGAAGCACCAAACCTAGGCAGAGAGTAAAGTGGTGCTACCCACCCAGATTAAAAGTAGTAACCTCTGGAAGTCTGCAACGGTGGGAAACGTCTAAGTCTGGTCCTCGTCAGGTACATCCTCCGGGTCGACATCCTCTGGCTCCACGTACTCCGGTGTGTCCGACTCGTCCACGTACTCTGGCTCAACACCTGACATACAGCACCCAAAAGAGAGGAACAGTACGTCAGGTAAAGTCTACAAAAAAGGGTTAGACTCTACTGCAAGTACCGAACTATTAAACAACAGTTTACTGGTTGATTAGCATGCTGGGATTATAACAGAGTACCAAGAGGAAGTAAACGTAGCAGGAAAGTAAAGCGTAGCAAGCAGTAGTCGTAGCGTGTGCTACCGACTACGGGACTAACCTAAACGGGCCGTGACAAGACGTGACAAGACCAGCAAGACAGGACAGGACAAGACACGTGTGACTCGAAGGGTTCACGCCTTATGGTTCGAGGGGGATCAGACCCTCTCCCCGTGCGCACGCTCAACCATACCCCAAACCCAAGTGCTCAAGACAAGACAATATAGGGCCACTCACTCTGCTAGGTGAGTGCCTCAATCCCCACGATCGGTAGCGTATCTCTCACTCTGCTAGGTGAGCGACGGACGCCTCGTAGGTGAAACTGTACTACTGTATAGGACCACTCACTCTGCTAGGTGAGAGTCTCTATCCTCTCGGTCTGCTGGGACACTCACTCTGCAAGGTGGGTGTCGAGTTTCATATAGGTGTTCCGTAACAAAGATCACCCACTCTACTAGGTGAGCATCTCATTGCCCACATGCTACATAAGACAAGACGTGCAAGATGTTTATGACATGGCAAGGGTAAAATTGTTCTAGGGTGTCCACACACACGCACACGTAGATGAAACCTATGGTAGTTGTTGTTGTTGATTCTAGGGGGTCCACACCACGCACACACAAGATAACCCAACGGTGTCAAAATTTATTGTTGTTGCACTCAGACTTCGTCGTCAAGTCTAAGTCGTCAGGGGCGTCCCGGACGCTATCATTTCACATCCGGTTCTATTTGTTCACAGTTTAATAGTTCTAACAGTCTAAAGCCTAGGCACGACCGAAAGAGCAAGTGAGTACACTTTGCCTGTGGTGGCGAGTGTGTCGTCCGTCCGAAGCGTCCCGTCCAAGCGTTGCGTCCGCAGTAGTCCGTCTGAAACAGTGTCACGGCGACGGTGTCAGGTCGCGATTTTCATCAAGTCCTATTAGGGTTTGTTTCTAGGTTATCAGGGCTATCCTATCCGTTAACGTCACATTTTGGTGTTTCGTTCAGCCTAAATCGACCACTACCCTATATGCACAGAAAAGTTGTCCGACGGTCGATTTCTACAGTGACATCGTTTTACTAGTGCGAAAAAGTAAATTTAGTTCGAGTTGTCTAATTTTAGTTAGGGTTTAGTTTTGCTACGGTGTGGGTTTTACTACTCGTTAGGGAAACCAACCTCGTGATACCGTCCAACAAGCGGAAGTCGGGTCTGAACGGCGAAACGTCGGCGTCGTCTGGAACTCCTCGGCCACGGGTAGCACAGCGAGGTACCTCTAGACAGCGGGGTGGTGAGGTGAAATCAGCGAGCTAATCAGCGATCTCCTTCCCGTTGTGGGTAGCGCAACGGATCTTCACGACGGCGGTGACGTCGGGTAAAAACACGTGTGCACGGCGACGCACGTGTATTCCGAGGGTCCAAGGGGCTGTCGGTAGATGAGGTAGGATCAGTGGAAGATGCTCGTCCCGGTGGGTGGCCGACGGCGGGGGCGTACGGCGGTGGATGGCCGTGAGAAGCCGGAGAGGACAGATTCGTGCAACGTTCGTTTTCGTGCGTCTCAGAGGAATTCCAGCGACGAACAGAGAAAACGGGAAGTTGTAGAAGGTTAAGGACTTCAAGACGAAGCCAACGGCAGTGGAGTTGTCACCGGGCGTGGTCGGAGATGATCGTGCGCGGGCGTCAAAGTTCAGCTTCCAGATCTGTGAAAAACAGCCGATACTGCGTGTTCCGACGAGGATTTCTGGAGCTACAGGTGGGCTATGAGTGTGAATGAAGTTGCAGTTTGTAGGGGGATTCGATATGAGTCCAGCGATGGTAGGGTGGTCGTCGTAGGTGACCGGATGGCCGGTGGGCACGAGTTTTCCCGGAGGTGGCGCAGATCTGTAAAACTGCAGCTAGATCTGAGTTCCACAGGGTTTTTGAGGAGATTGAGACGTGGAAAAAGGGTAAGGGGAGTTGGAGATGCTCGGGGGGTCAGAGAGGAGTTGATCGGGGGTGGTGGTTGTCGGAGGGGGTGGCCGGAGCGGCGGCGGCGGTCGTTTTCTGGCGATCGTGCACTACAGATATGGGCTGTGTTTACTTGGTGTTTTTGATGGGTTTTTGATTTCTTCGAGAGGTGGAGATGGAGGAGAGGAGGGTGGAGATGATGCTGGCCGGAGTTGGGGAGCTTGGGGGGCTGCCGTGGTGGCCAAAGGAGGAGCAAGGCGGCTAGGGTTGATGGGTTGCGTGAGTTACAAAGTTTGGCCTGGTTTGGTTATTTGAAGAAGACATGTTGCTATTTGCCTTTTAAAGAGAGTATAAGTAAGAGGGTGACTAGGAGAGATGGTGAGTGAGGGGGTGTAAAAGTTTGAAAAAAGTTGGGTGAGGGTAGAGGCAGCAAATCAATTCATGATACGTAAGATCCTCTTAGAGATTTGATTAAGTTTGAATTTCGAAATTGGATTAGGCTAATCAACGGTTGCAAATTGATTAGGGGATATCTTCCACTACGGGTATCGGAAAAATAATCCGAAAATACCGGGACGATCGTGGAGACGAGAAGTACGGGGATACGGGGTCCGATCGCGTGCTACACCTACCAAAAATTATCGTAAAATCGGGAACCGAGTATTGGGGCCAAAAGACCAAAACGCCCTTCCATTCAAAGCTGTTTTGCGAGAAAACGAGCCGTGAAATGACGTTCCCGAAAATTACCATAAAATTCTACACTTCCATACGGTCACAACGGTATATCACATCGTATATGCCGAAACCAAGAAAGAGCCAAATAAAATACGTGCACGAAAAAGTACGTGCACGTAGAAAATACGAACGGTCGGGAAGCGGCCGTTACAGCCGAGTGGAATTCTTTACTCGGTCGAGTGGGCTTTCTCACTAGGCCGAGTGAGTCTTCCTCAAACTTCAGTAAGTCGGCTGAGATCTCAGGAGAAAACCCCTGTCGTACTCGGCCGAGTGAGATATTTCACTCGCCCGAGTGGACTTTGACTTCATCGGCTCCTGTATCCATTGTACTCGGCCGAGTACGTTCCTTCACTCGGCCGAGTGAGCTGTCTGCTCGGCCGAGTGTGCTGTTTTTGGAGCTCTATCTTCTCCTCCTCGCCTCCTCATTGATTCTATCGAACTTCTTCCTCTTCCGCTCATTATCTAGCGCTGCTAGCTCCTCGATGGGACCACAGGTGGTACTCCAGCATGCGTAAAAGTCTCTTGATATCATTTATACTCCAGATCGCTCCATATTTCCTGAAATCCAACAAAAACAAGAAATAGTGAAAAGCAACGCGATATCGTCGAAAAATCATGAAAAACGCAATATGGACGATCGAAATGGCATGCAAACTTGCAGAAAAAAGGTGTAAAATAAGGAGCGATCATGAGTCCATTGGCGAGGCTCTACAGGAGTTTGTTGAGGTTCGAAAGCTTATGGGAGGAGTGGAGGAGAATCCAGCAAGAGAAAAGAGCTGCTCTGAATTCTTCCCAGGCGACTCGATCGAGCAGCACAAGCTGCTCGGTCGAGCTGACGCACAAAGCAGCAGAACGCGCATCAGACTCGATTGAGCCGAATGGTGACTCGGCCCGAGTCGAGATACTTTAGATCTCCATCTCACCAAACATCCTGATCGACCGAGCAGGACCTACTCGACTAGCCAACATCCTGATCGACCGAGCAGGACCTACTCGACTAGCCAACAACCTGCTCGACCGAGCAAGGCCTACTCCGGTCGAGTAGGCAGAGCGATACTTTTGAAGGAGCTTGATCCACTGACGGACTTGACCGAGCAAGCCGGCTGCTCGACCGAGCAACCCATATCCCTTCGCCCAAGCAAGGAGCGGTTACTGCGCCTGCTCGACCGAGCGGGCTCTACTCGACCGAGTCACTGACTCGGTCGACAACAAGCGGGCGCTAACTCCGGATTTTTGAAGCTGATTTTTGCGGGCTTAGACTGACGCTACAAGAGGTGAGTTTGGGGATGAAAATAAAGGGTGAACTATTATTATGTTTTGAATTAGTTTTTGGAGAGAGGAGCAGACGACGAGAGATTGAGATCTAGGTTTTTTATAATTGAATTATTTTTGGAGAAACATCACGTTTTATTATTATTTGCATCTTGGAATCTGTTGAATCTCTTTGAATCACTATTGTCTATTGTTCTTTCTCGTCTTCGATACATGAGATATTCATTTGCTCAATTGATTCATTTGCTGTAATGTTTTCTTTGATAAAAATTGTATTTTTATTCGTCGCAATCACTATGTGTGAGTAGTTTCCCCTAGTGTTGATGGGCTAGCAAGAAGACTCTTGGAAAGAGATGTAGATCTGAATCTCTAGGTTGTGTTGGGAATAAAGGGGAGTATTTCGGTCGATCCATCCGAATCCTCAAGAGAACTCGTACTGAGATCATGCCCACGGTCGGTGAAATTGATGAGCTTAAGGAGTATCTTTGGGATTTAAATAGGGAATTAGTGGATCCAACCAAGGCTCATGACCATGCACGGCTCGTGCCTTGAGGGGATCCACCGATGAACTATTCTGCTTCATTGACGGCTACCGCCATTGCGTCAATGAGAGCCACCAAGATACCTCGAAATTCTAACCCACGAGAGTGGTATGAGTTGAGAGATCAATCCCCTAAATCTAACACAAAGTAAGGATCTTGTTCTAACATCAAATTCCGACGTTTTAAGTGGTGATCCCTAAGGCCCTAGTTTCTTTTATTATCGAACCAACAATACCATCACCACCAATCTTCTTAAACCGACTGCTATCTCACTCTGAGACCTTAAATACACTGTCACTGTCCATGTGGGATTCGACAATCTTATATACTATAATTTGACATCGTCCGCTTGCGGATAGAGCCCAGAGCTGACACCTAGGAACCATACTACGCCTAGTGATTGTGACACCACTAGGTGGAATTTAGGTGTAAGTTCGGGGTGCGTCAAGTTTTTGGTGTCGTTGCCGGGGAGGAGCACGTGTGACACCACTAGTATATAACAAACAGGCGCTCTCGTCATGCTACTACCCCCTCCACTGAGGAGGAGCACGTGGACGATCCGTTGTCCGCGTCCGACTCTTCTCCCCCACTTCACACACACTTTCCATCCACTTCTGCCCATCTCCCCACTACTGCACCTCCCGCCACTACTGCACCTCCCGCCGTTCCCACCACTCTGCCACCACGTGTGTGGACATTCGGCATCACATTTTGGGACGACGCACACTGCGACCGCTTCATTAGGCTGTCGCAGCGGAGACTCGTTCCCACACTGTTTATAGATGTACCCACCCTCCGATCTCTTGGACTCCTGCAGGGAGTCCATTGGCTATACTGCACTATCGACTTCGAGCAACTCCTGGCTATCCACGTACCCACCTACACTCGCCTCACTCTGGAGGCATTGAGTTCTATCGCCTACACCCAGGCGGGCGATGGCATTACCTTCCGGCTGATGGATCACGACTTCATGATCACATACGCTATGATCTGCTCCCACTTCTGTTTCCCTGCCATCCTTGACCCCCGACCCGCCTTCTCCCCAGACTACGACCTAGGCACGTTCGATGCCTCAGCCTTCTGGCATCGCATTTCTGGTCTGGACCACTACCGACCCAGCCGGGCGAAGGCAATATGCATTATGCATCCTTGCCTTCGCTACGCGCAGAAACACCTCGCCACCACCATTTTTTGCAGGCCAGAGGTCGGGACCATGTCCCTACCCGAGCTTTCCCATCTTATGGAAATGACCCGACCTATGCGCTTCCATCCCGACGGTTCCCTTCGCCCTTTTTTACTTTCTGACGCAGCCCATCGGCTATGTCATCACCTTTTGCAGACCGCCCACACTCACTACTCCACCGATATCTGCTGCGATGGATTCTTCACCATCTTTGCAAGGATGTTAGGTATCGATCTTTCTGATGACCTAGTGACCCCTTTTGGCCCCACGCGCTTGACTTTAGGTGTGCTTGAGCACATGCACATCATTAGGCCTTATGGAGCCCGTCACTGGACCTATCTAGTATGCACCCACCACACACCCCACTTCATCCTTCCCTCCCCTCACCTCACCACCATAGTGCATGTCCAGCAGAGCTGGATGATAGATAGGGTCCATCCACTTCCAGCACTCCACGTCCTCGAGCCCCCGGGAGCCCCCGTTGTGGCAGTTGTCGACGACTGGGTTCACCGCTCTTCCGAGTACGAGGAGCATGACTTGGCAGCCATTGTGGCCGCCCTTCCAGCTTTGCCTGCGCCCCATCTGCCACCAAGAGGCACTACCTCTTCCACCACTGTTTCCACCACCGTCGAGACCTCAGGGACTGTCACCACCTTTTGCCCCGAGGCCCCTGCTGCTGTCTCTTCTGTCCCAATGCACGAGGGCACTGATATCTTATCTGCTCCCGAGTCTACTGCTCTAGAATTTTCGAAGCACGAGCCAGCCGTCACTCTTCCACCACTTAGGGACCTTCTAGCATCCCTGCCTACCTCTATAGGTTCACATTTACCTACCTCTGGCTCCACTTCCTCACCCGCAGCGGTCGTACTCACTGAGAGCATCTCGATTTATGTCTTCACTTCTGTGTCGATGACTGCTCTATCTTCCGCTGTCGCTGCTGCTACCACAGCTTCTCGTGATCTCGGCCACACTACACCTCACACTTCCATTGCCGAGATCCCATCGAGCTCACCCTCTCCGACCTTCCAGCCTAGGCACCATGGATTATCTCCATGGTGCCGCTTTACGAGAGTGGTGTCTCATAGTTCTCGTCATCCCCTCGACTCGCGTACCACTGACGCTCGTCTGACAGCATTGGAGGACTCGACTTCTTTGCTTCGGCGGGATTTCGATGCCTTCGTCCGCTCGACAGTCACACATCAAGAGAGAGTTGAGGTAGACCTAGCCTCTATCATAGACCTACTGAGGACATGGGGCCCACCTCTCGTGATCCTAGCACACGCCCCTCCACCCAGGCTAGCCCATGTCTCGACCGTTGCACCACTCAGTGCTCCACACTCTCAGTGCTCCACACTCTCAGGCTTCTGCAGAGCCTGCCACTTCTACACCTGAGTTGATTGCCACCGTTGTTTCCACTTCAATCGTCGACATACCCACTTCTGCACCAGTCGAGACTGCTATTATCCTATTTTCAGCTGGGCCCGTCACCACCACTTCTGATCTACCGGCCGACCCAATCGTCGAGCCACAGCCAGCTTCCACCTTCTCTGCTCCACAGCAGAGGGACCCATCACCACCTCCGGAGGGTGGTGCCCCTGCTTGATGTTGTCCCTCCACTTTTTGTTGTCCTTCCCTCATCCTATTTTGTGCCCATCTGTCTTTTTGGGGCCCTAGTATTTCACATCTTGGGGGAGGACCCGCCGTGCATCATTTCATGCATGTGCATCATCTCCTCATCATTGCATCGTATCAAGTTTTCTTTCTTCTGCACAGTTTTATTTTCTTTTCCCTCTCTATCCCCTCGCCCACCAATCCTCTCTAGCATCATTTCCTGCATACCAGTGTTTTCTCGGCAGTGAGGACACTGTTGCGTTTAGCTTGGGGGATGAGCGCTATCGCTTTAGTTTTCCATTTACTTTTTATTTTCTTTCGTTTTTCACCCTTTTTACTTTACTTTTCCACTCATTTTCCACCTTTTTATCTTTTTTCTCATTCAGCATTACGTTTTTCACTTTTTTCCATGCTCGCATGCCGGTTTTTATTTTTCTTGCTTTCTCGACTTTTCCCCCTTCTAGCTAGAATTATTTTGCATGATGATATCTCTCATAGACCTCAGTAGCTACTCACGATGCTTATATCTGTTGGCATGCTATTTAGAGTAGTCTCAGTTTTACAATTTATATGCTTGCATATTCTATTGCTGATCTCTCTAATTTAATACCTGATATGAATTGAAATTGAATGCATGAAATAGTATCTAGTACGTCTTTTGTTGGGTAATGCACCTAGGTTCACGCATCATTAGAACATTTGGAGCACCTGTTTGTTACCTTATCCACTTTTGTTTACATGTCTGATATTATTTTGCTTTATACCACATGCTTTCAATATTCACTGAAATGAATGAAAATATTCATGCTAGCTATGAGTTTAGTTAGAGTATTATCCCATTGAATCGTTGTGCACCTCTGATGAGTGAACCGAGCGATATATTATTTTCCTTCTCCATATATCTTTATGATTCTCTACATATCATTTGGTTTCACCCCCCTACAGCTACTTCTACCGTATCTACCTCCCAAAAATCCCAAAAGAAAAAGATAGCTTCCAAATAAAAAATAAAAAAATGTGAAAAAAAGAGAAAAGAAAAGAAAAGAAAAGAAGGAAAGAAAACTATTTCCTATCACTTTATTAAAAGCTACTACAAATACGTGGGAAAAGACAGAAAATTTCCATATCCTATTCCTAGATGTGACACCTCAAGCTAAGCTTGGGGGTGAACCAATTGATCATATGAGTGAGTACAACATTAGAGTGGAGATGGTGCACAACGGAGAAGTTTGATAATACTTGAACTTTACAAAACATTTTAGTTTTGGAGATTTTTCATAATTTGACGTGAATATTTGAATGGCATGATCTTTTTCCATTCTCTATTGCTTGTTGGTGTGATCTCTTTGTGCTCCACTTGTATCTATTGATTGAAAAAGTGCATTGCTAACTCTTTTTATACTATACTCTATAGATTGCATGAAATTGATATGAGTTGATGGCATCATTTTAGAAGATCCCTACTTTTGCCTTTATTGCATGCTAGCCATATGATTAGTAAGACTAGAGAATACTATTAGCATGTGTTTTTACTATTCGAAGCATCGTGATACACTACTGGGGCTTAAGATCTGATTTAATATTCTAGCACCCCCTTCCATCTCTTATCTATTTTTATTTTCTTTTGCTTTTATCTCCCGGCATACCTAGTATTCGTCTTCCTCGAGGACGAGTAAGAGGTAAGCTTGGGGGATTTTGATGTGTCCACATCTATCTTTTCATAGTATCATTCTATTGCCTTTCATGTCATATCTGCATCCAAATTTTGCATTTTCCTACGATACTGCAATTCTAACGCCATTTTCGAGTTTCGTAGAATTTTGTGGATTTTCAGGGATTTTGGAGCAATTCGGAGCCACATTTGGATATGGACACATCCAGCATGCACGTGAGTCCATTGGTGAGGCTCTACAGGAGTTTGCCGAGGTTCTGAAGCTTATGGAAGGAGTGGAGGAGAATCTAGCAAGAGAAAAGAGCTGCTCTGAATTCTTCCCAGGCGACTTGACTGTGCAGCCAAGCTGCTCGGTCGAGCTGACACACAAAGCAGCAGAATGCACATCTGACTCGACCGATCAGAATGGAGACTCGGCCCGAGTCGAGATACTGTAGAGCTCCATCTCACCAAACATCCTTCTCGATCAAGCAGGACCTACTCGACCGAGCCAACAACCTGCTCGGCCGAGCAAGGCCTGCTCGGGTCGAGTAGGCAGAGCGATACTTTTGAAGGAGCTCGATCTACTGACAGACTCGACCGAGCAAGCTGGCTGCTTGACCGAGCAGCCCAGATCCCTTCACCCAAGCAAGGAGCGGTTACTGCGCCTCCTCGACCGAGCAGGCGCTACTCGACGGAGTCACTGACTCGGTCGACAACAAGCGGTGCTAACTTCAGATTTTTGAAGCTACTTTTTGGGGGGCCCAGAATGACGCTACAGGAGGGGAGTTTGGGGACAAAATGAGGGGCGAATTATTATTATGTTTTGAATTAGTTTTTGCAGAGAGGAGGAGACGACGAGAGATTGAGATCTAGGTTTTTTATAATTGAATTATTTTCGGAGAAACATCACGTTTTATTATTCTTTACATCTTGGAATCTGCGGAATCTCTTTGGATCACTATTGTCTATTGTTCTTTCTCGTCTTTGATACGTGAAATATTCATTTGCTCAATTGATTCAATTGCTATAATGTTTTCTTTGATAAAAATCGTATGTTTATTCGTCTTAATCACTATGTGTGAGTAGTCTCCCCTAGGGTTGATGGGCTAGCCATAAGACCCTAGGAAAGAGATGTAGATCTGAATCTCTAGGTTGTGTTGGGAATAAAGGGGAGTATTTCGGTCGATCCATCCAAATCCCCAAGAGAACTCGTACTGAGATCATGCCCACGGTTGGTGGAATTGATGAGCTTAAGGAGTATCTGTGGGCTTTAAATAGGGAATTAGTGGATCCAACCAAGGCTCATGACCATGCCTGGCTCGTGCCTTGAGGGGATCTACCGACGAACTATTCTGCTTCATTGACGGCTACCGCCATTGCGTCAATGAGAGCCACCGAGGTTCCTCGAAATTCTAACCCACGAGAGTGGTATGAGTTGAGAGATCAATCCCCTAAATCTAACGCAACGTAAGGATCTCATTCTAACATCAACTTCTGACGGTTTTAGCGGTGATCCCTAAGGCCCTAGTTTCTTTTATTATCGAACCAACAATACCATCACCACCAATCTTCTTAAACCGACTGCTATCTCAATCTGAGATCTAAAAATAATTTGAGACCTTAAATACACTGTCACTGTCCATGTGGGATTCGACAATCTTATATACTATAATTTGACACCGTCTGCTTGCAGATAGAGCCCAGAGCTGACAGCTAGGAACCATACTACGCCTAGTGACTGTGACACCACTAGGCGGAATTTAGTGTAAGTTCGGGGTGCGTCAGAAGGCCACAACTATCATTCTCCAACTTGCTGATAAATCGGTAAAAATTCCTAAGGGTTGTGTTGAGGACGTTCTTGTCCAAGTGGACAAATTCTATTTCCCCGTGGATTTCATAGTTTTAGACATTCAATGACTCCCAACATGCTACTCCTCTCCCCATGATCTTAGGAAGGCTATTCCTCACCACCTGTGATGCCATCATTAAATGTAAGAATGGCCAACTTAAGATCTCTTTTGGCAACATGACCATAGACTTGAATATTTTTAACAGATGTCATTTGCCAAAAAAATGGAGGAGATTGAGGTAAACATGGTACACATTTTTTGGTGATGAAAATTTTGAGCTTATTCATGAACATTTCGTGAATAATTTTGACTATTTTGTTGCAAATGTTGATCATATTCCTTTTTTGCAGGAGATCGGAGATACCCATTACCTTAGCAAAAGAAGCTTAATTGATGTGCTCTCCAATGGAGTTGATCCCATTTGGGATTGGTTCGAGGAGAGTGGTATGGACCGGAACTTTCAAGAAGTCATCCATTTTCGGAAGCCAAATGATAAGATGAATGGGTTGGGCACGAAAGACAAGCACCATTTAGATGGGCCATTGCTGGAAGACTCCATTAATCTAACGCAATTTTGCTCATGGCATATGGAGCATTTTTGAAGATCTTGAGGGAGCTTGAGGATTGGAGTTTTCCATTCGATCCGAGCAAGGCTTTAAGTACCATCCAAAGCCTTGGCTTGGGGAGGAACACCATGCAGATTATAGACTCACTTCCGAGTGATAACAACAAGGTGCATTCCTTCCATCACTTAGTATAATTAGCTATAAATAAATTATGGCTTTAGTATCTTTCCTTTCGCATACCCTAATAATTGTCCATATTCATTATCCCCTTTCCAAACATTGAGGACAATGTCCATTTCAAGTTGGGGGGTGTGATTAGGATATGCGAAGTTTTGAAAAAGTTTTAGTTTTTCGTATATATATATAATAAATGAGACAAATTGAAAATTTTCATCTTTGAATATGATCACCCAAAAAGCATGGTATTTGTCTCTCTCCATTCCATATTAGCGTTTTGCTTAGTCCTCTAATATCAATGTAGTGAGATTTTCCAAAACACCATGTTTGACATCTACTTTTGAAATGGATTGTGGCATCCTTTTGTGTGTTATACTCTATGTGTTAGGGCAATTAAATGTCTTTTCGTTGGTTTTGCACTCAACCCCCTAGCTAGACGCTCAAGATGTCCACTATGCGTATGAGACCCCTTTGGGATGTAAAGGCCTTAGTTTTTGCAACCAAGTGGTTAGGTCTTAGAAGTTTTAAAAATTCAAGCTAGGTTCATACCCACCAATCCCTATAAAGTGAATTGACTTTTGGAGTTGCTCAAATGAATGCTATCAAATCCTACAATAATAAGTGCATGTGTGCACATTTGAATAAGGCAAAAACTTTTGCCATGGTACTTTGAATAAGGCAAACTTTTGCCATGATATTTGAGTAAACGCATGAAATTGAATCACAACTCATTATCATAAGCTTTAAAATGATTTAGTGTTTATGTGCCACAAGCTTGAGAATTTCAAGATTTTTACCATGAGATTGTCAAATCATAAGACTTTGCAAAGTTTAGAGGTGGATTGTGGGGACGTGTATGAGAATTGGGAATAAGGCTTTAGGGAGGATCGCATATGCCTGAAAGTTTTGCCATTCTATATCGGTCTTCAACACACTTGAGACATGCCAACAATCCATGGAAAAGGTTATTTTTGTTTTGGAATTGATCGCTAATTTTGCTAGGGACTAGTAAAAAGCTAGTTGGGGGTGTGATTGTGATTAAATATTGTATATTTTAGCCACATAATCATTCCCTCTTGTGCTCATAACTCATTGAATCATGCTCTCTTAAGTATATTTGCGTACTTCATCATATTTTGAGCATATGATTTTATTTCGGCACAATTTCACTCTCCAAAGCTTCATAAACATGAATTGTATTTTTACATATTTTTCTGGATTTTTCAGGAGTGCCGAAGGGGACAAAATCAAGTAATTGGAGAAGAACTGGAGCCAGGACAGTCGACTGTCCTCACAACGACAGTCGACTGTCCTCACAACGACAGTCGACTGTCATCTCACAGCCCCAACTGAAGCAAGCTAGAGTGCAATACAAGTGCCTGCTGAAGGATTGACAGGCGCCCGTATAACTGAGCAGTCGACTGTTCTTTCAACAGAATCGATTGTTTCATCTCCTCCCGAAGGGCGAAAGAAATTCAACTCTCTGTCGATTTGTCCACTGCCGAGCAGGCCACTGAAGCACAAAAGACAGGTGCATGTGTCATTCACAGTCGCCAGTGAAATTCACGACAGTCGCCTGTTGCAGGTTTTTCTGCCGAATCTGTGCTGCGAGAATCGGGTTTTTCTTAACCCGATTTCTCTCCCATCGCTATGGGCCGTTGGATGGTATTTTGGAGGGTGAGATGTGAACCCTAGGGGGTATAAAACCCCATTTTTCAGATGTGATTAGGAGACTCCACCATTACCTTCAAATGCTTTCCATTTTTAGGGTTTTCTCTCTTAGTTTAGATTAGGGTTTTGTATAGTTTCTTGGGGGATTTCTGCCCCCATTTTTTGGGATCTGATAGAGGAGGAGAAGAGCTTCCATTTGGTGATATCATTCTTAACCATTGTCTTGTATTTCATTTTGTCTCATTCTCCATGTATGAACTTATGAATATGAATGCAATGGTGAATATTTTTGCTCTCGTGTGTAGCTAATCTCTTTGTGTTGGATTGTGATGTAATTAGGATTTGTATGATTAGCTTTCAATTATCCATGGAATAGGATTGTGTAACTATTGCATTGATTGATTTCACACTCTTTTCATTATGCATTACCCGTAGAGGGATCCTAGGAGGATGATATGCCGCGAGGCATTATCTACATGCATATACCCGTAGAGGGGCCCGCAAGGCGTTGAACCGCGAGGTTTAACTAATTATGCTTTATACTTGAAATCATTGGTCCAATAATTACACTTGATGCTAACACGTTGATTTAAGCTCCAAGATAACATAATCCGGTTGTGTGGCCTGAAAGCCTCACAATTGAGCTAAACGTGTTTGGTTTTATTTCCAATAGGGAAATCTTCCGATTTCACATACCTTGACTTGGATGTGGAGTTGAGTCAACAATTGGAGATTGAATAGTTAAGCCATACTCCCTTATGAAACCACAATCCACACATACTCCTCTCATTTGCATCCCAACCTTTATTTTGCTTGTTTATTTCTTATTCTTTTTGGTAACCATCACACACACACACACCCCCCCCCCCCCCGGTTGATCCAAATCATCGCCTTCGAAAGGTGGTTTTATCTCTCACCCTCTCACATATTTGTTGACCCGAATATAGCACGAACGCAGACGAATTGCCCCTGTGATTCGACCCTGGGCTCACCAGGAATTACTACTTGACGACCTCCTATCCTTGGGAGTAGTTCGCATCTTTTTGCGGAGCATCAATAAACTACACAACCAAAAATTCTTAAGAGAGAGATATTCGCTGGTATTTACATATGCAAGTTACATTGGAGAAAGATTCTGACCTCTAGATGGTCAGATTTTTATTAAAGAAGCAGCATGCAATATTACATGTCCACATATAGCCACCGGCAACTGGGATTTCATGAGTAATGGACGTGCAATCCATTGGAGTCTTTTTATTAATGACTCTGCCAACCCATTTTGGGTATGAAGTTATGGCATGTGATGTTCAATTTCTATCCCAGCTGCTAGGCAATATTGTTGAAATGACCAGGAGGTAAATTCCCCAACATTATCCAGACGGATTTTCTTTATTTGATTGTCTGAAAAATACACCCGCAATTTTATTATTTGTGCAAATAGCTTTGGAAAAGCTAGATTGCGGGTCGATAGTCGACACACATACGAGTATTTCAAGGATGCATCAATTAATACCATAAAGTACAGAAAGGGCCCTCTAGGGGTGGATTGGTCCATATATATATCATTGTATTCTTTCGAGGATGTTTGGAGATTCTTTTTACACTTTTAGTGGAGAATGCCTTGTAATTAGTTTTCCTTTATAGCAAAGGATGCAATGGAATTCACCCTTTTGAAGAATTTTCTGGTTCTTCAATCATGACCATAGGATTGGAATAAGATGCGGTGTATCATACCCGATCAAGGGTGACCAATTCTATCATATCAAAGTAGAAACTTGGATGATATTGAGCACTTCAGGTGCTCCGTCAAATTTGCTTCCTCTCTCAGAATCTTCGTATGATATATGCCTGATGAAAGGCTCTCAAAACGCTCAAGTATGGATTTGATTCCTTTTTCTTGAGACGTCATTGTAACGGTCGCTTTTCGACCGAGTGTTTTTCTGCACGTATTTTCTTTTCCGTATGTGTATTTATTATGACCTTCTTTTGAATCCTAAACATGCAAAGTTATATATCGTTGTGACCCTCAGAGAGAATAGTTATTTGTGGAATTTTTTATGAACGTCATTTCACGGATCATTCTTCCACAAATCAGCTTTGAATGAAGGGGTGTCATAACCCCTAGACTACAACGAGTAGTTTATTATTTTTATTATCGTATACCGTAAACCTGCCACATGACCGAACACCGCATTCTTGATCCTCTCGTCGCCAGGGTCGTCCCAATATTTTTCTTGTATTTTTCGGACATCGTTATACTAACACGACATCCCTATTATTTTAATATTGAATTTTTCCCTAAGTTACTTCAAATTCAAATCTCTAAATCAAATCCCTAATGATCCTACGTACCCTACCATATAACTCCTAGGCTATTTGCAACACAAATTATACTCTCCCCCTCTCACACTCTCTCTCCCACCTATCCTTAAATCCACTTCCTTTTCTCCCCCTTTTAGCAAACCTAACCCTATTTCTAGCTACCCACGTTCACCACCCTAGGGCTACAAATAAACAGCCGTCGGCCTCTCTCTAAACCCTAGCTAGCTATCTCCTCTCCCCTTAGCAAGCCGTCGGCCTCTTACCATAGCTCTGGCCTCCTCCACGCAAACACCTTGCACCGGCCCCCTCTTCCTCTCCCCCCCCCCTCTGGCCATCACCCCCGCGCAAGAACCCCTCCCCCTCCGGCCTCTCCCCTGCTATCCACGCACAGCCCCGCCGACCTGCAACCCTTGAAAACCGCAGCCACCCCCTCTAGAATCGACAGGCAGTCGGCCCTCCACCCTGCCAGCCACCTCTCCTAAGCCGAACCCCCCACAGTCCTTCCTCTCTGACCAGCCCACGGCCACTGCCATTCTCCCCTTGCTCCAGCCACCTCTCACAGCCAAAACCCCATCCCGACCTGCCCCTTGCACCCTAGGAGCCCATGCAGTAGATCTCGCAGCCTCCCGACGTCGCTACACCCCCCTCACTTCATCCCCAGGCCGAACATCCTCTCCACGTCGCTGTCGTTACCGTTTCCGTAAGCCACTTTGTTGCGCTACTCGCAACCGAGGCGACCCCGACGCCGTTAACATTTCGCTACGCTACCCACAGCCGAGGCGATCCCGAGGTGACTTCCCTTACTGTGCTAATCGCAGTCGAGGAAACCAAGTACCGCCACCATTCCAGATCCGATGTCAGATATCGCTCGAGCGTCATTCTAGATTGGTCCCTCTACTCATAGCAATCCAAACAATACGTCATTGAACCCTAAATAAAAATCGACAACTTAAATAACTAAATTTACTTTTTGCTCCTTTAAAATGTTGTGCTAACCGTAGATCGACGATCAGACTTTTTAACTGTGCATATAAGGTAGAATCGTCGAATATGCTGAACATTCAAAACTTGATTTGAAACTGATAGGATAGCCACGGTTAACTTAGAGACAACTTAATAGGATTTTTAAACTGGTCCAGACATCGCCCGTTGACTTGTGACAGCGGACGTTGACCGACATGCTGCCAGTGACGAGACGCTTCTGACGGACGTTCTTCTTGCCACCTTAGGCAAGTGTATCCACTTGCGTTAGTTACAGCCACGTTTAGGCCATCTCTCTCTTTAAATTGTAAAAGTATGAACAAGAGAATCGGACATGAAATGATAGTGTCCGAGACCCCCTCACGGTAGCCTAGACTTGACAACGAAGTCTAGGTATAAACTGCTATAGCTATCATGCTAGGAACTATCTGTGTGTGTGCGTGTGCGTGTGGACCCCCTAGACTGAAAAGAACATACTATACTAACGTCATGCCATGTAACATCATTCACGAAATGTTTTACACAGCCTGCGGGCAATAGGGCACTCTCCAAAACAGAGAGGGTGATCCCTTGTATGGATACACAGCCTGCGGGCAATAGGACACTATCTAAGACAGAGAGAGTGATCCTTTGTACAGAATAACCTACATGAAGCTCAGCACTCACCAAGCAGAGTGAGTGGCCCCTCCAACCTGTGGGGATAGAGGCACTCACCAAGCAGAGTGAGTGGTCCTCGTACAGTCTTGTCTTGAGCACTTGAGGTGGGGTTGGGTTTAGCAGCACCAGGTTAGAGAGTTTGGCCACTTTCTAAGCTGAAGGCGTGAACCATCTCGGTGTCATACAGTCTTGTCCAGTCGCTTGGTGTCACACAGTCTAGTCTAGTCTTGTCATGTCTTGTAGCCGGTAGCGCACGCTACGGCTATTGCGTGCCACGTTTACTTTCTGCACAGTCTTTACTTTTCTTGCATATATGTATAAATGCCATGCTGTTGCATCTCTCATGTAATCAACCTTAAAATGTTGTCTTTAATTTCCTTTACACTTGCAGTAGAGTCTTCTCACCTTTCACTTGTAGACTTTACCTGACGTACAGCTCCTTTTCTCTTGGGTGTTGTACATCAGGTACTTAGACGGAGTACACAGACGAACAGGCTTTACTTGAGGACTTGGAGTCAGAGGACATTGACCCGAAGTACGTTCCAGACGAGGACCAGACCTAGAGGTCCCACACCGTTGCTGTCTTACGGAGGTTTACTGCTTTCTAGTTTGGGTGCGTAGCACCATTTTACTTCTTGTCTAGGTTGGGTGCGTCGCACCATTAGTTTTCCTTTTTCGCAGTTGTAGCCATGCTTGGGGCTTCTTTTTTAGACTTGATGTATTGCTGGATATTAACTCTTTTAATAATGAATGTAGTTTCCTTTCGAGTACTCTTATCTTATTGTTATGAACTTTTATATGCAAGAACCTGTAATTAATTGGTATCCCTACAGACGCTTATTGGGCCCGAGCCTCACAGCTCCGGCCAATGCGGACCTTCGTCTCGTACTCGCACCCGTTTTGGAAAGCGAGACGTGACAGGTTTTAGTGGTGGCCCATGTAGGTCACGCAAATATGAAAGTTTGTAGCAATAAAAATATACTCGCATTCATTTAAATATCCAGTTTATCAAGTATAAGTCTAAATTGGGTTTTCCTTGTCAATAGGATGGCAGGAGGACACAATACTCGAGCCGGACCTTCAGCTAACGGAGCCATGGATGGCCAAGGTGGTGAATTCCGTCAATTTCTTGGCATCATGAGAGAGATTTTGGACGTTCAGCACCACTTGGTTAAGCAGTCCAACCAGGCTGCCCAAACTGTTCAGGTTGCACCACCACCACCACCGCCGCCGCCGCCTGCTCCACGAGCTGCACCTGGAGTGAAGCAGTTCAATGAGTTGCAGCCGAGGACCTTTTCTGGGAAGAATGGACCACTGGATGCCGACAAATGGATCCAGAGCACTGAGGATAAACTGATAGCTGCCAAATACCTGATGAGACCAGAGTGGAGATAGCGAAGATGAAGCTGATTGAAAATGCAAGGAACTGGTGGCTCATTGAGGACAGGCGTCTGCAGAAGCCAGTTGAATGGGGCACCTTCAAGTCAATGTTTAAGGAGAAGTACTTCCCCAAGGCTGAAAGAGAGAGCTCTTGCAGTGGTTCATGAATCTGACTCAGGGGAGCATGTCGGTAGATGAGTATGAAGCGAAGTTTGAGATGTTGAGCCGCTTCGCCCCGCACATGGTGAAGAAGGAAGAGAACCGAGCTGATCGGTTTTGTCAGGGGTTGAACCCCAAAATCCAATCCTCTATGACTTCAGCAGACTTGACTACTATGGGGGCTGTACTGAATGCAGCCAGGAACCATGAGGTTATAGCGGAACTTCCTGATCCTCCTGCTAGTGGTGGAAAGAGACCGATGAGTAGTATAAGAAGCCTACTAGGCCTGCTATGAGATCCAATCAGACGGTGCCTTTCAAGAGGCCAGGAGCACATGCACAGAACCAGACCAAGGGTCCATGCCATTTCTACGGCAAACTGGGGCATACACAGAACAATTGCAGGAAGAAGCTAGGTTTGTGTCTGGTGTGTGGAGATGACACACACGTTGCTAGAGATTGCCCGAACCTTCTTCGTACTGAGAGCAGAGCACCAGCCCCACTGCAGAGCAGTGCACCGGCCCCTACTCAGAGAGGAGCTGTTGTTTGTCGACCCCCTTTGGCACCTCAGGAGCAGATTTACCGTCAGGCAGTGCCACCACAGAGGCCAGCTTATACCATGACGGCCGTGGAGGCTGAAGACGTGGATGGCGTCATTGTAGGTAATTCTTTAGAACTAGTCCTTTTATTTTATAGCATAGATCATGTTGGTTACCTATGGTTATTTGAGCCTTGCTAGTTAGATTAGTAGCATTGTTTAACCTTAGCTTTATCTTTTGTATCTTAGGCACCATTTTAGTGTCGTCTTACCCGGCCTTAACCTTCTTCGACTTCGGTGCATCTATATGCATCATAACCCAGAGATTTGTAACAGAGTACTCCATTCCCACCCATACACTTCCTAAGTGTTGGGACATCACTACCGGGAACGGAGTGGTGACGGTTAATTTGGGATGCCGATCGATTCCGTTGGTGATCAGTGGACACGAGCTTTATGCCGACTTCATTGTTCATGATCTACCACATTTCGATGTTGTTCTTGGCATCGATTGGCTGGGAGATTTCCATGCTTCGATCGATTGTCGCAGCAAGAAAGTGATGATCAGGATACCAGGCCACCCGGAGTTCGAGTTTCATAGCAGAGAGCGATCGCTTGGGCCCGTTAGATTCCAGGCCAAGCTGGACGAGTCGATTGTTGTCACCATGCAGATGGAGACCAGTAGACCGGTAGTCGTCAGAGACTTCGAAGACGTCTTTCCAGATGATATTTCAGGGTTACAACCCGATAGAGCTTTGGAGTTTAGCATAGACCTGATGCCAAGAGTGCAACCTATTTCAATGTCGTCGTTGTTGAGTATTGATTCCCCGGATTTGGTTTTGATGATGAACAAACATAAATATCATGAACTAACTCTTTGTGAGTGCAGTTATGGAGATCGTCGCCAAATTCAACGTATATCAAAAACGACGTCTCAAGACTTCTCAAAGCGAGTGATCGTGTGTTTGAAGCTTCGTTGAAGCTCAAGGACCACTATTGAAGTCAAGAGATTCCGATCGAAGCGATTGAAGACGGTTCGTCAAGTTTTATTTATAGTCTTCTAGCTTCTTTTCGTAGAATGTTAAGCCTTGAGTAGGTCTTATGTTTTAATCTTCATAATGATCATATCTTAGAGCTAGGATCTTATTAGAAGCCCATAGAAACTTTCCGAAGCTTCGCGCTTCGATTCGCGGCTTCTTGTGCATGTTAGTTGGTTCAAGAAGAAGAACCAACCGACTAGATGGCAATCTAGTCGGTCGGCAATGCTTCTTGAACCGACTAGAATGCCTTCTTCTATTTCAGCTCACTTACTGTTTACAGTTAGTCGGTCCAAGAAGGTTCACCGACCGACTAGTTGTGAAACTAGTCGGTTAGGAATCCTTCTTAGACCGACTAGTTGAGCTTCCAATGTTCAGCCTAACTTACTGTTTACAGTTAGTTGGTCAAAGCAAAACAACCGACCGACTAGTTGAGAAACTAGTCGGTTGGAAGTTGCTCTTAAACCGACTAGCTGTATTTGAATTCAGACTATTTGATTTCATCTCTTAGTCGGTCAAAGAACACTCACCGACCGACTAGTTGTGAAACTAGTCGGTTGGTAAGTCTTCTTGGACCGACTAGTTCTATATTCCCTGAACTTCTCTATTGACTGTTCACATCTTAGTCGGTTCATGTTGTTTCACTGACCGACTAGTTGATGAACTAGTCGGTCAGTGATCCTTCTTTGACCGACTAGTCTGCTTCAGAATAGAGTCGTTGGAGCATTAATTTTGCTCTCTCTTTCCTCTATCCTATATATACTTGGAGTGTTGCTTTCATAGCATTCAAGGCTGATATTTATTGTTCTTTAGATATCAAAGAGAAGCAATTAATTCTCATTCAAAGCTCTTTCATTTCTCACTTGGATATCTCCCTCACTCTTATTTCAAAAGAGAGATTCATTGATTGTGAGCCTGCCAAGCCAAGAGCTTGATTCTAGGTCACCAACTCCTCCCTAGGCTTCTATTGCTGGTCATCTACTTGGAGCTAGAGTTTGGTGCCTTCTTCTTCCCCAAAATCCTTCGTTGCCCTAAATCGTAAGTTTTACTCAAGGCATAGGGTTTTGTGGTAAGCATTTCGTATTTCATTTACTTTGATATTACAAGTGTTTTACTCTCGGTTGTGAGAGTTTGTTTGTGATCCCGGGTTGTGGGAGTCACAATTTCATTTGTGTATGATTTGATCTTGTAGAAGTTTCTACAAGTATTTCATAGTGCAAATTTGAGTTAGAGGTTTCGAACTCAAGTATCCGGAGGGGATCCGGGTGGTTGGGACGTAGGATCACCGGGAACAAGTCGGGAAGACTTGGGTGGATCCGAACCCGTTATATCGTCTGTTTGCGATTGCATTTCTTTGTTGTCAATATTTACATTTCCGCATTGTTGGTTGAGTTTGCAAGATAATTAGGAATTATCTTCTTAATTATTTTAAAGTACTATTCACCCCCCCTCTAGTACTTATGCAGTAGCTACGTAGGACATTACATTTGGTATCAGAGCCAAGTACCTAGCTATGACTTCCAACGACAACAAAACCGTACGTCCACCTTCAGACTACAGCACCTTCAGGAACCGTGAAGGAGCTTCTTCGGTGATGGAAGGACACTCCTCGACAAGGCCTCCCTTCTTCAATGATACCAATTACGGGTACTGGAAATGCCAGATGGAAACATTCCTCTGGAGTGCTTCACTATGGAGAGCCACGTTGACGGAGTACGTCGAGCCCGAAGAAGAAGATTTCGCTAAGTGGACTACCGCGGAGGTCGCCGCGGAGGTAAGCAATGCCAAGGCAATGAATGCCTTGCAATGCGCTTTGGAGCCCGAAGACTTCAACAAGATATGCACATGTAAGAGTGCATATCAAATCTAGAACTCCCTCCTCATCGTGCATGAAGGAACAAGTAGGGTAAGAGACTCCAAACTCGTAGTTGTAAATAAAGATTACGAGTTATTTCATATGCAACATGGTGAGAAGATGAAGGAGTACTATGCTCTCTTCCTTGACATCACCAACGAGTTGGAGGCTCTTGGAAAGACCTACACCCAAAAGGAGAAAGTCTCCAAGATCATTGACGGACTTCCTTCTTGTTGGGAGAAACGTACCTTCGCCATCGAGGAAGGTAACGATATGAGTAAGTATACTGTTATTCAACTAATGGGTACCTTGATGTCTTATGAGGTACGCAAGGATAGCAAACTAAAGTTGCAGGACAAGATGAAGTACTTGAAGCAAGACGAGCCAAAGAAAAAGGCGATTGCGTTCAAGGCCACTCCATCTACATCTACATCTACCGATGATGAAGACTCGGAAGACGAGTTGGACTTGGAATCTATTGCCATCATGGCAAAGAAGTTCAACCGATTCTTCCGGAAAGGTAATTTCAAGAACAAATCAAAGTTTAGTTCTTCTAACGCCTCCACTCCTTTGTGCTTTAAATGCAATAAGCCAAGACACATGAAAGCGGATTGTCCTCAAAATAAGCAAAAGGAGAAGTGGAAGGCGCCAAAGTTCGACAAGTCAAAGAAGTACAAGAAAGGGTACAAGAAAGGACTTGTCGGGACATTCACCGACTCCGACGAGGACTCCTCAAGTGGAGAGTCGGACGATGAGCAAGTGGAGCAAGCACACATGTGCTTCATGGCTAGAGAAGAACATGATTAAGGATCTTCCTCCGATTATAGCGAGGATGAAGGCGATGATGAGGTAACTATGGATGACCTTAGATTAGCTAACGAGTAAATTTGGTCTAAATATTCTAAATTAGTTAATAGATATACTAAGATAAAAGATGAGCTAGCTAGCATCCAAACCTCGCCTAAACCTATCATCATCATCAACGACACCGTTGTTGAAGACTTGAGAAATGAGATTGTAAATCTCAAATCTCAACTTGAGCATGTTCACATTGAGGATTTGGAGGAACACAAGATTGCAGATTTGACTTCTCAAAACTCAACTTTGAGTATTGAGAATGAGAATCTCAAATCTCGTGTTTATGTGCTCACATCGCAAGTGTCCACCTTGGATGCTTCTATGCGTTCTCTCACCGAGAAGTATGAGTGCACATTAGGCCGAATTAATAAATTCAATAAAAGTAAGGACCATTTGGACAAAATCCTAAGTAACTTACTTCAGGCCAATCACCACATTGGCTTGGGGTATAAGATGGAAAATTCATCCAAGTCGTCCACTACCTTTGTTAGGCCAACTTCCGATGCCTCAACGAGTGGGAGCAAACACTCTATTGGTAGTTCATCTACCAATGGTGCTTCCACCTTGTACACACCCTCATTTAGAAAGAAACCCACTTTGGGTGGACCTCCAAAGAAGGGTCATGCTTTATGTACACCAATACCATGCCACGTAGGAACACACATCCTACTCCACATGTTCACACATATGATGATTTTTATGCACCACATCCACGGGCACGTGCATACCAAGTGAGACACCCTCACACACGTGTTCCTCCACATGCATATGTTCACCCACATCATCGTATGAACAATTATCATCATGCACCATTTCATCATGTGCCATATGCCTATCCACGACATGCATCACGTAGAAATCAACAACGCATGCATGCTCCCAATAGGAATAGGGCTCCTAAAATATTCACTATTTGGAGCCCGAAGAACATAAGCATGCATGAAAAACAAGCTTATATGAATTCTTATTTTATGAATGTCGTGCAAAATGATGATTTCATTGGGAAGTCTAAGTCCAATTGGACTTGGCTTCCAAAGGTCTAATCTTTAAGACCCAATGACCTTGGGTACCATGAAATGATATGTTTATCTTTAGGTACTCAAGAAAAAGAAACGGGGCAACAAATCCAAACTTGGGTCCAAGAATAATTGGATACTCGATATCGGTTGTTCAAAACACATGACGGGTGATGCTCAATTGCTCTCTGGAGTGGTGCCCATTGCAAATGGGAACCGGGTAGTCTTTGGAGGCAACGAGAGCGGAACCATCATAGGTTTTGGTAAAGTAGGTAATCCTTCTAAACCACTAATAAGTGATGTTTACCTTGTTAAAGGATTAAACCACAATCTTATTTCAATAATCCAACTTTGTGACAAAGGTTACAAAGTTAGCTTTGCGAAAGGAATGTGTCATATTTTGAGAAAAGATAATAATGATTTATTATTTTCTGGCACACGCCATAAGGATATTTAAATATTTGATCTCCCAAAATCACATGAACAATGTCTCATTGCCAACACAAGTGAACAACACTTATGGCATCGACGTTTTGGTCATGTGAACTTTGGAACACTTTTTAAGCTTTCCAAGTTAAATTCTATTAGAGGCTTTCCTAAGCTTGTCTTTCAAAAGAAAAGCATTTGTGACTCGTGTCAACGAGGCAAGCTTCCTAAATCGTCATTTAAACCTAAGAAAGGCATTTCATCTAAGCGGCCTCTAGAGCTTTTACATCTAGATCTTTTTGGGCCAACTAGAGTTGCTTCATTAGGGAATGCTCGATATGGACTTGTCATCGTTGATGACTTTTCTAGATTTACTTGGGTATTTTCCTTAAGTAATAAAAATGATGCTTTTGAAAACTTCACAATATTTGTTAAGAAAGTACAAAATCTCATTGGAACCACCATTGTCACTATTCGTAGTGATCATGGAGGGAAATTTGAGAATGAGTCTTTCTCAAATTTTTGTGATGAAGTTGGTATTACTCACACCTTTTCCTTCCCTCGTGCACCTCCTCAAAATGGTGTTGTTGAGAGAAAGAATAGGACGCTAGTGGAATGTGCTCGCACTATGCTTGATGATAGCCAACTTGGCCATCAATTTTGGGCGGAAGCAGTACATACCGCTTGCTATGTGTTTAATAGAATACTTTTGAGGCCCGGCACCAAACAAACTTGTTATGAATTGTTGTTTGGTAGATTGCCTCAAGTTAAACATTTTCGAGTTTTCGGCGCAATATGTTTTATTAAATACATGTATGGTTGTTTGGAAAAATTTGATTCAAGATCCGTTGAGGGGATATTTGTTGGATATTCCTCCGGTAGCAAAGCCTACCGGATATACAACAAACGAACCTCAATGATCGAGGAATCTCTTCATGTTTCATTTAATGAAGGTTTTGTCCCGGCTAGAATTACTAATGATGATGACTCCATGGATGTTTTATGTGATTCAATTGGTAATTCTAATTCTATTGATTCTAATGTTACTAACCCTACTAATGAATCTTTTGAGAATGTTCCTAGTGATCAGGGAATTCCCAAATGGCTTCATACAGTTCGTGACCATCCTCATGAGCAAGTCATTGGCAACATCCTTGATAGTGTCAAGACGCGATCTCAAGTCAACTACTTCGCTCATTGTGCCTTTTCCTCCTCAATAGAGCCAAAGAATATTAACGAAGCGTGCGAAGATAGTGCTTGGATCCTTGCCATAGAGGAGGAACTCATTCAATTCGAGAGGAATGAGGTTTGGGAGCTTGTTCCATTGCCTTCGAAGAACCACACCGTTATAGGAACGAAGTGGATTTTCAAGAACAAGACCGACGAGAACCAAATCATCGTCCGGTACAAAGCTCAGTTAGTAGCTCAAGGCTACCGGCAAGAGGAAGGTATTGATTTCGAAGAATCCTTTGCTCCGGTAGCTAGATTAGAATCTATTAGATTATTGTTATCTTTTGCATGCCATAAAGATTTTAAACTCTTTCAAATGGATGTAAAAAGTGCGTTTTTAAATGGAGATGTCGTTGAGGAAGTTTATGTTTCTCAACCTCCGGGTTTTATAAATGAAAATTTTCCAAATCACGTTTTCAAACTTAAGAAAGCACTTTACGGTTTGAGACAAGCTCCTCGAGCTTGGTATGACCGTCTAAAGAATTTTCTTTTGGATTTAGGTTTTAAATGGGTGAAGTTGATTCTACATTATTTGTTAAGTATTCGAATAATGATATTATATTAGTTCAAATTTATGTTGATGATATCATTTTCGGTGCTACTAACTTCACACTTTGCGAAGATTTTTCTAAAGTTATGAAGGATCAATTTGAGATGAGCCATATGGGTGAGCTCAAATATTTCTTAGGTCTCCAAATTCGCCAAATGAACTATGCAATCTTCATCCACCAAACCTAGTACACGGTGGAGTTGCTAAAGCGTTTTGGAATGGAGAATGCCTCAGGCAAGAAGACTCCAATGAGCACCACTACACATCTTGATAAAGATACGGGCGGCAAAGATGTTGACATTCGTCTATATCGAGGTATGATAGGAAGTTTATTATATCTTACTGCTAGTAGGCCAGATATTATGTTTGCCGTATGTGTATGTGCTTGTTATCAGTCTCAACCTAAGGAATCTCACTTAGTAGCGGTAAAACGTATTTTCCGTTATCTAAGTTACACACTCGACTTTGGATTACTTTATCCAAAGTCTAGCACATATGATTTAATCTCATATAGTGACACAGATTATGCGGGATGCAAATCCGACAGGAAAAGTACTAGTGGCACTTGTCATTTTATAGGAAATTCTCTTGTCTCTTGGTTTTCCAAGAAGCAGAATTCCGTATCACTTTCAACCACCGAGGCGGAATATATTGCCACCGGTGCCGCGTGTGCTCAGGTTCTTTGGATGAGACACGCTCTTAAAGACTGTGGTATAAACTGTGATACTTGTCCTATCATGGTGGACAACCAAAGTGCAATATGTCTCTCTAAGAATCTGGTACACCATTCCCGTTCTAAACATATAGATGTCCGTCACCATTTCCTTGATGATCATGTTGCTAAGAAGGACATCATTTTAGTGTACGTTGAAACCCAGAAGCAAATCACCGATATTTTCACGAAACCACTCAAGGAAGACTCATTTGTGCGGTTGCGTCGAGAATTGGGGATTATGGGTGAATCCGAGATTTAGGATTCATATTTTTCAATAATCTTGCATGATATTAAATTTTCGTTATATTTGCTAATGCTAGATGTATTGAGATTTTCTGGATTTTTGGTTGAATTTTCGGAATTTATGCTCGAAATATTCATGAACGTTGTATTTAAGATTTTCGATGTTTTATGGGGTAGTATAATGATTAATGAGAGTATTACGATGTTTCGTCCAAGTGCGATTAGGAGAGAACTCAAAATTTCAAATTCTAAAATTTTTGGACTCTTTTAGTCGGTTCATGTTCATTGACCGACCGACTAGATTGCGTTCTAGTCGGACAGTGAATGAACGCAGACCGACTAACTCAAGCCCTAATTTTAGCTTTAGTTACTGTTTGCACTTAGTGGTTCAAGCTCATTTTTCGACCGACTAGATC
Organism: Scilla litardierei; assembly: GCA_030789695.1. NCBI lineage: Eukaryota > Viridiplantae > Streptophyta > Magnoliopsida > Asparagales > Asparagaceae > Scilla > Scilla litardierei. The sequence goes on along the minus strand of CM061133.1, from coordinate 302,616,995 downwards.
GTCATCTAGTCGGTCAGTGCTTGAACTGTGACCGACTAAATGCTCAGTGGCTGCTTTGGTCTTTCGCATTCTGATCGATTTATTCTTGCCCGCACCGATTAGAATTCATTCTAATCGATGCAAGCTTGTCTCTCTCAGCCCTCAACCCCGAAAGCCCTTCATCTCCTCCGTCGATTTTGTTGATTGCCAGCCGTTTCCGACCAAGCTCGGCCGTCGATCTCCCTCCATCTTCCTCCTAGGGTATCACTCTCACCCTCTCTCAGCTTCTAGGGTTAGGGTTTCTTTGTTTTTCATTCGGTTTAGGGTTTGTCTAGGGTTTGTGTTAGGTTTCGAGCTTTCGATTTCACGTTGATTACGCGTGTCTCGTCCCGATCATGGTGAAGACACGCATCCCCATTGAACCCTCGCGTCCGTCACCCATGACCGTAGAGTCTCTGTCTACGGACCCCCCGCAACCCAAACGCCGATCCAAATCGACCCATCCATCGTCTTCTTCGCCTCCTATTAAGAAGAAGAGGACGGCGATAGCTAAGCCTAGAGCCCAATCTCAGCCTAAGACCAAGCCAGCTTCATTTCGTGCACCCACTCCTCCAGCTGATTCTGATTCTGACACGGAGTATATTCCGGAGTATGAGCATACCGCTAGGGCTCCTACTCCTCCACCCCGGTCTAGCACTTGTTACGACCTAAAGATCGTAATAGCCCAACTCCATCCCGGATCCGCTAACATACCCCTTTAGCTCACCATTTAACAATTAGGGCCGCCGCCCCGAAAACCCGGGGCATCACGGAGATAGGCGCGCCTTACAGCACTCCCCGAAACGGCCGAGGCGAACAACTGTAGCCGGCCGAGGCGAACAACTGTAGCCGGCCGAGGCGAACAACCGCAGCCGCCCGACCCACCGGGGGAGCGCGTTAGGGGACGCTCGGATAGCTAGGCCAAGCCTATTGACGGGCGCGGCCGGGCCGGACAACCCCCGACCGGAACGGCCCATCCGATTCCCGCGAACTGCGGCGCCGAAAGTGAGCCAGACCTTTAGTTCGACGCTAACGACAAACAGCCTAGGATAAGGACGTGACTAACCCATACGTCACCCGACCGTCTGACAAAGCACCCCCAGGCGGCTGACCTGACCGGCGGTTAGTGCTTTCGGCCCTGACATCCTGACAAAAGCACCCCTCGGCTGTTGCGCCGCCTGACAGAAGCGGATCAGGAACTCCTGTTCCCGACGTCCTCGTCCGAAGTTTCCGCTGACACCCGAGCCAGCTCAGCACGCCTAGTCATCACCCGTCAGGTATAAATACCTCCTCTCCTCTTACGGAGAAGGGGGTTAGAAAAACTCTCTCATCTTCTATCATTCACACACGAGGGCAAAGGTCCTCCATATCTTTGTTCTCCCACCTATAGCTCGTCACGCGAGGCGGACACACAGTTAGTCCGGCCGGCGTGTCCAGCCCCCCATTTAAGCCCTTTTACTGACTTAGGCATCAGAGGGGCTAAGGGTTGAACCCCAACCCCGCCCTTCTGACGAGTTGTTCGTGCTGCAGGAGAGCTCGCCCCTTGGCCAAAGTCAGCGTCAGCCTCCCGCCGTCCGACCTTCCTCAGCTACGTCCGACGAGATGCGATCCTGTGAGCTCCACCGGCAACGGATCCAACCTCTTCATCCCACTAGTCACTTGTAAAACAGCCTACCTAACCCCACATTTCCATATAACCACCGTGCCCTTGGTTCCCCATAATACAAATTCATTGTACGCGAGTTCCACCTCGTAACAATTGGCGCCGTCTGTGGGAACGAAGGGTCACACCCATGTTAGACTCCATGCCAATTTCGCGAAACCCTGACCACGGAAAGGATCCCGTGGATCAGGAGCCGCTCTCTCTACCAATCACCCCGGCGTCCGACGCCCTTCCGGGCGTGCGCACCGAAACTGAACCTACTTCCTCCCGTGTCGCCCTGAAAAGCTTCGAGGCCGTCACTCAGGCCGGGGGAGGCTATCAAACAACCGGAACGGGGCCCCCGCCCGGCCCCCTAGAGCCCCAGAACGTGAGGCGGAACCTCCGCATTCAGTTCGAGGAGGAGGGAGAGAACGGGGGGCACGCCGGGGAGATTGCGGCCCAGCAAAGGCTCCTGGAAGAGGAGATGGAAGTTGCGCGGCGGTGGAAGCGCCTGGGGGAGGCGGCCGCGGTGCAAAGGCATTTGGACGAGGCGGCCGAGACCGCCCGGAGGGCCTACCAGGAAGAGGAGGCCGCCCGCCGCCAACTCCGCTTCATTGTCGCGGAACGCGAGAAGCTGAGGAGAGAAAACAGGAATAACCAAGAGGTCTTTGAGGAGACAGCGACGGGACGGCGGCCCGGGGGCGGACGGGACCCGTTGCTGAACAGGTCCCCGCATGGAGGGGGCGACCCGCATCACCAGCACCACCCCTCCGATACCCTGCACGAGGAAGCCGTTTGTCGACGGCTACGCTTCCTCGCCGCCGAGCGCGAAAGGCTCCTCCGCGAGAATCATGAACGGATGGAGGCCCGAGGAGAGTTAGCCAGGAGGCGCGGGCGCTGGGAGAGCCGTAGCCCACAACCCGTCGAGTCCTCGGCCCAGGAAAGGAGCCCCGTCAGACGACCGTCGGGCTACTCCCCGGGGGCGGGGGACCGTCGTCGGCCGTGGCGCGATCGGAGCCGGACCCCCGAATGGCGGAGAGGGGAGACCCCGGATCGCCCTACCTATCCGGAGGAGGCCACGCCGCTCGCACGGTGGATCACGTCCGCCCCAAGGCCCAAAAGGTTCAAACCCCCTCTCTTGGCCACATACAACGGGAGAGGCGACCCCCTCACGCACGTGCAGCAATACCGGGGGGCGATGGAGGCGCAGGATGTGGACGAGGCGTTCATATGCCGACATTTCTCCCAAAGCCTGAGGGACACCGCGTTGGACTGTTACTTCGGCTTGCCCGTGAGATCCGTCGGGAGCTTTGGCGAGCTGTCACACAAGTTCTGCCAAGAGTTCCGGGCCGGGCGGACGAAGAAGAAGCCTTTGGACTATCTCTGCACGATAGTCCAAGGAGAAGGGGAGAGAACGGGAAGATACCTCCGCCGCTTTCAGGAAGAAAGGCGGGCGGTGGTGACATGCGGCGATGAGGTGCTAATGCTGGCCTTCAAGGCGGGGTTGCGGACTCGGAGCCTCCACAAATCCCTGCTCCGGGACCCGCCGACCGACTACGAAGCGCTGGTTGCAATGGAGGAAAGGCACGCATTGGCCGAAGAGACCCTTGGTGCAAAGGTCGTATACCCCCCGGCGAAACCATCCCAGGACAGACCCCGGCCGCACCCTCGGCCGAGGCAGGAAGAGAGGGGCTGAGGCCGCGATCAGATGGCCCTACCGCGGCGGGAGCCGCCCGAGCCTCGCCCACGAGATCGGCTTGGCCCGGCGCGCAAGTTTGCCCCGGCGCAGAGGCCCCCCGGAGTCATCCCAAGACAAGAAGACCCCCCACCGGCGCAGTACACGCGACTCAATGCCCCCATGATGGAGGTGCTGGCCGCGGCGACAAGGGCCGGGTTACTGCCGGAGCCTCCCCGGGAGATGAGGACGGACCCGGTGAGGAGGGACCCCCGGAGATACTGCCGCTATCACCAGGACCACGGTCACGACACCGACCATTGTTACTCCCTTAAAAGAGAGATCGAACGACTGATCCAGGCGGGTCACCTGGGGAACTTTGTCGCGGGAAGGCGGGTGACGACAGGAGAGAGGGACCCCCCGGAGGAGGGGGGACGGGGACCGCCGGCGAACCGCGATAGGGAGGAGCCCCGCCCCCCGAGGGCGGTCATGCGAATTGAGATGATAACTGGAGGCCCAACCTCGGCGGGACGAGCGCCCGCAACCCTGGAGGCCGAGGACCGACAGGTGATGATGGCGGGCGCCGGCCTCCGGTCGAAGCGACGAAAGATACACCGGCCCCCTATCACCTTTACCGAGGAGGACTGGCCGGAGGCACGGAGCCAGAGCCATGGCGCCCTCGTCATCGAAGCTCGGATTGGGGCGATCGACGTCGGCCGACTCCTGATTGACACTGGTAGCTCCTGCGACATCCTGTTCCTGGCAACGGTCGAGAGGATGGGGTGGGGGCGTGCGGACTTAGAGCCCTGTGTGGGCCCTGTCGCTGGCTTCACCGGCCATGCGATTCCCACCGAGGGAATGATCACCCTGCCCATGACCCTGGGGGAGGAGCCGATGGTCGTCACCAGAGAAGCGCGTTTTGTCATCGTCGACATCGCCTCGGCGTACAACGGAATCATATGGCGTCCATATATGACGGCCATCGAGGCGCTCCCCAGCCTGCGACATCAGACGATGAAGTTCCGGACCCCGCGGGGGGTGGGACAGGTCCGGGGAGGACGGGAGACGCGCGGAGACCACAACCATGCGCCGTACCTGTGTAGGAGCCCGAGGCGGGCCCTGACGGCACTCGTCCCAGACGAGAGGGAGGATTTTTGCGACCAGCGGCCGACCCCGGCCGAAGAAGTAGAAGAGGTCCCTGTGGCCTCAGGCGAGGGAAGGACCGTCTCCATCGGGACAAAACTCCCGTCCGCATTGAAGACGGCCCTCGTGGCCTTGCTCCGAGAAAACGCGGACATATTCGCGTGGTCACCCGTAGACATGCCCGGGGTGGACCCGAGAGTAATCTCCCACAGGTTGAATGCGGACCCGGAAGCCCGACCTGTCCGACAGAAGAAGAGAAGTGCAGGGGGCGAAAAGAAGAAGGCGGCCGAGGAAGAAGTAGAGCGACTCCTCGAGGCCAAATTTGTTCGACCGGTGGACTACCCCGACTGGCTCGCCAACGTCGTTCTGGTGAAGAAGCCAAGCGGGAAGTGGCGCATGTGCGTTGACTTCACCGACCTCAACAAGGTGTGCCCGAAGGACAGCTTCCATCTACCCAGAATCGACCACTTGGTGGACCAGGCGTCCGGCTATGAGTTGTTGAGCTTCATGGACGCCTTCTCGGGATACAACCAGATACCGATGGCGGTGGAAGATGAGGAGAAGACCTCGTTTGTCACTGATAAAGGCACCTTCTGTTACACCAAGATGCCCTTCGGACTGAAGAACGCCGGAGCGACCTATCAACGAATGGTTGACCGAATATTCGGCCCTCAGGTAGGGCGAAACCTGGAGGTCTACATTGACGACATGCTGGTGAAGAGCGGAAGGGCTCCCGACCACCTCACAGACCTGCAGGAAACCTTCCAGAGGGTCCGCCAGTACAACCTGAGGCTAAACCCCGCGAAGTGTATCTTTGGCGTGTAATCGGGAAAATTCCTGGGCTTCATGATAACGAAGCGGGGAATCGAGGTGAACCCCGACAAGGTGGCGGCCCTCATCGACATGATGGAGCCCCGGACGATCCGGGACTTGCAGCGACTGAACGGCCGGATCGCAGCTTTGGGGCGATTCCTGTCGAGATCGGCGGAGAAATCGCTCCCTTTCTTTAGGGTCTTGCGCACAGCCTTGGGCGAAGCTAAAGATCAAAGGAAGGTGATCCCGTGGGATGACGACTGTGCCCGGGCGTTCGTGGAGCTGAGAGCATACCTACAGAGCCTACCGCTCCTCGCGCGGCCGGAGGAGGGCGAACCCTTGGGATTGTACCTGGCGACCACCGAGGGGGCCGTTAGCTCCGTCCTGATCAAGGAGGAAGGAGGAGTGCAACGCCCCGTTTACTATGCCAGTCGGATCCTCCGGGAGGCGGAGACTCGTTACAGCCCTATCGAGAAAGCCGCCTACTGCCTAGTCACCACGGCCCAGAAGCTCCGACCCTACTTCCAGGCCCACCCCGTAATCGTCCACACCGACATGCCCCTCGAAAAGAACCTGAAAAGGCTGGAGCGGTCGGGGAGGATGCTCAATTGGAGTGTCGAGCTCAGCGAGTTCGACATAACGTACAAAACCCGGACGGCAATCAAGGCCCAAGCGCTGGCCGACTTCGTGGTGGAATGCACAACGGAGATCCCGCCGGGAGACCGGACGGAGCTCCCATCGGTGCCCACATCCTCGCGGAGGGTCGAGGTGGGTGAACCCTCAGCACCCTCCCCGATGACAGCGGGCGAATTATGGACCATCCACGTCGACGGCTTCGCAACAGGCTCTGTGACAGGAGCAGTAATAGTCATTCAAACCCCGGATGGATGCTCGCTGGAGTACGCCCTGCGCTTCAGCTTCCCGGCCACCAACAATGTCGCGGAATATGAAGCCGCGGTGAACGGGTTGAAACTCGCAAGGGCGGTGGGGGCGACGAACGTGTTGCTCCTGAGTGACTCCCACCTTGTCATCCAACAAATCCTGGGGGGCTTCGAAGCCCGAGAGGAAACAATGAAGCGATACCTAAATCGCATCCAGATCGAACTCCGAAAGTTCAAGAAAGCGGACGTCCAACACCTACCCCGCTCCAGCAACCTCCGCGCGGATGCCCTGTCTAAGCTGGCTTCCTCCTCGGCGACCGAGATCGGGAAGGCAATCTACGTGGAAAGCCTGGCGACACCAACCATCGACGAGGGAGAACTGATGTGCGCGGGCACGAGGACGTCGTGGATGACCCCCATAATGAAGTACCTGGAGACGGGCGAGCTACCCGAGGAACGGATGCTGGCAAAACAGGTGGAAAGGCGGGCCCTTTCATTCGTACTTCTCGACGGAGTGCTATACCGCCGCCGCCGAGCCAATTTCGACGCCCTGCCCTACCTAAAGTGTTTGGGCCCGGAGCAAGCTGAGCAAGTCATCTGTGAGGTGCATGAGGGCTTTTGCGGAAACCACCATGGCGGGCGCACCATCGCCCACAAAGTAATGCGCCAAGGATACTACTGGCCGACGATGATCCAGGATGCGGTACACTACGTCAAGAAGTGCGAGGCATGCCAGAAGTTCTGTCGGCGGATGACGTGCGTCTATATTTCATATATTCACGCACGTTTTCTTTTGTGTTTCTCCGTGTTTTCCGCCGTCTCTTATTCGTTTTCGTATGTTTTCCCGTTTTCTTTCACTTTTCTTTGTTTGTCCATGATTGCAGGAGTTCGACCACGTAGGGGACCTTTTACGATGATATCCCAAGTCCCCGGAGCAGCGGGAGAAGTCACGCGTGATCCAGGGGGTCAAACGGCGAAGTATTCATCTTTCAGCCCCTCACCCGGTCGGTTGGTCATCTCCAACCGATCGGGTGATGCACGCGTGCACCAACCGGTCGCTACCGCAGCTCACAAAGAAGTCACCCGACCGGTTCACAGACCGGTTCTGCGGGCGGCTGTTCTCTGTCTTTTCGAGCAGAATTCCAACCGATCGGGTGACTCTCATCCGATCGGTTCATCTGTAGCTGAGAAAAAGAGCTGAAGACACGGGCGTCGAACCGACCGGTTCACCCGACTGCTCTAAGATCCAACCGGTCGCTCAAGAACTCACCCGATCGGTTCGTGAGATCGGGTGAAAACTCGCCGTTTTCTGTAATTTATCTGTAACGGATCAACCGATCGGTTGACTTGTCACCCGATCGGTTGATCCGAAAATCTATATATAGGACCCCTAGGGTTCCAGAAACGGGAGAGTTGTATTTTTTTACTGTTTTATTTCCTTGTGACGGCTGTAATTGTTACTCTTAAGTAAGTTTTCAGATCTTTCTAATTTTTTAGTATTGTCTTTATTACTCCTTTACTTCCGCATTGCAATTGTCTGATTATGATTCTAACGGTTAAATTTCATTTAGATTGCTTTTTCATGAATTTTTGTGAGTAGTTCCCAAATCTGGGATTTTGGTGGAAGCCCCTTCGGGGGCTCTTCCCGATGCGTCCATAGGGTTAGGACATCGATAGGGAGTAGGAATCTAACGGTTATGCGGGGCGTTTCATTGTCATCGGCGGGAAAAAGACCGCCTTTGACCGTCGGGCCAAAGGGGAATAAACTTGGCGGTTGACTCCCTAGCCAAAGCTCACGCCTTTAGCGTAGACGCCGAATCCTTGCACGCGGGAGCGACAGGATGAGACGTTGGGAGATATCGTTGCGGACTTAGTGCTCCCGGGATCGATCAGTGTTTATGGACACGGGAGTGCCCACTGATCAAATCCGGGAAGTCCGGTGTATCATCCTAGGCACCGACCGGAATATCGGGCCCATGGGACGCCGGTACCACTTTCAGAGGCAACGTCTCACCATTAGACCCTAATCCCGATCACTATCCATACCCGTAGGCCGTAGCGGCGAGAGTCTCTCGTCGGGTCGGAAACCAAAGTCCCGGGTTTACTTTCTTTTTGTTCATACGCTTTCATTTCCTTTCGTGACAACCAACCACCGATTCGGGCTAGCTCGCCCCTCGGGGTGATTTAGGTCCTACCTGACCCAAGCACAACCTCGCCTCCCTGAGTTCGATATTCCCGCACCCTACACTAACCGTGAAACTTGCGGTAGACGACACCGCGCCGCCGCGCCGCAAGCGGGGCGCCGGTCAAGTTTATGGCGCCGTTGCCGGGGAGGCAACGTGCTTGATATTTTAGGATCTTGAAAACCCTCGTGTCTAGCTCATATCCCTACCTCGCGATAATTTTCGCATTCTCCTTTTTCTTTTTCTTATTTGTTTTTCTTATTTTTATTTCTTATTTTATCTGTTTCTTTCCCACTTGTCGCTTCACGGGTGTTTGTTGTTTTTCATGCGCAGGAGTTCAAGGAGTCTTGACGACTTGATTCCCCTCGATCCAGAGATTAACGCCACCCTTAGGCGCTTGGCCGCCGAGAAGCGGAGAAGGGAAGATCCCGAATCCATGGAGGAGAACACCCCACCTCAGAAGTCTCTGCTGGAATACTCGATGCCATCTATCGAGTCCACTTCCGCCATCCGTCCTCCAGCTATCACGGCCCAGAGCTTTGAGCTAAAGCCGTCATTGGTGACATGGATCCAGCAGGATCAGTTTGCGGGTGCACCCATGGAGAGCCCGATCGAGCATCTAGACTCCTTCTTGGAGAAGTGTGACACCTTTAGGATCAATGGTGTCACGACAGAGGCTATCCGTCTGAAGCTGTTCCCCTTCTCCTTGCGAGACAAAGCCAAGCAATGGTTAAGGGGGAAGGACCCCAACACTTTCAACACCTGGGAGAAGCTCTCTAACGCTTTTCTGACAAAGTTCTTTCCTCCGGGGAAGACCATGAAGTTGAGGAGTGAGATCTCCTCCTTCTCCCAGGCCAGCCACGAGTCCTTGCATGAAGCTTGGACGAGATATAAAGAGATGCAAAGAAGATGCCCTCACCATGAGCTTCCGAAGTGGCAGATTATCAATCTGTTTTACAATGGGTTGAGGGATGACCTGAAATCTTCTATGGACGCCGCGGCTGGGGGTTCCTTCATGTCTCGAAGCGAGGAAGATGCCGGGAATATTCTGGAAAATATGGCATCCAACAATGAGCGGTGGTGTGACGAGAGAGCCACACCAAGAACTGGGGGTATACACAGAGTCGAGGACGTCGACAAACTTTCAAGCAAGTTCGACTTGCTTTCGACCCAGATCTCCGCACTGATGGTAGGAGCCGGTGGGGCCGATACACAGCAGGTTTCAGCAGTAGAGTCCGGATTCTTCGGAGAATTCGACGGTGGTGACATCTCACCACCGTTGGATCAGGCGAGCGCACCTTTTTACAATCCCACGGGAAATGCGCCGTACCCACCAAGAACCAATTCCAACCCGGCCTACTCTCCAAACAACCGGAACCACCCAAACTTCAGTTACCGTCCACCATTTCAGCCCTCGCCGCCTCAGCAGCCGCAGCAACAAGCATATCAGCCGGCTAGGCCACAGCAGAGTCAGTTTCAGCAGCAACTATCTCAGCAACAATCCTACGTCCCCAGGAATCAGCAGCCGTTCCAGCAGCAGCAGCAGTATGGCCAACAGAGGGCCGTCTCTCTGGTTGAGTCTCTCTTGACTCAATATATTACCAACCAGGAGAGGATCAACCAGAAGCTGGAAATGGGTCAGCGGACCCTCACGGACCAAGTAACCCAGCTGGGGTTACAAGTGGCGAACCTTGCAAGGTCACAAAACCAATTACCGCCACAACCGGAGGTGAACCCGAGGGGAGCACCCCAGACATTGGCACTCGTACACGAGCACGCGAATGTGTCCGCTATCGTTCTGAGAAGCGGGACACAAATTCCTACTAGAGTGCCCCCTAGCAACCCAGAAGCACCATTGGTCGTTGAGAGACCGACTGAAAAATTAAATGACACCGGTACTTCGTCATCAAATCCCATGACTCCGGAGGGAATGTCTGAAGAAGAGAAGAAGAATGAGGAAGAGAGCCCAAGAGTATATAAACCCGTTGTGCCATTTCCACAACGGTTGGCTCAGGCGAAAATTGATGAGAAATATGGGAAGTTCTTCGCCATGGTCAAGGACCTAAGCCTGCAGATCCCCTTCTTGGAGGCAATCGAGACAATCCCCTCCTATGCAAAATTCTTGAAAGATTTGGTGACCAAAGGGTCAAGAAAAGAGAAAGTGGTGCTGACGGCGGAATGTAGCGCTCTTATCCAGAGGGATAACCCGCCAAAGCTCAAGGACCCGGGGAGCTTCTCTATCCCTTGCACGATCGGGGCTGTGAAGATTAATCGTGCACTCGTCGATCTAGGAGCGAGTGTTAGCTTGATGCCCTTGTCGATGTACAGAAGGATAGGAATGGGTGATTTGGAGCCCACCAGGATGACCCTACAACTAGCTGACCGGTCGGTCAAATATCCGGTGGGAATTGTTGATGATCTCCCCGTGAATGTGAGAGGGGTGCATGTGCCTGTGGACTTTGTAGTCATGGACATGCCCGAAGACGCACACACCCCCATTATCCTGGGACGGCCTTTCATGGCCACTGCTGGCGTTCTTATAGATGTGAAGAACGGAAAACTCTCCTTGAACGTCAGCGGAGAGAAAGTTGAGTTTGACCTGGGACTATCCATGAAGCATCCCGACCCTCCTGATGACCTCCGGTGTAATTTGCTTGAGATAGAAGAAGAAAAAGCTGTAGAGGAGAACTCCTGGGAGATTCTCCTGAGAAACCCCCCCCCCCCCGATGAATTGGGGAATTCTGAAGATGAAGAAGGCCCCGAAGACAAAGAAGCTGCTGGAAAACCAAGTGCAGCGAGAACGACCCCTCCCGGGTTCCCCAAGTTTCCTCCTGTGAGGAGAACGGGGAAAGAGCTCACAGACCTCACTAAAGACGAGGTCCGAATCCTGAAGAAGATGGCGGGAAGCGCCAACACCAAGGAAGAGCCCCCGGATCTCAAGAACAAAGGGAGGGTAGTCGAGCAAGTATTTTTCCAGCTGCTGACTACCCCGAGTGCCTTCAGCTCCAACAAGGAAGAGATGCCTAAGTTAGGGCATCACCCGTATCAGCCACCATGAGCATCTCTTGCGGGCGTCGAGCCAACGACGTTAAACGAGTGCGCTTCATGGGAGGCAACCCATGTTCTAAACTTTTTCTCAAATTTTTAGCGTTATTTTTTACTTTATTTTCTCTATTTTTATAAATAAAATCAGCCGCGAGGACATCCGTTCGGGGACTTAATCAAATCTCTTGGTTTTTGCAGGAAACAAGCCTCAACCGATCGGGTGACATCTCACCCGATCGGTTGGGACGTATCAGATACATGCCGAGATCTGTCCCCATATGACCCGATCGGTTGAGTAATGAAGAGACCGGGTGGCAGACCGGGTGAGCTGGGGAGAACTCTCGGAAAATTTTGGGGAATATCAACCGATCGGTTGAGTTTGAGCGCGATCGGTTGACCTGACCGGGTGAGAAGCCCTAAGTTCTCGGGAAATTTAGTGGAGCGGCCAACCGATCGGTTGAAAAGTCAACCGATCGGTTCGCCTGTAGCATTTCTTCGGCAAAATTTTCGACCTAACCGTCAACCGACCGGGTGACAAGTCACCCGATCGGTTCGACTTAAAACCCTATAAATACCCCCCGACACCCGCTCGTTTCCGCCCTCGCCCGATCGCAAATCTCGCCGTCGATTCACCTTCCCCTCTTCGCCAACAACCGATCTTCACTCCCCCACGCCCTCTACACCATCTCTCTCCTCCCATTCCGGATTTTTGACCTAATTTTCCCCAATCCACCTCCATTTCGAAAATTTTTGCCGAAGGAGTTCGCCGCGGCTCCACGATACTCTCGCTGAACAGTGTGGGGCACCAACGAGCAAGCTCCACCACTCCGCTTGGGTAAACTCGCTCCTATTCTTATTTTATATATTTGCCCTGTTTATTGTGCTTGCTTGTTGGCTTGTGTTAGTGTGCATCCACAATTTTTGCACTAATTCTTGCTCATACACACACACATGGCTAAAGATAAGGATAAGGGAAAAGGAATCATGAGAGAAGAGGAGCCGTCTCGAAAGAGACGAAAACAAACGCGCCCTCCTTCCCGTACACGAGCACTTACACTTGGCCCTCCTCCACCTATTATCCCCCCTGTGGACCCAATGTTGGGCCCGCATGGGTATATCTTCTGGAACCAGGAGCACAAAGACTTTTACCGCAGGCTTGATGCTCGAGGGCATCTATCTACTAAATTCCCGCATGCACAAACACTTCTCGATCTCGGTGTCTTCACCGAGATCGAATATCTTTTCGGCAACTTAGGATGGTTAGCCTTCCTTAATGCATCTGCCACTTCCCACCCGGCACTCACACTCGAATTCCTCTCCACACTTGTTTTAGAGTCCGGGTCGATCGTTAGATTCCGGGTGCGTAACCGTAGTGTCACCACAACCCTGAACACGATTAATGATATATTTGGTTTCCCCAATCTCGGGGATGATTCTATCAGACACCATGGGTACACGCCCGAATTTAGCGTCGATCAATTCTGGTTCCGCCTCACATTGATCGGCGACTACCCCCGAGGTCGGGCCAAGGCCTCCTCCATCATTCATCCCGTGTTTCGTCTAGCCCACAGGATCATCTCTTCCACATTCTTTCCTAGGGACGAGTCAGGCACTGTGACTATTCCCGATCTTTTTATCCTTTGGGCCATGACTTTTCCTTATGTCCGGGATGATGATGGAGTTAGCTTCAGGGCCCCTACCGTCCCCATTCATGGCGACGATTGGCTTGTTCACAAGCTACTCGAGATTAGCCGGGCCGGTAAGGGAAAGTTTTGTTGCGGGGGCATCATCACTATCATATGCTCTTACCCCCAATTCAATATCCCCCTCCCCAACAATCTTCATGTTGCCGCAGGACCATCACGTCTTGATATTGACGTCCTGCGACACATCCACATGATCAAGCCCCGCTCGGATGGCCGCTTCATATTTCATTATGGCCACCCCCCAGCCCCTTACACCATTCTGCCCAACCCCGCTCGCATGACCCTTGCTCTCGTGGGAGATTGGACTTTCCCTCCTGATCCCGATTTCTTAGCTGGGTTGAATCTTCCTTTCTTTCCCGCAGACGCCCGCAGATCACCGTCCCCTGCCGCCCACTTAGGCGAGCAGGATATCCCTGCGTCTGTGGGAGATTTAGGGGCTGGCCCGAGTCGTCCCGTTTCTGCTCCGGGACCGATCACGTCTGAGCACCTCCTTGCGGCCATTTCTGGCCTTGTCTCGTGTGCTGGCATGACCACTGCCACCAGCACCTCTTCGACCTTACCTGGCGGCACCACCTCTGCCTCGCGTCAGTCTACGTCTTTTGGTCGCCGTCAGGTATCTGCCCGTCTAAGGCTTGAGAGGGAGGTAGCCGCCCTTCGTGAGCTCGCCATGTCCTCTGTTTCCTCGGACCCATCACCATCCTCCTTTCTTACTCACCCACGTTTCCTCGCACTTGAGAGGAACATGGCGGCCATTCTCCGCCTTCTTACCCATATCCACGGACCACCTCCACCTTCACCACCCCCACCTTCACCACCCAGGCGATCTTCTCCTCCACCCACCCACACTTCTCCACATTCCTCCCCTCCCCCTTCACATCCCATCCCAGCATCCACTTCACCCATCCCGACCACTTCCACCGCACTCACGCTACCTCCATCCTCCTCCGTCACTCCATACGTGCGCCGGAGGAAATTACCGGTACGCTCCAGATCCCTCCCACCACCTCCCACTACCGTCACCACCACATCTACTTCCTCCATTTCTATTCCTCTCACCACAGCCTTGATCGCCTTCCTACCACCACCACCCATCACCACCGACACTCGTCCCATTGTTCACACCACCACTGCCCCTACTACTTCACCTCTTCCCCCACTTCTCAGCACACCCCCAGCCTCCCCCGACCACCCATCCACACCCTCTTCCGAGGAGGACGAGGACTCAGCTCCTCCTGCTTTCTAGATTCACCTCTTTTGTTTTTGACTCCCCCTTGCACATATCTGGATTTCATTGATCATATCGTTTCGCTAGCTCTTTCTGGTCTAGCTTGGGGGAAGTCTACTTTGGTGTGCTGTCGTGTTTTGTTTGTTTTTCTCATTTTTGTGTGTGTGTTTGTTTTTCACTTTTTGAGTGTCGTGTCGTGTGATTTTATTTTATTTTTATTTTCGTATTGTTTGATTTTGATCTTGTTTTTTTTTCTTTCTTTTTCAGTTTTATCTATGTGTTTTCCTCGTTTTCATTTCTTTTCGTGTCTGTGCGTATCCCCCCCCCATTTTCATTGCCCTCCCGTACTCACTCTTATTGCATTGAGGGCAATGCAAGTTTCAGCTTGGGGGAGTCGCACTTCGTGCGTCATTTGTATTGTTTTTCTACGTTATTTGAGTCGTTTTCCATCGTGTTTTTCTTTTTTCTTTTTCCTTCTTTCTTTAGCTCTTTCTCCTAGAAATGAATCCTATGATGAATCGCCACAAAGTCACACACACCTAGCATTGCATCGATAATCACACTCACTAACCCTAGGATTTCGAGTCCTCTTGCATTTCACGCTTCGTGGGTCCACTTAGCTTTTTGTGAGTCGTGTGTCGTGACTAGCGTTTGGTGCGCTTCTGCTTTGTGATTTTACTTTATATACATGTCCGGGAATGACCCCTAGATTATCATGCTTCGATATTGAATACGCGGTATTTGCTTCTAATGTCTGCTTCTATATGCATGCTATTTATATCGTATACTTCAATTCGCATGCGTCGGGATTCCACAACTAAGGACTAGGATACCCCATTTAGCCTAAGCTCTATTTAGCAACAATAGTCTCCTTTGCCCGAGTGTTTAGATTTCGACTTCTTTTTTGTTTTACTTGGTGCAAATCCCCTCGTCGTGTACCGTTCTCCCACTTGGGAGAGTACACATGTGTATAGCCAATATCCCAAAAATCCAAAAAAAAGAGAAAAGAAAAGAAAAAGATTGTATAGCCAAAAAGCCAAAAAAATATGCAAATACCCAAAACCCAAAAAAAATTCCCGTGTGAATATTTTCATACTTGCCAAGAATAAAGGGAAGGCGAGAATTTGCACCGAGTGTTCTTCTCCACATCATCTCAACCCCCGTCGTTATCGAAAACACTTGGCTTGGGAACCTTTTAGCTAGTATCTAGGCTATAGTGGCGTGATTTCCTTAACCACTAGTTGTGGAGTCCCCGATGCATGATACGCTTCTATTCTCTCTATTCTCATGCATGCTTGAACTTATATTCGCCGCTTAATTCAATTCGATTCGATATTTGGGTCATATCTTGGATTTGTGTATATCGAGCCTCATTGCACATCGTAGAAAGCTTCACCATTTGCTAGCACACGGCCACGCTCACTCGCGCTTCACTGCATGGACCCACGACACTTATTTGGACTCGCTTTCCTGGGTTTAGTGGTGTGATTTGGCGTTCGCTTGCTAGGTGTGTCGTTTTTGATTTTGATGGCTCTGATGGACGATCTAGGGCTTAGAGTTTTCTTTTTCCTTCTTCCTCTCTATTTTTCCCTTCCGAGCTCCTACTCTCACTCGTCTTCCTCGAGGACGAGGAAGAGTTCAGCTTGGGGGATTTTGACGTGCGTCTATATTTCATATATTCACGCACGTTTTCTTTTGTGTTTCTCCGTGTTTTCCACCGTATCTTATTCGTTTTCGTATGTTTTCCCGTTTTCTTTCACTTTTCTTTGTTTGTCCATGATTGCAGGAGTTCGACCACGTAGGGGACCTTTTACGATGATATCCCAAGTCCCCGGAGCAGCGGGAGAAGTCATGCGTGATCCAGGGGGTCAAACGGCGAAGTATTCATCTTTCAGCCCCTCACCCGGTCGGTTGGTCATCTCCAACCGATCGGGTGATGCACACGTGCACCAACCGGTCGCTACCGCAGCTCACAAAGAAGTCACCCGACCGGTTCACAGACCGGTTCTGCGGGCGGCTGTTCTCTGTCTTTTCGAGCAGAATTCCAACCGATCGGGTGACTCTCATCCGATCGGTTCATCTGTAGCTGAGAAAAAGAGCTGAAGACACGGGCGTCGAACCGACCGGTTCACCCGACTGCTCCAAGATCCAACCGGTCGCTCAAGAACTCACCCGATCGGTTCGTGAGATCGGGTGAAAACTCGCCGTTTTCTGTAATTTATCTGTAACGGATCAACCGATCGGTTGACTTGTCACCCGATCGGTTGATCCGAAAATCTATATATAGGACCCCTAGGGTTCCAGAAACGGGAGAGTTGTATTTTTTTACTGTTTTATTTCCTTGTGACGGCTGTAATTGTTACTCTTAAGTAAGTTTTCAGATCTTTCTAATTTTTTAGTATTGTCTTTATTACTCCTTTACTTCCGCATTGCAATTGTCTGATTATGATTCTAACGGTTAAATTTCATTTAGATTGCTTTTTCATGAATTTTTGTGAGTAGTTCCCAAATCTGGGATTTTGGTGGAAGCCCCTTCGGGGGCTCTTCCCGATGCGTCCATAGGGTTAGGAAATCGATAGGGAGTAGGAATCTAACGGTTACGCGGGGCGTTTCATTGTCATCGGCGGGAAAAAGACCGCCTTTGACCGTCGGGCCAAGGGGGAATAAACTTGGTGGTTGACTCCCTAGCCAAAGATCACGCCTTTAGCGTAGACGCCAAATCCTTGCACGCGGGAGCGGCAGGATGAGACGTTGGGAGATATCGTTGCGGACTTAGTGCTCCCGGGATCGATCAGTGTTTATGGACACGGGAGTGCCCACTGATCGAATCCGGGAAGTCCAGTGTATCATCCTGGGCACCGACCGGAATATCGGGCCCATGGGACGCCGGTACCACTTTCAGAGGCAACGTCTCACCATTAGACCCTAATCCCGATCGCTATCCATACCCGTAGGCCGTAGCGGCGAGAGTCTCTCGTCGGGTCAGAAACCAAAGTCCCGGGTTTACTTTCTTTTTGTTCATATGCTTTCATTTCCTTTCGTGACAACCAACAACCGATTCGGGCTAGCTCGCCCCTCGGGGTGATTTAGGTCCTACCTGACCCAAGCACAACCTCGCCTCCCTGAGTTCGATATTCCCGCACCCTACACTAACCGTGAAACTTGCGGTAGACGACACCGCGCCGCCGCGACGCAAGCGGGGCGCCGGTCAGCGGACGACTGCACCCCCGGCCAACCTAATGCCCATCTTGAGCCCGATCCCCTTCGCCAAGTGGGGGCTCGACATCCTGGGGCCATTCCCAAAAGCCTCCGGGGGAAGGAAATACCTAGTCGTCGCCGTGGATTACTTCACTAAATGGATCGAAGCAGAGCCGCTGGCGCGAATCGCGTGGACGGACATGAAGGGCTTCATCTGGCAATCCATCATATGCCGTTTCGGGATTCCCCGCTCCATCGTCACGGATAACGGAAAGCAGTTCGATTGCGAGGGCTTCCGCGACTTTTGCTCAGGCTGGGGAATCAAACTCCAATTCGCGTCAGTCGCCCACCCGCAGTGCAACGGAATGGCGGAGGCCGCGAATAAATGTATCCTGAACCCGATGAAGAAGAAGGTGGACGCCGCTCTGGGGGCCTGGGTCGACGAGCTGCCGGGGATCCTGTGGTCTTATCGTACCACCCACAAGGCCTCGATTGGGGAAAGCCCCTTCGTGCTAGCATACGGGTCGGAGGCGGTCGTTCCCGTGGAAATCGGCGAGGAGACACTCCGGCTAAAGCTCTTCGACGAAGAAGCCAACGGAGAAGGACTCGGTCTCAGTTTGGAGTTGATAGACGAGGTGCGAGACCGGGCCTTGACTAGCCTCGTCAAGCACAGCCAGAGGATGGCACGGCAC
Source organism: Scilla litardierei (assembly GCA_030789695.1). Classification (NCBI taxonomy): domain Eukaryota; kingdom Viridiplantae; phylum Streptophyta; class Magnoliopsida; order Asparagales; family Asparagaceae; genus Scilla; species Scilla litardierei. The sequence goes on along the minus strand of CM061133.1, from coordinate 302,598,774 downwards.
TACGACTCCCGGGTGAAACCGCGGACCTTCCGGATCGGCGATTTGGTCCTCCGAGATGCCACCTTTCGCCCCGAGACTGCAAAGCGGGGAAAGCTAGCCGCTAAGTGGGAAGGACCCTACACGGTCATCGACATTGTTGGGCCGACCACGTACATCCTGGCTACCCCCGAAGGGAGCGAACTGGCCCACCCTTGGAACGCAAAACATCTGCTAAAATTCTACCAATAGTTGTGAGTTTTCCTTTTCTTATACGCAGTGTACATATCCATCCGTTCTTCCCAATATGGTTATTCCTGCACAAGTTTTGCAGTTTCGATAAAACTCCGAACCTCTGGGGCAGGGCCAACCCTAGCCACCCAAACCAGAGAAGGGCACGGGCCGGGCTACGCGCCCGCTCCCCCCCTCCAGACCTCTGGGGCAGGGCCAACCCTAGCCACCCAAACCAGAGCAGGGCACGGGCCGGGCTCCGCACCCGCTCCCCCCCTCAAGACCTCTGGGGCAGGGCCAACCCTAGCCACCCAAACCAGAGGTGGGCACGGGCCGGGCTACGCGCCCGCTCCCCCCTCCAGACCTCTGGGGCAGGGCCAACCCTAGCCACCCAAACCAGAGAAGGGCACGGGCCGGGCTACGCGTCCGCTCCCCCCCTCCAGACCTCTGGGGCAGGGCCAACCCTAGCCACCCAAACCAGAGAAGGGCACGGGCCGGGCTATGCACCCGCTCCCCCCCTCCAGACCTCTGGGGTAGGGCCAACCCTAGCCACCCAAACCAGAGAAGGGCACGGGCCGGGCTACACGCCCGCTCCCCCCCTCCAGACCTCTGGGGCAGGACCAACCCTAGCCACCCAAACCAGAGAAGGGCACGGGCCGGGCTACGCGCCCGCTCCCCCCCTCAAGACCTCTGGGGCAGGGCCAACCCTAGCCACCCAAACCAGAGGTGGGCACGGGCCGGGCTACGCGCCCGCTCCCCCCCTCCAGACCTCTGGGGCAGGGCCAACCCTAGCCACCCAAACCAGAGAAGGGCACGGGCCGGGCTACGCGCCCGCTCCCCCCCTCCAGACCTCTGGGGCAGGGCCAACCCTAGCCACCCAAACCAGAGCAGGGCACGGGCCGGGCTCCGCACCCGCTCCCCCCCTCAAGACCTCTGGGGCAAGGCCAACCCTAGCCACCCAAACCAGAGGTGGGCACGGGCCGGGCTACGCGCCCGCTCCCCCCCTCCAGACCTCTGGGGCAGGGCCAACCCTAGCCACCCAAACCAAAGAAGGGTACGGGCCGGGCTACGCGCCCGCTCCCCCCCTCCAGACCTCTGGGGTAGGGCCAACCCTAGCCACCCAAACCAGAGAAGGGCACGGGCCGGGCTACGCGCCCGCTCCCCCCCTCCAGACCTCTGGGGCAGGGCCAACCCTAGCCACCCAAACCAGAGAAGGGCACGGGCCGGGCTACGCGCCCGCTCCCCCCCCTCTAGACCTCTGGGGCAGGGCCAACCCTAGCCACCCAAACCAGAGAAGGGCACGGGCCGGGCTACGCGCCCGCTCCCCCCCTCAAGACCTCTGGGGCAGGGCCAACCATAGCCACCCAAACCAGAGGTGGGCACGGGCCGGGCTACGCCCCCGCTCCCCCCCCTCCAGACCTCTGGGGCAGGGCCAACCCTAGCCACCCAAACCAGAGAAGGGCACGGGCCGGGCTACGCGCCCGCTCCCCCCCTCCAGACCTCTGGGGCAGGGCCAACCCTAGCCAGCCAAACCAGAGAAGGGCACGGGCCGGGCTACGCGCCCGCTCCCCCCCTCCAGACCTCTGGGGCAGGGCCAACCCTAGCCACCCAAACCAGAGAAGGGCTACGCGCCCGCTCCCCCCCTCCAGACCTCTGGGGCAAGGCCAACCCTAGCCACCCGAACCAGAGAAGGGCACGGGCCGGGCTACGCGCTCGCTCCCCCCCTCCAGACCTCTGGGGCAAGGCCAACCCTAGCCACCCAAACCGGAGAGGGCCACGCACCCATGGCCCTCGAAAAGTCAAAAGAAGACGGGCACACAAACCGGGACGAAATGACGCCAGTTCCCGAGTAGGCGGCCCCGATGGGACTCGACGAAACGAAAGGACGCTCGAGAAACACGCCACAATTAATAACACGCTTCAAAAGAAGACCCGCAAGAGCCACCTGGCAAAGGCGGTTTCCCATGGGCACGAATTCAAGAAACCCATTAATAGCGCCAACTCAGCGCAATAAATAGGGAAGAAACCGTCAATGAGATCTCCCTATAAAGAGGCCACTCCCCCGTCTGAAAGGAACAAAAAAAACCGAGACATGAAACTCCGCCACCTTATTCCCCCACCCACCGGGAAAAGGGCCAAGATGCCCCGCCCTAACAAAAGAGAGGTCACCGGCCATCAATGGCTCCCGCCGCCCCAGGCGGCGGATCCTGCATCAAAACCTCCACCAATAGGATATTCCCCTTACTCACGGATCGCCAAGAGTATATTTCCCTTACACCAGGGAAATCCACTTTTCACGCCCCTGCCCGCCCTAAACAACGACGGGTCGGAGAAAGAATGGCATCCGTTTAAAGCCGACCGGCCATGCAAGAGCCCCCAGCGCCTGCCGGCCAGCGCCTCTCTGCAGTCGATCACCGGGCGAGGACCTCGGAAAGGCTGCATCACTGACAAGCCCAAAAGGCAAGTCACGGCGTGTCAGCCCGCCCATACACAACCGGGCGCCGAACCCCACCCTCAAACCGAAGCCGCGAGACATGGGGCGGCAGGGGACGGCCTTATGCTCAAGAACCTCCCCAAGGCGCACGCCCCGGCAAGACGGCAAACAGGGTATTCCCCTTACAAACGGATCGCAAACAGGGTATTCCCCTTACACAAGGGAAATCCACCTTTCACGCCTCCGTCCTCCCCGAACGACGACGGATCGGAGAAAGAATGGCATCCGTTCAAAGCCGGTTGGGCAGGCGAGAGCCCCCAGCACTGGCCGGCCAGTACCTCCGCACCGTCGACCTACGGGCGAGGTCCTCGGAAAGGCTGCACCCCCGACGACCCCAAATGGCGAGTCATGGCGTGTCGGCCCGCCCATACACCGCCGCGCGCTGAACGCCACTCTCAAACCGAAGCGGCAAGACACGGGGCGGCGGGGGACGGCCCTATGCTCAGGAACCTCCCCAAGGAGCAAGCCGCAGCAAGGCGGCTTCCCCCCCTCGGCGCCTCTTCCGGACCGAGGAAAACCCTTTCCGCGGAAAGAGATGACGAAGCAACGGAGGGAAGGTGGCACGATCGCCAAAGAGACCTTGCAACACTTCAGCACGGAAGGCGGCCATTCTCCTCCACGCCGAGCTCAATTCAAGTTACGAAGGGCCCACCCAGCCCACAGCGACATCCCGATCCGGAGGTCATTAAACCGCGGGCGAGGACAGCTCTATGGCTCCCCCCAGCCGGATCGGACCCCGCAACGGGCGATAAACTAAGAACTCCTGTACAAGCTGTAGATCAGCCTTTACAAACCTAAATAAAAATGCTCTTCTTTATACACTCAGATTTTTCGGAGAACACCATAGCGAATGGCTATCCCCCTCCAAGCTCTGGGTTAGCACCGCACTACCCCTCCTAACTGGCATAGGACCTCCGGGAAATCTACGCCTGCAGCGCGACCCCCGCTCACCAAAAGTCCCCGACACCTTTCCCTCCAGGGGGATAGAGAGGCACTGGAACCCGCCCCGCGTAACAGGGTCGACCCGAGATTGAATAACGATAGGATAGCGGGAATCGCCCCTAGCCACTCCGCCGACCCCCCACCCCGCCTAAAAGCAACACAAGCCAACAACATCCCCTTCCCCCAGACCTCGCGATCTCGGACACGGGAATGTTGGGGGCATGATAGGTAATTGCGTAACTTCCGCAAGATGCCAAAACAACATGACCCGGGTCCCGAGGCAGAGGCCGCGAAGTAGGCGCCCAGTCCTGAAAAGGCAGTGCCCTGTCTCGTCAGAACAGTGCCGCGATGCGACTCAACATAACGAAAGGCCGCTCGGTCGACGCGCCGTCAGCAGTAACACGATCCCCGAGAGGCCAGAGTGCCGGATACCTCCGGGGAAAAGCGATTCCCAAAGCACGTGACTCCGCGGAGCCCCTTAGAAACGCTAACCCCCCGCATTACTCAAGAGAAACCCTTCCGCAGAACCTCGCTATAAATACCCCCCCCCCCCCCTCCATAGGCCAGGGGAGGAGGGGGAAAAAAGAGAAATGCAAGGGACTCCCATACCCTTACTCCGGGCACAAAACGGCCCCAAATGCCCCACCACCTCCAACTGGATATTCCCCTTACACATGGGAGGCACCGCCCGCCAGCTTTCCTCCTGCTTGTTACTATATCAAAAGGAGGGCCCAAATAGCCGGCCGCGGGCCGCAACACCCTAATTAATGCCGCCACCTTCGGCGATCCCCATAGGGTGCCGGGGAGGGGAAACCCCCTCAACGGCTCGCCCAGCGGCGCCACCACCGCCACCTCGTCCTCAGCCACCCGGGGGTTCCCCTTCGGTGTGCGGGGTCCCCGACGAGGCCGCGCAACCCCCCAGCACGGCGACAGCAAGGCAAAACGTGAGGAAGCAAAGAACGGGAAAAGGAGAGGATCCCCTCCTGCGACCGTGGGTCGGCTCCTCGGCTCACCCTTGGACAGTGGCGGTAGGAATTCAGTAATCGACATACGGGAAGACCGCCCTGACGCAGGGATCTGCTCCTCCCGGCAAAACGAACAACAAATGTGGACCACACTCCGTCCCACACATCTTCTCCTAAGTCTTGTAAATATCGCCGAGATTTCCGATAAAGATTGGTGCATAATACTTTCCCTTTTTTCTTTTTTCGGATAACGCCCCGCTTAGCTCGGAGTCAGGGAGAGACTTCATGACCCCGCTATAGCGGGACACATCCCGCGGGGCCGGCGTCACCCCCCAGAGCCGAGATCCCGGTCCGAATCCCAAGTAAAAGGTAGTATCACGGTAACGTTACGCCATCCGAGCCGAACCGGGCTTCCGCTTCGCACTCGAATGCCGGGGGCAATTGTTACGACCTAAAGATCGTAATAGCCCAACTCCAGCCCGGATCCGCTAACATACCCCTTTAGCTCACCATTTAACAATTAGGGCCACCGCCCCGAAAACCCGGGGCATCACGGAGATAGGCGCGCCTTACAGCGCTCCCCGAAACGGCCGAGGCGAACAACTGTAGCCGGCCGAGGCGAACAAATGTAGCCGGCCGAGGCGAACAACCGCAGCCGCCCGACCCACCGGGGGAGCGCGTTATGGGACGCTCGGATAGCTAGGCCAAGCCTATTGACGGGCGCGGCCGGGCCGGACAACCCCCGACCGGAACGGCCCATCCGATTCCCGCGAACCGCGTCGCCGAAAGTGAGCCAGACCTTTAGTTCGACGCTAACGACAAACAGCCTAGGATAAGGACGTGACTAACCCATACGTCACCCGACCGTCTGACAAAGCACCCCCAGGCGGCTGACCTGACCGGCGGTTAGTGCTTTCGGCCCTGACATCCTGACAAAAGCACCCCTCGGCCGTTGCGCCGCCTGACAGAAGCGGATCAGGAACTCCTGTTCCCGACATCCTCGTCCAAAGTTTCCGCTGACACCCGAGCCAGCTCAGCACGCCTAGTCATCACCCGTCAGGTATAAATACCTCCTCTCCTCTTACGGAGAAGGGGGGTTAGAAAAACTCTCTCATCTTCTATCATTCACACACGAGGGCAAAGGTCCTCCATATCTTTGTTCTCCCACCTATAGCTCGTCACGCGAGGCGGACACAAAGTTAGTCCGGCCGGCGTGTCCAGCCCCCCATTTAAGCCCTTTTACTGACTTAGGCATCGGAGGGGCTAAGGGTTGAACCCCAACCCCGCCCTTCTGACGAGTTGTTCGTGCTGCAGGAGAGCTCGCCCCTTGGCCAAAGTCAGCGTCAGCCTCCCGCCGTCCGACCTTCCTCAGCTACGTCCGACGAGATGCGATCCTGTGAGCTCCACCGGCAACGGATCCAACCTCTTCATCCCACTAGTCACTTGTAAAACAGCCTACCTAACCCCACATTTCCATATAACCACCGTGCCCTTGGTTCCCCATGATACAAATTCATTGTACGCGAGTTCCACCTCGTAACAGCACTCGTCTATCTAAGGGGAAGGCTCCCATGCCAGTAGGCGGTGTCGATATATCGTTATGTCGCGATGACCCGTTGTGTCTCGCGGCATACAATCGTACCGAACACTGTCCACTGTTATTGGAGCACTTCGTTCAGTTCACCGACTTCCCTCATCTCACCGATCTTCTTTCTCATAGCGGTCTCATCGATTATCTTCGCCATGACCCTAAGGCGAACCCTCACCCGTACCCCCGTCTAGTCAAGCTTTTCTATACGAATTGTGTTCGCGGTCAGTATGACGAGACCCATTCCATTGAGACGACTGTCTTGGGGACACCGATTGTCCTCACGGCAAAAATCTTAGGGGATTTGATAGGTGTCTCCTCTTCTGGCCTTCTTCCAGCTGATATCTCTGTCGATGACATTTCTGATCTTGACTAGGCCATGCTCTCCGAGATGTTCCATGTGATCCCTCCTGCCATGATTGGCGTCCCTTCAAAATCTTTCAAGCCAAACGCATGGGTCTTAAATCTTATCCTGAATTCGTGCCTCCTTCTGAAGTACGGCTCATCGAGCTTACCATCCCAGCCATTCCTTAAGCCGATATATGCTCTCTTCATTGGGAGCGAGATCAATTGGGCTAGGATTATTCTTGATAAGATGGATTCTTTCGAATGTATTCGAAAGTCCACAAAGTCTGCTCACATCCCATACCCTTGCCTTTTGACCCTCGTCTTCCGCCACTTCAAGGTCCCTCACCCTCCCGATGATGAGCGTCCTCTTGGTCCTCCTCTGAATGCGACGGCCGTCAAGAAGTCTCTTGCGGCGCTTCGTCACGTTCAGAGGACGACTCCTTCAGCTTCTGCTTCAGCTACTCCTACTCCTTCTCCTACTCTCGCTGAGTTTTCCGTCTCTCTGAGACGTGTTGAGTCTCGTTGTGCTCGTTCTGTGGCGATGCTTGTTCGCATCTGCTCTCACTTGGGAATTGAGATTCCTCCGTCAGTTTCTGACGAGGAAGAGATGGATGAGGATGAGCTCCAGGAGCTTGTTGGATCTACTGCTCGTGCCCCAGAGGGTATGTCTACTGCTGCTGCTGCTTCTGCCGATGCTCCCGAGAGCACACCTGCTGCCACATTTCCTTCGGTGGATACTTCTTCGTCTGGTGCTCCCGAGACCACTCCCGTTGCCACTCTCCCATCTGTGGACACTCCTGCTGACCCAGTGACCACCACTCCTTCTGCAGAGCCTGCTGCTGCTGCAGATCCTCCCTCCGCCTCCTGAGCTTGCATTGGAGGACTCTCCCTATGCACATTGGATGATATATCTTGTAGTGAGAGAGTGGGGTAGGATAGCTTGGGTGGTTATGAATTTTGATGTATTTTTGATGTTTTGATGCTACACTTCTGTTGTATGATCATTTTGATGTGTGTGAGATATATGTTGTATTTTGTGCTTCGATCTGAGGATCATTTATATTATTGTTGGCAGATGTATACTTTTGATGTATCCATGTTTGATATATATATATATATACATCGTGTTGCCATTTACTTCTTTTGTGCACATTATATTTTTTTGTCTCTGATGTTGACTCCGTCGCTCGACGACTTTCTTGATTTAATAGAAATTAATTCTATGAAAATATAGAATTGTTTTCCATGCACTTAATTCATCAAGAATGTTGATATTGGAGCGTATATTCCATAACTCAATTCGTGAAATTAATTTGAGTTTTGATGATTTTATTTTTTCGATTATCGACTATGGTCTCGTTGGCACGCTTTGATTTACTTCGGATTTTACTTTGGTGTCATTTCGACCGTGGTCGTATTTTACGACTCCCGTACTTTTATTTGTAGCCATTGTTGTTGTCGTTGATCTCCTCCCGCTCTTTTTGCTAATGCCAAAGGGGGAGAGAATTAATAATGACGATGTGCTAAATGATAATTCAAAGCAATTTACCGTGAATCTAATTTGATATGTTAGATTCAGGGGGAGTTAAGATATAAAAATGGATTTCAAATCCTAAATTTCAATAATTGAATTCTCATTTTTTACTTTCCTCATCTGCTTGATGCGTATGATTAATATTTATTTTGAAATTAACGTGTCATCAATGCAGTGGGAGTAAGTAAATCTCATTTGAATCATTATTTTTTATTATTATTTATGTTGGTTTGTCATCACCAAAAAGGGGGAGAATGTTGAGTATTGATTCCCCGGATTTGGTTTTGATGATGAACAAACATAAATATCATGAACTAACTCTTTGTGAGCGCAGTTATGGAGATCATCGCCAAATTCAACGCATATCAAAAGCGACGTCTCAAGACTTCTCAAAGCACGTGGTCGTGTGTTTGAAGCTTCGTTGAAGCTCAAGGACCACTATTGAAGTTAAGAGATTCGGATTGAAGCGATTGAAGACGGTTCGCCAAGTTTTATTTATAGTCTTCTAGCTTCTTTTCGTAGAATGTTAAGCCTTGAGTAGGTCTTACATTTTAATCTTCATAACGCTCATATCTTAGAGCTAGGATCTTATTAGAAGCCCATAGAAACTTTCCCGAAGCTTCGCGCTTCGATTCGCGACTTCTTGTGCATGTTAGTTGGTTCAAGAAGAGAACCAACCGACTAGATGGCAATCTAGTCGGTCGGCAATGCTTCCATCTAGTCGGTCGGCAATGCTTCTTGAATCGACTAGAATGCCTTCTTCTATTTCAGCTCACTTACTGTTTACAGTTAGTCGGTCCAAGAAGGTTCACCGACCGACTAGTTGTGAAACTAGTCAGTTAGGAATCCTTCTTAGACCGACTAGTTGAGCTTCCACTGTTCAGCCTAACTTACTGTTTACAGTTAGTCGGTCAAAGCACAACGACCGACCGACTAGTTGAGAAACTAGTCGGTTGGAAGTTGCTCTTAAACCGACTAGCTGTATTTGAATTCAGACTATTTGATTTCATCTCTTAGTCGGTCAAAGAACACTCACCGACCGACTAGTTGTGAAACTAGTCGGTTGGCAAGTCTTCTTGGACCGACTAGTTCTATATTCCCTGAACTTCTCTATTGACTGTTCACCTCTTAGTCGGTTCATGTTGTTTCACCGACCGACTAGTTGATGAACTAGTCGGTCAGTGATCCTTCTTTGACCGACTAATCTGCTTCAGAATAGAGTCGTTGGAGCATTAAATGCCACGAATTTTGCTCTCTCTTTCCGCTATCATATATATACTTGGAGTGCTGCTTTCATAGCATTCCAGGCTGATATTTATTGTTCTTTAGAGATCAAAGAGAAGCTATTAATTCTCATTCAAAGCTCTTTCATTTCTCACTTGGATCTCTCCCTCACTCTTATTTCAAAAGAGAGATTCATTGATTGTGAGCCTTCCAAGCCAAGAGCTTGATTCTAGGTCACAAACTCCTCCCTAAGCTTCCATTACTGGTCATCTACTTGGAGCTAGGGTTTGTGCCTTCTTCTTTCCCAAAATCCTTCGTTGCCCTAAATCGTAAGTTTTACTCAAGGCATAGGGTTTTTTGGTAAGCATTTCGTATTTCATTTACTTTGATATTACAAGTGTTTTACTCTCGGTTGTGAGAGTTTGTTTGTGATCCCGGGTTGTGAGAGTCACAATTTCATTTGTGTATGATTTGATCTTGTAGAAGTTTCTACAAGTATTTCATAGTGCAAATTTGAGTTAGAGGTTTCTAACTCAAGTATCCGGAGGGGATTCGGGTGGTTGGGACGTAGGATCACCGGGAACAAGTCGGGGAGACTTGGGTGGATCCGAACCCGTTATATCGTCTGTTTGCGATTGCATTTCTTTGTTGTCAATATTTACATTTTCGCATTGTTGGTTGAGTTTGCAAGATAATTAGGAATTATCTTCTTAATTATTTTAAAGTACTATTCACCCCCCTCTAGTACTTGTGCAGTAGCTATGTAGGGCATTACAGTCGTATCAGATGGCTCCTGCAGAGCTTGAGGAGTTGCGGAAACAGTTGGACGAACTGTTGCAGAAGGGATTCATACATCCTAGTGTGTCACCTTGGGGGTGCACCGTCTTATTAGTGAAGAAGAAGGATGGATCCCGCAGGATTGTGTGGACTACAGAGGGCTGAATGCAATGACCGTGAAGAATAGGTATTCGATGCCTTAGATTGATGATATTTTCGATCAGCTTGGAAGTTCGAGGGTTTTCTCGAAATTGGATTTGAGGAGCGGGTACCATCAGTTGAAAGTGAAGAAGGACAATATTCCGAAGACGGCCTTCAGGGCAAAGTACGGACACTATGAGTTCGTAGTCATGCCGTTTGGTGTGACCAATGCTCCAGCAGTGTTTATGAACTTGATAAATTTGATTTTCTACGACTTCCTGGATAAGTTCGTCGTCATCTTCATCGATGACATTCTTATTTACTCAAAGTCTAAAGAGGAGCACAGCCGTCATCTGAGGACAGTATTGGAGACACTAAGACGTCATAAGCTGTATGCCAAGTATAGCACGTGCAAGTTCTGGTTGGACAGAGTTGCATTTCTGGGACATGTGGTGTCTGGTAATGGCATATCTGTAGATCCGGAGAAAGTCAGAGCAGTCAGCAAGTGACCGATCCCGCAGTCAGCATCATATATCAGAAGCTTTCTTGGATTAGATGGTTACTTTCGTCGATTCATTAAGGATTTCTCGAGGATTACAGAGCCGATGACGAAGTTGACGAGGAAGGATGTGGAGTTCGTTTGGTCTGAGGATTGTGAGAAGGCTTTCAGTATTTTGAAGGCGAGGTTGACCACAGCACCAGTTTTGGCTGTACCGGATCGGAGCGGAGGCTTCGAGATTTACTGTGATGCATCTGGCAAGGGTCTCGAATGTGTCCTGCATCAGCATGGTCACGTGGTCGCGTAAGCTTCTCGGCAATTGAGGAATCATGAGAAGAACTAACCGACGCACGATCAGGAGTTAGCAGCGGTGATATTTGCGTTGAAGATCTGGAGACACTTCAGAATGAGTGAGAGTGTGAAAATTTTCACCGATCACAAAAGCTTGAAGTATATTTTTACTCAGAAGGAGCTCAACATGCGTCGGAGACGATGGTTAGAGCTGATGGAAGATTATGAGATAGATCTGCAGTATCACCTGGGGAAGATGAATGTAGTGCCAGATGCCTTGAGTAGACTTCCCGCGGTGATGATGCATACCGCCGACTGGAGAATACAACAAGAGCTGAGAGGGATGAACATAGAGGTTGTTCTGCCAGGAGTGATCGTTTCGTTGATGAATTTGTAGATTCAGTCAACGATGATGGATCGTATCAAGGCAGCTCAAGCGGGAGACCCGAAGCTGTAGAGGATCAGAAGACATGTAGAAGCGGGACTTCGGACGGAGTTCATCAATCATGAGGATGGATCACTAAGGTATGGCAGTAGACTCTGCGTACCTACAGGTGACATTAGAGATGAGATGTTGAATGAGGTGCATAGCTCACCTTATTCCATACACCTTGGAGGCACGAAGATGTACAAGGATCTCCATCTGAACTATTGGTGGAATAGCATGAAGAGGAGTGTAGCACGGAGTGTTGCCAAGTGTTTGGTATGCCAGCAAGTGAAGGCAGAGCACCATCGAATCGCAGGATTGCTACAACCGCTTCCTATTCTGAAGTGGAAGTGGCAACACATCACGATGGATTTCGTGACAGGCCTACCTCGGAGCCCGAAGTAGAACGACGCAGTCTGGATGATCATTGATCAATTGACCAAGTCTGTGCACTTCATTCCATTCTGAGTGGCACAGTCCACGGAAATCTTGGTGAGGAAGTATTTAGAGGTAAAGATATTTTACTTCTCTATTTATAATTCCTCCTTGAGTTTAGTTCGTGATGTAGATCATGTACGTGCAGGAGATTGTGTGCATACATGGAGTTTCGTTGAGCATCGTATCTGACAGGGACTCGAGATTCACATCTCAGTTCTGGAAGAGTCTGCAGGAGAATCTTGGTACGAGTCTGAGTTTCAGCACGGCGTACCACCCACAGACCGATGGCCAGTCGGAGAGGACTATTCAGATTTTGGAGGATATGCTAAGAGCTTGTACGCTCAATCTGAAGGGTTCGTGGGAAGATCATCTCCATCTAGTGGAATTCTCATACAACAATAGCTACCAGGCGAGCATTGCCATGGCGTCGTTTGCTGCCCTATATGGAAGGAAATGTCGATCGCCACTGAGCTAGGATGACATTGAAGACAGAGAGCTGTTGGGTTCGGAGATGATTGTTGAGGCTGTGGATGTCGTGAGGGACATCAGGGATAAGCTCCGGATTGCGCAAGATCGTCACAAGCATTAGGCAGACACCAAGAGACGAGAGATCATGTCTTCCTAAAGATTTCTTCGAACAGCGGAGTCATTCGTTTCGGGAAGAAGGGAAAGCTGGGTCGAAGGTATATTGGACCGTTTGACGTGCTAGAGCGTGTGGGAGCAGTGGCTTATTGCCTTGCTCTGCCACCATCTTTGGAGGGAGTTCACGACATTTTCCACGTATCTCAGTTAGTCGATACGTCAGTGACCCGTCGCACACTGTGGATTTTTCAGAGATCACAGTTCGACCGGACCTGACTTATGATCAGCAGCCAGTGCAGATTTTGGACCGTCGGCAGAAGCAGTGGAGGAACAAGGTAGTCAACCTGGTGAGAGTGATGTGGCATCACGGATCACCTGGAGAGTCTACTTGGGAGCATGAAGAAGAGATGAGAGAGCGCTACCTGCATTTATTTCCTGAGCAGTAGTTGATGTAGATTCCGAGGACGGAATCATTCCTTAAGGTGGGCAAGATGTAAAGGTCGCTTTTCGACCGAGTGTTTTTCAGCGCGTATTTTCTTTTTTTACGCGTATTTATTGTAACCTTCTTTTGAATCCTAAACATGCGAAGTTATATATCGTTGTGACCCTCAGAGAGAGTAGCTATTTGTGGAATTTTTTATGAACGTCATTTCACGGATCATTCTTCCACAAATCAGCTTTGAATGAAGGGGTGTCATAACCCCTAGACTTCAACAAGTAGTTTATTATTATTTTTATTATTTACCGTAAGCCTAGCACGTGACCGAACACCGCATTCTCGATCCTCTCGTCGCCAAGGTCGTTTCGATATTTTTTCATGTATTTTTCGGACACTGTTAGACTAACCCGCCATCCCTATTATTTTAATATTGAATTTTTCCCTAAGTTAATTCAAATTCAAATCTCTAAATCAAATCTAATCAAATCACTAATGATCCTGCGTACCCTACCATATAACTCATAGGCTATTTGCAACACAAATTATACTCTCCCTCTCACTCTCTCTCTCCCACCTATCCTTAAATCCACTTCCTTTTCTCCCCTTTTTAGCAAACCTAACCCTATTTCTAGCTACCCACGTTCACCACCCTAGGGCTACAAATAAACAACCGCCGGCCTCTCTCTAAACCCTAACTAGCTATCCCCTCTCCCCTTAGGGTCTTATTAATGTGGCGACAAATGTATATAATAGCTTTCGGTTTTTCAATATCTGTCGCCTACTTGTTCTTTGTAATGGTGGCTATAAGGGATTGAGCTCGTAAGTAAAATTTGACATTCAGCTGCCAGCTTAAATAATTCTTCCTTGATGCATCCATAAATTCGAAATCGACGCTTGCAATTTTTGCCATTTTTCTAGAGAAGCACAAATTTTTGCATGAATTAATAATATTAAAAATAGTATGTCATGCAGAGGCAATAATGAATAAACTAATTGCATGGATCGGCCAATCACCACATAAAAATAATGTCTCAAAGTCCAGAGATACAGTCCATTTTACATAAATAAAAAAGAAAATTACAACTTTGGAAACCACATGGGTCCCATGAAAATCATCAGCTTCAGGAGTGGTCTCCGCCTCCATAGAAATGGATATCGATATTGGGCATTACATATTTATCCTCACTATAATTTCTCTCAAAAGAAAAATAAAAATGCGGGAAAAGTAAAATGGGGGACTAAACGGCCGATCCAAAACCACAATTAGGTATTCATGCAAAATTTGTGCTCATAAAACATGTTTATAACGCATCACATGCATCACAGATTCAACAGGATAAATACATCATTATTTAATGCTTAATAATTAATCTTACCATGGGGGCGATGTCATACACCGTTAGGTTAGATAACTAACGGCAGAGCGATCACAGGATCTTCAGAATCATTAAGCTAACGTTTGCACAACTAAGCATAAAATTTATCTTAGGATATGTGGCAGATATATATGATGCATGGCATATAAATATGATCCTAAACACATGCATCATATATGATAATATGTTAGAAAATAAGTTGTGCGCATAGGGGCAATTCAAATAAAATTGAATAATACCTTCATGTATTTTGTTTGCAGGAAAATAGATTTTCCCTCTTCCCCCCCCCCCCCCCTAATTCACCAAATACACCCATTTACCCCATTGTTTTCCCCTCCATTTCCTATTTATTTTAGGCCCAAAATCCCATTTCCCCCTTTTTTTTCTTTGTTTCTTCTCCCCTCATATTTCTGGAATCTTGTGGTCTACGGGTTCTAGGCTCGCAGCTACGCAAACAAACCCCCTCCCTTTTTTGTTCAAAATCAATTGGCCTACGGGCCTGAAGCCCGCAGCCCAGGCTGCGGGCTTCAGGCCCACGACCATAATTCTTTTTTTCAAAAAAAACAAGCGGCATGTGGGCCTGAAGCCACAATTCTTTTTTAATAGGCCACAATTCTTTTTTAATAGGGTAGTGGGCCGAGGCACGCACAGCTGCAGGTGTCAGCCCTAAAGAATTTTTTCTGGTTTGGGTCAACGGCCCAAGCAGATTTGGGGGAGCGGCGGGGTTTAGAGTAGGATGGTGAAGGGGCCATCGACGTTAGGTTTAGGGGTTTATTTATTTATTTATTTATTTTAAAAAACACTATTCCAGGGTTTCGCCGCCGCCCTAGGCAGCGGTTGTAAGGATGGCCATACTCTTGCAATACTAACAACAACACACTAGAGGGTGGGTGAATAGTGTAATGGCAATAAATGGTGCAATTAAAATTAAACTTGCAAATGCGGAATAATAAATGCAAGAGAAATTAATTAACACAATCAAACCAAACGCAAACACAAGATATTACACTGGTTCCCCAAACTTGGGTACGTCCAGCCACACCAATATTCACTATATTTCCCACAAAGAGAAGTGAATATAAATCCCACAAGGAGATACATCACCAAGAGGATTTTGTCCTACACAAGAACCCAACCAACCCTACACAAGGGTCAAATTCCCACTCAGAGAATTTCTAACTCGCACTCAGAGAATTAGGGTTAGCCTTACGCTAGGACACCAAACTCCCGCAAAGAGAGTTACTCCCACAAAGAGAGTTATTCCCACTAAGAGAGTATCTAATTCCCACAAAGAGAATGTCTAATTCCCACAAAGAGAATTAGGGTTTCAAAGAAACACAAAGTAAAACAAATACTCTTACATACGCCTTAAGATGTACTTACTCATAAATGAATGCAATGCATGAAAGAGGATCTCCAAGTGATGAGATTTGCTTGAAAGCACTTGGATGATTTCCCTTGAGCTTGACTTTAATGCATGAATGAGAGAATGTACTCTAAGAGGGAAATGAGAGAGTTTGAGAGTGGCTTATTTAATCTCAAAAGATTTTCAATAGCATCAAGAAGTTCTAATGAACTCAGCCCTCTCATATATATAGGAACCCTATAGGAACTCTCAAAATCCAAGAAAACGACCAAAAACAAAAACTGCAACGACTAGATTTTGGGCTGAAACGTCACTGACAGTCGACTGATGAACAAATGACAGTCGACTGTCCAACGGATAAATAAATCCCAACAGCTATAATCTGAGCCTCGATAGTCGACTGATGAAGACGATACAGTCGACTGAAAATAGGACAGGCGCCTGTTAAACCTTCAGCAGGCGACTGCTGCAGAGGATGGAATAAAACAGAGAGAAGCACTCACACTCCCAGTATGCATACAGGCGACTGATGAACAAATGACAGTCGACTGTAAAATAGACATGCGGCTGTTTATCCTTCATCAATCGACTGATGCAGGAGATGGAATAAAACAGAGAAGCAATCTTCGCACTTACGACTTTCAGACGACTGTTGACCATTTCACAGGGGACTGTAAATATACAGGAGACTGTAAATACTTCATCAGTCGACTGATGCGATGTTGGATATGGACGACATGTATACACCCATGAGGAGATGTATGAGGGTATACGGACCTCGGATGTCGCGTGCATGAAAGCATGTACGAAGGGAACCTTTTCATGTGTGAAAAAGGACCACTCGATAAGTGGAAAAAGTCACTTTATAAGTGCAAAAAGGCACTTGATTAGTGCATAATGAAGAGGATAAGGAAATGTGCTAATATAGGCTAATAAGCTTATATATGGTTATTTCCTACAATAACTACCCCTAAAGCCTATAAATAGGACCCAAGTGTAAGGCTTTTAAGGGTAATCTTGAATGCCATAAGCTTGCATAAGGCAAAACTTTTTCCTCTTCTCCCTTCCATTTAGTTCTTCTTCTAAAGTTAGATTTAGACAGTGGAAACGCTGCTTCGATCCTCTGTGACGAAGAACTGACCGTTGTGGCGAATCCGAGGGCAAAGTTCAGAGACTACAGCGCAGCGTACGCTAACGTAAGTTCTCTTTTGATCCTCCATCCTCGTGCGACGAGATCCTACATTGGTATCAGAGCCATACGGGTTCGCTCCGGTCTCACCGATGAACGAGGCGTTGTCTTTTTCACGAATGAGTTTCCTACCATTATGGATATGGTAGGAGCGCATCGTGACGGAGAGAATCGCAGCAGTTGTTCTTTTCACGTTAGGGTCTTCTGTCATTACGGATATGGCAGGAACTCTCCGTGACAGGAAGAACTGACCGTTCATCTCGCCAAACTCGCACTCTTCATGGATGCTGAGTCTCCATTCAATAGGGAATGTGAACTCTCTTCATGTGGAGCGTGAAGTTTGCGGTCGTGAAGGTATGTTATTTTTTTGGCACACGGCCATTGAAACATAACTACTTTCTCGATGAACGGGTGTCTCATCGGAGAAGATGGTAGTTATTCTCAACGGAGAAGATGACCTCTTTGGTGCATGATCGCCATGGCCATATGGGCCATGGAGGCTATGTACCCCCCCCCTCCCCATGCGGAGGGGGTTGGCTACGGCCAATGACAACCAAGACCCCCCTCCGGGAAGGGGGATGTGCAAACCGGACCCCAAGGAAGGGGAGGCCGGCCATGGCACCGGACCCCAAGGAAGGGGAGGCCGGCCATGGCCAAGGGGCCATGGCCGGCATGCACAAAGGCCGGCCTGGCCTCGGCCAGGGCCATGGCCGGCCCTGACAGAGGCCAGGGCGCGGCCAGGGCCATGGCCGGCCCTGACAGAGGCCAGGGCGCGGCCAGGGCCATGGCCGGCCCTGGCAGAGGCCAGGGCCGGCGCCCTGGCCTCAGGCCTGGGCCTGGCCAGACCCTGGCTTCTGCCAGGGCCAATGCTGGCCCTGGCAGAGGCCAGGGCAGGGCGCCCTGGCCCCTGCCAGGGCTAGGTCCGGCCCTGGCCGAGGCCCCTGGCCGAGGCCCCTGGCCTCTGCCAGGGCCAGGGCCCTGGCCGGCCTCGGCCCTGGCAGAGGCCCTGGCCGAGGGGCCAGGGCCCATGGCCGGCCAGGGCAGAGGCCCTGGCCCCTGGCCGAGGGGCCAGGGCCCATGGCCGGCCAGGGCAGAGGCCCTGGCCGAGGGGCCAGGGCCCCCTGGCCGACGGGCCAGGGTCCCCCCCCCCCCCCGGCCGGCCCCGGCCACGGCAGAGGCCCTGGCCGAGGGGCCAGGGTCCCCCCCGATCGGCCCTGGCCGAGGGGCCATGGGCACGCCGAGGAGGCCCGGCCTGGCCAAGCCAGGACCGCCAAGCCCCGGCCTCGACCAAGGTGATGGGGGCTGTCTGCATGGACGGCCCATACGGGACCGGCGGCAGTTGCATACGGCAAAACCCAATGCAAGAGGAATCCGGCCTTGGCGCAGCCACGGCTCAACCCCGGCAATGGCCGGTGCAGGCCAACACCTCCCGCTGCAAAATACGTTTTGCAAAATACGTTTGAAAAATACGTTTGAAAAATACGTTTTTTCAAAAACGCTTTTTCCGCTGCAAAGTACTATAAGAGTACTATTATTTGATAAAGTGATGAGGAAATATTGAAAGTTGTTCTAGATGGTGATTAGGATCGTAATGACTTTTCCGATTCTAGAACAACATTTTCAATATTTTTCGAAAGTAACTTATCAAATATAATAATATCATTCCAAGTGGATTTTCCAAGTGGGAGTGATATTAAACTAGTCTGAAATTTCCACATTCGATTGATTCAGCGTCTCAATGGATCATGATTCGATCAGTGGTCTTTTGGACTAGTTTGTGGGACACCTCGGCTCTATCTGGGGGTAGTGAACCATGGACTAGCCATTCCCCTGGTCGGTCCGCTGGCCGAGACTGCTGAATTATGAAAATGTCTAAAATAATGACTATAAATATGAAATTTATGCAATGTTTTTGACCGAACCTTCGTTTTATGTCTTTTGCAGCATTTTAAAGCTAAAATGTCTTCTGCCGCTAAGAACATCGTCGCTGAGTTGAACAAAGGTGAAAAACTCAACGGCGATAATTACAAACTATGGTCCATAAAGATACAATATGTTCTAGAGGAGCAAGATGTGCTCGAAACTCTAAAGAACATAATGATTGAACCTGAGTTGGGCACTACGGCCCAACACAGGAGAGACAATGAAGCTTTTGATGCTTGGTCTCGGAAGAACAAGATTACTCGCATAACGTTGCTGTCAAGTATGGCAGACAACATAATGCAGATCTTCCAAGAGCATGACCTAGCCATGGACATATGGTCCAAGCTAGAGGAGAAGTTTGGTGGCACCTCGGTGTCCAAACTTCGTTCTTTAACTATAAGATTCGATTCGTACAAGAAGCGTCCAGATCATTCCATAGGGAAGCATCTGCGACATATGGCGAATCTCATCTCAGAGTTAAAGGATGCAGGTCATGTGCTCACTGTTGAGCAACAAATCCAGGCAGTCATACGTTCCCTACCAAATGGGTGGGACCAAATGAAGTTGCATCTCACTCATAATGAGAGCATCAAGAACTTTAGCGATGTTTCTAAGCACCTCGAGTTAGAGGAAGAGCGGCTTGCAGCCGCCAAGCCAAGTGCAGAAGTGCACATGGTTGCTAGTTCCTCACACGGGGGGAAAGAAACGGAAAAATCATTTGAAGTTTACTAACGAACGTAATAAGCAACCAGAGTCTACCAAGAAACCCAAACATAAGGGTGGGCACAAGAAATGGCACAAGAAGAAGGACTTGAAGAGGATCAAGTGTTTCAAGTGCAACAAGTTAGGTCACTATGCTCGTTCATGTACGAGTGGAGGTAACGAGGTAACTTGTAATAATACTAGTTACATATGTGTTTCTAGTTCAATATTTCTTATAGAATCTAATCCATTTTTGATAATTGATTCAGGTGCCACCGACCACATAGCAAGGGACAGACGGTCCTTCGTGGAGTATCATCGGATACCACAAGGAACGAAGTGGATATATGTAGGAAACAACACACGTGTTGAAGTGAAAGGCGTTGGGACGTGCAAGCTCGTCTTGGACAACGGCCGCACTATCCTACTTTATGATGTTCTCTTCGCTCCGGATATTCGAAGGAATATTGTATATGTGGTCGTTTTAATGGGTCTTGGTTATAGTTGGTTCTTTCATAGTTGTAAAGTGGACTTGTCTTGTAATAATTCTTTAATTGGTTCTGGGTATGTTTTCAAAGGATTTGTTGTATTAAATACAATGTATGATTCCTCATTTTATAATGAAAATTTCCTTGTTGCAAATTCATCAAATTATGAATCAGATGTAATTTGTTGGTATGCAAGGCTTGGTCACATTGGACCAGCACGAATGGATAGACTTGCCAAACGTGGCCTTCTATCCAATGTTTCAAAGGTCGAAATGTCGACTTGCGAACATTGCCTTGTAGGAAAATCTTGTCGCAAGCCGTTTGGAACCGGTACACGGGCCGAGGTTCCATTACAGCTTATCCATTCGGACATATGTGGTCCGATGAATGTCAAGAAAAGACGCGGGAAGTCCTATTTCATCACTTTTATTGATGACTTCACCCGATTCGGTCATATCTACTTGATATCCCACAAAAGTGAAGCATTAACCTGCTTTAAAAACTATATGAGCTTGGTGGAAAATCAATTAGATCGCAAGATTAAGGTCTTGCGAACCGATAGAGGCGGTGAATACCAATCAACAAGTTTTAAGGAACTTTGTGATGAAAAAGGCATAGTTCATCAGGTAACTATGTCGTATACTCCGCAACAAAATGGTGTTGCAGAAAGGAGGAATAGGAATTTAATGGAAATGGTCCGTTCAATGATGGCGCAAGCCAACTTGCCAATCACCTTTTGGGGTGATGCATTATTGACGGCCGCTTTCATTTTGAATCGCGTACCCTCGAAATCAGTTAGCTCCACTCCTTATGAGTTGTGGAACCAAAGGTCTCCTGACTTAAGCATATTAAAACTTTGGGTGTGTGCATCCTACGCACATATTTCCTCCCATAAGTATGGTAAACTAGGGCCAAGGGGGAGGAAATGTATCTTTATACGATACGCAGAAAACTCCAAAGGTTATGTTTTCATTGGTCAGGAAGACAATGGAGGACTAATTGAATTTGAGTCGAGGGATGTCACTTTCTTGGAAAACGAGTTTCCAAGACAGGGCGAGATAAGTCAGGACTTATCTATATTTGAGATTTATGATCAAGAAGGATTACCTCATTCGAGTGGGAGAATTCTTGGTGAAGACGAAAATACGTTTCAACCTTCACCAATGGATGATACGAATGATGCGAATCCTATTCCATACGGGAATAATGATCCAAGTGGGAGCATTTCTAACGACATTCCAAGTGGGAGTGATATTAGAATTGATCTAAATTCGAGTCAACAAGGACTTGAAGAATCTCAAATAC
This sequence comes from Scilla litardierei, assembly GCA_030789695.1. Classification (NCBI taxonomy): domain Eukaryota; kingdom Viridiplantae; phylum Streptophyta; class Magnoliopsida; order Asparagales; family Asparagaceae; genus Scilla; species Scilla litardierei. Next base: position 302,577,529 of record CM061133.1, on the reverse strand, counting down.
GACGTAGTAGTCGTACAAGGTTAACTCCTCTAAGATTTGAGGATGAATTCTCACAAACCTTTATGACTTTACTACAAGAAGATGACGAGCCTGCTACTTTCAAACAGGCCGTATCATGCACTGTAAAAGACAAATGGATAGAATCGATGAAGGATGAATTAGAATCCATGAAAGTTAACCAAGTCTGGGACTTGGTTGACTTACCCAGAGGATGTAGAGCTATTGGGAACAAATGGGTTCTCAAGATCAAGCATAAGGCTGATGGCTCTATAGACAGATATAAAGCTCGCCTTGTCGCGAAAGGTTTTACGCAACAGGAAGGGATAGACTACGAAGAGACCTTCTCACCTGTTGTTCATTTTACCTCGATTCGCTTGATTCTGGCTTTGATAGCTTGCTTAGACCTCGAATTACATCAAATGGATGTAAAGACTACCTTTCTCAATGGAGAATTGGGCGAGGAGATCTATATGGAACAACCGACAGGGTTTGTAAAAGAAGGAAACGAACATAAGGTTTGTAAACTTCGTAAGTCCATATATGGTCTTAAACAATCCTCGAGGCAATGGTATATACGATTTCAAGAAGTTGTCTTATCAAATGGTTTTACCATGCTTGATGAAGATAACTGTGTACATATCAAGAGGATCAAAAGCAAGTGTGTTATTATGTCTATATATGTAGATGACATTTTAATAGCCGGAAATGACAAGGGCTTTGTGATGGATATCAAGGCTTGGCTTTCATCAGTATTTAGATGAAAGACATGGAAGAAGCCGCATATATCCTTGGAGTTAAGATTTCAAGGAATCGTTCGAAGAAACTTCTCTCTCTTTCACAAGAGACTTATATAAAGAAGGTTCTAGAACGTTTTAATATGCAGGACTGTAAGTCCATTGATACTCCAATAAGCAAATGCGATAATTTATGTCTGAAGATGTGTCCTAAGAACCAAAAGGAAAAGGAAACTATGGAAAAAGTTCCATATTCCAGTGCAGTTGGTAGTCTTATGTACGCTATGATGTGTACAAGACCGGACATCTGTTTTGTCGTTGGAATGGTAAGTCGTTACCAATCCAATCCAGGGCAAGCACACTGGAAAGCGGTTAAGAGGATAATGCGGTATCTTAAAGGGACTGTGTATTATGCTTTATGCTATCAAGGAAATGCCTTGAGGCTCGAAGGCTACACTGATGCTGATTGGGCGGGTGATCTCGATGAGCGACGATCAACCTCAGGACATGTTTTTTCTACTCAGATCTGGTGCAATATCTTGGAGTAGAAAGAAACAATCCTGCATCGCACTTTCAACTATGGAAGCCGAGTTTGTAGCATTTAGCATGGCAGTACAAGAAGCTGTTTGGCTTAGGAAGTTCTTAGACAAGCTAATTGATGCAAGTGACTCAGATATTGTACCAATATACAGTGACAGTCAAGCATCTATAGCCTATGTCAAAGATCCAAAGTTCCATTGTAAGACCAAACACATTGATATCCGCTACAAATTTGCAAAAGACTATTATAAGAACAAAAAGGTAGACATTAGATACATATCTACGCATGAGATGATAGCGGATCCGCTTACGAAGGCGATCCCCAGAAATGTGTTTTACAAACACTTATCTTCTCAAGGATTGTGTAAGAGCTGAGTTGTATCAATGTAAATTCACATGTCTATGAAAGATCAAATTTAATAAAAGAATAAGTTCTTTTTGACATTGCATATGAGTTTCTTGAAAATGTTTGTGTACATTTTCTTTTAAATCTCAGCTATGTTTTTCTAGTATGTCGGACAGATTGAGGTTGGCTCTCTCACATGAGCAACCGCTTTTATTTTATCAGACGGATAAGATAAAGATGAGACCTGTTTAAAGTCAAAATCATCAGACGGATGATTTAGAGTCATGACTTGAACAAAATTGTCGTATGAAAGATCTGCGTCATATGGATGCTTACAAAAGATCTAAGAAGATTTTTGAAATTTTATATGTCTTATGTGGGATGTGGGTCCAGGAGATCAATGAGTAGTAAAAGGGACTCAAAGTCAGACATTGTGGTGTCTGACCATCATCCTTACAACATCATTAAGACATACGCTCCCTGGGAAATGAGTGATGTTGTTATACGTATTCATACTACGTATGCATTTGACCATTGGGTTAGAATAGTAATTGTGTTTACTATTATGTGAGACCCAAAGACCACATGGGTCTTAACTTATTACCCTTATGGACTCTAATTGGTTCCTTTAGATTTGACTGGGTGATCGCTATCTTAGCATGTTGCTTATGGACTATGGTAAATTCGGTCCGGTGGAGCATGTTAGAAAAGCGAGTCAAGTTAAGATCGAAAGGATCGCAAGAAGAGAAAGATTAATTTCATATTCACATTTGGACTTTAAAGATTCAAAGCTGGTCAGCCAATTGTAATCCAGATGGGATTCAATTGTTGAATATAAAGTATAAGAAATGTGAAGAAATAATCTAGGGTAAAACATGCGTTGATCTACTCAACTTTGCACCCCAAAGAGTGTTATGTATCTCTAACAAGTGCACAACAACAGACTCTATGCGCATGACGGTCACACGGTCTATTTCTCGGTATGATAGATTGAAGAACTGAAGGAAAAGATGTTTCCTTACAATCCCCTCAAGTGTGAGTGGGAGATGTTGGATATGGACGACATGTATACACCCATGAGGAGATGTATGAGGGTATACGGACCTCGGATGTCGCGTGCATGAAAGCATGTACGAAGGGAACCTTTTCATGTGTGAAAAGGACCACTCGATAAGTGGAAAAAGTCACTTTATAAGTGCAAAAAGGCACTTGATTAGTGCATAATGAAGAGGATAAGGAAATGTGCTAATATAGGCTAATAAGCTTATATATGGTTATTTCCTACAATAACTACCCCTAAAGCCTATAAATAGGACCTAAGGGTAAGGCTTTTAAGGGTAATCTTGAATGCCATAAGTTTGCATAAGGCAAAACTTTTTCCTCTTCTCCCTTCCATTTAGTTCTTCTTCTAAAGTTAGATTTAGACGGTGGAAACGCTGCTTCGATCCTCTGTGACGAAGTACTGACCGTTGTGGCGAATCCGAGGGCAAAGTTCAGAGACTACAGCGCAGCGTACGCTAACGTAAGTTCTCTTTCGATCCTCCATCCTCGCGCGACGAGATCCAACATGCGAAAAGCTCAAGTAGAGTCAATAAAAATGTTGACTTGAGTAGTGCACCACAGTCGACTGTAGAAGGCTCGACATGCGACTGGAATCACCCAGTCGACTGTAAAACCTTCAGCAGGCAACTGTTGGATAGCCAGAGACTCCAATTGAGTCTTTGGGCAAGTTGAACCTATTGGGTTGGATTCTATGATAATCATAAGGCTCACTAAGATTGTTAAATGCATATGCATGAATGAGTAGACCATCTATCAAGACATTATATTAAACCGAGACTCACAAAAGAGAAAAGTAATAAATGAAATAATACATGGATTACATTGCTTTCCTTAGAGTCTATGGCTTCAGTCTTGATGCGTTGATGCTCCACATCATCTCAAGCTTTGGCACCCATTGAGTTCAAGCTTTGGCCCTTCTCCACTTGATGTCCATCCTTATACCAAGTGTTTAGTCTCCAAAAATGATATTCTTGAAATGTTAATTATGAGACTAAAATAAGAGAGTCATTAGCAACAACATAATGTTGTGATCATCATCAAAATAATATTGGTATGAAACACCAATACTCAACAGTCTCCCCCTTTTTGATGATGACACACATTATGTAAAATATAAAGAAATAAAGCACAAAGCTAATGAACTCCCACTACTTATATGCACCAAATGTATAATGAAATACACAATTGTAAATACTCATTATACCAAATGAAATAATGAGAAACCATGGTGACATATAATAGGCATGGATTACATAAACCAATTGCAATAAAAATATAACATGCGCACTTGAATGGTTTATATAATCCCACATATCTTTCCCGATAGATATATCTCTCTCCCCAAATACATATGTATGAAATACAAGATTTACATAATGCATATATCTCTCCCCATTGACATCGTCAAAAAGGTGGACATCAAAAATATCCCCTTTGTCATCTTAATTAAAGATGTGACAATATGCAAGAGTAAAGAAATGTATGATACCAAATTGTAAAAAAAATTAGTGGGTATCAATCATTATCCCTTGCTCCCCCCTAGATCATAGAAACGATCAAATTTTTGACTTCTAGGATCTAATACCAATTGTAAATAGGAGATAAACAATCTCTAACAATTGAGGTAATATCAATTGTAGAAAAAGAATCTTAAAAGATAATCCTCTTTACCAATTGTTAAACATAAATTGGAGCCATGTGCCAAAAGTGTATCAAAGCAATAGATATGGAAAAATCAAGCTTCATTGATACACAATGACATTGCCAGAAGCAAATAAAACATGAATCATGTTGGCAATATCAATGGGTTGAGTTTGAAACCATCATAACCAATTGGAAAATGACACCAATTGAAACAATGATCCCAAGAACAGCCCGAAATGAGAGTTAAAATATGTTTTAAAATATTTTAAACATACAACATATTAACTCCTCCATTGACATACATATGGATCAACAAATGCATGTATGTCAATGTATTCCCTAAGGTCCCATTTTCATGAAAAATAAATTTTGCCAATTTATTCTCCAAGGTCCCATTTTCATGAAAAATACATTTGAAAACATTTTCAAAATCATAAAACACAAACAAACAATGGGTATGCTAAAATAAACATTTAAGCACATTACCCATGCAATATGCATATGTGTGAGGAAGCTAAACATTAGGGAACCAAACCCAAGAGGAGTTTGATTTCCTAATGTAATCACATGAGGTGATCACATCCCTAACTAGAGAGTTGATGTATCTATCCCTCTCTTGCACACTAACCTTAGTGGAAATCCATAAACTCAAGGATTTCCTAGGCAAGGGTTTTGCCTTTGCAATAGGGATGGATGTGGCATGCTTTGGTGTAGAAACAGTTTTCTTAGCATGCATAAAGTGAGGATTTTGCTTTTTAGCAAAAAATGAAGAGTTTTCATTTTTCCTCATCACCCTGTGATTTGCATGCTTCTTGTTGGTGTTATTGGTATACAAGGAAGCATGGTGATTCTTCTTAGGTGCTTTAGCAATATTTCTTGTATTTGCACCATAAGAGGAATTAGAGGTAGGTTTGGGTGCCACATTTTGAATATATCCCAAACCTCCTCTATGGTTTACCGGATGTTGTTTTTCAAGCAAACCGTGGAGTGAATCCCTAGAATAAATAAAGCTTTTGATCTTACGGGATTCCTCTTCACATTTCAACGTAAGTTGTTGAATGTGAGATTCTAAGCTAATGTTTTGAGTTACTAAATTATCATTAGACATGCTCAATTCCTTAACTTGAGAGAGAAGTGTGTCTCTCTCACTAGTGTCACAAATATGCATATCATTATTGGTTACACTAGCAGATTCTAGTTCATGCAATCTACTCTTAACAACCTTATATTTTGCTTTTAAATTATAGTATGAGTTGATGCACTTATTAGCTTCTTCGGAGACCATGTCGAAACGATATTCGAGCTCCTCATATGAGATATTTTCTTCCTCGATCTCATCATCGTCTTCTTCCTCTCTAGAGCTTGACGATGACTCTTCCACATTTGCCATGAGGCACAATTCCCTGTAGGAGTTGAGCCACGCTTCTACCTCTTCTTCATTTGAGCTAAAGGGGATTGGTGAAGAGACATCAATTGCCGCAAAGCATGCGTGAGCTTTCTCCTTGACATCCTCTTCTTCGTCACTCGATGTATCCTCACTCGAGTCATCAAATGTCCCAACAAGCCCCTCCTTGTGGTTCTTGAACTTGGACTTTCCTTTCTAATGCTTCTTCCCTTTACCCTTGTAAGTCTCTTTATTGAGTTTGGAAGGACATTCGGTGGATAGATGACCTTTTCCACTGCAAGTGTAACAAGTAGGAACCTTGTTAGAATTGGAGGCAAACTTTGACAAAGATTTACCTTACTTGTCCTTAAGGAATGCCTTGAATTGCTCAGCAAGATCCTCAAATTATTCTCCACTAGCCTCTTCTTGTTCATCTTCTTCACTAGGAGCTTCTCGATGGAATTTCTTTCTCCACTTGATTGGCTCCTCCTTGGCATGGAATGCAACTCCCTTTTGATTCTCCGGGTTCTCGGGATTTGATGGTTGAATCTCCTTCTTGTGTTGAATCTTCACTTCATACGCTATGAGATTTCTGATGCACTCCTCGACGGTGTATTTGGAAATATCATTTGACTCCAAAATTCTGTTGGCCTTTAACTCCCAATGAGATGTGAGAGAGTCAAGGATCTTCTCTACACGATACTCTTGGGAAATTATCTTCCCAAGTCCCTCCAAAGCGTTCACGATATCTGTGAACCTTGTGAACATCTCTGAAATGCTTTCTCCTTCCTGCATCTTAAACATTTCATATTTAGATCTAAATACAGTTTGTTTAGATTTCTTTACCTTTGAAGTCCCTTCATGACATATCTCCAAAGTATGCCAAATTTTGTTGGCCGTTTTGAACATGGAGATGCTGTTGAACTCATTTACAGTGAGAGCGCAATGGAATGCATTCATAGCCCTCGTATTGAATTTGATCGAGTCCTTCTCTGCCTTTGTCCTTGAAGCTGCGGGTGTAGCGGGCCTCTTAAATGGCACCTCCGTGATGCCCCATAGGTCTTGACCCTCCATGTAGATCATCATCCTGATCTTCCAACTTGGGTAGTTGGTTCGGTTGAAGAGCGGGGATCGAACGGTAGAATGACCTTCTTCATGAGACACAGATGTAGCGTTGAATGCCATCGTTGCAGTATGCTATAAACTCGCTCTGATACCAATTGTAAGATCGCCTTACTCTTGCAATACTAACAACAACACACTAACGGGGGAATAGTGTAATGGCAATAAATTGTGCAATTAAAATTAAACTTGCAAATGCAAAATAATAAATATGCAAGAGAAATTAATTAACACAATCAAACCAAACGCAAACACAAGATATTACCCTGGTTCTCCAAACTTGGGTACGTCCAGCTACACCAATATTCACTATATTTCCCACAAAGAGAAGTGAATACAAATCCCACAAAGAGATACCACACCAAGAGGATTTTGTCCTACACAGGAACCCAACCAACCCTACACAAAGGTCAAACTCCCACACAGAGAATTTCTAACTCCCACTCAGAGAATTAGGGTTAGCCCTACGCTAGGACACCAAACTCACACAAAGAGAGTTACTCACACAAAGAGAGTTATTCCCACTAAGAGAATATCTAATTCCCACAAAGAGAATGTCTAATTCACACAAAGAGAATTAGGGTTTTAAAGAAATACAAAGTAAAACATATACTCTTACCTATGCCTTGAGATGTACTTACTCATAAATGAATGCAAGGCATGGAAGAGGATCTCCAAGTGATGAGATTTGCTTGAAAGCACTTGGATAATTTCCCTTGAGCTTGACTTTAATGCATGAAGGAGAGAATGAGCTCTAAAAGGGAAATGACAGAGTTTGAGAGGGGCTTATTTAATCTCAAAAGATTTTCAGTAGCATCATGAAGTTCTAATGAACTTGTAAGGATCGCCTTACCCTTGCAATACTAAAAACACACACTAGAGGGGGGTGAATAGAGTAATGGCAATAAAATTGTCCAATTAAAATTAAACTTACTAATACGGAATTATAAATGCAAGAGGAAATAATTGACACAATTAATCCAAACGCAAACACAAAGTTTTACCCTGGTTCCCCAAACTTGGGTACGTCCAGCCACACCAATACTCGCTATATTCCCACACAGAGAAATGAATACAAATCTCACATGGAGATACCCCACCAAGAGGATTTTGCCCTACACAAGGACCCAACCAACCCTACACGAGGATCAAGACTCCCACACAGAGAATCACTAACTCCCACTCAGAGAATTAGAGTTAGCCCTACACTAGGACACTAAACTCCCACAAAGAGAGTTACTCCCACAAAGAGAGTTATTCCCACTAAGAGAATATCCTAATCCCACAAAGAGATAATCTCCCACAAAGAGAAAAAGACTAATTCCCACTAAGAGAATTAGTGTTACAAATTCACCAAGTAAAATAAATACTCTTACCTATGCCTTGAGATGCTTACTCATAAATGGATGCAAGGCAAGGAAGAGGATCTTCAAGTGTTGAGATATGCTTGAAAGCACTTGGATGAATTCCCTTGAGCTGGACTTCAATGCATGAAGAGGAATGAGAGCTCCAAAGAGGGAATTGAGGGAGTTTGAGAGTTGCTTATAGATCTCCTAAGATATTCAATAGCATCAAGAAGAGTAAGAGATGGCAGCACACTCATATATATAAACCCTATATCAAACCCCAAAACCCAAGAAAACAGCCAAAAGATCAATTCAGTAACGGCTAGAAACTGGGCGAAAACGACAGGAACATTCGATTGATGATCATAAGACAGTCGATTGATCAACGGCTAGAAAATATCCAACGGCTATAATCTGAGCCAGGACAGTCGACTGATGAAGTCGATATAGTCGACTGTAAATAGGACATGCGCCTGTTAATCCTTCATCAGGCGACTGCTACAGGGGATGGAATAAAACAGAGAGCTGCACTCTTTCTCCAGATAAGCATACAGGCGACTGATGTCAATAATACAGTCGACTGTCTTATAGTCAGGCGACTGTAATACCTTCATCAGTCGACTGCTGTATAAGATGGAGAAAAGACATAGAGATGCAGAGAATGCACTTACGCTACTCAGACGACTGTTGGCCAATTCCCAGGTGACTGTAAATCTACAGGCGACTGTAAACTGAGAAGCAGTCGACTGTGTGTAAAGCTCAAGTTTGAGTCAATTGAAATGTTGACTTAAGCTATGCATATCAGTCGATTGTAGAAGGATTGACAGGCAATTGGAAATCACCCAGTCGACTGTAAACCCTTCATCAGACGACTGATGGAAAGCCAGAGACTCCAAATTAGTCTTAGGACAGAGTGAACCTAATTGGTTGGATTCTATGATAATCATAAGGCTCACTAAGATGGTTAAATGCATATGCATGAATGAGTAAACCATCTAACAATGCCTAGAATCAAAAGAGAGAGAAAGCAATAAAGTAAATATTACATGGATTACATTGCTTTCCTTAGAGTCTAAGTCTTCAAACTTGATGCCTTGATTGCTCTCCATCATCTCCAAGCTTTGGCACTCCTTGAGTCCAAGCTTTGGCCCTTCTCCACTTGATGTATATCCTTGCACCAAGTGATTAGTCTCCAAGAAAGATATTCTAGGAAAGAAACTGTGAGACTAAAACATGAGAGTCATTAGCAACAACATAATATTGTGATCATCATCAAAATAAGATTGGTATGAAACACCAATACTCAACAATCTCCCCCTTTTTGATGATGACACACATTATGTAAAACACAAAGAATTAAAGCACAATGCTAATGAGCTCCCCCTACTTATATGCACCAATTATACAATGAGCTACACAATAGTAAATGCTCATTCTACCAAATAAGAGCATGGTGACATATAATAAGCATGGATAACATAAACCAATTGCAATAGACAAAATCATGCAAATATGACTGGTTTATCTATTCTCATATATCTCTCCCCATAGATATATCTCTCCTCATATGCATATGTATAAAACTCTCCCCTATAAGGTTACATAATGCATATATCTCTCCCCCTTGACATCGTCAAAAAGGTGGACATCAACAATATCCCCCTTTGTCATCTTACCAAGATGTGACAATATGCAAGAAAAGAAGAGATGTATGATACCAAATTGAAGAATTTAGTGGGTATCAATTCACTATCCCATGCTCCCCCTAGATCATAGAAATGGTCAAACTTTGACTTCTAGGATCTAATACCAATAATACAATTAATGGAGCCATGGGCCTAACGTGTATCAAAGCAATAGATATGGAAAAATCAAGCTTCAATGATACACAAAGATATTGCCAAAACAAAATAAAACATGAACAAGTTGGCAATATATAAGAGGTTTAGTTTGAGACCAAAAATAATCAATTGTAAATAATGATCTCAAATAACCTCCGAAATGATAGTTAAAATATATCTTAAAATATTTTAAACATATAACATATTAACTCCCACATTGACATACATATGGATCAAAAATGCATGCATGTCAAGAAAAAACCCCAAGGTCTCCATTTTCATGAAAAATAAGTTTGAAAATATTTTCAAAATCATGAAACACACACAAACAATAGGTATGCTAAAATAAACATTCAAGCACAATACTCATACAATATGCATATGTGTGAGGAACCTAAACATTAGGCAACCAAACACAAGAGGAGTTTGATTTCCTAATGTAATCACATAAGGTGATCACATCCCTAACTAGAGAGTTAATGTAGCTATCCCTCTCTTGCACACTAACCTTAGTGAGAATCCATAAACTTAAGGATTTCCTAGGCAATGGTTTTGCCTTTGCAAGAGGGATGGATGTGGCATGCTTAGGTGTAGAAACGAATTTCTTGGCATGCAAAGAATGAGGATTTTGCTTCTTAGCAAAAAATGAAGATTTTTCATTCTTCCTCATTACCTCGTGATCTACATGCTTCTTGTTGATGTTATTGTTGTACAAGAAACCATGGTGATTCTTCTTAGGTGCTTTAGCAATATTTATTGTATTTGCACCATAAGAGGAATTAGAGGTGGGTTTGGGTACCACATTTTGAATATAACCCAAACCTCCTCTATGATTTGCCGGATGTTGTTTTTCGAACAAATCGTGGAGTGAATCCCTAGAATACACAAAGCTTATGAGCTTACGGGATTCCTCTTCACATTTCAACGTAAGTTGTTGAATGTGAGATTCTAAGCTAAGGTTTTGAGCAACAAGATTTTCTCTAGTTAAACTCAATTCCTTAACTTGAGAGAGAAGTGTGTCTCTCTCACTAGTGTCACAAACATGCAAAGCATCATGAATATTTACACTAGACGACTCTAAATCATGCACCCTACTCATAGAATTATCAAGTTTAGCTTTCCTTTTATCATATGAGTCGATGCACTTAATTGCCAAAATGGAGGCCACATTTAGGCGATATTCTAGCTCCTCGTAGGATAGCTTTTCCTCCTCAATTTCCTCATCGCATTCCTCCTTGACTTCCTCATCGCTTTCCTCCTTGACTTCCTCATCGCTTTCCTCCTCGCTTAAGCTTGACGAAGACTCTTCCCCATTAGCCATGAAGCAACATTCTTGTTTGGAGTTGAGCCACGCCTTTATCACTTCATCTCTAGAGTTAGAGGAGATTGATGAAGAATCATCAAAAGCAACGAAACACCTGTGGTCATGCTCCTTGTCATCCTCATCTTCATCATTTGATATGTCCACATCGGAATCATCAAAAGTATCGATAAGTCCCTTCTTTTGGTTCTTGATTTCGGACTTGCCTTTCAAACATTTCTTCCATGTACCATTATAGGTATCTTTGGTGGGTTTGGAAGGACCTTCAGTATCAAGATGACCTTTTCCTCCACATTTGAGACAAATAAACTTGTTAGATTGGGAGGCAAACTTTGACGAAGATATACCTTGATTGTCCTTGAGGAATGCCTTGAAATTCTTGAATTGCTTGGCAAGCTCGATGTAATCATCATCGCTAACATCTTCTTCCTCTTCTTCTTCACTCGGAGCTTCTTGTTAGAACTTCTTTTTCCACTTGAACGACTCCTTCTCAACGTGGAGTGCAACCCCCTTTTTCTTCTCGGGCTTGGTTGGTTGAACCTCCTCCTTATGCTGAAGTAGCACTTCATGAGAAATCTCCAATGTATGCCAAATACTGTTGGTAGATTTGCACATGGAGATGCGTTCGAACTCATCCGAAGTGAGGGTGCAATGGAGTACACACATAGCCCTAGCATTGACTTTGATCAAGCCCTTCTCCGCTTTAGTTCTCGAGGCTGCGGGTGAAGTAGGCTCCTCAAAAGGCGAATCCGTGATGTCCCAAAGGTCATGACCCTTCAAATAGACAATCATCCTGATCATCCAACTAGGATAGTTGGTTCCTTTGAAGAGCGGGGGTCGGACGGTTGAATGACCTTCTTATCACGCCCCGCTTCCCAAAACTATGGAGGCGAGGCGTGACTAAGGCCCGCTTGGGCCGGAGCTGTAAAGCTCGGACCCAATAAGCGTCCGTAGGGGTACCATTCAAAAATTTCAGGTTCTTGCATATATATAATCCGGAACAACAAAAGTAAAGAAAGAAAATGATGCATTCATTTTATGATAAAGATAATATCCAGCATATGACAAGTTTAAAAAGGGAGCCTAAGTATGGCAACAAACTGCAGAAAAGGAAACTAATAGTGCGAAGCACCTAACCTAGGCAGAGAGTAAAGCGGTGCTACTCCCCCAGACTAAAAGTAGTAACCTCTGGAAGTCCGCAACGGTGGGGAACGTCTAAGTCTGGTCCTCGTCAGGTACGTCCTCTGGGTCGACGTCCTCGGGCTCCACGTACTCCAATGAGTCTGCCTCGTCCACGAACTCCGGCTCGACACCTGACGTACAGCACCCAAGAGAAAAGGAACTGTACGTCAGGTAAAGTCTACAAATAAGTGTTAGACTCTACTGCAAGTGTACTGTAATTTAAAGCAACATTTTACTGGTTGATTAGCATGTTGAGGTTATAACAGAGCAGTTATAGAAAGTAAACGGATCAGGAAAAGTAAACGGAGCAGGTAAAGTAAACGCGACAAGCAGTAGCCATAGCATGTGCTACCGACTACGGGACTAACCTATACGGGACAGGACAAGACGGGACAAGACACGTGCGACTCGAAGGTTTCACGCCTTACGGTTCGAGGAGGATTAGACCCTCTCCCCGTGCGCACACTCAACCATACCCCAAACCCAAGTGCTCAAGACAAGACAATATAGAACCACTCACTCTGCTAAGTGAGTGCCTCTATCCTACGGTCTGCGAGGACATTTACTCTGCTAGGTGAATGTCGTGCATCCCGTAGGTTCTTCTATATCACTGTGTGGGCCACTCACTCTGCTAGGTGAGTGCCAATATCCTCATGGTCTACTGGGTCACTCACTCTGCTAAGTGAATGTCGAGCTTCCCGTTGGTGTTCTGTAACAAAGATCACCCACTCTGCTAGGTGAGCATCTTGTTGCCCGCAGGCTGTGCATAACAGGACACGACATGACAAGTAAGGGATTGTTCTTCTAGGGGTCCACACGCACGCACACACAGGAAAAACCCTAAGGTGTCAAATGTTGTTGTTGCGCTTAGACTTCGTCGTCAAGTCTAAGCTGTCTAGGGGGTCCCAGATGCTATCATTTCACGTCCGGTTCTCTTTGTTTACATTTTTAATAGTTCTAAGAGTATATGGCCTAAACACGGTCGAAAGTACAAGTGAGTACACTTGCCTACGGTGGCGAGTGCGTCGTCTGTCCGGAGTGTCACATTGAAGCGTCACGTCGGCGATGGTCCGTCTGAAACATGGTCACGACGATGTCAGATCGTGCTTTTTGTTAATCCTATTGCAGTTTGTTTCTAAATTTTGCGGGACTATCCTAACAGTCAAAAGTCACGTCTTTTGATGTTTTGTTCAGTCTAGATTGACGTCTATCCTATGTGCACATAAAATTAGTCCGTTCGTCGATCTTTCATACGGTGGACAACGTTTTAAAGATGCAGAAAATAACTTTAGTTCACGTTGACCAATTCTAAATTAGGTTTTGATGAGCTACGGTGTGGGTTTTACTACTCGTTAGGGAAACCAACCTCTTGACGTCGTTCAAAAAGCGGAAGTCGGGTCTGAACGGCGAAGCGTCGGCGTCGTCTGGAACTCCTCGGCCGCGGGTGACGTGCGTTTATATTTCATATATTCATACACGTCTTCTTTTGTGTTTTTCCGTTATTTTCCATCGTCTCGTATCCGTTTTCTCGTATTTTCTTGTTTTCTTTCACTTTTCTGTGTTTTCACGTGTTTGCAGAAGTTTTCTAGCGTAGGGGACACATAACGAAGTTATCATAAGTCCCCAGAGCAATGGGAGGAGTCACGCGTGATCCGGGGCGTCAAACGACAAAGATTTCTATCTTTCAGCCCCCATCCGATCGGTTGGATACAGCCAACCGATCGGGTGATGCACGCGTGCACGACCCGGACAGCCGCTAAAGCAACGCAAGTGTCAACCGACCGGGTCGAAGACCGGTTCAGCCCATCTGTCTTCTTTGGAAGCTGAAGCTGAATTCCAACCGATCAGGTGACCTTCACCTGATCGGTTCATCTGTAGCCGATTCCCCGAAAACACAACCCGGAGAGCTCACCCGACCGCCAGCTGACCGTGCCAAAGAGTCGCAACTAACTATCTTTTGTGCGACGTTTTCAACCGATCGGTTGATATTATCCACCAATCGGTTCACCCGACGACACCAAGATCCAAACGACGTGCTGCTTCCTCCGACCGATCGTGTCGTCTGACCAGGTGATGTTTCTGAAAATCGCTGCCGAAGTTCACAGCAGGTCACCCGATCAGGTGACGTCGTTTTCTATATATATTAGCCCTAGGTTTTCAGAAACAAGAGATGTGTTTTATTTTCTGTTTTTTCTCTATTGCGACGGCTGGAATTTTCTTGTTATTTGTAAGTGTTCAGATCTTTATGAAATTTTGATATAGTGTTAATTGCATTACTACTACCGCATTTCAATCGTCTGATTATGCTTTTAACGGTTGATTTTTATTTAGATTGCTTTTTAGATAAAATGTGTGAGTAGTTCCCAAATCTGAGATTTTGGTGGAAACCCCTTCGTGAGTTCTCCCTAATGCGTCCATAGGACTAGGAAATCTATGGGGATTAGGAATCTATTGGTTACGCGGGGTGTTTCATTGTCATCGGCGGGAAAAAGACCGTCTTTGACCGTTGGGTCAAGGGGGAATAAACTTGGCAGTTGACTCCCTAGCCATAGCTCACGCCCTTAGCGTAGACATCGAATCCTAGCGCGTGAGAACGGCAGGGCGAGATGTTGGGAGTTATCATTGCGATCTTAGTGCTCCCGGAGCCGGTCAGTGTTAATGGACATGGGAATGCCCACTGACCGAACCCAGGTAGTCCGACGTATCATCCTGGGCACCGACCGGAATATCGGGCCCATGGGACGCTGGTATCACTCTTAGAGGGAACGTCTCACCATTAGACCCTAATTCCGATCGTTATCCTATCCGCCGGTCTTATTAGCGAGAATCATTTGATAGGGTGGAAACCGAAGTCCTGGGTTTCCCTTTATATTGTTTAACCCCGTATTTACTTTCCGTGACAACCCATCCATCGATTCGGGCTAGCTCACCCCTAGGGTGAATTTGGTCCCTTCTGACATAAGCACAACCACGCCTCCCTGTGTTCGACCCCCAAGCCACACTACAACACCGTTCGCTTGCGGTTATAAATATTTAAATCTCACGCCCCCAATCCATTTGCACTCTTAAGCTACAAAACTAGGGGACGTCAAGCTTTATGGCGCCGTTGCCGGGGAGGCAACGTGCTTGTTATTTTTGGATCTTTTGAACCCTTGAGTCTAGCTCACATCTCTATCTCGCGATAACTTTCGCATTCTTCTTTTTCGTTTTTATTTTCTTACTTTTATTTTATATTTTTATCTGTTACTTCCCTCTTTTGCTTCACGGGTGTTTGTTTCTTTTAATGCGCAGGAACACAAGGAGTCTTGACGACTTGATTCCTGTTGATCCTGAGATAAACGCCACTCTAAGGCTTCTGGCCACAGAGAAGAGAAGAAGAGAAGACCCTGAAACTATAGGGGATAACACCCCACCTCATAAGTCCCTGCTGGAGTACTCGATGCCATCCATCGAGTCCACCTCCGCCATCCGACCTCCTGCTATTACGGCGCAGAGCTTCGAGCTCAAGCTGTCTTTAGTGACGTGGATCCAACAGGATCAATTCTCTGGGGCACCCATGGAGAGCCCCATTGAACATCTGGACTCCTTCCTCGAGAAATGTGACACCTTCCGGATAAATGGTGTCACAGCTGAAGCAATCCGTCTGGAGTTATTCCCCTTCTCTCTGCGGGATAAGGCCAAGATGTGGCTTAGGGGAAAGGACCCGAACACGTTCAACACTTGGGAGAAGCTCTCAAACGCCTTCCTGACAAAGTTCTTTCCTCCGGGGAAGACCATGAAGCCGATGAGCGAGATCTCCTCCTTCTCCCAAGCCAGCCACGAATCCCAGCATGAAGCTTGGACAAGATTTAAAGAGATGCAGCAAAGATGCCCTCATCACGAGCTTTCCAAGTGGCAGATAATTAATCTGTTCTACAACGGATTGAGGGATGACTTGAAATCTTCCATGGATGCTGCGGCTGGGGGGTCCTTCATGTCCAGAAGTGAAAAAGATGCCGGGAACATATTGGAAAACATGGCATCGAACAATGAGCGGTGGTGTGACGAGAGAGCCACACCTAGATCTGGGGGTATCCAAAGGGTCGAGGATGTCGACAAATTATCCAGCAAGTTTGACTTGCTGTCGACCCAGATCTCAGCGCTGATGGTAGGAGCCGGTGGTACCGGTACACAACATATTGCGGCGGTGGAAGCAGAAGTCATGGGGGGCTTCGAGGGTGGTGATATCTCACCACCGTTGGACCAAGCGAGTGCACTATTCTACAATCCTACGGGAAATGCGCCATATCCATCACGGACTAACTCCAATCCGGTCTACTCTCCAAACAACCGGAACCACCCCAATCTTAGCTACCGGGCGCCGTATCAGCCTCCTCAGCAGTAGCAGCAGTTAGTGTATCAGCTGCCTAGGCAACCGCAGCAGCAGTTTCAACAACCGCAGGAGTTTCAGCAGCAGCAGCCTCCACATCAATATTAGCAATACCCCCCAAGGAACCAGCAGCCCATTCAGCAACAACAATATGGCCAGCAGAGGGTCATCTCTCCGGTTGAGTCCCTCTTGACTCAATACATTACCAACCAAGAGAAGATAAATTCGAGGCTGGAAATGGGGCAGAGAGCTCTCACTGACCAGGTAACCCAGCTGGGGTTACATGTGGCGAACCTTCAAAGGTCGCAAAATCTATTGCCGCCACAACCGGAAGTGAACCCGAGGGGAGCAAACCAGACTTTGGCACTCACGCACGATCATGCGAATGTGTCCGCTATCGTGTTGAGGAGTGGAACACAAATCCCCACAAGAGTGCCCACCAAGGAACCGGAAGCACCGTTGGTCGTAGAGCGACCAATTGAAAAAGCCAATGACAACGGTGCTTCGTCGCCAAAAACTATGACTCCGGAGGGAGTCCTTGAAGAGGAGAAGAAGAAAGACGAGGAAGGGAGCCTCAAGGTATTCAAGCCCGTTGTGCCTTTTCCACAACGGCTAGCCCAAGCCAAGATAGACGAGAAGTATGGCAAATTCTTTGCCATGGTCAAGGACTTAAGCTTGCAGATCCCGTTCCTCGAAGCTATCGAGACGATTCCCTCCTACGTAAAATTTTTAAAGGATTTGATGACAAGAGGGTCCAGAAAGGAGAAGGTCGTATTAACGTCGGAATGCAGCGCTCTCATTCAGAGAGCAAATCCACCTAAGCTTAAAGACCCGGGGAGCTTCTCTATCCCTTGTGCGATCGGTGAGGTAAAGATCCATCGCGTGCTCGTCGATCTTGGATCAAGCGTCAGTTTAATGCCCCTTTCACTATATAGGAGGATAGGTATGGGCGACCTGGAGCCCACCGGTATGACCCTACAGCTTGCAGACCGATCGGTCAAATATCCGGTGGGGGTTATAGATGACCTACCTGTCAATGTAAGTGGGGTGCATGGGCCAGTCGACTTCGTCATCATGAACATGCCTGAAGATACGCATACCCCCATCATCCTTGGACGGCCTTTCATGGCCACTGCCGGAGTTTTAATAGATGTGAAGAAGGGGAAACTTTCCCTTAACATTGGCAACGAAAAGGTCGAGTTTGACTTGGGGTTGTCAATGAAGCACCCCAATCCCCCGGATGATCCAGGATGCAATATGCTGGATATAGAGGAAGAGAGAGCAGCTGAAGCTGGGGCTTGTGAAATTCTTTCAAGGAATCCCCCCGACAGCTTGGGGGACTTAGAAGAACATGACGGCCTAAAGAAAGTTGATGTTGCAGGGAAAGCGGATGCGGCACATACGGTCCCTCTCGGATTTCAAAAGGCCCCTCCGACGAGGAGAAAAGGGAAAGAGCACATGGGGCTCACCGGGGACGAGATCCGGATCTTGAAGCGAGTGGCGGTAGACGCCAATATAAGGGAGAAGCCCCCGGATCCCGTCAACGAAGGGAGAGTCGTCGAGCAAGTCTACCTGTCACCGCCGACGACACCAAAGGCCGCCAACTCTGAATTTAAAGCGATGCCCATCTTAGGGCATCACCCCCCCGTCCACCTTCAATATCATCTACGGGCTTCGAGCAAACGACGTTAAACAAAAGCGCTTCATGGGAGGCAACCACATGCTCTAAACTTTCATCTTCATTTTTAGGATTATTTTTAGTTTTATTTTTTCTATTTTAATAATTAAATCCAGCGACGGGAACTTCCGTTGGGCGGCTAGGCCATTTGTGAATTTTTGCAAGAAACAAACCCTCATCCGATCGGGTGACCATTCTACCGATCAGGTGAGACGTATCAGACAATGGTCGTATCTGTTCTCCAATGAACCGATCGGGTGAAGCAATGCGAGACCGGGTGGCAGACCGTGTGAGCTGGGCCGAAGTCTCGGAAAATTTGGGAATTGATCAACCGATCGGTTGACACAAAGAGTGGTCAGGTGACCGACCGGGTGAGCGGCACTTAATTCTCGGGAAAATCTGTGAAGCGGCCAACCGATCGGTTGAGTTATCAACCGATCGGTTCGCCTATGGCATCTTTTCAGCAAAAATTTTCGACCTAATAGTAGACCGATCGGGTGAAAACTCACCCGATCGGTTCGACTTAAACCTTATAAATACACAGCGCCCCCACCCGTTCATCTCCTTCAACCGACTTCGAATCTCCGTCACCGTTTCGCCTTCTCCAAGCTCCAACCGGCCTCGATCTCCTCTCAACCGACCACAAACCCCCCTAGAACGATCCCCCCACTCTCCATCTCCTTCCCTCCATCGATTTCTCTCCCTCCATTTTCGTTTTTACCCCCACAAAAACCCTAATTTTCGCACTTTCCCCCCATTTTCGAAATTTGCTGAAAAGAAGTGCCACGGCTTCAAACTCCATCCCATTGCGCTGTGTTGGGTCATCTACGAGCAAAGATCTTCATCTCGACTGGGTAATTTCGCTCCTTAGCTCAATTTTATATATTGCCCTAAAATTTCTATTTGCTCGATTGTCTGTGTGTGTACATTCATCACATTTTTGCATTCACTCACGCTCACACACCCACATGGCCCGGGATCAAGATAGGGGTAAGGGTATCATGCGAGAGGAGGGGTCATCTCGCAAGAGATGTAAGACTTCACGTCCACCACACTCACGCCCTCCTCCTGCACAGCCTGCACAACCATAACCCCAACCCCAACCTATCATCCCAGCTGAGGACCCATTGATTGGCCCGCGTGGCTACCGCTTTAGGAATCAAGAACAAAAGGATTTCTATCATAGACTTGATGCGCGGGGGCATCTATCTACCAAATTTGCCCATAACCAAACGCTTTTCAATCTCGGTGTATTCACCGAGGTCGAGACTCTTTTCACAAATTTAAGTTGGTTAGCTTTTCTAAACGCCACCGTGGTGTCCTACCCCTCCCTCACACTTGAATTTTTATCCTCACTTGCTTGTGAGTCGAGGTCAGTCGTCATCTTCCGCGTCTGTAACAAAACCATTCGCACCCACCTCGATACCATCAACAACATCTTTGGTTTTCCCATCATTGGGGACGACGCTATCCGTCCCTACGGGTATCCCTCCGAATTTGACGTCGATCAGTTTTGGTTCCGCCTCATCCTACACGCTCGCTATCCCCGAGGTAAGGCCAAGGCCTCCTCCATCATTCACCACATCTTCCGTCTGGCCCACCGAATCATTTCTTGCACGTTTTTCCCCAAGGATGAGTCAGGCACCATGACCATCCCTGATCTTTTCATTTTGTAGGCCATGACCTTTCCTTTCGTTCGCGGGGATGACGGGATTTCTTTTAGGGCCCATATCGTTTCGTCCATGCTGGTGCTTGGCTTGTTTCCAAGCTTCTTGAGATTAGCCGTGCCGGCAAGGGCAAGCTTTGTTGCGGGGGCCTTATCACGATCATAGCTTCTGCTCCCCAGTTCAACATTGTCATCCCCCGAGATTTACCCACTACCGCAGGACCCTCACATCTAGATCTCGACGTCCTACGGCATATTCACATGATTAAGCCCCGCCCCGATGGCCGTTTCACCTTCCAATACGGACACCCCCCCAGCTCCCTATACCATTCTGCCCAACCCCGCACGCATGACCATCCAGCTTGTGACAGACTGGACTTTCCCACATGATTCTGAGTTTCTTGGGGGTTACGTCTTCCTTTTATCCCTGGCGCACACAGACCACCTTCCCCTGCCGCCCACTTAGGCGAGCAGGACATCCCTGCGCACCGTGGAGACCCTGGGGCTGGGCCTAGTAGTGTCATCCCGGCCTCTGTTCCCACCACCACCGTCACCACCTCTCCGGTCCACACAACCACCACCTCCACAGTTCGTCGAGCCGCTTCTACTCGCCTCCGTCTTGAGGCTGAGTTAGCTACGTTGCACACTGGCGCATCTTTCTCCACCTCCTCGGTCACATCCTCTTCCATCTTCACTCACCCACGTTTCCTCGCACTTGAGAGGAACGTGGCCGCTATCCTCCGCCTTCTCACTCATGTCCACGGACCTCCTCCACCCACACCACCCCCCTCTCCACCACCTTCACCCCCTCGACGATTTTCCCCTCCGCCATCGCATTCTTCACCTCCACCATCACCCCCTAGGCGACCATCCCCTCCTATCACCACTTCCATTCCCACCACCTCATCTACTCCCACCGTATCCATACCCTCCACTTCACCTCTGCTCACGACCGCTTCCATTACACCATACACGCGCCGCAAGAAATTGCAGGTGCGCTCGCGTTCACTTCCTCCTCCATCCTCACCTACCCACGTACCCCCACCATCCACCACCGCATTGGTCGCCCTTTCACTCCCACTCACCATCACCACCACTCCACCCATTATTCACACATCCTCCACACCCACCGATCCATCACCTTGACCACTTTCTCCACTTCTCCGCACACCTGTCACCTCACCCCTCCACTCTCCCGCATCCGCCACATCTTCCACTGAGGAGGACGAGGATGATTCCTCTCCTGCTTTTTGATTTTATTTTGTTTTCTAACATCCCCCTTGCATATCTCTGCATTTTCATGATCATATCATATCGTTAGCATTGTCATGTCTAGCTTGGGAGAAGTCAATTTTTCTGCGTGATGTTTTCTTTGTGTGCTTGGTATATTGTTGTGTCGTGTAATTTTCTGTCTTTATTTTCTTTTCATATGTCGTGTTGTGTGCTTTTGTTTATTTTCAGTTTCGTACGTGTGTTTTTCTTGTTTCTCGTTTCTTTTTGGATCGGTGCGTATTCCCCCCCATTTTCATTGCCCTCCCGTGTTTACTCTTATTGCATTGAGGGCAATGCAAGTTTCAGCTTGGGGGAGTCGCACTTCGTGCGTCATTTGTGTCTTTTTCTTCGTTTTTGAGTCGTTTCCATCGTGTTTTTATTTTTTCTTTTCTTCTTTTCATCTCTTTCTCCTAGAGATGACCCCTATGATGAATTGCCACAAAAATCACACGCACAACTAGCATGGCTTCAATAATCACATTCACTAACCCTAGGAAGCCGAGTCCTACTGCATTTCATGCTTCGTGGGTCCACTTGCTTTTATGTGAGTCGTGAGTCGTGGCTAGCTGGTGGTGTACTTCTATTTTGTGATGTTGATTTGTATACCTGTCCTTGGTTGACCCCTAGATTATCATGTTTCGATTTGAATATGTGATATTTGCTTCTAATGTCTGCCTATATATGCATTATATATATATATATATATATATATATATATATATATCGTATACTTCAAATCGCATGTGTCGGGATTCCACAATTAAGGACTAGAATAACCCATTTAGTCTATGCTCTGATTTGCGAGGATATTTCCTTTGCCCAAGTGTTTAGAATCCGATTTCTTTTTTGTTTTACTTGGTGAAAATCCCCTCGTCGTGTACCGTTCTCCCGCTTGGGAGAGTACACACATGTACATACCCCAAATCCAAAAATCCAAAAAAAAGGGAGAAAAGAAAAACCCAAAAAAGGAGAAAAGAGAAAAGAAATAAAAAAAATATGTATTGCCAAAAATCCAAAAAAAAATACATATATCCAAAACCCAGCAAACAAAAAAATATATATATGTGCGAATATTTTCCTGCCTACCGAGAATAAAGGGAAGGCGAGAATTTGCACCGAGTGTTCTACTCCACATCATCTCAACCCACATCGCTTTCGAAAACACTTGGAATAGGGAATTTCTAGCTATTATCTAGGCGATAGTGTGGTGATGTCCAAGTCCCTAGCTGTGGAGTCCCTGACACATGATACGTTTCGATTCTCACTTCCCTCTCATGCATGCTTGAGCTATATATTCACCGCGTATTTCAAATCGAATCGATATTTGGGTCTTTTCTTGGATTTGTGTATATGGAGCTTATGGCACAATGTAGATAGTGACACCGTCTGCTAGCACACGACCGCACTCACTCGCGCTTCACCGTGTGGGCCCACAACACTTGTCTGGACTCGTATTCCTTGGTTTAGTGTTGTGATTTAGCGTTTGCTTGCTTGGTGTGTCGCTTTTGATTTTGTTGGCCCTGATGGGCGATTTAGGATTTAGAGTTCTCTTTTTCTCTCTCTCTCTCTATTTTTTCCTCCGAACTCCTACTCTCACTCGTCTTCCTCGAGGACGAGGAAGGGTTTAGCTTGGGGGATTTTGACGTGCGTTTATATTTCATATATTCACGCACATCTTCTTTTGTGTTTTTTCGTTATTATCCACCGTCTATTATCTGTTTTCTCGTATTTCCATGTTTTCTTTCACTTTTCCGTGTTTTTGCGTGTTTGCAGGAGTTTGCTAGCGTAGGGGACACATAACGAAGTTATCATAAGTCCCCGGAGCAACGGGAGGAGCACGCGTGATCTGGGGGGTCAAACGACAAAGATTTCTATCTTTCAGCCCCCACCCGATCGGTTGGATATAGCCAATCGATCGGGTGATGCACGCGTGCACGACCCGGACAGCTGCTGAAGCAACGCAAGTGTCAACCGATCGGGTCGGAGACCGGTTCAGCCCATCTGTCTTCTCTGGAAACTGAAGCTGAATTCCAACCGATCGGGTGACCTTCACCCGATCGGTTCATCTGTAGCCGATTCCCCGAAGACATGACCCGAAGAGCTCACCCGACCGCCAACTGGCCGTGCCAAAAAGTCGCAACTTACTGTCTTTTGGGCGACGTTTCCAACCGATCGGTTGATATTATCAACCGATCGATTCACCCGACGACACCAAGATCCAAACGACGAGCTGCTTCCTCCAATCGATCGTGTCGTCTGACCGGGTGATGTTTCTGAAAATCGCTGCCGAAGTTCGCAGCAGGTCACCCGATCGGTTGATTCTTCACCCGATCGGTTGACGTTGTTTTCTATATATATTAGCCCTAGGTTTTCAGAAACGAGAGCTGCGTTTTAATTTCTGCTTTTTCTCTATTGCGACGGCTGGAATTTTCTTGTTATTTGTAAGTGTTCAGATCTTTATGAAATTTTGATACAGTGTTAATTGCATTACTACTACCGCATTTCAATTGTCTGATTATGCTTTTAACGGTCGATTTTCATTTAGATTGCGTTTTAGATAAAATGTGCGAGTAGTTCCCAAATCTGAGATTTTGGTGGAAACCCCTTCGTGAGTTCTCCCTAATGCGTCCATAGGACTAGGAAATCTATGGGGATTAGGAATCTATTGGTTACGCGGGGTGTTTCATTGTCATCGGTGGGAAAAAGACCGCCTTTGACCGTTGGGTCAAGGGGGAATAAACTTGGCAGTTGACTCCCTAGCCATAGCTCATGCCCTTAGCGTAGACATCGAATCCTAGCGCGTGAGAACGGCGGGGCGAGATGTTGGGAGTTATCGTTGCGATCTTAGTGCTCCCGGAGTCGGTCAGTGTTAATGGACATGGGAATGCCCACTGACCGAACCCGGGTAGTCCGGTGTATCATCCTGGGCACCGACCGGAATATCGGGCCCATGGGACGCTGGTATCACTCTTAGAGGGAACGTCTCACCATTAGACCCTAATTCCGATCGTTATCCTATCCGCCGGTCGTATTAGCGAGAATCATTTGATAGGGTGGAAACCGAAATCCCGGGTTTCCCTTTATATTGTTTAACCCCGTATTTACTTTCCGTGACAACCCATCCATCGATTCGGGCTAGCTTACCCCTAGGGTGAATTCGGTCCCTTCTGACATAAGCACAACCACGCCTCCCTGTGTTTGATCCCTAAGCAACACTACAACACCGTGCGCTTGCAGTTATAAATATTTAAATCTCACGCCCCCAATCCATTTGCACTCTTATGATACAAAGCTAGGGGACGTCAGCGGGTAGCGCAGCGAGGCACTTTCGGACAGCGAGGTGGAGGCACGAAACAACGAGCACATGTCCGGATCCCTCCGGTTGCGAGTAGCGCAACGAAGCAGCAACGGTGGCAACAGCGACGGGATCGCCTCGGTTGCGAGTAGCGCAACGAAGCAGCACGGCAGAGGTACGGTGACAGTATCGCCTCGTTTGCGAGTAGCACGACAACACCAAAAGACAACAACATCGGGAGAGGACGCGACCGACGGCATGACTCCAAGAGCGCGCAAGAGGGCTGCCGAGATGGGGTTTGCGCGCGAGCGAGGCCGGAGGGCAGAAAGCAAGGGGAAGGGGCTGGCGGCTCTGTCAAGGGAAGAGGGGTGATCGGGGTTCTAACTGCTGGCCTGGCCGTGGGTGGCTCTAGGGGCTGTCGCCAACTAAGGCGAAGAGGAGGGTGATCGGAAATAGGAGGAGGTCGACAGTTAAAGGGCTGCCGATAATATGTGGCCGGAGTAAGAGAAATAGAGGAAGAGGGGGTATAGGCAGGACGGCAGCCTGCTGGGCGGTGCAGCGGCGCATGGATGGCCAGAGTCAGCCGCGGGGAGGAGAGCATGCGCGCGCGGGGAGATCTTGGCCGGTGGAACGTCGGGGGTGGAGGCCGGATCCCTGGGATTGCCGGCAAGAGGAACTAGGGGGCACGAAATGTGGGTGGCGGCTGCTGCTCTCGTGTGAGGAGAACCCTAGGGTGTGGCTGCTGGTGTTGTTGGGTGAAGAAAAGGCCCTAGAGCTTAAAATATAATGGAAGAAGGGTTAGTAGGCTGCAGTGTTATAGGGTTGAATATATTAGCCTTAGGTTTTCTAGTGTGGAGAGCATCACGTGAACTATGGGGACATGAGGGCCTGGGTGTTGTGCGGCTGAAACTAGGCCTGGGCTCTATTGTTTCAATGATGGAATGGGTTATATAGTACACAAGAATAAAGCATGTGTGCTAAGGTAGTAGGTATGAATGAATAATAGGCTAGGATTTGTTTTAGGATTTGTTTTAAGATAAGTTATTAGATATGAACATTTCAACATTTGAAACCACTTACGAATTGTATAATAATATTATTAATAGGAGTTAAGGTGTTAAGGTTTCAAGATAATTAGTAAGCATTTTAATTTGCTTAGGAAAAACAATGTACAGAGCCCACAACCCTAATACATGTTAAAAGTTTTTATTAATACTAAAACAAAAGGTATAATTGCAGATAGACCCATTGACGGCCTAAAATTACAAAAAAGGTATCGGGGTGATCGCGCCTCCGAGAGGGTCGAGAATATGGGGTTCGGTCGCGCGCTAGGCTAACGAAAAACGGAACTAAAAATAAAAAGGTCAAACGTCGAAGTCTAAAGTTACGACGTCTCTCCAATCAAGGCTGCTTTGTGGGAGAACGACACGTGAAATGACGTTTGCAAAAATTATTATAAAAATCTACACTTCCATACGGTCACAACGGCATATCACATCGCATAGTCCGAATCCAGGAAGAGGACAAATAAAATACACACACGAAAAGAGTCGTACGCGTAGAAAATACGAATGGTCGGAAAGCGACCGTTACATTCTACACACGTTAGAAATGATTCCGTCCTCGGAATCACTTATCCTAATAACTTCAATATCTATATACACTCATGCCTACAACTCACATATTCCACATAATGATCGCTAATTCTATAACTTCAAACATTGTTCATCAAATAATCCATCATAACCCGTCTCCCCACTGAATAAAGCTACAACTAGAACCAAATCCTAGCACTTAACTATAACCACATCACTGTCTACAAATCAACAATCATCACGTCCCCAATACATCCTCCATCATATTGACTCATAAATTTATCCTCCAAATTCAATGAACCATCAAGCCACATCTATCCTTACCCCTATTATTTAATCTCATAATCATATTAAATCCATCTTCATAACATCCCATTCCTCTCAACTTAATAATTAAATCTTGACGCTTTAAATGTTCTCCTCAATTCATGATCACTCTATATCGTACTATACCTTCCTAGCTACTCCTATCTACCACTCGTCCAAGGTTCAAATCTAATAAGTACTCATCTCCATGTGTATAATTTCACTCAACCGGAATTCTCCATTGAGTCCGTCACACATTGGTATTATAAATACGTCTTGATCACCTCATTCTTTTCATCCGAAGGAAATCTAATCTAATATCTTTGTGTTCAAAAATCAACCAATCACCGCTACAATATATCCCATCTCGCTCTATGCTTACCTGCAACATAATCTTATAACAAAATAGCTATGTATTAATAATATCATAACAATCAAAAATAATACTTCCGAAGAGGAAAACGGAAGAAAGAAGTTTAAGGCCAAAGACAGATTTTAAAGCATTTGGGAAAAACGTGTAGAGTTGTGGTATTGGGTGAGGAAAAATAGGTGTGTCGCGAACTTATGTGCTTGTTTCAAAACTTTAAAATTTTGGTTTAAAAGAAAACAAAAGTTTTGATATAATCACATGCAGCCAAAGATAAGATATTCTATAATGCGAAAAACTAAGTCTAAGGAATTGCCTGCTATGACGATATTCATACCTATATGAATACCATCATTCAGACAACTCCATACGTATACCACGGACCACATTGAGTATACATACATGATGCCAGAGACAAATCACTAATATCCTAAAGGCAGCACACTCGTACAGGTCCACACACTCTACATATATATATACATATATATATATATACATATATATATATATACATACATATATATATATATACATATATATATATATATATATATATATGCTCCACGACGACATCACAAACCAAAAGCCCACTACTAAACTAGAGACGACACAAGCAACAACAAGCACTAATGTCTAAACAATAGAAAGGAAGCCGAAACCAAAAGAGAAATGGAACAAGATTGGAAAGGACGAGTTTGGATAAAGCGAGGATAAGGAGATAGCTAGTTGGATGGAACAAAGATATTGCTCCAAATGATTAAAAGATGAAAGAAGGATTTCGTGCAAAATATGGTATCATATTCTTCTATACTTATAAAAAAATACGTAGAAAAGTGAGCAGATGTAGAAAATTACAATTCTGGAAAAGATTGAGACGAAGGAAAGAAGGGTAGGGTGAGAAGCGATTGTTTTGCAAATGAAGATAGGTTTATATAAAGATTTTGAAATGTGAGCACGATGAACATAGAACTGATATATAAATAAAAATTGAAGTTCTCTTTAGTTTAGAAGGTACTCTAAAAGTACGCATGTAAGTGGTTAAAATAAATTTCTTAGTTTAGAAAAGGTGATATATTGAATTTTCAAAATGGTAACAAAGTTTTAAAACTGAAATACGAAAGATACCGATTCGAAAATAAGTACGAGATAGTAACTTAAAAATTATGACCAAGAAGGTTTCAAAATCAGCGAAAGAATTTTAACTCAACCGAAAGTAAGAAATTTAAATATTTAATAAGGTTTTTCAAAGAAGTTAAACTGAGCGAAGAATTTAGTAATGAATTCCGAAAATACTTCGAAAGGAAGCAGGATTTGCAATGGAGAGATTCGAAGAATTATCGATAATCGTCATGAAGCGATCACGTGAATCGAAACATGATCACATGAAGAATACGCCTAAGATATGATTAAATGAAAAGCTACAATGGAACTCTATAGCCGATAACACCAAAAGTGTAATGTTCAGGAAGATGCTAGAAGTCAGGGGCTCTAATTATCGGGCCGTCTAAAGATCAGGGGAAACTCAACACTAAGACTTCCTAATGAACTAGACTGTAAAAGAGAGATCTCAGGGAGGGCCCTAAGAGAGTCAAGATTACGTTCTGCTGGGCCCGAAGTCGATGGACCAGAGCGAACGACTAAAAGAAGGGCTCTAGAAATCTAACACGGTCAGAATCAAGTGAGGGCTACTAAGGTATCCTAAGACGTGTATAACTAAATCTAATCCAAGGCGCCTGACTATCAAACCTGGACGTCTATCTAAGTCTTCCTATCATCTAAGACAAGGAAAACCCTATTTAGACTCGTACATATTAAACTGGATTTTAAATGAATGCGGTACTCTTATTGTTCCGAACTTTTTGCATGACCTACATGTGCCACCACTAAAACCTGTCACGCCCCGCTTCCCAAAACTACGGAGGTGAGGCGTGACTAAGGCCCGCTTGGGCCGGAGCTGTAAAGCTCGGATCCAATAAGCGTCTGTAGGGGTACCATTCAAAAATTTCAGGTTCTTGCATATATATATTCCGAAACAACAAAAGTAAAGAAAGAAAAGGATGCATTCATTTTATGATAGAGATAATATCCAGCATATGACAAGTCTAAAAAGGGAGCCTAAGTATGGCAACAAACTGCAGAAAAGGAAACTAATAGTGCGAAGCACCCAACCTAGGCAGAGAGTAAAGCGGTGCTACCCACCCAGACTAAAAGTAGTAACCTCTGGAAGTCCGCAATGGTGGGGAACGTCTAAGTCTGGTTCTCGTCAGGTACGTCCTCCGGGTCGTCGTCCTCGGGCTCCACATACTCTGATGAGTCTGCCTCGTCCACGAACTCCGGCTCGTCACCTGACATACGGCACCCAAGAGAAAAGGAACTGTACGTCAGGTAAAGTCTACAAAGAAGTGTTAGACTCTACTGCAAGTGTACTGTAATTTAAAGCAAACATTTTACTGGTTGATTAGCATGATGGGGTTATAACAGAGCAGTTATAGAAAGTAAACAGAGCAGGTAAAGTAAATGGAGCAGGTAAAGTAAACGCGAGAAGAAGTAGCCGTAGCGTGTGCTACCGACTACGGGACTAACCTACACGGGACAAGACAAGATAAGACGGGACAAGACACGTGTGACTCGAAGGGTTCACGCCTTACGGTTCGAGGGGGATCAGACCCTCTCCACGTGCGCACGCTCAACCCTACCCCAAACCCAAGTGCTCAAGACAAGACAATATAGAACCACTCACTCTGCTAGGTGAGTGCCTCTATCCTACGGTCTGCGAGGACATTTACTCTGCTAGGTGAATGTCGTGCATCCCGTAGGTTCTTCTATACCACTGTGTGGGCCACTCACTCTGCTAGGTGAGTGCCACTATCCTCACGGTTTGCTGGGTCACTCACTCTGCTAGATGAATGCTGAGCTTCCCGTTGGTGTTCTGTAACAAAGATCACCCACTCTGCTAGGTGAGCGTCTTGTTGCCCGCAGGCTGTGCATAACAGGACACGACATGCCAAGTAAGGGATTGTTCTTCTAGGGGGTCCATATGCACGCACACACAGGAAAAACCCTAAGGTGTCAAATGTTGTTGTTGCGCTTAGACTTCGTCGTCAAGTCTAAGCTGTCTAGGGGGTCCCGGACGCTATCATTTCACGTCCGGTTCTCTTTGTTTACATTTTTAACAGTTCTAAGAGTCTATGGTCTAAACACGGCCGAAAGTACAAGTGAGTACACTTGCCTGCGGTGGCGAGTGCGTCGTCTGTCTGGAGCGACACGTCGAAGCGTCGCGTCGGCGATGGTCCGTCTGAAACAGGGTCACGGTGATGTGAGATCGCGCTTTTTGTCAATCCTATTACGGTTTGTTTCTAAATTTGGTGGGACTACCCGAACAGTCAAAAGTCACATCTTTTGATATTTTGTTTAGTCTAGATCGACATCTACCATATGTGCACAGAAAATTAGTTCGTTCGTCAATCTTTCCTACGGTGGACAACGTTTTAAAGATGCAGAAAATAACTTTAGTTCACGTTGACCAATTTTAGATTAGGTTTTGATGAGCTATGGTGTGAGTTTTACTACTCGTTAGGGCAACCAACCTCTTGACGTCGTTCAAAAAGCGGAAGTCGAGTCTGAACGGTGAAGCGTCGGTGTCGTCTGGAACTCCTCGGCCGTGGGTAGCACAGCGAGGCACTTCCGGAAAGCGAGGTGGAGGCACGAAACAGCGAGCACACGTCGGGATCCCTCCGGTTGCGAGTAGCGCAACGGAGCGGCAACGGTGGCAGTGGCAACGGGATCGCCTCAGTTGCGAGCAGCACAACGAAGCTACACGACAGAGGTATGGTGACAGGATCGCCTCAGTTGCGAGTAGCGCAATGAAAAGCGACAACATCGGGAGAGGACGTGACCGACGGCATGACTCCAAGAGCGCGCAAGAGGGCTGCCGAGATGGGGTTTGCACGCGAGCGAGGCCGGAGGGCAGAAAGCAAGGGGAAGGGGCCGGCGGCTCTGTCAAGGGAAGAGGGGTGACCGGGGCTCTAACTGCTGGCCTGGCCGTGGGTGGCTCTAGGGGATGTCGGCAACTAAGGCGATGAGGATGGGGATCGGAAATAGGAGGAGGCCGATAGTTAAAGGGCTTCCGATAATGTGTGTCAGGAGTAAGAGAAATAGAGGAAGTGGGGGATATAGGCCGGAGGCAGCCGCGGGGAGGAGAGCAGGCGCGCGAGGGGAGATCTTGGCCGGAGGAACGTCGGGGGTGGAGGCCGGAGCCCTGGGATCGCCGTCAAGAGGAACTAGGCGCGAGAGATGTGGGTAGTGGCTGCTGCTCTCGTGTGAGGAGGAGAACCCTAGGGTGCGGCTGCTGGTGTTGTTGGGTGAAGAAAAGGGCCTAGGGCTTATTATATAAGGGAAGTAGGGTTAGTAGGCTGCAGTGTTATAGGGCTGAATATATTAGCCGTAGGTTTTCTATTGTGGAGAGCATCACATGAACTATGGGGACATGAGGGCCTGGGTGTTGTGCGGCTGAAACTAGGCCTGGGCTCTATTGTTTTAATGATGGAATGGGTTATATAGTAGGGTTTAAAAAAAGAACACAAGAATAAAGCCTGTGTGCTAAGGTAGTAGGTATGAAAGAATAATAGGGTAGGATTTGTTTTAAGATAAGTTATTTGCTATGAACGTTTCAACATTTGAAACCACTTACAAATTGTATAATAGTAATATTAATAGGAGTTAGGGTGTTAAGGTTTCAAGATAATTAGTAAGCATTTTAATTTGCCTAGGAAAAACAACGTACAGAGCCCACAATCCTAATACATGTTAAAAGTTTTTATTAATAATAAAACAAAAGGTATAATTACAGATAGACCCATTGACGGCCTAAAATTACAAAAAAGGTATCGGGGTGATCGCGCCTCCGAGAGGGTAGAGAATATGGGGTTCGGTCACGTGCTAGGCTAACGGAAAACGGAACTAAAAATAAAAAGGTCAAACGTCGAAGTCTAAGATTACGACTCTCTCCAATCAAGGCTGCTTTGTGGGAGAACGACCCGTGAAATGACGTTCGCAAAAATTACTATAAAAATCTACACTTCTATACGGTCACAACGGCATATCACATCGCATAGTCCGAATCCAGGAAGAGGCCAAATAAAATACGCACACGAAAAGAGTCGTACGCGTAGAAAATACGAACGGTCGGAAAGCGGCCATTACACTTCTTCATAAGACGCGGATGAGGCGTTGAATGCCATTGTTGCAGGATGCTATAACCTCGCTCTGATACCAATTGTAAGGATCGTCTTACCCTTGCAATACTAACAACACACACTAGAGGGGGGGTGAATAGTGTAATGACAATAAAATTGTCCAATTAAAATTAAACTTGCAAATGCGGAATTATAAATGCAAGAGGAAATAATTGACACAATTAATCCAAACGCAAAACACTGGTTCCCCAAACTTGGGTACGTCCAGCCACACCAATATTCACTGTATTCCCACACAGAGAAATGAATACAAATCTCACATGGAGATACCCCACCAAGAGGATTTTGCCATACACAAGGACCCAACCAACCCTACACGAGGATCAAGACTCCCACACAGAGAATCACTAACTCCCACTCAGAGAATTAGGGTTGGCTCTACACTAGGACACTAAACTCCCACAAAGAGAGTTACTCCCACAAAGAGAGTTATTCCCACTAAGAGAATATCCTAATCCCACAAAGAGAGAAAGACTAATTCCCACTAAGAGAATTAGTGTTACAAATTCACCAAGTAAAATAAATACTCTTATATATGCCTTGATATGCTTACTCATAAATGGATGCCAGGCATGAAAGAGGATCTCCAAGTGTTGAGATATGCTTGAAAGCACTTGGATGAATTCCCTTGAGCTGGACTTCAATGCATGAAGCGGAATGAGAGCTCCAAAGAGGAAATTGAGGGAATTTGAGAGTTGCTTATAGATCTCTTGAGATATTCAATAGCATCAAGAAGAGTAAGAGATGGTAGCACACTCATATATATATATACTAGTCATAACCCATGCCCTTAGGGCACGGTTCATTTAAAATATTTCTCCCTAAAAATTGTGGATCCCCTAATTTTTTACGAACATCAATAATTAAATCATAATAATTTTTATTTAGTTTTTCCCAAAAATTTTAGTTTTCCCTAAAATTTAGTTCCCCCAGAGAAATGAGATCCCCAAAAATTTAAGTATTTTTGTTCCCCGTATAATTTAATTACCCGAAATAATTTAGTTCCCCGTTTGTTTTTTAAGTTCGCCCCAAAATTTAGTTCCTCCTAAATAAATTAGTTCACACAAAAGAATTTAGTTCCTAACATAGTATACATCGGTGTTGTCAAAGTTCTACCCTTCCCGCCACCATCTCCACTTCTTAAATGACTGCCGCTGACATTGTCATTTCCACTCACTAAAGCAAAATCATTACAGTCTAATCATCGCCACCAGCTATCTTCACATGTTGAACTTCAACTATTGTTGATAGCATCCTTGTCGGATAACCACCATTTGTTGAAGAACCACTATTGATGGCATCACTTTCAGATTGACACCATCCGTCGAACCATCACCGTCTCTGTGTATATACTCTTTTGGATATCATGATATATGTGTGGATCCATCGGAAGGTTGCAAATGCATTCCGTTGATTTGCAAATGCATTCCGTTGACTTGGATTTTGGTTGTTGTATTCTGGTGATTTGCAAATGCATTCCGTTGTTACCCCCCGGTCACCACCAATTAAGATCCGCGAGGAGGAACAAACCCAACGGGTGACATAAAGACGCAAAGAATTCTCTACAGCTGGAAAACTAACCAAGGACTAACACAACCCTGCATGCAAAGCCAAGCCATGTGCAAACATGCAGCAGCAAAAGACCGAGATACACATGTGACATATCAAGCATTTTATTTTAATTACGAACAGTATAACATTAACATAGTTGCCTAAGACTTGGCCACTCAACTTGGTGCACTTGCATCATAATAATCATCATCATGATGCTCAAATGCAATACACCAGCAAGTTCAACGCACGCAAAACCTTAACACATACTTTTGCCCAGACCTAAAGAATAAAATAACCAGCTAAAAGCCTTTTAGCTCCTCTTTGAACCATTTTCATTATAAAGCTCATCCAAATCAATCCAAATCCTTAATTCATACCTTTGCCCAGACCCAAAGAATAAAATAACCAGCTAAAAAAGCCTTTTAGCTCCTCTTAGAACCATTTTCATTATAAAGCCTTTTAGCTCCTCTTATGAATTTTTGACATAAAATACCCCTCCAAAAATTTAAATGAACAAAATGCATGATACTCTTTTCACACGAACGGCAAATTCAAGAGTTGTACAATCAAATGCACAAACTAACCATGATGTAAATAGATCCATACTTAGAATAAATATGCAATCAAGTTCATACATAATATAAACTCCCAGGCATCTACAAATAAACGACCAAAACCATACACACATCCAACAACATGAAAACCGCAAATAAATCCCCAATTTTTAATTTAAATTATTTCGCTTCATAAAATCAAACATTAGGAACATACCAATGTTCAATCCAAAGAACAAATCTTTTCGATCTTGTCAGCCTTCACGATGGGATTGGCCTTCTCGATCGCGTCTTTCACTTCCCTCCGGTAATCGATCGATCACGTCTTTCACTTCCCTCCGGTAATCGAACTCGCAGTTGTGCTCGTCGGAGTACCGATGCATCACGCAAGAGACCTGGCCCCATCTGCAACTAAAACCCATCAGCCCCACCTTCTTATTGCATAGCCAGCAGCGGCTCGCAGCCAGCTTCTTGGATTCGAGGAGCAGCAGCTTTGGTTTCAATTATTGAAATTTTTGCGACCAAGAAAGAATCTTTGTAGCATTTGGAGCAGAGATTTTTGGTGACCGAACTGTCGAAGAATCCGCAATTGTTTAAAGCAACTGCTCTCCTGATCTATTTCGTCTCACCTCATACGAATTTTCAACGACTTAGTCGTCCAACTCGAGTAGTTTAGAAGTTTAGAAGTTGTTGATCAAAATTGAATTTTGGATCGCTTCTTCGGAGGGTTGGATCTCTTTTTGGAGATTAAATTTGATATGCTTCATCTGCTACTACTGCTGGCTCTGATGAAGAGGCCAACGAAATAATTGGGGGAGTTGAAGAGGCCACGCTCGAGCCTCGAGCTGAGTTTTACGGGGAAGAGACATCAGTTTTCAATGTTTGCTTTTTCCCAAACTCATTTCCCCCAATATTCAAATCCAAAATCCAAAATCCAAAAGTTTCCCTCTCAAATTTTTTCACAAACTCTCATTTCAACCATCGATTCATCAAGATTAAATCCAGGCCGTCTTTTATCAACCAGTTTGTCCTAGTCAGCTTGTCCTAGTCAGCCCTAGGATTCAAAAATCGCTGTCAAATGTATAATAGATATATATATATATATACATACATATATATATATATATATATATATACATACATATATATATATATATATATATATATACATACATACATACATATATATATATATATATATACATACATACATACATATATATATATATATACATACATACATACATATATATATATATATATACATACATACATACATATATATATATATATACATACATATATATATATATATATATAAACCATATATCAAACCCCAAAACCCAAGAAAACAGCCAAAAGATCAATTTAGCAACGGCTAGAAACTGGGCGAAAACGACAGGAACAGTCGACTGATGATCATGAGACATTCGACTGATCAACGGCTAGAAAATAGCCAACGGTTATAATCAGAGCCAGGACAGTCGACTGATGAAGTCGATACAGTCGACTGTAAACAGGACATGCGCCTGTTAATCCTTCAGCAGGCGACTGCTGCAGGGGATGGAATAAAACAGAGAGCTGCACTCTTTCTCCAGATAAGCATACAGGCGACTGATGTCAATAATACAGTCGACTGTCTTATAGTCAGGCGACTGTAATACCTTCATCAGTCGACTGCTGTATAAGATGGAGAAAAGACAGAAAGATGCAGAGAATGCACTTACGCTACTCAGACGACTGTTGGCCAATTCCCAGGCGACTGTAAATCTATAGGCGACTGTAAACTGAGCAGCAGTCGACTGTGCGTAAAGCACAAGTTTGAGTCAATTGAAATGTTGACTTGAGCTGTGCATATCAGTCGACCGTAGAAGGATCGACAGGCGACTGGAAATCACCCAGTCGACTGTAAACCCTTCATCAGGCGACTGATGGAAAGCCAGAGACTTCAAATGAGTCTTTGGACAGAGTGAACCTAATTGTTTGGATTCTATGATAATCCTAAGGCTCACTAAGATGGTTAAATGCATATGCATGAATGAGTAAACCATCTAACAAGGCATTACATTAACCTAGACTCAAAAGAGAGAGAAATCAATAAAGTAAATATTACATGGATTACATTGCTTTCCTTAGAGTCTAAGTCTTCAATCTTAATGCCTTGATTGCTCTCCATCATCTCCAAGCTTTGGCACTCCTTGAGTCCAAGATTTGGCCCTTCTCCACTTGTTGTCCATCCTTGCACCAAGTGATTAGTCTCCAAGAAAGATATTCTAGGAAAGAAACTGTGAGACTACAACATGAGAGTCATTAGCAACAATATAATGTTGTGATCATCATCAAAATAAGATTGGTATGAAATACCAATACTCAACAGAACTCAGCCCCCTCATATATATAGGAACCCTATAGGAACTCTAAAAATCCAAGAAAACAACCAAAAACAAAAAGCTGCAACGACTAGCTTTTGGGCTGAAA
This sequence comes from Scilla litardierei, assembly GCA_030789695.1. NCBI lineage: Eukaryota > Viridiplantae > Streptophyta > Magnoliopsida > Asparagales > Asparagaceae > Scilla > Scilla litardierei. The sequence continues at coordinate 302,540,618 of CM061133.1, read as the reverse complement.
CGTCACCGACAGTCGACTGATGAACAAATGACAGTCGACAGTCCAACGGATAAATAAATCCCAACGGCTATAATCTGAGCCTCGACAGTCGACTGATGAAGACGATACAGTCGCCTGAAAACAGGACAGACGCCTGTTAAACCTTCAGCAGGCGACTGCTGCAAGGGATGGAATAAAACAGAGAGATGCATTCTTACTCCCAGTATGCATATAGGCGACTGATGAACAAGTGACAGTCGACTGTAAAATAGACATGTGACTGTTTATCCTTCATCAGTCGACTGCTGCAGGAGATGGAATAAAACAGAGAAGCAATATTCGCATTTGCGCCTTTCAGACGACTGTTGACCATTTCACAGGCGACTGTAAATACTTCATCAGTCGACTGATACGAAAATCTCAAGTAGAGTCAATAAAAATGTTGACTTGAGCAGTGCACCACAGTCGAATGTAGAAGGCTCGACATGCGACTGGAATTACCCAGTCGACTGTAAAACCTTCAGCAGGCGACTGTTGGAGAACAAGAGATTCCAATTGAGTCTTTTGGCAAGTTGAACCTATTAGGTTGGATTCTATGGTAATCCTAATGCTCACTAAGATGGTTAAATACATATGCAGGAATGAGTAGACAATCTATCAAGGCATTACATTAAACCTAGACCCACAAATGAGAAAAGCAATAAATGAAATAACACATGGATTACATTGCTTTCCTTAGAGTCTATGGCTTCAGTCTTGATGCCTTGATGCTCCACATCATCTCCAAGCTTTGGCACTCCTTGAGTCCAAGCTTTGGCCCTTCTCCACTTGTGTCCATCCTAACACCAAGTGTTTAGTCTCCAAAAATGATATTCTTGAAATGTTAACTATTAGACTAAAACAAGAGAGTCATTAGCAACAACATAATGTTGTGATCATCATCAAAATAACATTGATATGAAACATCAATACTCAACAGCGGCGTACCACTGGGGTAGCGGCGGGGCAACGGGGGCCGGTGGGCCGCTGCTCGGGCGTGGGGGTGTGTATGATGATATTTTATTTATTTATTTTTTTTTGAAGAACCCTCGATGGGGTTTTGCCGCCGTTCAGAATGGCGGCGTGCCACCGCCGCTAAGGGGGCGGCAGGGCGTCGATTTTTTGGGGGAGGGGGTGGTGATCGGCTGTGGCCGCTTCCCCCCAAGACCGGCGGAAAGGAGCCGTCGTCGTTTATCATTTAAAAAAAAATCCTTTTTTGTTGTTTCCTCGTTTGATCTTGGGAGATCTAAAGTATTGGCATCATGATCATGTTAAAAGTAAATTTAATCGTTCTCGATATACCTCAAAGATCGAGGAAGACGAGCACGTGGAGGTGGGTGACGTCTACGCACGATGGATTTTCTCCTTCATAGCTTTCGCAACGAACGTGCCTTTCAACTCAGGGAGAAGTTGATAACGTGTTATGAAACGTGTGACCTGAAAAAGACTAGGAATAAGAGAGTTTTTACATGGATATACGAGACAATCTTATTTTCTCATGCAGATTGTATAATTACAACATCTGGATTTATTTCTTATTATTAGTAGATTTTTCAATCACTAACATCATTATGCGGTGTATCTCGTATGGATTGATAACAATTTTGTTGAAGTAGGACCGAAGCGCTTCCTGCCTTTAAAAAAGAAAAAAGAAAGAGAAAAAGTAAACAAAAGAAAGAAGAGAGAGAAAGAGAAAGTTCGGCCGTGAGAGAGACTCCGTATTTTGCATCAGAAGAAAATAACAGAATATCATAGATTCCATAAAAAAGAGAGATGAAGAAATTTTCGGGAAAAAAACATTTCTCTAGCTTCCTTTCGACACTCCCAACGCGTTCGCTTTTCTCAGTGGCCCACACCATGATCCGCTGCATCCCTCTCAGGCACGTCTCGATATTTCAATTTCTTCTATTTTATTTCCGAATCGCTTGATGCCGTACTCTTTCTTTTCTTTTTTGTTTTTTATTTGTTGAAATTGAACGATTAATACTAGACGTAAGGAACCCTAATGACACATTCAGCGTCTCACCATCATAATTCCCAATTATAGTCTTGGTGAGTATAACCCTAATTCGACGACAATGGCATAATCGGGCTGGGATTTGTTTATAGAATATGGCTCTGTTTTACTTTTCTTCACAATTGAACTTTAAAGACACGGCTTTAATGAATAGCAACAGAAAAATTCAGCAAGATTGGATGTGTTGGGAAATTTCTTGTTGTTTGCTGAAGAATGTCAGCATCATATGTTTGGATTTGGAATTTTCAACATTTGAGTATTCATGAATTTATACTTTTTTTAAATACTTTGCTTCCAATTCCATGTGCTTTGTGCTATACTGAATGGGTAGCACGTGCAAGCAATCTTGGCCATTGGTGGTGCAACCCAAGAAAGAAAAAACAACGATATGGAGAAGAAAGGAGGAGGGACAAAAAGATATTAATAAGGCCTTTGCAGAACTAGTCAAACTCAAATCATTCTCGGTCACCTCATTTATGGCCTGTTTGATAATTACAAGGGGAGAGAGAAAGTAATAAGGAGAGAGAGTGCGCATTCACTGATTTGTTTGGCAATTTGACAAAGGGAATTGCTACGCCCACGTACCGTTTTGCTCTACACACAACTACGTCAACAAGTTTGCCATTCAAAATTTACATCGCTTATACACTCGTCGCGGTAGCGTTTGTGCGCGCTGAGCAAAACGGTACGTGTGCGTTTTTACCGACGAACTCCCCTTCTCTGACGTTTTCGCTGCCGACGAACTCCCCTGAGCAAAACCGCCGACGAACATGGGCAGCTTTCTGATCGTCGGAGTTCGTCGGAGGAGAGGGAACTAAGATCAGATTAACTCCGACGACCACTCGCTCTCCGTCGACGAACTCCGTCGACGAACTCCCGTACCGACGACGATGAGCAAAACCAAACTCCCCCGCCGACGAACTCGCCTCCTCTGACGAACTCCCCCCCTGACGATAAAGCAATTGGTTCAATTGAACGAAACCAATTCTGATGAACGTAAGTTGGTCCACCATAGCGGAGGGGGAGGGACGGCGGAGGGAAAATGAAGAGGGGTTGGGGAGTTCGGTGCGGGCGGGGGAGGTCGGTGGAGGGGTCTAGGTAGTTCGGCGGTTGGGGAGGAGGCGGTTGTGCGCGCTGAGCGGTTGTGCACGCTGAAGAGGGGATAGCGGTTGTACGCACTGAGCAAAACCGCTGGATGTCGTGAGTTTTTACTCACCACGTACAACCGGGGATATTTTCGTTATTTTTGAACACATGTGCGTTGTGAGCAATTCTCAATGACAAATTTGTAAATAATTGGAATCTTGGTTGTGCGCGGGAGTAAAACGGTATGTGCGCGTAGAATCCCCCTTTGACAAATGTTAGACATTGAGCTTACACTTTCTATTTAGTGTTGGATTTTTACATGTTTTACTTTGTCCCAGAACCTCAAAAGTCATTTAGAAAGCGAAAAACTGTGTCATTGACTACAAATATAAATGTCTTATATTATCCTTTTAACCATAACATAAGCAAAAGAATTGTTATTGTCTTTGGTCACTTTGTCATCAGCTTAACTTTTGAATTATTTATTTGTGAGAAAAAGAAGCAGATTTTTATATTCTTCACTGCCTTCTTTCTCTCTTACTTTCTAACTTTTTTTATTTTGTTTATTTATTTTGTTACTTCCTCCCTTTCTGTGATATTTTTGATTGCCAAATGTGCTGGGTAAGTGTATGGCGACAAGAAAGTGAGAGAGATAGTAAGAAAGCAGAGCAAGCATCTTCATTTCCTGGGTTTTCAACTTGACAAAAAGTAGAAAGTGACACACTCCATGCAAGATCTCACAAAAACCTTGAAAGTCTATTAGTAAGTGGAAAAGTGTGTCATTAATTAGAATATTAAAAGTCCATCTTCTCAAATATAAACAATTGATAGAAATGTTACTTTTTTTGTTACGTTAGCACCAATACAACTTTTCAAGCAATACTTCAGCTACATGTTTGGGATCTACACATTTACCTACATGATAGATATGCAAGTTGGTCTTGCCACATTAAATGGAAACATGAGACCCACATGCATATCTCTTGTGTAGGTAAGTGTGTGGTTCCCAAGCATGCAAGTATTTCTCTTTCTTGTTACCTACTCAAGAGATATGCTTGTATATATTGCAAATAACTTCTTAGATTCTTACTTTATTTTTTACTATTTTCTTCACCTTTTCACTTTTTATTCTCTTTGTAATTCCCAAACAGATCCATGTTTCGATGAATTTTAGGTTTTACAATTCAAAGGTAAAATCAAATAATAATGATTAACCAACCTAATAGTAAAATCAAATAATAATGATTAACTAACCTAATCGCAAATAACTAACTAATTAACTAACTTTCTAGTTAGTGTTGAGATTTTAAAGTTCCAGCAAATCAAGAATTTAGTTTTTAAACTGCAACTAAACAAAAGAAAAGTAATCCGATTTTGAATTAAAGACAGACTCCTAATTAATCAAGCTAACTAATAGTTAACTATAAACAAATTCCTACTAGCTAAAACACAATTCAAACTGTGCAAATCTTGTCCTTGAGGTTTCTCTTGTAGCTTTCTACTTTCATACTCCATTTGAGGACCTACACAACTTGATGACGAAGGCCAATGAATAATTTTAAGACGTCGAGATGATCTTGATGGAACTGTGACAATATTAATGGTTTAGTAGTAGGGACAACTAAGCCATGCATGTGTCTACAAATAGACAAGATTTGTGTCTGAAATTACGAACTCTGTGCGTAAATGATTTACAAATACCGGAGGTGAGTTAGATATTGAGAAGGACGTTACTGAAAGTTGCATTGTTTCATTTTGTGATCCTCCTTTGACCCATGTTGACTTGTAATAGATTAAATAGCTTGAATGAGTGTTATTGAATAGATGCAATGGTTGGAATAAAGAGATTTGCTTGGCAATTGCTCCAGGATGGTGGTGATAGCTAGAGCACTCAGTGATGAGATGGTGATAGAAGATACATTATTGGTAAGAGTCAGAATTGAAGATGATGACGATGATGGGCCAGGGCAAGGGTTGGCAATGTTGATCTTCCCTTAGTATTTTGTTGTTTGACCCTTAGTATCAATCTTGGACATTGATTGTTATGTCTATTAAAATGTATATCTCTAAAACCAATTGAGTTAGGCTATCCAACTGAGGTTGGATATTTGATTTGTGCTTTTTGGACTAAGAAGGCATCTTGTCATATGGGAAGTGGTTATGTGCACGCTCTTAATGCAATATTTGAATGTGAACAGTCGGTGCTAGTCATAGTAAATGTCATGCAAGGCTAAATAATGCAAGCAAATACGATGAGTTCATTTTTAAAAAAAATGTATTTTAACGAAAATCCGGATAGCTAATAGAAAATGGAGTAAATCAAATTTCTAATGTGATTCTAAGCCTTCTAATGCCAAATCCTAAGCTTAAGCCAACTCCTTAGCTTATGTTTGGATACCAAGTTTGTGCATCTAGTTAGAAAAATGAAAGAATAGATAAGAGAGGAGGGGAAAAGATATAACTGCACTATATCAAACTCATAAGATTCTGATTCACTGCTTTTGTATCTTAGAATTTTGGCTTCAAATAGGCTTTACAATTAGAAGATAGGATCAAATCAAAACAATTCAATGAACACAACTAATCAAATCTCTAATAACTAATAACTTAATAATGTTGGAATTTTAAAATTCCAACAAATTCAGAATTCTGTTTTGAAACTGAAATTCTAAATAGAAAATAAATTATATTTTAAATAAAATATAGATGCCTAATCTATACACACTAACTAAAGTTAGAAATTTCTGAATTAATTGGTTTATTTATAAGAGATCAATTTCATGTTTTATATGGAAAGTTTTTTTTCGTGTGGGAAAGAACATTAAAAGGTAAGTAGTAATATAGAAATATTGGTACCATTCAAATGTTTGGAATAAATAAGGAAAGGAAAGGGGCTTATGATGCGGGGCATGACAAGGGGTGCATTGATGCTTTAGTCCCATTACTAAGTGCCCTTAGCAATAATTGCATAAAAATTGTCATGAGTTACGCTAGCACGGGCCAAGTATTCAATGCCAACTTTGTTTCCAAAGTAATAATCTTATTTAAAAGAACTTACTAGTTTTCATATGAAAGGATATGACCATTGTCAATAGGCATAACCATTTGGAAATGGTATTACCATTGCCAACAATTATAATTTTTTTTTGGAAAACAACTGTTGGAACCAATTAGTTGCATTCTAAACCTATTCAAAATATGTAATAAGTTCTTTCTTTTTCCTAAAACTTCCATTCTAGAATTTTGTTTCTCAAATCACTCAGCGTTGGTGTAAGTGTTAATAACTTAGATCTCAACCAACTTTTAACACAAATTATAACATGCCTAAATTATCTTGGAAGGCAAATTATTGATGCCCTTTGCAATATTAGGAGCACATATTGTCTTGGGAAAAATGAAAAAAATATTATCTTGAGAATGTAGAAGATCTAAGTTTCTCGACTGAAGTGTATTAATATGCCATCTTTTTTAGCATTAAATTAACCCAATCTTTTTGACAACTAGTAGTTAATTCCACTCCAAACAAATTCTTAAGAGCTAGAATAGAATCCTAACTAATTTTCAATTCCATTATTTTGCATATGAGATTGTGAGTTCTTCTACCATTCGAGATGATCAATTAACGAAATAATATTAGACCTCTTCTTCTTGGCTCTTTTGCTGGCTTGGAAATAGCTTGATGCATTTGAGTCCTGTCCAATTATTGGTATTTGACACTGGACGGAAGATGGAAATTATGGTAGGAAAATTGGGAAAGAAGAAACTAGGGATTTGATAGGATTGTAGGCTTCTCACCATGAGATTATAATGATAATCGATTCCAACGCATTGCACATAGAGATTCTTCAGACCTCATGTTGAGGCAACCGAGCACACTTTCGTGCCTCGTACGCTTAAGATTTTAAGTGGATGCAAATAAAGTTTACAAACTTTAAATTTGTCTATTAAATAACTCATCATAAAAAGTTTACATGGTCATATATGTAATGTAGGTAAAATAAAGACTAATTTGATTCATACTCAAACTTCTAAATAGTCTCAAATGAAGAATCCTGAAGAAAATAAAAGAATTTTTTGAACATAAAACGAAAAAAAGACTCAATTTTTTAAATAAGAAATTATACAAAGACTCAAATAGCTAAATTTAAAAGGACTCAAATAAACTTAGTGAAAAAAAGACTCAAATACCAAAATATCACTTTGAATCCAATTTGGATTCTCATCAGTATTCTAATCATGTGATATGATATCAATGCATTGGTATTATAACCATATTTGTTTGCATAAATAAGTGTTGAATTCATTGAAGACATTCACTTTTATTATCTATTTTCTGATTCTTGACATGCCTATGTGTTCACTTCTTAGTGTTTGTTTTCAAATGAAACTTTGGGCTTGCTTTTCATAAACAAATCATGGACTTTCAGCAAGGACCCATGCATTAAGTAATCGAGTATTTTGCTCCATCATTTGGCATTACCGAGAGGTTGCCACATGTTTGAAGTTATCCGGATTTTTCTTGGTCATGTTGCATGAAATTTGCTTCCAACTCCGTGTTGATTTCAATTTGGCAATACATGCAAAATTCTAGCTAATTTGAACTGTAATGACCCCATAATCTGATATCAACATAATAGGGGATCACTGGTTGATAATGCAAAAAAGCTAACAAAATCTGACAATTTCAAACCATGATGTTCAATTGACTAACATAATTCTCTCCATTTCATTAAAAGAAAAATGATCCAATGCTACAATATTATGTTCTCAACCTTCAACTATATAATTCTTTCAAAACACATAAAAAATTGTATAAAATACACGGACACCTCAAATCATGTTTTGCTTAAACGATATAAAGTAAATCCTTAAAGTTTCTTTTGTGCATCTTATGAAAATTGATACCAATACCACCTATCAATTGATAAAAATGATTTGGGTTGAGATAACAACTCATCGAGTAGAAGGAATCAAGCCCAACCATCTACTTGCAGAACAAAAAATATATAAGACGTGAAAATTGATGTTGCAGTGCGTAGTTGGACCTGGGTGAACTTCCTTCGACTTGTCGTTGGATAGTATCTGCATACCACAACATCTAAGAGAGCTAGATGAACCTTGGTGGGGTATGATTTTGACTCATCTGACGCTCAAATGAGAATCTAAGAGAGGATATATGAACTTATGGAATATACAAGTAAAGGGAGAGTTTGAGAACGAGAATAAGCTCACTTCCTCCTAAAAAGGAGGGCTATATATAAAATTTTGAAGGGATATCTTAGTGATTCAATTTCATACATGGGCCCTCCGTCTTCTTGGTTAGGCCCACTAGGGCTTGTAATACTTGATGGGGTTTTGGACCCTTAATTGTTGTGGGCATACACGTTACTCATTGGGTGATATATCACCACTAGTCCCCTTCGGTCCAATCCTAATAAGTTTATAATTGGATTAATCGATGATTCTGTGTTCTTCTATAATCCTTTTTTTGAGCAGGCACCCTTTGTAATCTTTTGGTGATAGGATATGAATTCTTCGTAATCATATTTTCATACAAGAAGTCCTCTTAGCATCTTCGTATTTGAGTAGGAGTCCCCATTTATAATTGGATATATCACCACTAGGACTTGTAATACTTGATGGGGTTTTGGACCCTTAATTGTTGTGGGCATACACGCTACTCATTGGGTGATATATCACTACTAGTCCCCTTCGGTCCAATCATAATTAGTTTATAATTGGATTAATCGATGATTTTGTGTTCTTTTATACTCCTTTTTTTTAGCAGGCACCCTTTGTAATCTTTTGGTGATAGGATATGAATTCTTCGTAATCATATTTTCATACAAGAAGTCCTTTTAGCATCTTCGTATTTGAGTAGGAGTCCCCATTGATCATGAATTCATAGGAAAATAATCTCCTTGCATGCTAATAGGGGCCTAATCTTTGACCATAGGTTTATTTGGTAACACTTAATTTCTTACCATTTGATCACAAACCAAATATTTGACTACACACTTATTAGGAAACTCAACATAGGTTGTCAAACACGAGTGGTATTCTTGTTACCAATGATTTTTATTTTTTACCCTCCATAAATAAGTTCTCATTGCTTTTTTCTCCATGCATCATATAAATTAGTAGAGTTTTTTTTCTTGAAGTCAAGATGGTGGATGGTAGATGCAAGCAATGTGGGTGCATGTCAACGGCCGCTCGATTCCTCACGATTGTTGTGATGGCTCTCCTGGTTCCAAGTGTTATGGATGTCCACCCGTATGTGGAGATTTGAATAGGAGAAGCAGAATAGTTCCTCGAAGCCAAGTAGGTAAGATTATAAGGAGAAGCGTCGATGCCTAGTTCGTTGCAGAAAGATAATGCATAATCAAACTGAGGAGTATGTACATTCCATCATGGTTCATGATGTGGAGCATGACCATCATCAAATTTCTCTCCATCATGCTACCCATCACATGTGACCATCTTTATCAAGGAAACACTAGGAGCCCATTGAACTCAGAATCATGGGAACCGAGGCATAAGATTGATATGAGGCGATGTCGCGCACACCCATTGTTCGGACAAAGGCATCCCCACTCTCTTCACGTAGGTGACGGGTACCATGCCTCACCACATGGTGGGGGGCCAGGGCACCCCCGTTGCCCACTGTGTGGGGGCCAGCGTACCCCCACCTCGCCACTTGGTCGGGGCCAGGGTACTCGATCACCACTATATTTGGGGTTGGGGTACCCCTACTTCTCACCCATTTGGGGGTCATAGTATCCGATCACCACTGTATTTGGGGTTGGGGTACCCCTGCTCCTTATCCATTTGGGGTCATAGTACCCCCTTCCCACCCAGTTTGGGACAAGTTGGTTATGCAAAGAGGTCGTTAGGTGCGCGTTTTTACGATAGAGATTAGGGGGTCGGGAGTTGAGCATGCAACCACATTTGTTGTCCAAGAGCCTCGTGGGGGGCCAGGGTACCTATCATTCAAACCCCGGAGTGGCAGGGTACATTACCTACCTTGGGGGTCGGGTACCCCTCCCCATCTCACTCACTGTGGGGCGGGGGTCGGGAGTTGGGGAAGACAATATGAGAGAGAGAGAGAGAGAGAGAGAGATGACATCTGGAAGAGTACTTGGTTTCGAGTGAAAATCAAGGTGAAAAAACATGGGCAGGACCAAGGAGGAATGGCGCATTGGAGCTGAAGCGTGCTTAAGGGAACGAGACGACAAGCATAAGTCGAATGCAAGTGTAGAAGATGCTAGATGGATCACTGCATGAAGCAATGGCAAATGGCGTTACTAATACTATTGAGTCAAACCAAGGAGGTATGGATAGAGATAGCACAATTGTATGGGTGTGCGGGTCCGGGTACCCTGTTTTTTTTCATGTTACCCGGACCCTACCCGGTAAGGGACCGGTTCCTAACATTTGGACCCGGAACCTACCCAGTTGAACCCTATACCCGGACCCTATGGTTCCGGGTAGGTTCCGGGTACACTGTAAAAAAAATTCTAATTTGTGAGGTATTACGAACAATGATTTCCAAATGATCTGTGCATGACAATTACCTCAAATACGCATGAATAAAAATCAATCTGGAAGTAAAATATTGTTTCTAGTCTCTTTCTACAGTGATAAATGCATACTGACCAGTCATTTCTACTAGATAAAGCTAGACATATGGAAGAATGATTCACGTTTACCTCTACTGCTCTTTTGAACGCATAAGAGAACAATATGATCTTTAATTCAAATGCATTGTTTAATGAACTTACACGTTGCTCAAAACTTCAGGATGCAAGTTGTACTCACTAATATTATAAGTTCAAATTAGATACAGTCAGGGTGGATCACTCTTATATATTTTAATCCTTAATATTATAATATATCAAAATTTATATATATATATAAAATATCGGTTCCGGTTCTGGGTACCCGTTTTCTATAGACGGGAACCGGACCCGGACCCGATACCCGTCGGTTCCAAATTTTCCGACCCGGAACCTACCCGGAACTGATAACTATCTACCCAGAACCTACCCGTTAGGGTAGGTTCCGATCGGGTATCTGGGTACCCTATACCCGTGCACACCCCTACACAATTGCTCCAGTCAGTGACCAATCAACGTAAAGTTACGAGCGAGTATCTTCTGACAAGATGTATTTACATCATATATTGTTTTTGGCGATTTACACCCATCATGCGTTTGGATGATATTGTTGGAGATTACGTAACAACCTATTGAAGCTTCATAATAGCGATGGAAGTTCATCTTTCGTTTTTCCAATAATGAGGACTTTCTGGTGACACGAGGGAAAACGAGACATGCTTTCAGGATAAGTTTTTTACCAACGGTTTGAGCCTACCCCAACCACATGAGGTCGAGGAGTTGCTGCGATATTATAAATGCACACTTTACACGACTAATATTATGCTTTGTGCTACCGTATCTTGCTCATAAGATAACTTAGTCAGGCTCTTTGAAGCTTTCTACACTATTCGAGTAGCTCTGGAAAGATTTTTTGACTTCTTCACAGCAAAGTATGTTAGGCCAAAATTTATCACGGGCCTCTCAGAGGCCAATGCAAATAATGGATGGAAGACAAGATTCTTTTTTGTAAAGAAGTGAGGGGAGGGTTTATGGGATATCCACACAAGGTGGTGTGCTTATTATTGTATGGATGCCACACCGATGCACAACACGATCCATCCCGTGAAGACTCACTGAAGATTGTTGGATTCATAATGTCAACCCCAAAATGGTTTACGGCCCCATAATTGCTTAGGAAGAAAGTTCTTTTCCCATTTAAAGTAAATGTTGTACTTAACATATGGAAAGGTACTACAGAGGCTGGAGCGATAAATAAGCTTAAACTCATTATGGTTGGGCGCACATTGAAAAAAGGTTGCAAAGGGAAAAGTTGCCAGAAAATGCAACAGAGGAAACATCATCTAAGCATGCATCATAAGTACCGGGTCGCCTCCTAAAGAACTTAAAGAAACACCCTAGCCCACAATGGTGTATGTCTGAAGTGATGTCTTCTCCAAGGGATGATATGAAGGTTGGCAACACGATGGAGGATGAAGCAAATCAATCTGAGCAAGAAATAGGGTTGACACCGCAAGTAGCGTGGTCCCTTAACCCTGATGGCAGATATACCATACAAAAGGTTTTGAGATACTTCGAGGGCTCTGGGTTCCTTGGACTCGCGAGGTTTACAAGGAGGCATCGTAAGGGAAAAATCTGTAGACTGTATTAATGTTGAGCAGTTATCACTGGCTACTAAAGTTAATATGATGCATTTGTATATGATACATTAGGTATGTTATATGAAACTAGGATTATATTTCAAAACTCATAAATTGACTACTTTCAAACATAGCCCTTAGCAAAGCCCCTAAAAATCCTAAGTACTCAGGTCGTATGCTTCCTTAGACTAGTGTGTTGTCCGAATATATGATACACTACAAATCACGAACCGCTATTAAAGCACATATACTCACCGATTTTTGGCTAGAGAACTCAATCGGAGAGAAGGAATTACGCGAGGTATTGCAGCTTATGGTCTACCAAAATAAAAGCTAAGGTGAAAATGTACATGGACGGAGCCTCAAATCGTAGCGGGGCAGCAGCTAGAGTTATGGTGTACAATCCCGAAGAGCTCGAGCAAAGCTAGCCTTAAAACTAAACTTGAATAACACAAACAATGGGACAGAATATGAAGCTGTTGTCGCTCATTTATATTAACTGGTGTCATGGGAACCGATGTACTAGCTAATATAAATGAGCGACAACAGCTTCATATTCTGTCCCATTGTTTGTGTTATTCAAGTTTAGTTTTAAGGCTAGCTTTGCTCGAGCTCTTCGGGACTGTACACCATTACTCTAGCTGCTGGCCTGCTACGATTTGAGGACCGTCCATGTACATTTTCACCTTAGCTTTTATTTTGGTAGACCATTAAGCTGCAATACCTCGCGTAATTCCTTCTCTCTGATTGAGTTCTCTAGCAAAAAATCGGTGAGTATATGTGCTTTAATAGCTGTTCGTGATTTGTAGTGTATCATATATTTGGACAACACACTAGTGTAAGGAAGCATACGACCTGAGTACTTAGGGTTTTTAGGGGCTTTGCTAAGGGCTATGTTTGAAAGTAGTCACTTTATGAGTTTTGAAATATAATCCTAGTTTCCCTACGGTAATGATTACGATATATACTGTATTTTTAACGAGTGAGTTATTTAACTTGTTGTCCTTTAATACTTTGCTGATAAAGTATACCAGTTGATGCATGCCTCACTCTTCCCTTACCTGGATGGAATTGATTGCTTCCTTGACGACAGCCCAATATATGAAAAGAAATTCACCATTAACTGGCCGCATTAAGAATAAAAGATGGCCAATACACTACTTTAATTCAGCAAATATCTTACTGCATTCTTCCAACCATTCGATATCTCACTGCATAGATACATCATATGAATTTAAAGAATGAGGTGTTTTCGTTGTATACCTAGATAAAAACCTATGCAGTGTCGTTAACCACCCAGTCAAGCATTGAGTGTCTTTAACTATTCGTAGTTCTTCTCGGTTTATGATTGAGTTTATACTCTTCGAGTTGGTTTTAATTCCTCGTTTAGTGATCATGAAACCAATGGACTTTTCTGATGTGACATCGAATGCACATTTATCTGGATTCAGCTTTATTTGTTATCTAGAGAGAACACTAAATGTCTCGGACAAATCTTCCATTGGCGTGGGTGCCTTCTTTGATATAACCAACATATTGTCTATTATACATCAATGTTTCTTTTGATCGCGGGTTGGAATATCTTGTCATCAGTCACTGGTTCATTACAACTACATTCTTCAGACAAAATGGTATGATTTTATACCAATAAGTTTCTAGACATGTAATACACAAGATTTTCTCCTTGTCAATTGGTTGCATCCTAATGTGATTGTAATCAGAGAAAGCATTCATGAAACTAAGCATCTCGTACCCAAATGACCTATCCGCTATTTGATCCATGATCAGAAAGGGAAAGGAGTCCTTTGGGTAAGTTTTGTTCAAGTTGGTGAAGTTTTCACATATTCGCTATTTACGATTTACCTTTGGTACTATGACGGTGTTTGACAAGCATTTAGGGTATGCTACATCTCGAACAAAACCTATGATTATCAACTTTTCGATCTCCTCGTTTGTAGCTTATTTTCTTCGATGCTTATATTTCTTCGTTTTTAATTAACCAGTTGAAAAATGGGTCAACATTCAATTCATTTATGGTTATCATGTGAGCGACTCCAGGTATATCCTTTGGCGACGGGGCAAATTGCAAATATGTCTGCATTCCTTTTCAGGAAGAGGATGAGTTGCTCTCTCTGTGTTGGTGCGACGAGTGTTTCAACTTTTGTAATCTAATCTGTTGAATCCTGTCAAACTATGAAAAAGAGGCCAAGCCGATTTCCCTGGAACTATCTTAGTGGGTGAGTTAGCGCTTAGAGGGACCTAGATCATTTTCAATGATGATCTTCATTGCTTTTGATAACCCACTTTCACATTTAAAGACTTGATAGTATAAGTCTGAGCTTCATCCATCTGTCTTATGTAAGCCTGGTAGTACTTTTTAAACTATTTCCTGCCCACTCTGAGCTTATCCTAGTTCGTTTGGGATCTGAAACTTGACTGCTTGGTAATATGGGGAGACAACTGTTAAGCCCATGAGAGAAGGTCATCTCAGGATGACGTCATATACTGATGATGCATCAACAATAATGAAGTCAAGGTCTGCCTGATTCATTCACTCAGGATCATCACCCATCATGAAAAGGTTATTTCTTCCTATAACGAGGTTGCTATCATGTGAATCCAGTAAACAGGTTGTTGCACCATCTTAATTGCTTGTTGTTAATCCTAAGTTTGCCAAAGCAATCAATGAATACGATATCAGCCAAGCTACCTGTATCAATCAAATAAGATGTGATGCACATATAGTCTGTCACTTAAGCTTTGATGACCATCAAATTGTTACACACCACATTAAGCCCCTCCAGATCTTTATACGAGGAGATGTGTTAAGCATAATCATTGGAAAATGTGAGGAGGTTGATATTGCTAACACATGTTCACCGGCCGTCATGACCTCCTGTGATTACGTGTATTACCTTCGCTTCTTCTGAACTCCGATCCTTATAACGACGTGGATTATGCCTTTTGCCTGTTGATTTTTGTTTCTTTATTAATGCAATTGGTCTCTTCTTACCTATACCTCGATGTTTTGTTTAAATTTTGCACACTTTTTAGTTGTATGCTTGCGGTTTCTATAATGCTTATAGTACTTTTTGTTTTTTTCTCTTGTTCTTTCTGCTTATGTGGTGGTGATTAACGCAAGAGTCCATTGTATTGCACCTACATCAAGATTTGAGCTTTAGGGACATTGAGAGGAGTAACATGTTTGAAGCGACATGGAGTGGGCGCACGTTCCTATTTCTTTTATCTTCCTAGTTACCTTTCTAATGGTCAAATAACAATGTTCATCTTTCTTCTTTCCTTTATTGCTTGAGACTCCAAGCTCCTCGGCGTTTATGTATACTTTTGAGATAGTCATCAATTCACCCTAACTCTTAGGTGTATTGGTAACAGGGTGATATTTGAGATCCAAGTTTGTAGTCCCATTCATTAGAGCCAACGTAGCAATAACCAAATTCACATCCTTCATGTCCAGCATGTCATTACTAAATCCCTTAATGTACTTACACTAACTCATACTCTCCTTGCTATATGCTCATAAGGTAGATTGATTAGAGCTTTCATTTCCTAGATGTGATGAACTGTTGAGTAAAAGATCTCGGTGCGTTCATGGAAACTAAGGATGCTTCCTGGTTTAAGAGTTTCTAGTTAGTCTTGCGTAGCTTTAAGCAATGTGTTTGAGAATGCTTAATGCTGTATGGCATCATTGAGACCATGGAACTGCAGGATATCACGATACCAATGCACATGTTGTACATTATCACTGTTACTATCATATTCTCTAATCTTCATGAGGTGAAAATCTTTTGGCAAGGGACTTCCAATACATCCCTCATGAATAGAGCTCACGGAGCTTGTTGCCAAGATCATCAGGTTTCTTCTTTCCTTTCCCCATTTCATCTAGCCTATCGTGAAGTAAGTTCAACCAGGCATCATGCCGTTTTACATCAGAATAGTGGATGGTCCAGTTGCTCAGTTCGATACATGTGGATGGACACATTATAAGGGCTTCTACTCCTAAGTTATTAGGTGTCGGGTTGCCAACTGGATGTTAGTTTTTGATGGTATGAGTATTTGTAGCATAGTGCGAACATGCCTCCTGTGAGGTGAAAATCAGATTTTTCTGTTGTTGGGTACCTTGTTGGGTATTATGATGTGCCTTCTAGTGTAGTACTTAGAGAAGTTGTACATGTAGCGTAGGAAATTATCTCGGTACCTGTCCTTGTAATGTGTTGAATACTTCCATTGTTATGCAACCAAGAGGCATGGGTGGCGATGGATGGGTTGACGGAGCACTTTGCTCGTCCATATTCTCCTCTAGGGTTGTGGCTGACATGCTCTTTTCCCTTTGCATGAGCCATTCCATGGGAATTGTGTGATATTTATGGTGACGTCGAGTCTCCATATACGTCGGTAATGATGTTGTAATGTCCAGTTGGATCAAAAAGAACTTTCCCTTGACATATTGTCATGTGATATGCATATCACAATAACAAAGAGCGTTAGTGAGTCGAACCCTGTCAAGGTATCGGTTTTGATTCCTGTGACGTTTAAATAAGAACATGAAAGAGGACATGAAATATGCAAGTAAAAAACAGAAAGTAAAGAACAGAAAGAGTTTGAGAATGAGAATGAGCGTACCTCCTTCAAAAGGGAGGGATATATATATATATATATATTGGAAAGTTAGTTTGCTTCTTTATTGAGACTGTACATAGTGATACAACCTAAAGTAGCCTTGAGGAATCAATAGAGGGAGGATAGGGCACAAGCGCCGTCACTCTATATTATTAAGTCCTCAGACTAAGAATACTATACAGCACAAATCAACCAAAAAAGAGCCTCAAATGGAAGTCATCCAGCAGATGTAATACTCCAATTGGACAAAACCGCACTCTCATCTTCCGTTGCTGGTTCATAGTTCCTCATCAGTATTCTGATATCAGCCATAATCTCCTCAAAAATAAATGTTGCACATTTTCCCTTTTCCTCAAAAATCCGTCTGTTTCGCTCCCTCCAAATATGCCAGACTGATGTCGCCAGTACATTCTTCGCTAGGATGCTAAGCACGTCTTTCCCCCCCATAATGTTGAAGGAAAAAGTCCCCCACCGCCATCAATGCAGGATTAATATGTTGTGTAATATGCATCTTGAGCAGAGCACGTTGGAGAATGTAACTGGAGTACTTGCACTCAAAGAATATGTGTCCAATAGTCTCATCCAATCTCGCATCACATAAGACGCAAGAAGCTGGTGAATTAAGTCCCCACTGCCGGATTTTATCCCGAGTAAGAAGCTTTCCCCTGAATGCATGTAGTAAAGTCATGGAGAATTTGGGGATGTGGTTAGAATACCAAACCAGTTTTTGGAATTGGAAGGCCGGCCTATGCTTCCGTATACCATCCCAAGCCTGCCGAAACTGAAAATCATCTCCAGGAGCCCATGACCAGCTGTCCCGCCCAGCTTGGAGCCGCAACTTACACAGCCAAGGTTTGAATTGGGTTAAAGCAGGATCTTCAACCCATCTTCCAGCCGCATCCCAGTAATCACATACTTTCTTCATCGTTGAATCCGCAGGGACATCATCAAGGAGGTTGAGGGGTCCACATTCAAGCCAATTATCCTGCCAGAATAAAGTAGTTCTCCCGTCTTTAACCTTCTTCTTAATTAATTTTTGGGAGGCACTTCTACTGTTTAGCATATGTTTCCAAGTGCCAGATTGCATTACGTGCTTCTTAGCTGCAAAGAAAGCATCCGTGCTTATATATTGCCTCTTCATATGATTTGCCCATAATCCTCCAGAAGTAAGAAATCTCCAGGTGCGTTTAATATTTGCCGCAATATTTAAATCTTCTAGTAATCTGATGCCGACCCCTCCCTCATTTTTAGGGGTACACATATCTTCCCAGCTCCATGCTCTAGAGTTACCCAAAATGAATCTACGACACATTGCAGTGATAGTCCGTAGCGTAGTGGCAGGTATGTGGAAAGCTTGCATCCAAAAAACGATCATTCCATAGATGACCGATCTAACTAGCTCAACCCTTCCAGCAATAGATAATAAGGATGACGACCAACCCATCAATCTCTTCTTGCATTTGTCAATCAATCTGCTGTACATAGGCGTCTTTGGATATTTAGAAGATAAAGGGAGTCCAAGATATGTGGTTAAGGTGGTGACTAATTTGATGCCCAAGTAATCTGCCAAATAAGTCTTATTTTTTGCCCCTTTGCTGAACAAGCCTGCGCATTTGTCCCACTTAACCTGAAGTCCCGAATAAGCCCCAAATTCTGCCAGTAAATTCTTTATCCCATCAAATGATCTTGTATTGGCACGGCAAAATACAAGCAGATCATCTGCAAAAAGTAGGTGAGAAATATTTCCGGAGCGCCTCATAGGTTGGATAGAGTGGGTGTTGATATATTTTGCAAAGAGAATAGAGAAGGCCTCCATAATAATAACAAATAGATAAGGGGAAAGAGGGTCACCTTGTCTAATACCTCTATTACCTGTAAAATATCCTGCAGGAGCCCCATTTACCATCACCGAAAAAGTTGGAGTAGATATACATTCTCTAATCCAACCTATGAAAATAATTGGAAACCTCATCTGATGCATCAAATAGCAGATAAATTCACGATTCACGCTATCGAATGCTTTTCTCAAATCAAGCTTGAGGCAGGCCCTACTCCCCATAGGGTTACTAAAATCTCTGATCTGCTCATGGGCAATGAGGCTGCAGTCCGATAGGAGTCTTCCTTTTAAGAAAGCTGCTTGATTTGGGGAGATCGGCTCATGGATTACAGTCCTAATCCTGTTACAGATTACTTTACTAATAATCTTGTAAAGCACATTGCAGCACGCAATGGGTCTGTAATCATTCAAATTGGTAGCATTGGAGCTCTTAGGCACCAGGGTGAGGTGTGTATGATTAATTTGTCTCAATAATCTGCATGAGCTAAAAAAAGATTTCACAGAAGTAGTTACCTCTTTTCCAAGGAGGTCCCAGTTATGTTGGAAGAAATACCCATTATAGCCATCAGGTCCAGGGGCTTTATCAGGACCAATTTGAAACATAGCCGCCTTAATCTCTTCATTCGTCACCCTTCTGCTAAGCCAATTACCAGCATCATTTGTAAGAATGCGTTTAGGAACCAACTTGGGAAATTGGGTCATGTAGTCACTCTGGGAATAGAGATTTTCATAAAAAGCAGGTGCATCAGTTTTCAGCAACTCATAGCATCTATTTTGACATCCATTGGCGTCTACAAGATGGTTCAAATTATTATGACAGCCTCGCTTTCATTGCCGTGTAGAAAAATTTTGTGTTGCTGTCCCCCAACCTCAACCAATCTTGACGACTTTTTTGCTTGTACATGTCCTCTTCTAAGCTCATTGCATTTGCCAAATTCTTTATAAGTTGCTGTTCTCTAACCTGGAGGGGAATATCAGTATGAATCACGGGGGACATTCGGATTTCTTCAAGCTCCCTGCGAATCTTAGAAACCTACTTTGCCGCATGATGTTCTCCAGCCCAGACACGAAGCTTGGCTTTGAGATGTTTTAATTTCTGTGATAAACAATACATTGGAGTGCCCACAGTTTGATATTCCCTGCTCTCTTCCACGAGTTCTTTGAACCCCGCACATCTAGTCCAGTAATTATAAAACTTGAATGGCTTAGGTTCAGAAGTTACCTCAGGATGGAGACGAACAAGCATGGCCGAATGGTCACTAGAGTGGGGGTCCTGATAAATAAAATATGATTCCGCAAGCAATTTAATCCAATCTGCGTTGCAAAAAACTCTATCAAGCTGAGCAGCGATGCGCATTCCTCCCACACGGGTATTACACCAGCTCAGATTTGAACCAGTGCTCTTCAGCTCTTGGAGATGGCAGTCTTCAATGCAGTAATTAAAATCCCTTAACATGCTCTCATTAAGTTTACGCCCTCCGACTTTGTCCTTGGAGAAAAGCACACTGTTAAAATCACCACCCACCAACCATGCTTCCCTATCCACAGTCAAGGCACCCTTCTTCAAACTTTCCCAAAGCCCCTTCCGTTCGGCGATAGTGTTGCGGGCATAGATCCCAGTGATGGCGCAACTAAAACCCCCTGTATTATTGCAGCGGATAGTGATGTGTTGATCCGAGCTAGAAATCAGAGTAGTGCCCCATACCATTTGGTCAAAACACATAATAATCCTCCCCCCTTAGCCAAAGATATATTGTCATACACAACCCATTCTTTAGGTAAAACAGGGTTTTTGTTGATAATAGTGGACTTAAGCTTAGTCTCAAGCAGGATCATTGCTGAGGGCTTTGTAGCAATAATCCTATCCCGCAGATCCCTCCTCCGAGCTTGGTTATTTAACCCTCTAGTGGTCCAGATAAGCACAGTCATTGGGTAGGGGGTTTTTGTGGTTGATTGCTTACTTGCAATCTGGAGCTTTTCCGAGTAATAGAAGAACGTTGCACCTCCGCCTTCTTCTTTACTATTGAGGCTTCATTCGCCAACTGAAGCTGGCCTGCTTCTTCTACATCCCATTCAGGGTTGTCTATTGTAAGTTCTGTAGGAATTCTATCAACCTCTGGACATATATGATGGAAATTGAATTCCACCCCAAGTGATTTTGATGATGAGCACACCAAATGAAAGCTTAGTGTACTAACTACACTACACTTAAGTGTGCAGAATATGCGAAGCTTTACTAATACTCAAAGAAGCACACTTCTACGCTCAAAGACAAAGGACGAACATAGCTAAACTCAAGTGATGAAGTTCAAGCCCAAACAGTACAAGAAGCTCAAGAGAAGCTCACTTCCACTTCATCAAATTGATCAAGCTTCCGAAGACATGTCCTAAGTCTTTAGTGAGTGTGTCGTATCTCTTTAGGGTATTTGTTAAAGCCATATCATATAGACAAAACCCACGCACACAAACAATTTGAAAATGTTTTTAAAAATCTTTTTTAAATGTCTTCAAAATATTTTAGAGAGCTTTCTTTAGTCATCCTATAACTTCCGTAGTGAAACTCCACACACCCTGGCGTTAGCTACCTGTCTGACTAGATGAGTTGCAGGAAAAACTCCTCTGGGAGTCGACTACCAACAGTAGGGAGTCGACTACCAGACAGAGATCAAGAATTCCTGAAACTCTCTGGGAGTCGACTACCTACTTGAGGGAGTCGACTACCAGCTGTAAAAATTCTGACGTTTTTGAATTTGAATTTTGAAATTCGTTGAGCAATTTACTCCGTGATTTTTGGGACAACAGTCAAAGAAAATTTGAATTTCAAATCCCAGAATTTTTCCTTTAAATAAGAGCTAATTTCATTTGAGAAAAACAACAACAATTATTGAAAATCAAATCTCTTGTGCAAACGCTCTTCGATTCAAAGCTCTCATTCTTTCGAGCCAATTTGATTTTATTTGTGATCTTGCAATATTTTATTATCAACTTCTTTTAAGATCATATTCTTGTTTTTATTGGCTAAAACGTTTTTCAAAATCCTTATTACTATTCTCTTTATTTTATTTAAAGGATTCTTTGAAAAAGCTATAGATCTAGATCACAAAGAATTTATCTTGTATCTTTGTGTGATCTAGACTTTTATTCTATCAAGCCACTACACAAATTTGTCTATCTTTGATTGGCTATAGAATCGGGTGTAAAAACCAATCTCCATCAATTTATTGTGGTGTATTGGATAAAATTTCATTGTGTTGGTTGTTGGAACACTAGACAAGTCTAGGTGTTGCCAGTCGGAAATCCTGGTTGAGACTAGGTCGTTGGAAATCCTAACGAGTGAAGTTAGATAATTGTATTTGCCAAGGCAGATAGTGGAAAATCTCGTACCGGATTGGTCGGGGACTGGATGTACCCAAGTTGTGGGGAACCAGGATAAAAATCCGTGTGTTTGCGATTGCTTATCTGTGCTTGTTTATCTTTTAATATTTGTTGAAGCGTTTTCAATCTTCTGCAAAGATTAAACTATTTGTATCCGCTGAAATTTATATTATTCGCAATCTTATCTGTGCTTATATATACTCTGGGAGTCGACTGCTGCTCATAGGGAGTCGACTACCTGCTGTGAAATTGCTCTGTGTATTTTTAAGATTATTTTGTTGATTAAGAACCAAGCGTAGATCGCTCTACTTGGTTTCTTAGGCAACAGTAAAAGGACGTCCATTAATTATCTATAAAGTTTATTATATACACAACACTATTCAACCCCCCTTCTAGTGTTGTTTGCCATCCACAGGATCCAACACTTGGTATCGGAGCAAGGTATCGAGATGGCATCAACAAAGGTAGCATCCGTCCTCCAACGATTTGATGGAACAAATTATGCGGATTGGAGAAAGAGGATGTTGAGAGACATTGAATCCCTTGGACATATGGCGTGGAGTTTCATCGAGTTCCCGTACATCAAGCCTACCACTCCTCCATCCCAATGGACAAACCAAGACATGGACAAAGCTGTTCTTCACTCTGAGGTAATGAGTCTATTATTATTTAATATTGACGATTCTATTTTTGCGTACGTTTCAGAGACCACTACGGCATTTCAAATATGGGACTTGCTTAAAGTCAAGTATGGATAGGAAATTATTGAAAAATGGATTTTTGACACCACCATCACCAAAAGAGAAGAGAGCAAACTTAACGAAGAAGAGAATGATTCAAATCCGGATGACTCAAGTGATGAAGAAACGAAAGAGCAACCCACAAATAATATGTGCATGATGGCTTGTCAAGATAATAAAGATAAGGTATGTGAATCCAGTTCTGACGATGAAAATGATTTTGACATTGCTAGTGCATATGAAAATTTGTATATAGAATACGGAAAATTGACAAAGAGATTCAAAAGTTTAAATAATAAGTATAAAGTCTTGCTTAACAACCATGATGATTTATCTAGCAAACATAATAACTTACTGAATGATTATGATGATTTGAAAAATAACTGTACTAGTTCAAATGTTTCACTACATGATCATAAGTGCTTGAAGGACAAATTTGATTCTTTATTGAGTGATCACTATTTATTGAAAAATGAACATGCGTTGTATGTCTCTTGTTTAAATGATAAAATAGAATCACTTGCAAATATTATGGCTTCTAGTCGTATAAAGCATGAAGAATTAGTTGCAAAACTTGATTGTATCAAGAATAATTCTATCTCTTCTCCTAAAAATGTTTGTTAATAGGTATACTCATGCTCAAGCTTCTACTTCTAAAGATATGAGTAGAAATGTGAATGTCGTGCATGCCAATGTTAAAAAGTACGCTTTTATGTATGGTAAAGATGCCAGACACGCCAATGGAGCAGTGCTCCAGCGGCATTTGCCCTACGCCTTCCTGCGAGGCGTCCCGGGTTCGAACCCGGGCCGATGGGGGCTCCCCGCGCGCGCTTTACCAGCTTTCCTACTGATCGAAAAAAAAGATGCCAGACACAATAATGTACATAACAAACTTCATGTTATATCCTATAACACGGCACACAAAAATGTTGTACACAATGCACATCAAAGATCACATTTTGTACACAAACCTCACAAAGTACACAATGCTAGAAATAATATGATATGTGTGCCTAAACATTTAGGCTTGCATGATAAAAATGCTTACATTCATAACTTAACTAGTAGTATGCATGGATTTTTATAAAGATTCATTCGTTCATAGGAAATCAAATTCAAATCGAATTTGGGTTCCAAATAAGTAACTCTCTCATTTTTGCACAAGCATTAGGGTATCCACATGCTTCATGTATTTTATTTGATACCCAACCTTCAAAATTGTATATAACAAATAAATTTCTTTTCTAACAAATCAGGACCCAATTATAAGTGGGTACCAAACGTGTCAAGATTACTTTCTTTCAGGATATATGGATAATGGATAGTGGATGCTCCGCACACATGACATGGAACACAAGATTACTCAGCAATCTAAAAATGTATGATGGCGGAACTGTGACATTTGGTGACAACAAGAAAGGTAAAATTGTTGGAATTGGCAATATCGGCAGTCACTCAAAATTGCTTATCAAAGATGTAAGCTTGGTGAAAGGATTAAAGCGTAATCTATTAAGCATAAGTCAACAATGCGACAAAGGTATGAAAGTTATATTTACTCTTGACTCATGCTTAGTCTATGACAAAGATATGAAAAATATCCTTGTTAAAGGTAAGCGAGTAGAAAATATATATGTACTTGGACTAAATGAATATGAATCAAATGTATGTTTAATTGTTTCAACAAATGATCCACTGCTCTGGCATAGACGCTTTGGTCATGTGAACATCAAAAACATGGATAAGATTTCTAGGAAAGAGTTGGTGCAATGACTTCCTAAGATAAGCTTTAAATTAGATAAAATATGTGACTCATGTCAATTTGGCAAAATGCATAAGAGTTCATTTAAAAATATTGGAGCTCTTAGTTCTAGTGGACCACTTGAACTACTCCATATGGACTTGTTTGGCCCAACTAGAACTCCATCATTATGCAACTCTAGATACGTATTTGTCATAATTGATGATTTCACTCGATATACGTGGGTATTATTCTTAACTCATAAGAATGATGCCTTCCGTGAATTCGAAATATTTTTCAAAAGGATTGAACGTTTATATTCTTTAAAAATTATTTCTTTAAGAAGTGATCACGGTGGTGAATTTGAAAATGAGCATTTTAAACTGTTTTGTGAAGAACGAGGTATTTCTCATATTTTTGCTTTTCCCAGAGCTGCTCCTCAAAATGGGGTAGTTGAAAGGAAAAATAGAACACTCCAAGAGTGTGCACGAACAATGTTGTGTGAAAGCAACATTCCAAAGAGTTTTTGGGCGGAAGCTGTAGCAACCGCGTGCTATATTCAAAATAAAGTTTTAATTAGAAAACCTTTTGAAAAGACCCCTTATGAATTATTGCTCCAACGAATTCCAAAAGTATCTTACTTCAGAGTTTTTGGTTGTAAATGCTATATTCTGAATACTAAAGATAACTTAGATAAGTTTGACTCCAAAGCGGATGAAGGCATATTTATCGGTTACTCTTTACGTAGCAAGGCATATAGAATTTACAATAAAAGTTCCGAAACTATTGTTGAAACTCTGCATGTAACATTTGATGAATCTTTACCTCATAACATTGCTCATGATGATGATGATAGCATACTCATTGCATCAACTCCTAATAATGAATCTATCAATGATATCCCTAGTTCTTTGCCTAAATCATTTCCTGAAGTCACACATCACCCACACACACAAGTCTTAGGTGACATTGATGCAGGAATTAGAACTAGATCTCAAATAGAGCACTTGACACATGTTGCATTTGTTTCTAATATTGAGCCGAAAAAGGTAGAAGAAGCTTTTGCAGATGAAGCATGGATCGAGGCTATGCAAGAAGAACTTCTACAATTTGAACGCAATCAAGTATGGGAGTTAGTGCATAGACCGGAAGATCGTCCAGTTATCGGTACTAAATGGGATACCGAAACAAACTAGACGAAGATGGAAATGTGATAAGGAATAAGGCAAGGTTAGTAGCACATGGTTACTCTTAAGAGGAAGGTATAGACTTCGATGAAACCTTTGCTCCTGTTGCTAGATTAGAATCTATTAGGATGTTACTCGCATTTGCATCATATAAGAATTTTAAACTTTACCAAATGGATGTAAAAAGCGCTTTCCTAAATGGATTCATAAAGGAGGAAGTCTACGTTGAACAACCTCCAGGATTTGAACATGATAAGAAAACAGGATTTGTTTACAAGTTAAACAAAGCCTTATATTGGGCTAAAACAAGCTCCAAGAGCTTGGTATGAAAGACTAAGAAAATTCTTAAGTGACTCAAGTTATACTGTTGGAAAAATAGATACAACCTTATTTGTTAAGAAAGTTCATAATGATATCATCCTTATCCAAATCTATGTAGATGACATCATTTTTGGATCTACTAATGATGATCTTTGCCAAGAGTTTGCCAAGTTAATGCAGGAAGAATTTGAAATGAGCCACATGAGGGAGCTAACATATTTTCTCGGATTACAAATCAAACAAGGAAAAGAAGGAACCTTCATTCATCAAACAAAGTACGCAAGAGACTTGATCAAAAGGTTCGGGATGGAAACTGCATCCGGAAAGAACATACCAATGGCAACATCCACCTCCTTAGACAAAGACGAAGCAGGTAAAAAGGTTGATCAGAAGACATATCGAGGTATGGTCGGTTCTTTACTCTACTTAACCGCTAGCAGACTAGACATCATGTTTAGTGTTTGTGCATGTGCTAGATTTCAATGTGACCCTAGGGAATCACACCTTAAAACAGTAAAATACATATTTAGATATCTTAAAACCACATCTGACTTTGGACTTTTTTATCCCAAAGGAAGCACATTCGATTTAACTTCATTTAGTGACGCAGACTATGCTGGTTGTAAAGCCACAAGAAAAAGCACAAGTGGAACATGTCATTTCCTTGGACATTCCCTTGTTTCGTGGTTTAGCAAAAAGCAAAGTTCTGTTTCACTATCTACCACTGAGGCAGAGTATATAGCTGCAGGACTTGCCTGTGCTCAAATACTTTGGATGAAACAAGTCCTCGTCGATTATGGTGTTAATACATCTACATGTGTAATTTATTGTGATAATAAAAGCACCATAAATCTCACTAAAAACTCTGTTCTTCATCCTAGAACAAAACATATTGATATTAGACACAGATTTATTGATGACCACTGTGCCAAAAAGGATGTTGAACTTAAATTTGTCTCCTCTGAGTTTCAAGTTGCAGATATTCTAACAAAACCCTTACAAAAGGATACATTCTCTAGACTTCGTCGAGAATTGGGTATTGTTGGAGAAAAAGAATTGAATAATGCTCAGTTATAATATTTTTTGTTGATGACAAGGGGGAGAAAATAAAGAAATGCAAAAATGAATGTATTATTTCTAACGGCTTCGATGCAGGGGGAGAACCACATCAAAGCAGGGGGAGTAAGTATACCATGTATCTTATTATCTTTAAACTTACTTCATCTTTCTCATTTGGGTGTCATCATCAAAAGGGGGAGAGTGATGGAAATTGAATTCCACCGCAAGTGATTTTGATGATTAGCACACCAAATGAAAGCTTAGTGTACTAACTACACTACACTTAAGTGTGCAGAATATGCGAAGCTTTACTCATACTCAAAGAAGCACACTTCTACGCTCAAAGACAAAGGACGAACATATCTAAACTCAAGTGATGAAGTTCAAGCCCAAACAATACAAGAAGCTCAAGAGAAGCTCACTTCCACTTCATCAAATTGATCAAGCTTCCGAAGACATGTCCTAAGTCTTTAGTGAGTGTGTCGTGTCTCTTTAGGGTATTTGTTAAAGCCATATCATATAGACAGAACACACGCACACAAACAATTTGAAAATGTTTTTAAAAATCTTTTTTAAATGTCTTCAAAATATTTTAGAGAGCTTTCTCTAGTCATCCTATAACTTCCGTAGTGAAACTCCACACACCCTGGAGTTAGCTACCTGTCTGACTAGATGAGTTGCAGGAAAAACTCATCTGGGAGTCGACTACCAACAGTAGGGAGTCGACTACCAGACAGAGATCAAGAATTCCTGAAACTCTCTGGGAGTCGACTACCTACTTGAGGGAGTCGACTACCAGCTGTAAAAATTCTGACGTTTTTGAATTTGAATTTTGAAATTCGTTGAGCAATTTACTCCGTGATTTTTGGGACAAAAGTCAAAGAAAATTTGAATTTCAAATCCCAGAATTTTCCCTATAAATAAGAGCTAATTTCATTTGAGAAAAACAACAATTATTGAAAATCAAATCTCTTGTGCAAACGCTCTTCGATTCAAAGCTCTCATTCTTTCTAGCCAATTTGATTTTATTTGTGATCTTGCAATATTTTATTATCAACTTCTTTTAAGATCATATTCTTGTTTTTATTGGCTAAAACGTTTTTCAAAATCCTTATTACTATTCTCTTTATTTTATTTAAAGGATTCTTTGAAAAAGCTATAGATCTAGATCACAAAGAATTTATCTTGTATCTTTGTGTGATCTAGACTTTTATTCTATCAAGCCACTACACAAATTTGTCTATCTTTGATTGGTTATAGAATCGGGTGTAAAAACCAATCTCTATCAATTTATTGTGGTGTATTGGATAAAATTTCATTGTGTTGGTTGTTGGAACACTAGACAAGTCTAGGTGTTGCCAGTCGGAAATCCTGGTTGAGACTAGGTCGTTGGAAATCCTAACGAGTGAAGTTAGGTAATTGTATTTGCCAAGGCAGATAGTGGAAAATCTCGTACCGGATTGGTCGGGGACTGGATGTACCCAAGTTGTGGGGAACCAGGATAAAAATCCGTGTGTTTGCGATTGCTTATCTGTGCTTGTTTATCTTTTAATATTTGTTGAAGCGTTTTCAATCTTCTGCAAAGATTAAACTATTTGTATCCGCTGAAATTTATATTATTCGCAATCTTATCTGTGCTTATATATACTCTGGGAGTCGACTGCTGCTCATAGGGAGTCGACTACCTGCTGTGAAATTGCTCTGTGTATTTTTAAGATTATTTTGTTGATTAAGAACCAAGCGTAGATCGCTCTACTTGGTTTCTTAGGCAACAGTAGAAGGACGTCCATTAATTATCTATAAAGTTTATTATATACACAACACTATTCAACCCCCCTTCTAGTGTTGTTTGCCATCCACAGGATCCAACAATATATTCTCCTCAACTAGCGACGGCATGGCCCTATACTTCCCAGAGCCGCTCTGAATAACAACACCCTCCTTCTTACCATCTCCCGTCCAGCTTCCAGTATGCACTACGGGGCTAGTGCCATTCAAAAGATCAGTACAAATATTTGCTGGGTTGGAGCCGTGGTTGTTAGCACATTCATCTATTCCAATATCCTGGCGAAAGGCAGTCTCTACAGGACCTACCTTAGAGGCCTCTTGGTTTTCCACTGCCTGTAAGGGATCACCACTGGTCAACGGAATCAGCTGAGCCTTCCCTTCATTGCTTGCAGTCAGATTATCAAGTATGGGAACATCTATAATCCCCTCTTCGCTAGTGCCCTGGGTCTCCGCATTAAGTCCTACATGCTCATTCTGCAAGTCCTCACAAATTGAAGTCGCCAAGTCCTTTTCTCCTACAGGATTAGTAGCTGGGCTCAAAGCAGTAGGATGTGTTGACAACTTTGAAGTATTTGTGATTTCCTTGTCATTACTATAAGTGTCACCATTTTGGATTGAATGGAGCTTCAACGAGTCAGGGCATTGCACCACAGAGTGCCCAAAACAAACGCAATTAGAGCAGCGTGGAGGTTCTCCTTCTACCTTGACCTCTATGTTGACAGAGTGCCCATCTTCTGTTTCTATAGCGACTTGTTTAGGGATTGGCTTTCCGGCATGGACATCAACACGGCATCTAGCGTAGGTTAGCCGCTCCTTCTTTGCAGTGAGCCTATCCAAGCAAAGCGGTTTACCCAAAAGTGAAGCAATAACATTTAGTATCTCTAAGGTCCACATTCCCAAGGGCACTCCATGTAGTTGAACCCACATGGGAACGGACGAGAGTATATCCCGCTCATGTTTGAGTGTGTCGCTCCATCTTTGCAGAACAACGAGTCTACCATCAAACATCCATGGGCCGCCGTGAAGTATCCTATCACATTCGGCACCGTCTTCGAACTTAAAGCAGAAGAAACCATTGTCACGAACGTAGATCCTGAGCCCTTTCTTGAGGTACCAAAGCCTATCCAC
This sequence comes from Scilla litardierei, assembly GCA_030789695.1. Classification (NCBI taxonomy): domain Eukaryota; kingdom Viridiplantae; phylum Streptophyta; class Magnoliopsida; order Asparagales; family Asparagaceae; genus Scilla; species Scilla litardierei. The sequence goes on along the minus strand of CM061133.1, from coordinate 302,510,430 downwards.
CCATGCTCTTATTTGGCCAAAATATGGCGCATCCCCCCAGCACATACCCTACAAGGGCGTTTTTCCATTGATCACTTCCCCTAGCCATTGCCGAACGAGGGACCCAACCGACCTCAGATCCATCCTCCTTGATCCGAGGCGCAACAAAGGACATACCCAACTCAGCATCATACTTGCGCTTATTGGAGCATACATCTAGCCATGATAGTTTTCCCCCTTAGTATCAATCTTTATCTCCACCTTTGGCCGCACATGCATTTTCTCAAGCACCCTCTGTGCCACCCCAATTTTCTTATATCTAATGAAGGAATTAGTATTATTACCTTTCAAATTTGTAGGACGGCGTCTGGCATCAAGTCATTTCTACCGGACCTTACCAAGGATCTACCTTTATCAATCCCGACGCCTCCCACTCCCGATCCAGATCCGCCCACCTTCCGTTTCCTAGCGACGACCTTCCACTCCATTCCAAACCTTGCTCATCATCACAGTTCCTCTTTGGTCCAGACAGGCACCTGGAAGAGTCACGATCTGCACGGAGCGGGGATTTAAGGATGGTGGGTGTGTGTCTATATATATATATATATATATATATATATAGGTAAATCTTCATGTGAGAACATTTCGCACCGTGCGAAAATATTTTTAGTTTTTTTTTGAAATTTTTTTTTTCAAAAATTCTTTTTTCCACCCTCATTATATGTTGTTATACCCCCCTCAAAAAATAATGGTTGAGAAATAATGTCATTTGGCCTTCGATCAAGGCATTTCATCAAATTCGCACGTTTTGAGACCGTTAAATTTGTAACGGGTGGATGGGTGCTCTAATGCCCAACGGGTTCACCCATTATTTTCCCTGGGGTATATAATTGTATGGATTAAACATCAAAAAAAGAATTTTTGAAAAAAAAAATTTCAAAAAAATAAAAAAAAGTTTTCGCACGGGCTTTCGCACGGGTTTTTTCGCACCCGAAGATTGCCATATATATATATATATATATATATATAGGGCAATCTTATATATATATATGGCAATCTTCGGGTGCGAAAAAACCCGTGCGAAAGCCCGTGCGAAAACATTTTTTTTATTTTTTCGAAATTTTCTTTTTCAAAAATTCTTTTTTTGATGTTTAATCCATACAATTATATACCCCAGGGAAAATAATGGGTGAACCCGTTGGGGATTAGAGCACCCATCCACCCGTTACAAATTTAACGGTCTCAAAACGTGCGAATTTGATGAAATGCCTTGATCGAATGCCAAATGACATTATTTATCAACCATTATTTTTTGAGGGGGGTATAATAACATATAATGAGGGTAGAAAAAAGAATTTTTGAAAAAAAAAATTTCAAAAAAAAGATAAAAACATTTTCGCACCGTGCGAAATGTTCTCACATGAAGATTTACCTATATATATATATATATATATATATATATATATATATATATATATATAGCAGAGATCAAAGAAGCTGTGTTCCAAATAGGGAAAGACAAAGCCCCAGGTCCAGATGGTTTCAATGCATTTTTCTTTCAAAATTCCTGGAACTTAGTGGGTAAGGAGGTCACTACAGCTGTCTCCTCCTTCTTTAGAATGGGAAAGATGCTTCGGCAGGTAAACCATACATTTCTCACCCTTATACCAAAAAATTCTAATGCTTCTGGATTAAGTGATTATAGGCCAATTTCCTGCTGCAACGTAATATACAAGATTATCAGTAAGGTGCTTTGCAACAGGCTGAGGCCAATTATTAATGATTTGATATCCCCAAATCAGTCAGCTTTTCTCAAAAATAGACTTATTGCTGATTGCACCCTGATCGCTCATGAGCAAATTAGGGATTTCAGTAATGCTATGGGGTCTAGAGCTTGTATTAAGCTGGATCTTCGCAAGGCTTTTGATAGTGTGAATAGAGAATTCATATACTTTCTCCTACATCAAATGGGATTTGGCAGTAGATTCATTGCTTGGATCACGGAATGTATTTCTACACCTACCTTCTCTGTATTAATCGAGGGCTCTCCAGAAGGTAATTTTTCATCCAGCAGGGGACTCAGACAGGGTGACCCACTCTCTCCATATCTATTTGTTATTGTGATGGAAGCATTTTCCCTCCTAATGGCAAGAGCTGAATCTTCAATATCCATCCAGCCTATGCGGAGAAATGGTGCAATCTCCCACCTTCTATTTGCAGATGATTTACTGGTCTTCTGTAGAGGTAATTCTCGTTCCTTTAAGGGCCTAAAGGAATTGTTACACACCTTCTATCTATTTTCTGGCTTGCAGATCAATTGGGAAAAAAGCTCTGTAATCTTCAGTAAAGGTACTAAGAATGCTAGCGCTCTGGCGGATATTCTTGGCATTAGAAGGGTATCTTCTATTTCTACTTACTTGGGATTGCCTCTCTCTTCTAAATACCCAAAGGCAAACATGTACGGCCGCTTACTAGACAAGTGTAAAAAAAGGCTACTGGGCTGGTCCTCTTCCCTGCTATCAATCTCTGGCAAGATCGAACTAGTTAGATCTGTGATATATGGTATGGTAGCCTTTTGGATGCAAGCTTTCAATATTCCTCCTTCTGTAATCCGTGCTATAACTAAAGTTTGCAGGAAATTCATCTGGGGGGGGGGGGGTCTTAGTATGTGGTCTTGGAAGGATCTTTGTACCCCTAAGAAGGAGGGAGGGGTGGGTCTGAAGATGTTGACTGATCTTAATGCTGCTTCAGGTGTGCGTCTTACCTGGAGATTATTTGCTAATAAGGGCCTATGGGCAAGTCATATGAGGGGTAAATATGAGGTTGAGGATGGGAAATTTTATTGTACTAAGGCAAAACCAACCGATTCGGGAACTTGGAAGTTCCTACTCAAAAATCGCAATTTCTCCCAAAAGCTCATTAAGCGAGTCGTCCGTGATGGAATGTCAACTTCCTTCTGGTTTGATAATTGGCATTCTGAGGGCCCACTATATCTCCTACAAAGCCCCCCGGAAGCTAATGACAGGATGGTCGGCTACTACTGGGGACCTGATGGATGGCGACAGGATCCGGAAATTCTCGGCCTCCTCCCAATTCTTCATGGGATAAGCTTAGAAGTTGGAAATGACGAATGGACTTGGATCCCCAGCTCGGATTGCACACTCCGGACCGCCTGGGAAGGAAGTAGGGTTCCTGGCACTACATTCCAGTTCTCTGATGTTATTTGGCATAAGCGTCATGTGCCAAAGATGGCATTGACGCTTCTGAGATCTTTTAGGGATAAATTACCTACAAGAGATGCACTGTTAAAAAGAGGTATGACTGTGGACCGAGAGTGTGTTCTTTGCGACACCAATTTGGATGAATCCTCCACTCATCTCTTCTTTGAATGTGAGTATTCTCAGTACATCCTCACCAGGAGTCTTTTAAAGCTTGGATATACTGGAAGTGTTCCTACCACCATTACTGGGGTTGGAGATCTGATTCTTAATCACTTTAATAAGGCTGACTCTATTAGTATTCTGGCTAAGTCAGCCTTGGCGGCTATGGTATGGCACATATGGAAGCAACGCAACAAGAGGATCTTCGAAGGACAGGGAGTGGGTAGAACCTCTTTATTTGAGGAAATAGCGGCAGACATCACTACGACTCTACATGACCTAGAGCGAGACCATCCTGCTGCGAAAGGAGCGTTTTCAAATTGGGGATTCATTGACCCCGGCTAGATTCTGTTGGTCCAATAGATATTGTATGTAGTTATTTTGCTTTGTAGCGCGCTTTTCAGTCATGGGTGTTTGTAGATTGTAGAGGGTGACGACGCTTGTGTCCGCTCCCCCCTCTTTCGAATGCATCCTAGTACTATCAAGCGCTTGTTCTGTACACATTTTGAGTTTATATATATATCACACTTTACCTGTCAAAAAAAAATATATATATAGAGGTTGACTAGGATCCATTCGGATGGATCAAACATGCGGATCAATCCAAGTTGAATTTAAATCTAGACAATGTAAATAGAAAATCCGACCGTTGGATGTCTTCTAACATGTCTAAACTAGCTCCAAACAAAATTTCAACTAATTTGGACATGTTTTGCCCATGCATCAAGTGGTTGCAAAATTAGCCGATTTTATAACTATTCAAAAACATCGATTTTGCAACCACTTGATGCATGGGCAAAACATGTCCAAATTAGTTGAAATTTTGTTTGGAGCTAGTTTAGACATGTTAGAAGACATCCAATGGTCGGATTTTCTATTTACATTGTCTAGCTTTAAATTCCACTTGGATGGATCCGCATGTTTGATCCATCCGAATGGATCCTAGTCAACATATATATATATATATATATATATATATATATATATATATATATATATATATATATATATATATATATATATATATATATATATATATATATAAGATTTTGAAAGGGTATTTTGGTAATTCAACTTCGTCGATGGGCACTTCATCTTCTAGATCAGGCCCGTCAGGGCTTGCAATACTTCATGAGCCTTTGGATCATTAATTATTGTGAGCCTATGGGCTCCTAATTGCGTGGTATATCATTAGAAATAATAATAAGATATTTCTTATAAATCAACTTGATACAAATTCCAATAAACAACCATGTGTGTCAAGTATGAATTCTAGTTGAAATAATTTTTATGAAAATTAAGCAGATTATATTTCAATGCAGTCAACACTTCTCACTTGCTTGACTTGGTTATGCCACATTGTCCCATAGTAGGGATTCAAGATCCATTGGGGACATATAAATTTTGCGCTAGAATAACTCTCATAAAAAGAACAGATTAATCCCAGGCATGTCTTATTTTTCGTCATATACCAGTATTTTAACATGCAATACATACAACTCAAAACCAAATAAATAATCATAAAAAAATTTATTGCACAACCGAATAAAGATTTAGTAGCCATGAATACATTGGTATGCATCTCATCTTATTCTGTATGAGAATCATGATTTGTTTGGTATATACATGTTCTTTGTAGAAAATCATTGAAAACTTGTTGAATAGAAAAATGTATTAATTTTCCAACTTAACATAAAATGGAAATAAAAAAATAGTCCGATACACATAAAGCATAGCAATCAACATAGTGCAAATAAGAAGGCGAATTCAATTTGTACTCATCTGTCATAAACTTACTATCCATGATATAACAAAAAAAATAAACAAACTACAAACCATAGGAAATGAGTTCATTACTTATAGGTGATAAAAATATGCTTATGCTCTCAACGACTTCCTTTGACAGTTGAATACTCAATATTAAGTAACACGATCTCAATTAATACCATGAATCACAAAAATAAGATACGATCTCTCACCAAATTCCAAATCTATTATACAAATGAGGGATGTTATCAAGAGAAATTGGATAAGAGAATTTGGGCAAGAGAAATTGGATAAGAGATGAGATTTTAAGGGATAAGAGAGGAGGTGTGGTATTTTGCACATGCAACCCCGATTTTTGCATTTTTGCCACTGGACCCTCCCCACACACACCCGCACTTTTCTTCTTCCACTCCCTTTCCGAACCTTTTTTCCGGTCCACATGCACGTGTGCACGGGTTATTTGCTATCAACATATAAGATGTCCACATGCACGTGTGCACGGGTTATTTGCTATCAACATATAAGATGTCCAACTGTGTCTATAAATAATTAAAATTTCCTCTTAAGAATTCTTAAGAACAAATCTGAACTGAATATACAATAGATTGGAAGAATGCCATTGGATCCACCATTAAATTCATAAAATAATAATGATTTAAAGATTGTAGGATGGATTTTCATCTACCTCTCAATCGTTTTTCAATATGACATAAAAATATGATGGAGATTGTAAAATCATATATCCTCATCTTGGTTAGAAGACCGTTTCTGTCCTTTTCTTTTCTTCATTTTCCACCTGTCGAACCACTTTTTCGTCTATCAGTTAGCCGCCATCCCACTTCTTTCCATTTCTTTCTTTCTTTAGTTTCCTTTATTTGGCATCCTCATTGCGTCCCGATACAACTCCGATTGGATCTCATTTAATGGATCATTAATTAAATCAATCAATTTACCAGTAACCCGATTACACAATAACCCAATTTTTTAAATAAATCACTTTACAAATAATTTAGTATACCCACTCATGATGGAAATTAATTTATTGGTCCGGATTTTAATAATTCCATTACTTAATTGTTTATGCATAAGTTATTATAAATCCTATAAAAATCGGGATATTACATAAATTCTTTCAACAATTTCCTGTTATGCAGCTCCTTAGGGCCTTTTAAACTTATGTCCTGGATGGACAAGCCGTAGCTTGAAGTGCCTCCCACCTCAGTTTTTTCTGCTGTAACACCCATAATATCACTAGACCCTATGCTACATATCATTTTGTGGACGATGGTTACCCTTTGTCTTTTAATTGTCACCTTCTGAATTCCACTTTCAGCTTTGCATCGGTGATCAATTGGGTTTTTTTCTTTGGTTTCAGGGAGTACCTTATGTTTGCCATGTTCTTCATCAACCTTCTACCACACCATGCAAGTTCCTGTGGACATGCATCCCCCATTTTTACCCATTAAGGTGTTCCACCATTGGACCCTACTGGGTGAAGTATCATCCTCAATTCACATGTGATACAAATGACCCAATTCAAGAATCCACAAGTAGAGGTGCTTTTACTTTACTGTGAGAATTATCACATGGATTCCCTGATCGTGTAACCCGTGTCCTTGGATACAACCAGTCTAATGTCATGTCTTGTACTTGTTCCAAAAGTCTTGTAACATCATTTCTTATTATCCGACTTAGTATGACTCAGAAAACTTGAACGGTCTTCATATTCTTGTGATTCTATTTGGCATTTGTTGGTTCATGATAAGAGCTTACTCGTTATATTGTTTACTTCCGAGTTGGATGATTATAAGTAGTTTGAACTTTGAAGGGCATGATGCAATGCAATCAGATGTTTCACTCCCTCTTTTCTTTGATATTCTTTAAATATGTATTCTCTCACAAGTAACTCACAAAATGAGTTAATTTTTTTCTAAAAAATAGCTTAGGAATTTATGCAATAAAGAAAAAAATCAATCAAATAAGAACAATTTGGTTTCCTGTTTTATAGAAATTATTATTTTTCTGAAACATTAATGAATCGCAATGTAACGTTGGCATTGCCCTTTCGAAAGTTTGGTCAGTTTAAGAAAAACGAAAGTGTTGCCACGTAGCCGGGGGCCTTAAGTAGTAATGCATGCTACTATGCATCTGCGATTTCAGTGTTGTATATGTACAGGGTCCTGTCAGACTTAAGTTATTTATGTTTATCCATGCTTATCAGGATGCTTCCTAGAGTTTTGCATTGCATCCAACTGATCTAGTCCATTCATTGTTTAGTATTGGGCCAGGGGTATTTTTGGGAAGAGCATCTTCAAATGCAGTACACTAGAGCCTTAGGGTTCTGATTGCCATCATCATACTTGGTTTTTAGGTTGCATGGTTAGAGTTTAAAATCTGTACATTGCACTCTGTGCTCATCCATCTTCTGTTTTAGCTTATCATCTACTTGTTGCTGCCAATGAACATAGGCTCTTGTGCTTCACCACGTAACTCTCTACGTCTATGTGATGTAATTGTATTTTGTTTCTCTATATTTTGCTTTCCTGCAAATCTGGTTTATTTCATTCACCATTAGGTTGATTGTATTTTGGCACCACCATTGAATTCTAAATGCACCTTGGTTTTTCGAATTAGTTCAAAGCATAGATATAGGTTTCGGCCATTTGTACCAGTTTTGACTTGAACCCATACAAAACTTGCTCCTAAAATCAGGTTTCAGCTGACTAATCTTTAAAAAAAATGGAAAAATAAAAACTGTCCATAAAATCAGCAAATTGATGATGATATAGATAAAAAGTCAAGAAACTCTAAAGAAACCCTTTCGAGGGCATATATATGTCCTCATCGTTGTAGCTTTCTTCTCAAAATTTGGGATCAGCTAAAAGGAGAGGGTCAGACAATTTTTTTTTAAAATTTTTAAAACTTTTTTGTAAATGATCTCCAAATTTCAAGCAAATGATCAACATTCAAAAATCAAGTGAATCTAACACTATTTGGCCCTTGATCCTCGATCGGATTGTTACAAATTTACTGGTTTGAAAACAATAGAACTTTTTGTAATGAGCCGATATATGATTAAATCCGCTTAAATTTATTTACGGTTTTGGAATGTGTACATCAATGCTAAAAAACTTCAAAAAATGCTCTTGTTGTACTACGACGCATGACGAAAGAGGAAAATTACGGTAGCGATTTGTAAGAAGAAGAAAATTAAGGATTTGATAAATTTTCAGGCTTTGAGTTCCAGAAATCTGATGTTGACCGACTCACATATCTCTCATGGGAGATTTTTTAGACATCACACCCATGAGCTCACTCTCGCACCTCAATGCCAAATATTTAATTTTTAGGAAGACATAGTTTACATCAATTTTCTCAAATTCTATTCAACTCTTGTCATAATTAAAAAGTTGAATAAAAAGATATATGTATAGGCTAATACAATGTTTATTTGACTCATATTTAAACTCCTAAATAGATTCAAATAAAAACTTCTAAATAGAATAAAAGAGTTTCTTATAACATGAAACTAAAAAAACTCAAACTCCTTTATAACGGAAACTCTAAAAAGACTCAATTTTTTTTTCGAAAAAGAAATTCTAAAAGGATTCAAATAACTAAATTTAAAAGGTTTCAAATAAATTCAAATAATAAAAAAAATCTTAGAAGACATTAATACTAAAAATTGTAATAAATAGATTATATGTGTGGGAGGATAAGGTTGTATCTATTTGACAGATTGTATCATATCCATGTATGAACTCTCACATCCCCTATAAATAAAGGCCCGGGGTCTCCCACATACGGACGTTTCACAATATGTTATTAGCACGTTCTTCCTGAGTTTCGAAGGTCCGTTCGTTGCGAAAGCTAGTAGGAGACGGTCAATTCATCATGCACGAACTTCATCCACATCCACGCGTTTGTCTTCCTCGATCTTTGAGATGGACTGTTCTCATGACTACTTAGTAGACAATACATCAACACATACGATCCTTCAATACAAATGATATTTTCATAGCATTATACCATATGAAAGCCCAATAAATACAATATCAGGGCCATCAAACATAATTTGTAACGGCCTGTTTTCATCAAGACAAACTATTTACGTAGTTGACCAATTTTTTTCAATTTTAAACTATTTTATAATGGTTTGTCAGGAGTTTTACTGATTTCAAAAATTTCTTATAAAAATATTTTGAAGTACCAGACTAGTTATGGAGTACTTTAGTAAGATCGGATTTCATCAAATACTTAAAACATTTCTGATAAAATTCATTTTTAGTTTTTACCGTTTTGACTTAATGAATTATTTTCTATACAAACATCATCAAAACGATTTCAAACTTTTACAGTAACATTCAATGATCATTTAGGGCTTCCCACATTAATTTCGTAATTTTCTGAAGTCAAATCAATAGAGAACCCGCGAACCCGCTTCCTAAACGTTTTGCCTTAAAACTAGTATTTCCGTAGCTCAAACCCTGAAACAAACCTCGTAGTCACGATCCTCGTGACGATACGAACCCGTGGGTATATTTTCGAAATTTTTCGGACACATTTACTGGTAGTGGCAAAATCGTAATTTCGTTTTTGGTATTTTACTAACTACCTTCGCTAATGGGTTTTACTAATCAACTTTACCCGAATTAGCACTAAACGTGTCATCCCAACTAATAAACGTAGATACACGTTTATCTCCTTCCCCGGTTAGATGCATTCCCCTAACCCAATTGTCAAAATACACACCAACCCCATTAATTGCCCCATTAATACCCTTGACTAACTAGTTCAATTATTTATTAATTTCTGTTAACTATAAATTAACCCACGCCTCTCGTTCTCACCTCTAACCATCGGCCCTGGGGCTAAACTCAAACCCATACCCATTCGAACCCACATCCATACTCTCACGCACTCACACACACCCGTACGCCCCGTTCCCATTCGACCCATCGCCGGAGCTCCTCCGAGCTCGACGCCGCCGAGAGCTGCACCCCGCAGCTCCGAAACCCGGAGCGCCTCCCCCAAGCTCCCCAGCGCCGCTGTGTCCCAACTCCGCCGCCATCCAACGCCTCCGCCTTTTGCCTCGACGCCGTGAACCCCCGCAGCGTCGCCCCGCCATGAACCTCGCATCCGCCGCGTCGTCGTCGTCAGCCACTGCTCCGAGCCCGCCTCCGACAAGGAATCCCGCTTACCGCCGCTTCTTCCGCCCTCTCACGCTCGCCCCTCCGGCGAGGGTCGCTGTCGCCCTCCGACTCACGCCGACAGGCCCTCCCCCTCTCTCAGTGCCCCGAGGCCGTCACCACCTCCGGCGAAGCACACCGCCCTCGACAGACTCCACCGAAGCCGTCCAAGTCCTCTCGGAGCTCCGACGACGTCGACCCCCACCTCCGCCTTCACCAAGCCCCGTACACCGCCTGCGTACCCCGCTGCTCCATCCTCGTCGACAGCCTCCAACCCGAGCTCTGCCGTACCCCCGACAGCAGCAGTGCTGCTCGACGTCGAAACCCGCCACCCCCGACCTCGAAGCTCCGCCCATCGTCACACCGCCGCCTCGCCTCCATCGAAGCCGCTGCCGCCAGCTCCGCCTCTCCCCATCAACAGAGCCTCCTCCCTCTCTTCCCCGCTCTGCCATCTAGCTCGAACTCACCGAGAGCCCATCGCTCCGCTTGCAAGTGCCGCCCAGCAAGCTCCGATGAGCGCCGTCGCTGCCACGCTGCTCCAACGCCGCCTCCGAGGCTCGACAACCGCTCCGCCAGCGTCGACGACCTCGACGACGCCCATCCACCGGCACTCCACCCCGCCTTCGCCCTCGTCTCCTCTCCCCGTCTCCGATACGCCACACACAGCCAGCCAGAGATCCCCACCGTGGCTGCCGCCGTCCTCGCCTCTCGCCGCCGCTTGCATCAGCCATCGCCACCGCCCGACGCCGTTTGCCGCCTCCCCGACGACCGGCTGCCTCCGACGTCGAAGCGCCCCTCGCATGCAAATGTCGACGAAAGGAGGGTGAGTGGCAACGTATCCATGATATACTATACGTATAAACCCAAATAAATACGCGTATTTGCGTATTTTTAAATTATTAAATGGGCTTTATTGGTTTTAAATTCATAGTAAATAATATAAGCATCAGAAAAATGCACGCTCAGCTCCAGAAAATCAGAAATGACATTCTGGACCCAATGACACTAGTTTCGTCTCAATCGGACGCTTAGCTTTTCCAGAATTAATTATTAAACCTATAAGTTAAATCCGTTATTTTCATTTAAAAATCCGTATCTTCTTATTTTCACATAAAATGATATGTGATAAAAATATATGTTAAAATACTATCCGAGACGGCCATTTTGACAGTTCATTTGCAACTTTCCGATGCAGATTGCATCCAGAATAATTTATTGAATAATTACATACTTAATTAAAAATTAGTTTTTAAATTGATTTTAAACTTTTAAAAAATTATAAAAATTAGTATAAACTTCAGAAAAATATTTCCTCCTACGATAAAATTATTTTCCTTATATCTATGCTATAGAAAAATTTAGAACACTTTTTGACAACGTTTCAATCGATTATAAAAATTGAAACGATCAGATTAAATAACTAGAAATAGGATAGCCTGTAACTGATGAGTTTTTATATTTGCAGGTACCAATACTCGTGCACCAGCATCTTTAAAAGCTCTTGCTCCAACCTCGTCTTGCTACGACGATCTCGATAGTAAGTCACTCCAATTCTAGTTTTAGAAATTAAGCCAGTGTACTCGTACGAACTTTTAGGACATGACATTTAGTCTCAGAACTTTGACTTGGACCAATGATTAGAGACCTAATTAACTAGCGAACTATCAATAGTGGAGTGACCAAAGGATTAAATTGAGATAGTACACTTTCATGAAATTTGATATCATAGTTGTTGGACCTCAAATAGCATTGCTCATGACTGATATTCTCTGTTAAGGCTTCTGCCTTGACTTTTCAGCAAGTAACTACCATATAAATGTAATTGATGTACTCATTGATGGATGTATTGTTGTACACATTGTTGGATGTACGAAATGATGGGCCTATGAGGCCATACGGATACGGATATGGATACGGACACGGATACTGATATAAATGTGAAATGTGATACAACATGGGTTATGGGGTAGTCTTGAGCTACGTAGTGTGCGGGAGTGACTGGGTCCACCCGTATTTGGTAAGCTATACCATCACCCTGAAGGGGATGGTAGGTAGATATTCCACGAGTTGCTCAGTGGGATGGGTGCACTTTTGGTTGCATATCGTACACTCGAGCTAAGACTGTTGCACTAGCTGATTGATACAGGGCCCATGAGGCCATATTGATATGAACACTGATATGAACATTGGACTATGATAATACACGGGATACGGGGTAGTCTTGAGCTACGAAGTGTGCGGGAGTGACCGGGTCCACCCTTATTAGTTAAGCTGTACCATCACCCTCAGGAATGGTAGGTAGATATTTCACGAGTTGCTTCGTGGGATGGGTGCACTTCTGGTTGCATATTGTACACTCGAGCCAAGGCTGATGCACATTTACGGAGCACATTACGGAACACACTATTGGGCCTTCGGGCATTTACGGAGCACATTACGGAACACACTATTGGGCCTTCGGGCATTTACGGAGCACATTACGGAACACACTATTGGGCCTTCGGGCATTTACGGAGCACATTTACGGAGCACACTATTGGGCCCTTGCGGCATTTAAGACTGATGCACTAGTTTGATTGATGTTGCACTAATTGATAATTGATTGAGACCATTGCTTCAGTCACGACTACTACTATTCTACGGACTAAGTCGAGACTACTCGAACGTGATAGAATGGTTTAATAATGGGCGGTTTTGAATTACCACTGAATCAGTGTCTAGAAAGGAAATGGGAAGGGGGTTGGTCAACCAAGGGACTTGTTCCTGCGGTCTTTGAAGTGACATGTGCCTTCAAGCCCCGACTGACTGGCTGATTTGGAAGTTAAGTTAGACTTCTTATTATTAGGCCTGCCTACACTATTAGATAGTCAAACGACGCCCATCTTAAGTATTACTAGGTCTATCTATTGTCATCCCATTACTGATTGGTCAAAACATTGTTACCTGGTTGTCTTACTATTGCCATCTCATTGATCAAAATATTGTTACCACCACATGCCACGCCACAGTCGTTACTTTTGCACTTGAACAGTCATCTTTACTTTATGCATTACATACCACACCTGAGCAGTTACCAGTACTTTACTTATTCTCTTACATATCTGTCTGCCCATACTTTACTTCTTGCATCTGCATGACTATCTTTTGTTTAATATAGTCTGTTCCATACGTTTGCACTACTTTGTTTATATTGCTAGAATTGTTGTGACTTACCTACGGTTCCATCTCTGTGGCACCGCAGACGACGTACATATGGAGGCAGATGCTCTAGAGTTAATAGCGCCAGAATTTGACCATGAGTCTGCATCTTTCAGAGTTGTTTCCAGTTATATTTACTTTCCTTCATGTACGATTGTTGGACCGTTTTTGTACAATATGGATGTAATAATTGGACATTATTTGGGTATTTTTGTACATCTCTGCATCGTGGCTAATTTGTTTTCACTGGTTAACTGCAGGACCTGCGCAAATATCCAAAAGTAACGGGCCCGGGAATCGGGTCGTTACATAATTGAAGGGTCAGGGAACACAACATTGTTGCTCCCAAATGGTACATAAATAAAAATAAAGGATGTATTATTCTCTTCGAATTCAAAAAAAACTTATTAAGTTTCAAGGACATCCGTTTAAACGGATTTCACTTAGAAACTGCAAATATAAACAAAAAGAATATTTGTATGTGACGTCTCAAGAAAAGGAACTAAATCCATACTTGAGCGTTTTGAGAGTCTTTCACCAGGCTTATACCATACAAAGATTAGGAGAGAGGAAGCAAATTTGATGGAGCACCTGAAGTGCCGGTTATCATCCACGTTCCTACTTTGGCATGATAGACTTGACCATTCTGGATCGGTTATGATGCACCGCATCTTATCCCAATCCTATGGACATGACTTGAATAACCAGAAGATTCTTCAGAAGGGTGAATTCCATTGCATCCCTTGCTACAATGGAAAACTAATTACAATACCATCTCCACTAAAAGTGGACAACGAATCTCCACGTTTCCTCGAAAGAATACAAGGAGACATGTGGACTAATCCACCCATAATGGACCTTTTTGGTACTTTATGGTATTGATTGATGCATTTTCAAAATATTCGTATGTGTGTCTACTATCGACCCGCAACTTAGTTTTTCCAAAGCTATTGGCACAAATAATAAATTTGTGGGTGCATTTTCCAGATAATCAAATAAAGAAAATTCGTTTAGATAATGCTGGGAAATTCACATCCCGGTCATTTCAAGAATATTGCCAAGCAACTGAGATAGAAATTGAACAATCATGTGGCTAAATGAATGATCTAGGCAAAACAAAATTCTGTATTGGCTTACAGATTGAACATATAAAAGATGGAATCCTATTACACTAAACCACATACACAGAAATTATTACAAATATTCAACATGGACTAATGTCATCTATTAAGTACACCTGTGGTAGTACGCTCCTTGGATGCACATAAAGATATCTTCCGTCTGCTGGAAGATGAGGATGATCACTTGGTCCTAAAGTCCCTTATATGAGTGCTATTGGAGCACTTTTATATCTGGCCAACTGCACGCGTCTCGATATAGCGTTCGCAGTGAATTTACTAGCCATATACGGTGCATCGTCCACGAAGCACCACTGAACCAGGGTTTAGCACCTTCTGCGCTACCTCCAAGGGTCAACAGATTTGGGATTGTTTTACAAAAAAGAATCATCTTCTACACTTGTTGGTTATGCAGGATACATGTCTGATCCCCACAATGAAAAATCACAAACATGGTATGTGTTTACCTACTGTATGACATCTATTTCCTGAAAATCTGTCAAGCAGACCATGACGGCGACCTCATCCAATCACTTAGAGATTCTCGCTATCCATGAAGCAAACAGAGAATGCGTTTGGCTACGCTCAGTTGTACATCACATCCTGGTGATGACTGGATTGAAGACTGGTGACCTTGAACCTACCACTATGTTTGAGGACAACGCTGCTTGCATGGCCTAGTTATGATGAGGTTACATCAAAGGTGACAGAACGAAGCATATCTCTCCTAAATTCTTCTGGACACATGAACTACAAAGAGATGACGAGATCGAGGTCAAACAAGTGCAATTAAGTGAAAACATGGTAGACATGTTCGCTAAATCACTTCCTACAGCTACTTTCAGGAAGTTTGTGCAAAAGATTGGAATGAGACGCCTAAGAGATTTGAAAGCCTAAGGGCTGATCGTGGGGTTAAAGGGAATTTGTACTCTTTTTTCTTAGCTGTGATTTTTTCCACAGTGGTTTCCATAGCCAAAGGTTTTAACGATGCAAATCCTATTAACTCAGCATCCTGAAGTATCCACTTCTTGTGATACTCATATGATGGTCAGAATCCCGAAGTATTCATGAGCAGAGTTCACATTTATGGCATGATAAGAGGGAGTGTTATAAATAGATCACATGTATGGGAGGATAAGATTGGTATATATTTGAAAGATTGTATCCTATCCGTGTATGAAATCTCACATCCCCTATAAATAAAGGCCTAGGATCTTCCCTAGACGGACGTTTCACAACAAAAAGACCAATTTGAATACAAGTTAAAATTAG
This sequence comes from Scilla litardierei, assembly GCA_030789695.1. Classification (NCBI taxonomy): domain Eukaryota; kingdom Viridiplantae; phylum Streptophyta; class Magnoliopsida; order Asparagales; family Asparagaceae; genus Scilla; species Scilla litardierei. The sequence goes on along the minus strand of CM061133.1, from coordinate 302,494,527 downwards.
AACCACATCATTCTCTTCAACTTTGAGAACTTCATCTCCAGATGAATTGTGATAAAGAGCATAATCAGGTAGAAATCAATAGTCTCTTATAACTAAAGAAGACATTCATGAATTTTGAAGTGTTGCAATATGTAGATTTCCATATGGATATCTTCTGAAAAATATACTTGTGTCATAAAAGACAGTAAAGCGTACAGAACTTGCTGGTTGGTTGGCTGAGGAGGATAATGGATGATGACGTTAATAACTTAATATGCTTAACAAGTTATTGTGAGACCTCAAATTTAACCACTGGCATGGAATAGAATCATCGTGTAGCGCAGGTTCCAACTCGTGCTTAGTCACATGCTCGGACTCAAGCTTGAGCTTGAACTTATTTATTCATATGCTTTTCGATCATATGTATGGATGTATACTCGGGTTCCAACTTAATTTTGGACTCAGCATTTAGCTTGGGCTTGACTGTGGACTTGACAGTTGGCTTGGGCTTTTGTTCATGCTTCAAAAGCTTCCTTATGCTCAACTTATAGGAGTTCAACACATTCTTTTGATCAATAACTCGAATCTTTGATTAGGAAGGGATTAATATAATTCTATTCTGGTTAAACACAAATATGTGTTTGTTTAATCTTTTAAAACAAATCACATCTAAGTTGTACAACGAAGACATTCCTACTAAGATATGTGCAATATATTAGTATAACGTTCCATAAAATATGGTCTGATAGCTCGTAAGTTGGATATATATTAAACATTACTGGAAACTGGATATATATTAAACATTCCTACTAACTGGTATTATATGGCTGTGAGTGAGTTTTGCTGTTATATCCGTTCTTTCTAAGGCTGATTTGATAATAGTATTAATATAACTTTCTTCATCACTCATCAATTTATAGTATTTATCTTGTACCTTGCATAGATATGGAAAATGCTAGTCTTACGCCAACCTTTCTCACCTTTAGATGATCTAGGTAAGCACATAACAATATTAACGTAAACATGGTATTCATGTAAGTATTCATTTGCTTCAATAGTACTCTACAGTCTATATCTATAGATTTCTTCGATTATTTCTTAAAAATATATATTGGCTTGAACTAGCTCCAAAATAAATCAAAATAACGGACTGTGTGTAAAAATTAGTTGAAATGCCTTCAAAAATCCTAGAAATTGATAAAAGTTATTGTAGTAATTGTTAATTTGAAAAATCTGTTGAAATTAAGTATCCTCAATGAAGCAAAAAAAATTTTAGCTGAATTTTTTTGCCTCTATTTTGAATTTTTCTTCTCACCTTTTTATTTTCTTTCTATCTCTATTTGATTTTTTTTGATTTTCTTTTTTTGGAATTTTTTCTCTTTTTTCTCTATCTTTTATTTCTTTTTTGATCTTTTTTCTCTAAAACTTAGCTACAAGAAAAACACGGATGATGATGAAAAACATTAAAAAAATCAAGGTCTGATACCAAATTTGACGCCTGATGGAAGAGAAAATGCGGTGGGGATTTATGAGAAGAAAAAAATTAAGGACTTGATTAATTTTTGGGTTTCTCATCCCGAAGGTTTGATGATTCATCGACTTAAAATTCTCTTGCTAAGATTTTTTGGACCGCATACTATGCAGTCAATTCTAATCTCGCACTCCAATGCAAAAGATTTAATTTTAAAAAAACACAGTTTATATAAATTTTTTCAAATTGTATTCAATTTTAATCATAATTAAAAAGTTGAATAGAAAGCCATATTTATAAGTAGAATAAAAATATTAATTTGAATCATATTCAAACTTTTAAATAGACTCGAATTAAGACTCCTAAATAGAATAGAATAATTTTTAGAATATGAAACTGAAAAAAGACTCAAACCCCTTTAAGAAGGATACTTTTAAGAGAATCAAATTCCTTTAAAGGGAAATCTCTAAAAAAACTCAATTTTTTTAGAAAATGAAATTTTAAAATGACTCAAAAAGGAATCAAATAAATTCAAACCATAAAATCTAAAAAAGACTCCAATTCTAATATATCACCTTGAATCCAAATTGAAATTGGACAGTACATAAATTGTAAATTCACACACATATATAAGAATAATGTATTTATGCTGTCAGCGTGCGCTGACAATACATAAATAGTAAATTCATATATATATATATTAGAATAATGTATTTTATGCTATTAGCATGTGAAATTCTGACGGATATATACATTATTTTGATTTATTTTTTATGTTTCAGATATGTTTTACACATCATTGTAGTGACCCTGTGCTATGAGGAACAAACACTAGAGGGGGGGTGAATAGTGTTTTATAGAATTATAAGGAATTTACGCCAAATAAAACCCTACTTAACCAACAAATACGGAATGTAATAAATGAACAACAACCCAAGTAAGAATGCAATGCAAACAAGCAATCTACCCTGGTTCGGTGCCACCCAAGTCTTCCCGACTTGTTACCGGTGCCCTACTCCAGCAACACCCGGATCCCCTCCGGATACTCTAGCAAACCGCTAGAGATTTTCTTTAGCCCACTTGCGGAAACCCCACAAGTGCAATCGACCTACAATCGATGTCAGTGTATCCCACAACCCGGGAACACGCAAAACCCTAAATCCCACAACTTGGGATTTAGGCAAACTCTCACAAACCGAGAGCAAAACTAAATCTTGACTCCCACAACTTGGGATCAAGCCAACACTCTCATTAACCGAGAGTAAACAACAATATATATGTATTGAAGATGAAATAAATAGATTCTTACCACAAAATCCTATGCCTTGAGAAATACTTACCAATTTAGGGCAAGAATGGATTTTGAGGAAGATGAGATCACCAAACCCTAGCTCCACCAAGATGAGTAGCAATAGATGGCTAGGGAGGAGTTGGTGACTTGGTTTCAAGCTCTTAGCTTGAGAAGCTCACAAGGAATGAGAATCTCTCTTGAGGAATTAGTGCTCAAAGAGAAAGAGAGAGATTCTTGTGAGATGAGAGAGCTTGGAATTAGAGTTGAATGGCTCTCTTCAAAGATGTGAAAATGTCTCTAATTTCAACCTTGGATCCCTGGTTAGAAGCACACAAACTTATATAGGGAAGAGAGAAAACGGTCACAAAATTCGTGGTATTAAATGCCCAACGGATCTATTTCTGAAGCTACTTAATCGGTCTAAGAAGGGTCATCAACCGATTAGATTGACAACTAGTCGGTCAATGAACCTTCTTGGACCGACTAGATGGTTAACAGAGAAGATGGTGAAATCTGGGTAAGAACTAGTCGGTCTAAGAAGGATCATCAACCGACTAGATTGACAACTAGTCGGTCAGTGAACCTTCTTGGACCGACTAGATTTGAAACTAGTCGGTCTAAGAAGGATCATCAACCGACTAGATTGTCATTTAATGCATTAACCATCCTTCTTGAACCAACTAACTGGTCAACAGTGCAAAGGTCGAATTTCACAAGGAAAACTAGTCGGTCTGAGAAGAAACACCAACCGACTAGATCGTCATTTAGTCGGTCGGTGAGCCTTCTTGGACCGACTAATTGGTCAACAAATTGTCTTCAATTGATTAGGATAACTAGTCGGTCTGAGTAGGATTTCCAACCGACTAAATCATCATCTAGTCGGTCGGTGAACCTTCTCAGACCGACTAATTGACCAACAGTGAATGTGCTGAGTTGAGATAGGATATCTAGTCGGTTCAAGAAGGATTTCCAACCGATTAGATCGTCATCTAGTCGGTTGGTTCTTCTACTTGAACCAACTAAGATGCATAAGAAGCCAAGAAATGAAGCGATAAGCTACGGGAAAGTTTCTAATGGCTTCTAAGGCAATCCTAGAGATAAGATATGAAAGATATGAAGATTTCTTGGCAAGTACTACTCAAGGCTTAACATTCTACTAAACCGAAGCTAGAAGACAATATAAATAACATGACGAACCGTCTTTGAAGCTTCAACATGTAGAATCCGAATCCCTTGACTTCATGAATACTCCTTGAGCTTTAACAAAGCTCCAGGCACCACGATCACGCGTTCTGAGGAAGTCTTGGGACGTCGCTTGAGATGAACAAATTGCTTTGGCGACGATCTCCATAAAACTTCATGGTCTTGAGTATTTTAGTTGAATGACTTGAACGTCATAGCTTCGAAGCTTTTGACTCATCCATTCCTTTCTTCTCTTTGGTTTGAATCACCATTCATTTGTTGATGTCATTGGCTTGATGATTGAGGTAGCCGTTGAATTCTTCAAGCCAATGCTTCACTTTTGTTGATCTACCAAGTCCTCCACTTGAATCAACACGTGTAGTCACTTTTGATCTTCTTGAATCTAATTGGTGACTTTGTAGCTAACTGCAATCACAAGAGTTAGACACAACGATTTGTGTTTGATCATCATCAAAATCAAGGTGGAGAGTCCAATACTCAACAATCATGTATGTTAACATATTAAGAAATCAAGTGAATCTAACCATATTTGATCCTCGATCCGAAATTGAACAGTTTTAGAATAATAGACTTTTTGTAATGAGCCGACTAAGGATCAAATTTTCCTAGAGTTCACTTATATTTTAGGTTTTGGGATTTTAGAATGTATACAATTATCTAATTTTTTTTAAAAAAATAGGGTTAATGTGTTTGAAAATGTTATCAGCGTAGAAAATTTCATATGGTAACAATATATACCCATTAACATATACATACATACATATACATACATACATACATACATACATACATATATATATATATAGCAAAAAATGTACCTAAGAATGACCTCGGGTAGAGATACCTGAGCACACCCCCGCTGTTCGGGGTTTGTGAGTATTTGTTTTTGAAAATTTTTTTTGCAGTAGGTAGATATACTTGTTATGTAGCTCCCCACAAAATTTCAGCTCGATCCGACACCGTTTGAACATCCGTTCATCGATTTCAAAAACGTTGCGCAAAACTGTCCAAATTCTGGACAGTTTTGCGCAACGTTTTTGAAATCGATGAACGGAGGCTCAAACGGTGTCGGATCGAGCTGAAATTTTGTGGGGAGCTACATAACAAGTATATCTACCTACTGCAAAAAAAAATTTCAAACTAAAATACTCACAAACCCCGAACATCGGGGGTGTGCTCAGGTATCTCTACCCGAGGTCATTCTTAGGCACATTTCCCTCATATATATATATATATATAACAATTAAATACCTTAGAAGGAATTTCATCCTTTGCGCTCATTAAAAAGTCCTCACTCCACTATTTTTTCGATGATCGGTACGATTTGTTTTAATCTTTATATTTTAAAACCTTCGTAGATAAAGTGCTAGTGAACCCAAAATGTTTTGCTTGTTACTATAGTCATTGCAAACAGCTCTATTATTATGAAAATGTTTAATTTGTAATGATTAAATCAATGAGCAAAGCCAAAGGACTGTGGCACAGTGGCATTTACCTCCGCTTCCTAGTGGGACCACCAGGAATCGATCCTTGGTGGATGCAGAATGCACGTGCGCCTTTAATAAGCTTTTCGATGTATCAAAAAAGGTCAACGAGCAAAACACACTGGTACATTAGTTTCTAATGTATTTGAGTTTTAGAAAATGAAGATCAAAATGAATGGTATGAATCATCCTAAAATAATGTAAAGAATGCATTTTTAATCCGAGCATAGTAGAAAATTCCTCCTTGCATAGTTGATGTCCTATTACCAATATATGTATATACTTGAGAATAATGGAAAACATGTCATATGTGGCTAAGTGCTTCAAAAAATCTATTCGCTTTTATTTTTTTGAATGATCGAAATCGTTCATTTTGATTTTTATATTCTAAATATCAAAATACATTGGGTGAATCCAATGTATTTTGCTCGTTTATCCACCCGTCACAAATTTAACGGTTGCACATGAATAAAACCTTTTGCAATGCATCTTAGGTTCACATGATATTTAGGTGTTTTGAGGTTTTATAATACGAAGTTCAAAGTGAACAGCTCCGATCATTTTAAAAAAAAGGGGAGAGTGATTTTTAAGGGTGACACATGTCATAATTTTTATTTAATGATTTCGCATGAATATAACTTTTGCAACGGATGATTCAACGAGCAAAACATAGTTGGTTCACTTAATATTTGGTGTTTTGGGGTTTAGAATATGCCGATCAAAATAAACAATTCTGATCATTTGAAAAAATACAGTAGTGGAATTTTCAAGGTGCCTAGGTTGCTTTCCATATGTTTCTCATTATTCTCCGCTACGTTTCTCTGATTCTTCGCTCGCTTTGAGACTGATGCTAGTGACATTACATATTTTTGCTGAATATATTACATTTTATTTACAAGTTTGCCATTATAATAATACATATTCTATCCTTGCATAAAATTCCAATTCTACTCTTTTCTCTCTTCACAACACCACACATCTCCTCCGTCTGATGCTGCCGCCGCGATCACATCTCTGCTGCCTAGACCATCACATCCTTGATATCGTCGTTGCTCCGTTGCTTGAGTTCTAAAAAAAATTCAAAATCGTTGTTCGGGTTCTTAAAACATTAGCAACCAATAGAACGTTTGGGCCTATAGACCCGGGCATCATATTGGTTGCTCGGGTTTTAGAACCGGAGCAAAGATTTTGCAATTTTAACAAACAATGTGGCATCCATGCTTATATATATGAGAATCACATATAGTGCTCAGGCCTATAGACATCGGCATCACGTATGACGATTAGCCCAGAAAGTCCAAGTGCATTGATTTTTAAAGTTTGATTGATTTTTGTTGGGTTACACGTTTCTTTATGTTTAATTAATTTTTTTAAATAGATTTTTTGGATTGAATTAAACTTGTTGTGTTTAATTGAATTTTTTTGGAATTTTTTGCATTTAGTTCCAAGAGGAGAAGATGGAGGATGAAGAAGAGGAGTTGGGGGGATGAGGAGGAGGGAGATCGGAGGATGAGAAAGTTGAGGAAGAGAGGGATAAAACCTGGATTTCATAAAAAATGTATGAGTTTAGCAATTTTAAAAAAGTGTAATGTGCTGAGCAATGTAATCTCTTCAGGAAAATGTGTATTGTGACTAGCATTACTCCACTCTGATCGAGAAGATGAGAAAAGGGCAGGGTTATGGCTAGGGGTTTAGTTCTTTCTCACAGGGAGTTTGGGTAGTTAAAACCATACCCATACTCAATTGACTCGAGTAACTATTTCGGTCAAAGTTAGATTGATTTTTGGGTATTCAAATACAAAATCTGTTTGAAATATATTCCTTTTCGATTTAATAAATTTTATCTAACCCTTGACCTACCATAATACCTTTTATTTTTTAACTTTTTCCATTTATAAATAGCTCTTGAAATTAAGAATTGTTTAGAACCTAATCCAAAATTCCAATAAATTAAAATTTGCATCACTACGTAAGTTCTATAAGAACACACAAGGATAGGTTTTGATTTGAATTAAAGACGATGCTTTTATTGCAGCCAAAATGTTAGCCGATGAACCAAATTGTAAATGCACAAAGACATGCAATATGAATTTATGAACTTGAGCGAAACCGAAACCAAGACGATAATTAACGAAACCACCACATGGATGCGAAACCACTATATTTAGAACGAAACCGAAACCAAAACCGAATTCTCAGACCTTGGTTTTAAGTTATACACATTATTAATTCTACTGTCAACCTAACTGAAGCGTATTTCAGAAATTTCTGTATGTATAATCAGTTGTCTATTTTATATATGAACATTGTGTTAGTATTAGGATAATGGATTCCAGGAATAAGGCGCTAGTCTTACATATCTTTTCTTGAACTTGCTCTGCTGGTAACTTTTAGTTCAGCTTTTTCATAGGAGCAAAGAGCTGATGCCTCAGAAGATGATACTCTCAAAGTCAATAATACTCAACAAAGTGATGTGGGGGCAACAAGCAGAATAATCGGAAGAATAAACACAAAGTGTAAATCTGCTGCTGCAAGCCGGGACCTATATTGATCTATGGGCTCAAGCCTATCTGAAGATTTCTTCCTACAGCTCAATGATGTGGCAAACCTAAAAGAAAGTTAAACTCGTGGATCATTCAGAGCCAACAGACCTATTCATTGCTTGATTTTATTGGAAATGATTAAATTTAGTTGTTGGATTGAGGCTGTGGGATGGGATTGATTGATGTACACATAATCGAAAAATATGTTAGGTTGGCTTGGTGAACTTCTCTTCAAGATCCAACTGGTCAGATATGCATGAAACTGATCCTAGTTGAACCTTGAAAATCGCATTGCATGCCTAGCTTATTGCAATTTAGTTTTTAAGATTTATCATGATTGACATATCTACTATAGATTGTTTATCACCATAACTTGCGGTCAAGTCTTTCCTCCCCCGCCCTTCCAAACTCTTTCTGTGTGCGTGCATACATGTGCTTGCTGGAAGGACAGTAATGGAGTACGTATAATTTTGTTTGAGTTTGTTGTAGAAGATCCATGGAAACCACCTTAGATTTCATATATTTATCAATTTTTCTTTATCGAGCACTTGATTTAGTAGATACATTCTCATCTATGTTTGCTTATTTTCAGGTTAGAATAGAATAGACTTGATATTTGATTTAATCTTGAAGTTCTTTGTTGTTGGTTACTTATATTTTCTTATATCAAGGAAACGGTATATTGATAGATTAGTTTTTGGAGTACAACGGGAGATTTTGTTTTTAGAAGGATGAATTGAGCGGATTTTATTTGAATCCTTTGACATTCTCATAATTTCTATTTGGTCATTTATACTATCTAAAATGCTTTTCTTGTCTGAGATTCCACCACTCTCTTATCACAGTCTAGATCTTTCTTATTGACTCGTCTTCACAAACTTTTTTAAATTTTTTACAGGAGATCTACATCATTTGCATCCATCGATTTGTTGTGTGAGCGCAATGAAACATTTATAATTGAATTTTGTTTTGAATTTCCCTATTTCAGAAATGGAGATGGGACATATATCAAGTTTATTCTATTTTTTAATTATTAAGGTATGGTGGTTTCTTAGCAGCGTCTATTTTAGATACAGCTGGTACCCACTTTGATGGATCATATGGTTTTGTATCAAATATTTCTAAGTTTGATCACATTAATTGGTTGTTGGTGCAGAAGTTCAAATATAAACCCAAGAGAAAGTAAGAAATTCAATGACTTACGGGGAAGTTATGAATTTTAGTTGTATCATTGTTCGAGGATATTTTGATAAAGATCATATTTTCACATTATGCCACTAGATTATGTTGATAGCTCTTCATTGCACATGTCCTGTATCTACAATGATGTACAACAATTCTATTATAGGATTATAACGGCTAAAACTCTGTTATAACCTAAAATTTTCATCATAGTAGTAGTAGACCAATAGCTTTTTTGGAAAATGGTGATTTCATTGTGTGAAGCAGTTCGTCTGAGGTTCATAATCATGGTTCTCATTAGGTTCATAATCCATAAACATCTTCAAAAAAGACGATAATTAAAAGATTAGCCACAAACATTTCAGTGGTATTTTATCTGATCCTGGCAGTTAGAAGAGATTCATCATTCCCTATATATTGTGTGTTGGCCTATTTTATGTGGTCAATTTGTGGTTTAAAATTTAATGTCAAGGTGTCTTTTTGATTGCTATGATTGTTAGGTGGATAAAAAGAATGACTCACATATATTTTTTGTTGTCTGATATTTTTTTTTCATCTAATATGTTTGAAAAGGTTTCCAAATATATGTGGGGCTTGCTTTGATATGTGAAGCACTAATTGATTCTACTACCAAAACCCATGTTCTTGTTACTGCAACATAACAGGCTAATTGTGAGCCTTCAACAGAGAGATTAATTCATAGAGGATGAATATCAAATCTAAACCTAATGGGACTATTTTTTATATTCTCTTTATTGTAATCTGATTGTCACTCTATTCTTGGTTCTTTTATCATGGGGATAGGAGGACAGTACAATTGGATATTGATACATCACACCATCTACGAAATGCATATGCCGGTTGGATATTTCCAACAGTTAAGAACTGGTTCGCTTTTCCCCTACCTTCATCTTGCAATTTGAATAATGAAAGTACAACTATCTTGTTCCTTCACCTTAAATAATGGAAGTACAACTAATTTGTTCAGCTATGTTGCTCATATTTATAGGTATTACTTATACACATCATCTACGGTACAGGAACCTAATGATTGTAAACGGGACTTGTGATTCTCTGACGACACTAGAAAGAGAATCTGAATATTGTCTGTCTAGAACTCTTTCATATTGCTGGGAAGACATACCTACAAAACAATTATCTTGGTTGGCATCAAGATTTTTTATAAGGAAGAAGAAAAGAAAAGAAGAAGACAAAACAGGTTTTTGTTGGGAAATCTAGTCCCACCCCAAAATGGTTTTGATGATGATTACACCAAATGTTGTTGTATACTAATCATACTACTTAAAGTGTGTAGGTTGTGCAAATAAGCTAATTGAAGCTCAAAGTATACTCCGAGAAGAACTTCAACCACACTCATAGAATATGAAGATAAATTTAGCTCGCAATTCCACGTCTACATTCTAACGCTTCAGTTCTAACACAAGAGGAGCTCAAAGATGAAGCTCAAAGATGAAGTTCAAAGAATGTGCTCAAGCTCAAGCTAAAGAGGAGTTCAATTTAAGTGAAGCTCATGCAACTACATCAACATTCTAAGTCTTCATTGTGTCTAGTGTATGAGTTGTATTTCATTTTCTTAGGAGTATGTTAAAGCCAAGAAAAATAGCATAGACATAAAATAATTTTGTAAAATAATTTTAAACTTATTTTAAACTCATTTGAGAGCTTACTTTTCATAGGAGCTAAGTTTCAAACTGTAGTCAACTACAAACACCACCCTGTAGTCAACTACTTTGAAATCTGCCATTTCATTGAAAAGTCTCTGAGAGTCGACTACCTCCCTGGGAGTCGACTACAAGCTGTGTTCGAGCAGACTTCCTTGATTTCCTCTCCCATGTACTCCTAGCTAATTTTTTGGGCTGAAGTCAAACTTCATTTGAATTATTTCAAATTCTCTCTTAGCTCTATAAATAGAGAACCTTTGAGATCAATTTTCAAAACCATTCATTCTTGAGCAAAATTATAATTCTCTCAAGCAAATTCAAGTTCTCAAAGTTCTCATCGCTCTCAAGTTCTTCATAGCCAAACGGTTACAAATTTTTGATCTTATTATTTCGCATTCTTTTCTAAATCTTTTTAAGATCATTCTTTTTGGCTATTGTAAATTGTTTTTCAAATCCTTCTATTTTGATTTTGAATATTCTTAAAGGATTTTTGAAACAACAAGAGTTCTTGATCACATTGAATCATTTCATATTCTTTGTGTGATCAAAGAACGATTTAATTTTTTAGCCACTTAGCGCACAATTGCAAATTCATCCTGGCTATAGAATTATTTGGTGTAAACCAATCTCCACTAATTTATTGTGGTGTATTGGATCTGATTTTATATTTACTCCATTGGTGATAAGGGTGTTGTAAATCCTAGTTGAGACTAGGTGGTTGGAAATCTTGGTGGTGATACTAGGTCGTTGGAAATCTAGCGAGTGAATCTTGGTAATTGTTTTGCTAAGGTAATAGTGGATTAAATCTCGATCTGTGTCGGTCGGAGACTGGACTTACCCAGGTTGTGGGGAACCAGTATATAGGAATGACAATATTGCGGGGCGGGGTGGGTCTCAGGCCGGGGCGGGACGGGTAACTTCTGACCAAAACCGGGTCGGGCCGGTCGGGTCAGGTCATTACTACCATCCCTATGAATCCAAAACAAAATTTTTATTTCAAAATTGGGAGAATTGTGATATATTTGGTAATTTGGAATTGGGAATTGGGAATTGGCGCAATTAGGAGAACAGTGGAACATAGTATGGGTTATGTGTTATGAACTGGCCGCATGGTTCGCATCAAAATAATAAGGTTTGTTTAGAAATTATATAGTTTACCGGGACGGGCCGGGGCGGGCCGGGCCGCATATGAAGCCCAAGCTTGCCCGACCCGTCTGCAGGCCGGGGCGGAACGAGTCAAAACCGGGTCGGGCCAGTCGGGTCAGGCCATTACTGCCATCCCTACCAAGTATAAATCTCGTCCTGTGTAATATTTTCTATGATTGTCTCTCGTTATTTATTTTGTACTTGTTCATTATTTATGTGTATGTCATTTGTAATCCTTTGTTAATAAAATTATTATTGCAAAGTTTGTATTTTTATTCTGCTGTGAGATCTCTTCTATTATCATTATTCTTTTGATCTTTATATCTTCTCTTATATTTATTTCGAGATCATCGTGTCGATTAAGGACCAAGCGTAGATCACTCTACTTGGTTTCTTATGTAATATTGGAAGGGAAATTAGTTTTGTATTGATCATTGTCGAAAACGTTTATTCATATAACACTATTCAACCCATATTTTAGTGTTGTTTATCATCCACAGGATCCAACATTTGGTATCACAGTAAGGTTAAGTGTTGACATCAACTTCTTTCCACAATGAAGGACTTAACACTCTTCGACCACCTCTTTTCGACGGCACAAACTATGTCAACTAGAAGATCTGTATGATGATACATCTCCAGTCAGTTGACATAGACGTTTGGACAATCACGAAGAACAAATACACAACGCCGATCATCGAGATGGAGAAATAGTCTGCAAAGGAGAAGAAAGCGGGCAACCTAAATGTCAAAGCAATGAACTCTTTATTTTGTGCTGTAACCGGACCTGAATTCAACCGAATCACCCAGTGTGTGACTGCTCATCAGATCTGGCACACACTTGAGGTAAGTTATGAGGGAACATCCAAGGTAAAAGAGTTTCATATTAATCTGCTTAATTCTAAGTTCGAAAGTTTTAAAATGGAAGAGAGCGAATCTATCAGTGATCTGAATATTCGCTTCACTAATATAACAATGAACTTGCAGGTTTAGAGAAAAAGGTAACTGAGTATGATCAGGTAATGAAGATCTTGAGATCACTCAGACCCGAATGGAAAGAAAAGACGACAGCCATTCGAGAAGCTCATAACATAAGTGACCTTACTCTTGAAGAGCTGATGGGAAATTTTATGGCATATGAGATTGAACTCGAAGAAGATAAGAAGTCGGAAGAAAAGCCAAATAAAAAGAACCTAACATTCAACGTCGACAAAGAATACTCCGACTACACTGACAGAGAAGAACATATTGCATTCATCTCGAAAAATTTCAAGGACTTCATGTCAAGTATGGTAAACGATCTTTTCGATCTAACAATATTATCTGTTTTGGCTGTAAAACCAGGACACGTGAAAAAAGACTGTCCGCTAGAGAAAAACAATAGAGACATCAAAGATCGATGCAAAATCAGAGATAACAATGAGAAAAAGGGCAATAGAAGAAACACGTTCCGACAATTGAGAAAGGAAGCATATGCAGCATTTGACCAAAGTGATGACTCGAGCTCCGACGAATCGTCATATCCTCATCCGACGACAAAGGAGATAAAAGAGAGTCAGCTCATATGTGCTTCATGTCTTCCACATCCTCTCAGGTAAACCCAACCCATCATTCATCATTTAGCGAAGATGACACTTTATCTAGTGATGATGAAGATATGGACTATAGGTGTGCATATAAAGAACTTTGCAGTCTTCATGAAAAACTCATTAGAGAATATAGAAAAACTCTAAAATTTGTTAAGAAAGATGCAAAAGATAAAGAAGAATTACTCAAAGACAACATTGCTTTAAAAGAGAAAAATGAATTGCTTGAAAAAGATTTTGACTCTATGAAGAAAAAGATTGACTGATTAGATAATCTTCTAGTGTCTATTAAAGACAAATATGACTCCACTATGAATATTGTTGAAAAGTTTAATAAAGAAAAAAGGGAAACTAGATAGCTTAATTAATAGTCAGAAAGCATCATCTAGTAAAACCGGGCTTGGTTATGACTCACTCATGCCAAGAAGAAGAACAAGCATACTAGGATGAATCATGCTAACACTAAATTTTTGAGCATATGGATCCCCAAGCATGAGACGTATCAAAAGAAACAAAGGTACGCAATTGACTTTATTCAAAGTATTTATTTGAATACAAATTATAAATATGTTTCTCTTGAAGGAGATAAACCATATTGGGTTTGGCTTCCTGAAAACTAATCCTCTGGACTCAAGATTATAAGAGTACCACAACGATTACATCTTTTTAGGTACTCTAAACAAAGGAGGAAGACAAAAGACTTATGGTCAACACTTTGAACAAAAATCAGCACTTTGCGGAAAAAACGCGTAAAACGCGTCGCTTCGCAAGTGTGTAAGAAGTATTTGAATGTTTAAATTATAGTTGTAACTTTTTATGACTCAATGTGTGTGTTTTTTTGATGTTTTTATAAAACTTGTCGCTTCGCAAGTGTGTAAGAAGTATTTGAATGTTTAAATTATAGTTATAACTTTTTATGACTCAATGTGTGTTTTTGATGTTTTTATAACACTCTTTTCAAACTTTTGGCAAACACTCAAAACTAGCATGTTGAATCCCCTTGGGATGAGAAAACTCTCAAACCTAGGAGGGTGTCGACTACCAAGGGAGGGAGTCGACTCCCAGAGTGTAGTGTGTCGGATTTTTGTGGTGTGTTTTCTAACTTTAAATGGGTTTTCAAGGCCTATTGGATTCATACCACTAGGTGACTTATGCCCATTAAGAGGATTTGATCTCAACCATTGATCCTTTGGATCAATGGAGTCTATTCCTCCTCTTCATCAAAAATTCACAAACCACCATCTCCCAAAACCCTAAGGTAGCCGACTACCTCTTTGGAGCTTTCTCTTGGGAATTCTTTCTTGATCCTCTTGCATCTCTCTTCCTTGGAGCTCAATTCCTCTAGGATCTCTCATATTTTCAAGGAGTTCTTATTCAACAAGGTAACATCCTTCCTCTCCTTTCAATATTTCATATGTTCATCCTAGAAATCTGATGGGCCTGGAGGCCCAAGCCGCCTGCAGGTGTATTCCCGCAAGCCGAGAGGGGCGGCCCAAGCCCAGGCCCCCCTTCCCTATTCCCGCCGGTCCTTGAGGCTTGCGCGCGCCGGCGCGCGGCTAACCCCACCCCCAAAACCTAGTTTCTATTATAAATAGGGGGTAGCCGTCTTGGTTTGCCTATGCTATGATCATTTTAATTTGTGTGATTCCATAGGTAGACGAGTGCGGACGTCCTATTTGGCGTCTTGGGAGGAGAATACCCCTCTTTGGTATTCAATTATCTTGTTCTAGCTACTATTTTTTCAATAAATATCGTGCCTTTTGTTAGTTCCTAACAATTTGGTATCAGAGCGTGACGATCCATGGCGTCCGCGACGCGATCAAAGGATAAATTCGAGGCGTTGGAGGAAAAGCTCATGGGGTAATTGAAGAGGTTAAAAAATCGGTGGAGACGGTGGTGGAATCCATTGAGCACATGAAGGCGTGTCAAGTGAAAAACGACGAGCAATTTACGAAGATCCTCTCCCTCTTGACGACAAAATCCCACGATAAAGGAAACCCTAATCCGACACCAAAGGTGGCGCCTTTGAAGAAAGAGAAGGAAAAAGAGGAGATTTTTTTACCCAAAATCAACCCTATTACGTGGAGGAATTGGACGAGGAAGACGACGGAGAGCCATGTAAGATCGACTATAGCGAGGAAGTGCGGAGAAAGGCGGTGGAGAGCCAAAGAGAAGGCGGCGGCCCTAGCCGCGCGTTTTGGGAGCCTCGCGCCCAAAAGGAAGGGCGGCCGACCCCCCCACGATAATGGGGGGGCGGCCGCCGCGGGAGAGAGGCGGGGGAGCCCCCCCGCCTGCCACGAGCCCTGGCAGGGCTTGCCAAGCTTTGCCGGGTCCCGCAGAGGTCCGGCGCACCTGCCGGACCTCCGGCAGGGCCTGCCGGCCCTGTCGGAGGCCCGGCAGGGCCTGCAGGCTCTCAGGCCATGCCGGAGGGCCCCGACAGAGGCCCGCCAGGGGCGGGAACTCCCTGGCAGCAATCGATGGGGGGATGCGCGGCCAGGCTGGGGGGGTTTCGAGCCCTCCGAGCAGCGGACAGCGGAGGACGCCCTTGGTCAATTTTGGGAAGGTTTTTGGACCCTTCGAGACGACGGACTATAGCGGAGGACCCGTTTTACGGAGGCGGGCGCGGGAGAGACCACTATTACGATGGAGGGGGTGGCTACGAGGCGGAGTTCGGCGATGATGCAGGTTGGAACGACTTCGACGGCCGGCATGGAGATTACCGAGGAGGCTATGAGGGTCACGGGGGAGTGCCACCTAGACGGTACGAGACCCAGTACGAGAGGAGACAACACTACCGTCCGCATCACCGAGAGGAGGGAAGACCCGAGCATGGGCACTTTGGGGGAGAGTGCAGGGTGCGGAAGCTGACGATGTCGCTATTTTCTGGGGAGGATCCACATGCCTGGTTATTCACAGCAGAGAGATACTTCGCGGCACACCACATGACCGAGACACAGAAGTTGGAGGCGGCAGCCATTTGCATGGAGGGGATAGCCTTGGGGTGGTTCCAGTGGAAGGATAGGAGACAACAGATCCGTAGCTGGGAGGAGCTGAAGGACCTTGTGCTAGAAAAGTTTAGAGACCCCCCGTCTGGGGAACCTACATGAGCAGCTGTATGCACTCAGGCAGGAGGGGCCGGTGCGGGATTACATCGAGAGATTTGAGACACTAGCAGGGCGAGTATATGGCGTGTCTGACGAGTTGCTGGAGGGCACCTTCTTGAAGGGTCTGTGACCCAGCCTCCGTGCCGCAGTGAGTCCCTACAAGCCCAGGGGCTTTCGGAGGTCATAGAGATGACACAGATGGTAGAGGATGCGCAGACAGAGGATAGGCGGGTCAGGAGCGGCTACCGTAGCCAGATACCGAGAGGCACCCCGTCTGGAGCTGGAGGAGCAGGGACCCCCACGGTAGCGGCCCAGACGAGCAGAGAGAAGACTGGGGAGAAGGGTAGTGCACCACAGGCTGGGGGACAGTTCAGGCGCATGACAGACGCTGAGATGAGGGACAAGAGGCAGAAGGGCTTGTGCTTCAGGTGCGATGGGCGGTTCTCATCTGGCCATCGGTGTGCGGGGCGCAAGCTCCAGGTGATTCTGTTGGAGGGCGATGACGCAGACGATGACATCGAGGAGGCAGCTGAGACAGAGGAGGAGATCGGCGACCAAGAGGTGACCGTGCTCATTGATAGTGGGGCTACCCACAATTTCATTTCTAGGAGGATGGTGGCACAGCAGGGACTCTAGCTACAGATTGCGGCAGCTTCAGCGTGATGATGTGGACGGGAAAGAAGGAGAGCAGCCGGATAGTGTGCAGGGGACTGATATTTGACCATGCAAGGGATACAGGTTATTGCAGATTTTTTACCTCTGGACATGTGGAGCACTGACATCATTCTGGGCATGACCTGGCTACAGACGTTAGGGGAGATGACAATAAATTGGAAATTGCTACGGATGGAGTTTCAGGAGGCAGGGAGAGCAGTGATACTACAGGGGACCCCAGCCTATGCAGAGTTTTGGTCTCCTTGAAGACCATGGTGAGGACCATCCAGGCGGAGGGGGGGAGGATATTTAGTGGAGCTGCACTCGTTGACAGGTGAGGGAGGCGTAGAGACCAGTACAGAGCAGCCCATTCCGGGAGAGGTGCATCAGTTGATGGAGCAGTTTGAGGAGATCTTCCAGGAGCCTCGGGGTCTCCCACCACCGCGGGACCACGAGCACGCCATTGTTCTACGGGAGGGTGTGTCCCTTATTAGCGTGCGGCCCTACCGATACCCCCAGCATCAAAAGGACGAGATAGAGAGGATGGTGTCTGAGATGGTACAGGCGGGGGTGATCCAGCCGAGCGTGAGCCCGTTCTCTTGCCCAGTATTGTTAGTAAAGAAGAAGGATGGTAGTTGGCGATTCTGCGTGGACTACAGGGCGTTGAACAAGGAGACCGTCCCGGATAAATTTTCCCATACTAGTGATAGACGAGCTCCTGGACGAGCTACACGGAGCAGCATGGTTTAGCAAGTTAGATCTTAAGTCCGGCTACCATCAGATCAGGATGCAACGGGAGGATGTGGCCAAGACGGCGTTCAGGACGCATGGGGGCCATTATGAGTTTCTTGTCATTCCCTTTGGGTTGACAAACGCACCTGCCACCTTTCAGGCTCTTATGAATAAGGTATTCTGACCCTATCTCAGGCGATTCGTACTAGTTTTCTTCGATGATATTTTGGTGTACAGTCGTACTTTGGAGGAGCATTTGGACCACAGGCAGGTGGTGTTTTAGGAGCTGAAGTACCACCAGCTATATGTGAACAGCAAGAAGTGTCTTTTCGGGCAGTCACAGGTGGAGTACTTGGGGCACGTGGTATCAGCAGGAGGGGTTGCAGCAGATAGAGCAAAGATATCGGCCATGCTGGACTGGCCGCGCCCCACCACGCTCAGAGGGCTTCGGGGCTTCCTTGGGCTTACAGGATACTATCGCAGGTTCGTGGAGGGGTATAGGACGATTGCATGTCCGCTGACAGAGTTATTGAAGGAGGACCAGTTTCATTGGGGAGAGGAGGCGACGGCAGCTTTTGAGGCCCTGAAAAGGGCAATGACCACAGTGCCGGTACTGGCGTTGCCTGACTTTTCCAGACCCTTTGTGGTAGAGGCAGACACATCAGGACATGGGCTGGAAGCAGTACTGATGCAGGAGCAACGGCCCATAGCTTACTACAGCCAGGTGTTGACCGTGAGGGCCCGACTGCGGTCGGTCTATGAGAGAGTTGATGGCTATAGTGTTGTCCATACAGAAGTGGAGGCCATATTTGTTGGGACGGAGCTTCATAGTATGCACGGATCAACGAAGCCTGAAGTACCTGTTAGAGCAGCGGATGGTAGCGGAGGATCATCAGAAGTGGCTGCGAAAGCTGATGGGGTACCGGTTCGAGATTGAATACCGCCCGGGATTGGAGAACAAGGTAGCTAACGCATTATCCCGACGGGAGGTGGCAGAGCTAGCGACACTGGCAGTGTCTATCCTGGAGGATTGGGGTCCACTACAGCAGGAGGTGGAGCAAGACCCGGAGTTGGCAGCTATACGAGAGGTCCTTCTACAGGGGTCTACGAAGTACCCGGGGTATTCTCTTCACGATGGGCAGCTACTTTACTGGGGGAGGCTTGTGATATCGAGGACATCTGCATTTATTCCGGCCATACTCAGGGAGTTCCACGGCAGTGCTATCAGAGGACATTCTGGGGTCCTTAAGACCTACCAGCGGTTGGCGAGAGAGGTCTATTAGAAGGGACTGAAGAAGGAGGTGGCAAGGATGGTGGCAGAGTGTGACGTGTGCCAGCGTCACAAGTACCAGGCAATGTCCCCAGGATGACTACTACAGCCGCTGTCTTTACCAGACCGGGTTTGGGAGGACCTCTCTATGGACTTCATAGATGGATTGTCAAATTCGGGTGGATACGCTGTCATTTTTGTTGTGGTCGGCTGCCTCAGCAAATATGCACATTTTGTCCCGCTTCGGCATCCTTACAGCGCAGTTTCTGTGGTGGAGATTTTTGTGAGGGAGGTCATTCGTCTGCATGGACCTCCAAAGTCCATAGTCTCGGATCGAGACAAGGTGTTCCAGAGCAAATTTTGGCAGGAGTTTTTTAGGCTACAGGGGACGGCACTGAAGCGGAGTACAGCTTACCACCCCAGACTGATTGTCAGACGGAGGTGGTGAATAGGAGTGTGGAGACTTACTTGCGCTGCTTCATTTCAGAGAATCCTAAGGAGTGGGCGCTTTGGCTACCTTAGGCAGAATACTGGAATAATACTTCATTTCACACGGCGGCGCAGACCACACCCTTCAGGATTTTGTATGGCAGAGATCCTCCGCACTTACTTCATTATGATCATGAGACGACTCCTATGTCTGATGTAGAGCAGTACCTGGCGGAGAGGGACCGGATTCTGGAGGAGCTGAAGCTCCATTTGGCGAGGGCACAACAGGTGATGAAGGCACGAGCGGACCTACACCGTCGTGATGTATACTTTGAGGTGTGGGTTATGGTGTATCTGAAGCTGAGACCCTACAAGCAGAGGTCAGTGGCGCATAGGAGGAATGAAAAGCTGACACCGCGATATTTTGGACCTTTCGAGGTCGAGGCGAAAGTAGGACCTGTGGCTTACAGATTCCGTTTACCCCCGATCCGTCATTCACCCGGTCTTCCATGTTTCCCAGTTGCGCCAGGCCATTGGTGACCACGCCTCTTCCCCTACTTTACCAGAGACCCTTACTGTGGATATGGAGGTGAGACTGGAACCCGAAGTGCTGAAGGGTTTTCGACAGAGCGACACATGAGGGCGGCAGGTGTTGTTGCAGTGGCGGGGTTTGCCAGAGCACGATAGCACGTGAGAGGATATGGACGAGATGGCGGCACGCTTTCCAGACTTCCACCTTGAGGACAAGGTGGCTCATTGGGGGGGGGGAGTATTGATGGGCCTGGAGGCCCAAGCCGCCTGCGGGTGTATACCCGCAGGCCGAGAGGGGCGGTCCAAGCCCAGGCCGCCCCTTCCCTATTCCCGCCGGCCCTTGAGGCTTGTGCGCGCGGCTAACTCCACCCCCAAAACCTAGTTTCTATTATAAATATGGGGTAGCCGTCTTGGTTTGCGTATGCTATGATTATTGTGATTTGTGTGATTCCATAGGTAGACGAGTGCGGACGTTCTCTTTAGCGTCTTGGGAGGAGAATACCACTCTTTGGTATTCAATTATCTTGTTCTAGGTACTATTTTCTCAATAAAAATCGTGCCTTTTGTTAGTTCCTAACAAAATCATGCCTAAGAAGATTGTTGCTATCAAGAAGAGAAAAGTTGATGAAATTACCCATGCTCTAACTGAGAAGGAAGTGATTCAACCGTACCTTGTAGATTTCAGTAGCTATGCCAAATTTTTGAGCATCTCAAAAAGGCAAATCCTTCATGAAAGATTTGTCAATATTGAAGATGTTGAAAACTATGGTATAGATAGTATCTTTGAGTATCAAAATTTGCTCAACTTATTTTCAAAGGACAACTCATATCTTTGCTATCCTAGACTTGTTCACCTATTTTATGCAAACATTGATGTTGACCTTAACAAATCCCGTTTTCGCACCAAAGTTCTTGACACTTAACTTCATATAATTGTAAAATCCTTCGGACAAGCCATAGGAATTTCCTTTACCAGGAAACTCCTATATGATATAGAATTGGTGGATGAAAATGTATTAAACAAGATGTTCCTGCCAGGAAGATACTTCCAAACCAAAATGCCTAGTAGTGATCTCAGATATCCCGCTAGGATCTTAGCAAACATCTTGTCCTACAACATCACCGTAGCCATGATGTTCTTTCTGAGCGTCAGCATAAGTGTATCTATGCTATGCTTGGCAACATTAAAGTTAACCGGGTTAGGATCATCATGGACTCTATTATTCATTCTGCCTTATCTAGTAGAGTCATAACTCCTTTAGCTAGGGGTGGCAAAATAGGCCCGACCCGACCCGAACCCGGCCTCTTGGATCGGGTATGGGCAGGGACCAATCCGGGTCGGGTCGAATTCGGGTCAACCCGGATAAAAATCCGGGTCGGGTACGGGTTTGACCCTTCGACCCGTATTTCACTCTTTTCACCCCGAACCCGACCCGAGCCCGACCTTTTTTGCAAAATAATCACTCTTTCACACCAAACCCGACCCGAACCTGAACCCGAACCGTACCCGACCTGTAAGACAAACTGGGTCGGGTATGGGTCACCCGGGTTACGACCGGGTCGGGTACGGGTATCCGAACCCTGACCCGAATTTAATTCGGGTCGGGTTCGGGTTTTCCCTTATTCGGGTCGGGTCAAACCCGACCCGACCCGAACCCGACCCGACCTGTTTGCCACCCCTACCTTTAGCCCATGGTCACTATCTTACTATCCTCTTTAGTGCATATGATATCACCCTGGACAATGAATCTGAGGTCTTGGAACCTGCGCTT
Organism: Scilla litardierei; assembly: GCA_030789695.1. Lineage (NCBI taxonomy): Eukaryota > Viridiplantae > Streptophyta > Magnoliopsida > Asparagales > Asparagaceae > Scilla > Scilla litardierei. Next base: position 302,472,468 of record CM061133.1, on the reverse strand, counting down.
GTTTTTTATGTTCGTACTCTTGCTCGTGTGGGACTTCACCGAGACTTAAACGAGAATGTTCCAAAGGAGAGGTTAGTAGGTGAATCGAGTTCCACTACAGAGAGGAAGAAAGGCAAGAAAATCATTAAATAAGGAGACACCGAAGAAGAATGAAGTGAAGAAGAACTTGCACCATCTGACGATGTTCCTCCATACATTATTGAGCTTTAGGATATGCTTCTGAAGAAAATTGACAGATTGAAGATTTCACAAGCAAAGGGCTTTGAAGATCTCAACAAAAAGGTGGAAAATCTGAAGGACCTGGTGATTAGCAGCAACCAGATCACCAAAAAGAGTCTTGGTGAAATCCTTGATGAGATCAAGGAACTGAAGAAGGAGAAGAAGAATGGTGGTTCTTCTTAACATGCTTACTTGCTTGCATGTTTGATACAATGCTTTTCTAAATAAATGGTTTGTGATAATTTCTTATACTCTGCACTTGTGGTTGTTTGATGGCTTAAACAACTTGGGTTGTAATATGCTGATACACTGATCTTACACTGCTTTAATTGCTGTCATGCATATTATTATCTCTTGATATCCCCCATATAGCTTGCTTGATTAGAAATGAGATTGAATGGAATATATATATATATATATATATATATATATATATATATATATATATATATCTATATTACATTTGACAGAGTTTTTTGAATCCTAGGGCTGACTAGGACAAGCTGACTAGGACAAAGGGGTAGATAAAAGACGGCTCAGATTAAAACTAGGGGAATCAACGGTTGAGATGTGTGTTTGAGATAGATTTGCTTGAAACTCAGCATAAATGATATGTGGGTCCCATTTTGTTGCGTGTGGAGATAAATGGGCTTTTTATGGGGAAGAGCAACAGGCATTTCAGTTTCCCAAGAGATCAACAGTCAAGACGCAACGCATTTTCCCAAGAGATCAACAATTCAGGTCAAAGCATTTTCCAAATAGATCAACAGTCAAGGAGCAACAGACATTTTCCCCGAGAGCTTCCCATCGACTTTCCCCGAGAGCTTCCCATCCGGTTTCCTCAAGTCGCAAGGCAGCAAGACGCACGTTATCTCTTGGAGAGCAAGGAGCAAGACGCAGGGAGCAAGGGGCAAGGTTTGCCTCCATGCTGAAATTTTTACAAAGCTTTGGATTTCTCAATTAAAAGTCTCTACAATTTTTGTAAAAAGCTTTCGGTTTGCAAAAAGCTAAGATTTTTGTTTAAAAGCTTTCTCCTTTCGGTTTGCTTTAGGCTCAAGACAGTTTTCTCTCTCAATGTTTGATGGCTGCCGTCTTTTGGGTCTGTCAATTTCCTGCATGCAATTTTATTTCTCTTTTGATTTGAACAAAAAACTTTTCTCTTTGATTTGCTTTTGTTGAGATCCCCTTCCTCACGTTTTGTGCCTGAAAAAAAATAAGTGGAGTATTAAATATCAAAGCATGGCTTACCTCTCTCATAGTTTTCTCCCTTCAAATTGATTGGTCAGCCTGCCACTTAAGTTTCTTTATCTCCAATCAATGAGTGTTGCAATCTATGAGTGCATTGTGTGTGTGCTGGTGGCTTACGGATGTCACGGCAGCAAGTGTCGAACTCGGATTGTTGATGTATGAGGCTGTCGCAGCCTAAAGAAGATGTCGTAGGTTGAAGATGATCACATCAAGGAAACGGCCTCGACGACAACGAGGGTTGGAGTCGCAGCAAGGTTTATTTTTTAGGCAGAAATTTAATTCTAATTGCTCAAACCGGAAAACTGAGAATTATTTTTGGTTTTGGAATTCCAGTTCGTGTTTGGCAGGAAACTAGCAAGAAAGTAGCAGGAAAGTAGAAAGAATTCCAATTCGTGTTTGGCAGGCTGAAGTCCAGTTCATGTTTTGTTATTGGAACACCTCAAGAAATAGGTTGCAAGAAACATATATGTACCATGAACTTTTAATTTTTCATTTAACTGGTTCTTTTTGGAGTAACAATGTTTCACAGATTTGCGGTTCTTTTTTGGTTTCACAGATAGAACATGCATTTCGCATCAACGGGCATCATTTCGCAAGGCGCACGGCATCAAGGCGTATGTTTTTTTCTTGCCGAACCCCACATTACTGAAAAATCGAAGTAATTATTATTCAGTATTTAATGATGACAAAAGTTTTCGTTTCTTTTTTGGTTTCACAACAACGCGCAAGGCAGCAAGGCGCAAGGCGGCTCTTGGGGACCAAAGTATCATTTCGCAGTGTTGATTTACCAATTGAGCAAGGCGTTGATTTCTCAGGTTGGATTTCTCAAACTGAAAATGCCCCAGGTTGCGATTACAGATTTCATTCGAACTTTGAAATAAATCGTCACCTCAAATTTCTCCAGTGTTAATATTTTCTCCTTTTCCCAAATCGTCACCTCAAATTTGTCCAAAAAAATGCATTACATTCTAACCTTGAAATAAATGCATTAAAGCATATGGCTTTATTTGGTTCTTACAGTCTGAGAAAATTCCAGGTAGTGTCAAAAAACACACGTGCATAGCTCCATGTGAAGAAGAAAATATTAACACTTACCGTCAAAATAATCTATGAAAAGAATAAAATTAGAAGCATAGATTGTTTGCTAGAATAAACATGTTCTGAATAATAATTACTCTCTTCTCATCTATTGAGTACTATCCAGGACGCCAAAAACTTTTCTTACCAACAAGAAACTTTTGTTCATGAACAGTTATCACCCAATGAAGTGACTTGAGTATCGGTCATAGCTTGAATTAGAACCCATCCATCGGGTCTTAGTATCCGGTCCATTTCTATCTAAGAATACAGCGAACAACCGACATACCTTTGTGCGATCGCCAAACAGAAAAACTGGAATGTAGTAGGTCATAGGTCTGTGGGTATGTATTGTAAGCTTCACTCCTCAATACCTCAAAAAAATTATTAAAGCTGAATCATAAACTACCTCAAGAACCATCTGCAAAATTTGTTACGAAATTTGTTATTGGAACACCTCAACCCCTTAATTAATTCAGCGTATGTTACGAAATTTGTTACGAATATGATACGAATGTTGCACGAAACATTTATGGCGTACATTATTTTCTTGCTTTCTTGATGAACCCCCCATTTTACGTTTTCCTCATTTGCCTAAAAAGCAAGGAGCATCATTTAGTTGGTTCTTTCTGGAGTAGTTTGTTATATGTTTCACAGTTTGTTTCACAATTTGATAACAATGTTTCACATATTTGCATCAGCAGTAATCATTTTGCAAGGCGCAAGGCAGCAATGTGTAAGGCAGCTCTTGGGAAGCAAGGAGCATCATTTCGCAGCGGTTCTTTCTTCAGTTTGTGCTCACAATGTGCCATATCTAGCTGGCTGCCACACTAAATAATCTGAACATCAGAGAAGTATGTTGTGGGGATGCCACCTGTAGAAGTCACATAAATGTAAGTGCTTATATATTTGAAAGTTATATCAACTGGAGCTGAAGCTGATATCATCAGAATGGTTCAGAAGGGCAGCCTAAGGAAGCATAAGGAAGCCTACATTAATATTTATGCACATGATAAAACCTAGAAGCATAAGGAAGCCTACAGTAATGATAACATAGTTTAAGATCATGTGCTGAGGCTAATTAGGACAATTAATGTACATGTGTAGTATATGCTGGTACAACAAAAAGGTATTCTTTTGTTTTGGTTTGGTTTGGTTGGTTGTTTTTTTTTGGGGGGGGCAAGTTGTATCTGAAGCACATGAAATGAGAAATTATTGTGTTGTGACCCTCATATAATTTCTTAATGTACATGTCAATCACACAATCACATTTCCATTTGAAACGGGAAGTGGTATAAGCAGCCGCGTATTTCGTTTTATCATATTGAGAATATGATAAGAGTCTCAGTTGTATTGTAAATGTTGGTCCCTAAATTGCAACCACATTATATAAAAAATATAAATAAAAACCTCAGAAATCAACTTTTTTCTCAAATGCTTTTGGGAACATTATATACTTTTATGCCTTTTTGCGTCAATCTCCCGCTAAGTGTTGGAAGCATTCTGGTAGAAATTAACTAGGTTTTTATTGCTGATAAAGTTATTATATCTTCATGTTGAAAGCCGCTATTGTACTGCTGATAAAATTATTTAGGCTTATTGATAAGAATGGATCAACGTGACCTCTAAAAAAAGAAGTAAGAATGAAAACGCTTTGCTGACAGTAGTGCTTCTCAAATAATTATTGACAATTTAAAGTAACATGAACAAAGTGACAAGCATGGTTCAAGTTCATTTTTAACCATCCTGATAATATGCAAAGATTCTTTCATATGATACGGACTTAATCTCCCATGCATGAGGGCATTGATGATAAAGCGTGACTGAGAACTTCAAAAGTTTTATGATTAAGATTCTTATTTCAAATGACATACAGTCCAAAGTTATACTTGATAACTAAAATTCAATAATGCCAGATATGAGGCTATTTGGAAGTTCGGATAGGTGGTCAGAGTGAATGAGAATGACAAACCTACGTTTAACAAGAAAATGTCCAAAAGAAACAAGTTCTATTTATATCAAATTCATTTACATCTAATTACAAATTTGAATGGTACACGCTTAGATTCCAACATAATCAAGACAACCCAAGCATCCAATTTTTAATGATCAAATAATAAATTACTGGTGCAAGAATAAGTTTCGCATTTCTTCTAAAAAAAGTATTTAGTTATGCAAACTGCAGATTAACCTGAGTGAAGCTTAGTTGTTCAGGCATACAAAAGGCAAAGGAGGCAAATGGGGAGTCTAAAGGATCATTCTCTACATCTGTTTTCTTAGGTTTTCATCTTAATCGGTTTCTACCACATCCTAAACAAAAATTTGCATACTATCAGAGTAACTAAATATGTCTCCGATATGTAATACTGGTTGCAAATATGGTATACCATTGCACTTTCAATTGCATCCTAGCATGTACTGTCATTTCAAGAACTTCATGTGAACTTTTTCCTAAGGTGTTGTGAGTGCCTTGCTACCTACTCTGTTTCACTAACTTCACACAGCCTCCTTTTTCGAAGGCGCCAGCAAAATTTTTGTTCTTTTAAATTTTGAATTGGAATATTATATGCCCCAAAATTTTGGAGGGGAAAATAATTTTTGAGAAAACAACGATTTTAAATGAACCGTGCCCGAGGGCACGGGTTATGACTAGTATATATATATATATATATATATATATATATATATATATATATATATATATATAACTCTTCTATGCAAATATATTTGAGTTGGTTTGATTATTTTCACTCATGATAAGTTTATTTAACACTTGTATAACTTGGTGAAAATTGTCATGAATGCCATTATATATTTTTTGTATGATGACAAGGGAGAAAAATAGTAAAAGCAAAAACATGAATGAATAATATGTTGCTAACCAGCTTCAATGCAGGGGGAGTATGATATGATTTCATAACTCATCTAAGCAGGGGGAGTAAGTACACTTACTCATTAGTTTTTATTTCATATTATTCATATGTTTTTCATTTGGGTGCCATCATCAAAAAGGGGAGTGTTGGGAAATCTAATCCCACCCCAAAGTGGTTTTGATGATGATCACACCAATTGTTGTATACTAATCATACTGTTTAAAGTGTGTAGGTTGTGCAAATAAGCTAATTGAAGCTCAAAGCATACTCCGAGAAGAAGAACTTCAACCCCACTCATAGAAGATGAAGATGAATTTTGATCGCAATTCCACGTCTACATTCTAACGCTTCAGTTCTAGCACACAAGGAGCTCAAAGATGAAGCTCAAATAATGTGCTCAAGCTCAAGCGAAAGAGGAGCTCAAATTCAAGTGATGCTCATGCAACTACATCAACTTCAACCATGGCTTCTAAGTCTTCATTGTGTCTAGTGTGTGAGTTGTCTTTCATTTTCTTAGGATTATGTTAAAGCCAAGAAGAATATGCACACACACACAATGATTTTCAAAAATATTTTTTAAACTTATTTTAAACTCATTTGAGAGCTTTCTTTTCATAGGAGCTAAGTTCCAAACTATAGTCAACTACAAACACCCAGTAGTCATCTACTCTGAAATCTCTCATTTCATTGAAAAGTCTCTGGGAGTCGACTACCTCCATGGGAGTCGACTACCAGCTGTGTTTGAGCAGACTTCCTTGATTTACTCTTCCATTTACTCCTAGTTAATTTTTTGGGCTGAAGTCAAACTTAATTTGAATTATTTCAAAATCTCTCTTAGCTTTATAAATAGAGAACCTTTGAAATCATTTTTCAAAACCATTCATTCTTAAGCAAAATTATAATTCGCTCAAGCAAATTCAAGTTCTCAAAGTTCTCATCGCTCTCCAGTTCTTCATAGCCAAACGGTTTCAAATTTCTGATCTTATTATTTCGCATTCTTTTCTAAATCTTTTTAAGATCATTATTTTTTTCTATTGTAAATTGTTTTTCAAATCCTTCTATTTTGATTTTGAATATTCTTAAAGGATTTTTGAAATAACAAGAGTTCTTGATCACATTGAATCATTTCATATTCTTTGTGTGATCAAAGAACGATTTAATTCTTTAGCCACTTAGAGCACAATTGCACATTCATCTTGGCTATAGAATTGTTAGATGTAAACCAATCTCCACTAATTTATTGTGGTGTATTGGATCTGATTTTATATTGAGTCCATTGTTGATAAGGGTGTTGTAAATCCTAGTTGAGACTAGGTGGTTGGAAATCCTGGTGGTGATACTAGGTCATTAGAAATCCTAGAGAGTGAAGCTAGGTAATTGTATTGTTAAGGTAATAGTGGATTAAATCTCGATCTGCGGCGGTCGGAGACTGGACTTACCCAGGTTGTAGGGAACCAGGATAAATCTCTTGTCTCTCTGTGTGATATTTTCTGTGATTATCTCTTGTTATTTATTTTGTACCAACTTGTTCATTATTTATGTGTATGTCATTTGTAATCCTTTGTTAATATAATTGTTATTGCAAGGTTTGTATTTTTATTCTGTTGTGAGATCTCTTCTATTATCATTATTCTTTTGATCTTTATATCTTCTCTTATATTTATTTGGAGAGCATCGTGTTGATTGAGGACCAAGCATAGATCACTCTACTTGGTTACTTAGGTAACATTGGAAGGGAAATTAGTTTTGTATTGATCATTGTCGAAAAAGTTTTATTCATACAACATTATTCAACCCCATTTCTAGCGTTGTTTGCCATCCACATGATCCAACAGTTTTGTCTTTAATACCAAGTAGCGGGAAGGGATGTGGAAATTTGTAGTAAAAGAAAACTTGGAAGTTGATAGCTTTTTGGGCCTCACACCCTGTGAATCTCACGATCAACGATTTGTATGCTTCGCACACGAAGGTTTTTAGACCTCTCGCCTAGACAACCAAGCTCACTCTTACACATCTATACAAAATATTTAATATTTTTGGAAAAACTAAACGTTTATATCAAAATTTCAATTTTTAATTCATTTCTTAAGAAAAAAATAAGTTTGTGGCATCTATGTAGGCTTACAACTTGGGTTTTAGAATGTACATCCAATATGAGAAAAAACTCTAAAATAACAAAAAGATCTAAAATAAATAAAAGAATCCAAATAATTCAAACTCTTTCCTAGATAAAATAACTAAAAGACTCAATAACTTGAAGACTTAATTGGCTCGAAGTCTATATCTATAAAATCTAAAATAATATAAAATAAAGAAGAGGACTTTATCTCAATTTCAAACTGGATTCCTATCATTCTCACGGCTTGAGAACTTCACTACCTAGTGAATAGCAACATGAGTTGTATAACTGGGTAGAAATCAATAGCCGTTTATAATTAAAGATGTGTCTATGAACTTACAACTTGGGTTTTAGAATGTACATCCAATATGAGAAAAAACTCTAAAATAACAAAAAGATCTAAAATAAATAAAAGAATCCAAATAATTCAAACTCTTTCCTAGATAAAATAACTAAAAGACTCAATAACTTGAAGACTTAAATGACTCGAAGTCTATATCTATAAAATCTAAAATAATATAAAATAAAGAAGAGGACTTTATCTCAATTTCAAACTGGATTCCTATCATTCTCACGGCTTGAGAACTTCACTACCTAGTGAATAGCAACATGAGTTGTATAACTGAGTAGAAATCAACAGCCGTTTATAATTAAAGATGTGTCTATGAACTTTGAAGTGTAGAAGGATGTAGATTTGGAGAAGAATGTATCTGCAAATTGCTCTCAAATCACAAAAGAAAGAAAAGCATATAAAACTGCTTGGTAGGATATGGAGGATCTGGATGACAAATTTGATGTGCTCAATTTGTCAGGTCCCTGGCTATGAGGAAAACACTAGAAAGAGGGTTGAATAGTGTTTATGCAATTTAAAATGATAATTACACCAAATTGAATTCCTAACCAACAATTAATGCAGAATTAAAAATAAACCCAAAAATGAAACAATGCAAACGCAAGGATGTTTCAAGGGTTCGGATTACCCAAGTCACCTCCCGACTTGTTCCCGGTAATCCTACGTCACTTTCACCCGGATACCACCTGGTGCTCAAGTTAGAACCCTAAATTGAGGTTTCCTTAGAACCCACTTGTAGCAACCCTACAAGTGAAATCGAAATACACTCGATGTCCTTTACTCCCACAACTTGGGAGCAATCAAACCACTCTCACAACCCGAGAGTAAATCAAATAACGAAAGTTATGAAATATGAAATAAACAACACTTACAATCACATATGCCTTGAAGTAGAACTTGAAGGAGAGTGTGTTGTGTGTTGAATGACTCTCTTGGAAGAGAGGAAAGCTCTTTCTCTTGACTGCACTAAATGCCTAGAAGATTTGTCTTTGGTTCTAGGTTGGAGAGCAAGAGATTGAAAGATAAGAATTCTAGGACTTTAGGATTTGAGAGCTTGAAGATGAAAGCTTAGGGGTTCAATAGATGAATGAGTAACCTCTCAATGGAACAGTAGAGGCTACCTTTATATTTTCTCCAAAGCCCTTAAACTAAATCCCCAAAAGCCCCTTTGAAATCCATGGAGAAAAACCCAACGGATAGAATTTGCACACGCGACAGTCGACTGTTGAACAAAACACAGTCGACTGCTGCACTGTGTTAGAGGGTAGGTGAGAATTCAAACGGCGACTTACCACGTGGACAGTCGACCGATGAAGAGAAGATAGTCGACTGTAAATCCAACAGGCGACTGTAATTCCTTCTGCAGGCGACTGACAGCACTAAGGGTAAGTTGAGAAAATACCAAAAAATACTGGGAAGATAGGACATGCGACTGATGTAGAATACACAAGCGTATGTGCCATAAGCAGGCAACTGTGAAACCAACATAAGTCGACTGTCGCAAACCCTGACATTTTTCAGAGAGTTGAGTCTGCAAAGAAGCTTACGGACAGACGATTGTTGAAGCATTGACAGTCGACTGTTTCTTGGACAGTCGACTGTAAATACAACATCAGTCGACTGACACTAAAACATGAAATATTCCAGAGAGCAGTTCTGCAGAAGAATAATGGACATGCGACTGTTGACGCATTGACAGTCGATTGTGCCTTGGACAGGCGACTGTAAATACAACATCAGTCGACTGGCCAGATGAAATGGAATGATCTTTGGGCTGAAGATAGACATGCGACTGATTAACAAATCACAGTCGACTGTCTCTTGCACATGCGCCGGTAAAATGTACAGCAGTCGCCTGAAGGAGTTAAAGCTTAGAGAGCCCAAAAATCAACTGATCAAGCATGTGCATAACAGGCGACTGTAGAACAAAACACAGTCGACTGTTTTTAGACAGGCGACTGTAAATCGTTCAGCAATCGACTGTTGAAATCACAATATGCACAATCTTGAGAATTATGAATTGGAGTCTAAGGAAAATTGATCTAATTATTTCCTATGACTGAAATGATGATGTGTGTGTGTTCCAACATAGTTTTACTTCTAGGCTACATACTAGAAGAGAAAAAGAAGATTACATTATTTTGAACTCTCTCTTCTATCCAAAGTATGAGCTTGAAGTCTTCTAGGAGCTTCAGTCACCATCTTTGATCATCCAATCCACTTTTCTTGCTTTTATTGATCTTTGAGTGCCATCCATTGTTAATTGATCTTTATGATATGCCTTAGGCAATGGATTAACTGCAAATAGGAGATTAGTTACACGTATTTATGTTTGCTCATCATTAACACTACGTAGGGAGAAGTCCAACACTTAATATTCTCACCCTTTTGATGATGACAAACAAAAACAAAAAGATAAATAATTGTGATTAAAGAAAACTTACTCTCACTACATAGATGCCAATCAAGTTAGTCAATGAATATAAGTGCATCTATTGAGCAAATGAAGCAAGTATGTAAGATATGAATGAATGTAATGATTTTCATGAAATCTTGAGATCTGGGATTTTAAAATCCAAATTCATTATATCTTACTCCCCCTAAATCTAATGCAACTTCAACCTTAGATTCAAGTTTAGAATTAGAATTTACTTAGCACATATATTATGATCTGTTTATTTCTTTCCACTATGTCATTATCCAAAAGGTGGGAGTAGAATAACAACAATCGTGCTAAATAAGTACTAACAATATAATGAGAGTTTAAAGATAGGATGTATAGTCAATTTGATGCCAACATATAATCGAAGGAAAACTAATCACGAAAGGGGCATCTCATTAACTTACATACCAAAAACTCATAAAACACAAGAAAACTTAGTTGAATAAAGGAACGAGAATCCAATATCAACATTTCAATCCAAATGCGAAAAACGTCTCAAATCACATCATATATATATATATATATGATACAACATACAAATAGACAATGTCATAATATTCGCACATGATATCAACATAAACAATGAGACATTGTGTGAAGCAGCATAAAAGAAACGTCATATATATCATCCAAAATATACACGGAGTACAAAATGTAAAGCTACAAGTCGAAGTACATCAAAAGTATATGATCGTCATACATACATTATCTAAACATCAAAACACAAATCAAAAGAACAAACTGACACTAAAAAAATCTCAACCTTAACAAAAGTCTAGGTCTAAGGGTGAGTCTCTAAGCGGAGTGTCCATCCATAGCAGCATCCGAGGAGCGAGCCAAACCAATCTCGAACTCATGTGCCTCTGGATCAACCGAAGAATCCTAGGGAGGAGGAGGAGGAGCAGCAGGTGTGACATCCTGAGGAGCCGAAGAAGCACCCGGCTCATGAATAGTACCACCAGTATGCTCCAAAATTTCAGAGATGACAGGTGGAGGAGGCTGAGTAGGCTAAGGTGGAACAAAGGATTTGAGGTGCTCAGGGAAAGGAATTTCCTGATGCTGGAATGACAGAAAGAATAACTCATATAAACCAGAAACCTTCTCGTCGAAAAGGTCACGATAGGGTGCAACTGAGGTAGATGGCTGATCGGCTGGAAGAATGGTGGATGACGAAGAAGTAGAAGTAGATTGCCTTTTCTTAGATGCTGACTGTAGAGCTAAAGAGGACTTCGACTTCGCAGAAGCATCGAGAAGAGGACCAAGAGGCAAAGGCTCGTAAGGAGTCAAGTCAATACCAAAATGACGGAAGACCAAGGTAAGGAGACCTCCATAAGGGATGTGATCGGAGGAAGTAGTGAATTCGATCCTGTCCATCCGATCAAGGAGGACACCGGCCCAGTTCACTGACATCCCCGAGAAGATAGCATACATGCATCGAATGATCTCCTGAGAGGGCTGATCGAAAGAGCCATATTTCGGCAGGATGTTGGACTTCACGACAAGGTGAACAACCCAACCTCTAGCCGTGAACATGGAGGCACTGACTCCAGAAGAAAGGGAGGGGATCACACGGAACATGTCCTGAAGGACATTCTGATCAAGGTCACCAATATCAGAAATAGAGATGTCAGCAGGAAGGGAGCCAGTGGATGGGATCCTAAGAATGGTCCATAAGAGAGTAGGATCAAGATGGATACGGGTCCCTGAACCACAGTGTCTATCTTACATGTGTCAACATACTCACCGCGAATGCGGTTGGCATAAAATAGTTTGACCAGGAAGGGATAAGCACTTGGGGAGTCGATATGAGAGTATCGAAAACGATACCCAAGTGGGTATACGAAAGAATCTCTGAGAGTCTCTCAGCAGTGAAGGCCTGATATACAATAAATCGCTCACGAAGGAGCCTGATCCCTAGCATGGAGTGGCATGTTGCCAGACAAGCATCGTCTCGGCAAATAGGAACTAGAGGATCAGCAGGAGGCACTGTAGGATTTTGGCCTTGAGGAGAATCGGAACTAGACTCAGGGTGGGTGTCAGCTGCCACCCGAGTAGGTTCGGCCTCAGGGACAGGCTCATTGATATGAACACCAACGGGCTTACGCTGACGCTTCACGAGAGGCTCAGCTTCAGACGAGGAAGAAGAAGGTGAATAGCCACCCGAAGTGTCGGAGAGAGGATCATCGTTCTTGGTGTGGGCTTTGTGGGGTCGCTTGGTTTTGACAATGGTCGGCTTAGGGTTCTTATGGCGTCTAGGAGCAACGGCCTTCCCTTTGGTGTTGGGTGCCATTGTGCGAAACGAATGATAGGAAAGAAACGCATGACTTGAATCGACGAAAGAACAAGGATACCTAATCCGAGGAAAACAATAGTGAAGGAGCACTCGAACATGCAATCGAACGATCGAAAGGAGAGATCGGAGACTGGGGCTTCGAATCGAAGAGGAAACGACAACTACAGTGGAATTCGAAAGGAGGAAGAGGAGGGAGCTGAGTCGGATGAGAGAGACAGTTTGATCAAATCGACAATTCCCGAGAATATAAAGAGGGTCCAAAGAATCTGGGCCGTTGGATCGAAAAATCGACGGCTCAGATCAAGTTAACGAACCGCCACAACGGTAAACGGTCAACTGATAAACAATCGTCAGTCGATTGGTTGATAAGATAGAAAATAAGCTTAGCTTGACAGACAGTCGACTGTTGAGTAATTCACAGTCGCCTGTCGGAGAGACAGTCGCCTATAACTTACTCGCCAGTCGAATGACAGAGAATCAAAAAATGATGAATTTGCCGAATTTGTAGTCCAATGAAGTAGTTGAGCTTACCCATATGGCTCATCTCGAATTCATTCTTCATAAACTTAGAAAATTCTTGGCAAAGATTAAAGTTAGTAGAACTAAATATAATATCGTCTACATAAACTTGAATTAATAGGATGTCATTTTCATAATCCTTAATAAAAAGAGTTGAATCAACTATACCCATTTTAAAACCTAAATCCAAAAGAAAGGTTTTGAGTCGATCATACCAAGCTCTAGGAGCTTGTCTCAACCTATATAACGCTTTCATAAGTTTGTAAACATGGTTTGGAAATTTTTCATGAATAAAACCGGGTGGTTGAGAAATATAATCTTCTTCATTAACAATGCCATTTAAAAATGCACTTTTAACATCCATTTGAAATAATTTAAAATTTTTACGTGATGCAAAAGATAAAAGCAATCTAATAGATTATATTCTAGCTACGGGGGCAAAAGATTTTTTGAAATCAATACCTTCTTCTTATCGGTAGCCTTGAGCTACTAACCTTGCTTTGTTCCTTATGATGACCTTGTTCTCATCGGTCTTGTTCTTGAAGATCCACTTGGTCCCAATCACTTGGTGACCACTTGGAAGAGGAACAAGCTCCCAAACTTCATTTCTCTCAAATTACATGGGTTCTTCTTCCATTGCAACTATCCAAGAGCTATCTTCACACGCCTCTTGGATGTTCTTTGGCTCAATGGTAGAGACGAATGCAAAGTGAGAGAATTCTTCAATTCTTGACCTCGTTTGAACACCCACACCAATATCTCCAATAATTTGGTCATGTGTGTGATTACGAACGGTTGGGTAAGCTTTGGGAATCCCTGCATCACTTGGAACATCTTCAACAATCTCATTAGTAGTGTTAGTCTCAATAATAGAATCATTAATCTTGACATTACTAAGAGAATCACATATAGCATCTACACTATCATCAACAATATGTGGAAAATCAAAATCTTCATAAAATAATACGTGTAGTGATTCTTTGATCGTTTAAGATGTTTTGTTGTATATCCGGTAGGCTTTGCTACGTATGGAATATCCAACAAAAATTCCTTCATTGGATCTTGGCTCAAATTTATCTAAGTTACCAAATGTGTTCTTGATAAAACATTTTGAACCAAAAATATGAAAATATTTAACCTGTGGCTTTTTGTCATAAAACAACTCAAAACAAGTTTTGTTCGTTCGGGGTCTCACTAGGATCTTATTATGCACATAACATGCCATGTGCACTGCCTCTGCCCAAAATTGTAGTCCAAAATGATTATCATGGAGCATGGTACGTGCACACTCAATTAGAGTCCTATTCTTTCTCTCTACAACACCATTTTGTGGTGGTGCGCGAGGAAAAAAAAAGTTGTGAGTTATCTCGGTGTCAGCACAATACTTTTCATTCTCAACTTCTCCTCCATGATCACTACGAATAGTGATAATGGTGGATCCTAAGAAATTTTGAATCTTCTTTGCAAATTTGGTAAACTCTTCAAAGGCTTCATTCTTATTGGTCAAAAATGAAACCCAAGTAAATCTAGAGAAGTCGTCAACGACAACTAATGCATAACGAGCATTACCTAAAGAGGCGGTTCTAGTTGGCCCAAACAAATCTAGATGAAGTAATTCTAGGGGCCTCTTAGAAGTTATGCCTTCTTTAAGTTTGAAAGATAATTTACTAAGGTTACCTCTTTGACATGAATCACAAAAGTTTTTCTTACTAAAAGCAATTTTTGGAAAACCTTTGACAAGATCATGCTTAGCTAAATTATATAAGTGCTTAAAATGAATATGACCAAAACGGTGATGCCATAATAGTTGTTCATTTGTATTAGCAACTAAGCAAAGTTCTACGGTTTTTGGCAAGCTCAAATAATAAATATTTTTACGCATAATACCGGTAAATAAAACATGTGAATCAAAATCAACAATTTTACACATACCTTCTCCAAAGTTAACCGTGTAACCTTTGTCACAAAGTTGACTAATGTAGATAAGGTTATGACATAAACCACTAACTAAATAAACATTTGTAATAAGTGGTTTGGAAGGATTACCGACTATACCTACTCCAATGATTGTTCCCATTTGGTTACCTCCAAAGTAACAGTTGTACCATTCTTGATGCTAATCACTTCGGAGAGCAATGATGGATCTCCCGTCATGTGTTTGGAGCAACCACGGTCGAGTATCTATCCTATCCTTTTAGAGCTAATATGACATTTATTGTTCTCTTTCTTTTTCTTGGATACCTACATAGTATACCATAAGCTCATGGTACCCAATTTTTGTTGGGTCCAAGGGGATTAGCCCTTTGGAAGCCAAGTCCAAGTGGACTTCCGCTTCCTAATATAGTTACCACTATTTATTACTTCATTAAAGTAGGAATCAACATAAGCATTCCTATCATTTAAACTAGTATTCTTAGGACCCCAAATAGTGGAAGTTTTGGGAGTCCTTTTCTTAATTGCATGCACAATTGATTGATTTCTATGTGGTGCACGCTTCATAGGAACATGAGTTCTAGCATAAGAATATGGAGGTGGATATGCATTAGACATATGTGGGTTGTGTGCAAACTTGGGAACATGCATGTTGTATGAAACATATGGAGCATGTATGACATGAGGTGGATGTGCATTCATAGAAGAATGATGCGTATGAGCATATAAGTGTGTAGTATTTCTCATGTGTGGATTTGCACGTGTCCGTGGGTGTGGAACATAAAAAGTGTCATGTGTGTCCACTTGTAAAGCCGGAGATTTCCTACGTGGATGAAGGTTGATGTACTTGTAATCATGGCCTGTCTTTTGGTTTCCACCCTTAGTGGGTTTCTTGCCAAAAGGAAGCGATTGTGACGTGGTGGCTTTCTTGGTAGGTTTTCTACCAATAGTGTTTTTGACACCACTTGTGGACGCATCGGAGGATGGCCTCACAAAATCTATAGTAACACTACTATAGGAGGTGCGAGCTTTGGATGAATTCACTTCCACATAACCAAGTCCGACACGAGGTGTGGCCTGGAGTTGGTTTGCGAGCAAATCATCCAATTGTCCTTTTCCTTTGTTAAATCTGATAACTCGGGAGCACACGAGCTCATATTTCTCCTTAAGGGAAGAAATATTGGTATCCAAGGTGGACACACGTGCTTTGAGCTCGTGCACTTGGGTTTTAAGAGAATCATTCTCTAAACCTAATTGTGTGTATTGTGAAGCAAGATCACTATTATCCTTAGGATACGTTTGATCTAGTTGAGATTTGAGGGTAGTCACATCATCTCTCAATATGACATTTTGAGAAGCCAAATTTGCTGTCTCAAGTGTTAGTGTATCAACAATTGTGTCATTGTTAATGCATGGTATGAATGATTTGCTAACAGTCAATTTTTTAGACTAGTATATCTAAGCATGCGAGATTGATACTTAGAAAATAGTTCTTCGTTAGTTATCCGAAGTTCATCCATAGTTACCTCGGGTTCATCCATGTCACTATCACTCTCATCGGAGAGTGGATCTTCTCTTGTCATGAAACACATGTGGGCGCTTTCACCCTTCTCATCCTCTGATTCGCTTGAGGAATCTTCGCTTGAGTCATCAAACGTATCGACGAGTCCTTTCTTCTTGTCCTTTTTGAATTTGTCCGACTTGTGGTACTTTCGTGCCTTCCACTTCTCTTTGTTTCGGAGCATTGGACAATCCTTATTGATGTGCACTGGCTTGTTACACTTAAAACAAAGAGATGAAGAGTTATTAGTGGAATCAAATTTATTCTTGGAGGGAAATTTACCTTTGCGAAAGAAGCGATGGAACTTCTTCGCCATTGTGCCATTTCCTCAAGTCCATCTCTTTTTCTGATTCTTCACTTTCGGAGGATGAAGAATTAGCTTTGAATGCTAATGCTTTCTTCTTTGCCTCCGTTGGATTCTTCACAAGTTCGAATCTTCAATCGATTCTCCCGTCTTACTTCGTAAGACATAAGAGTACCGATGAGATTTACTACATTGTAATTCTTCATGTCGTTGACCTCCTCTATGGCGATAGCTCTTCTTTCTTATTTGGAGGTTATTCCCATTATGATCTTTCTTACCTTATCTTATTGTGAGTAGACTTGCCCAAGAGCTTCGAGCTCATTGGTGATGTCGGTAAACCGTCCATACATTGTTGCTATGTTCTCATTTTCCTGCATGTAGAACATATCGAAATTTTGTACATCAACATATAGTTAAGAAAGTTTTATCTTATTCGTTCCCTCGTGGGTAACGACGAGATGGTTCCAAATTTGATATGCATTCTTACATATGCATATCTTGTTGAACTCATCCGGATCCAACGCACAATGAAGAGCGTTCATTGCTTTGACATTGTTGACTTCGGCAGACTTCTCGGAGGGCGTCCATTTATCGAAATCCTCTTCGGTGGGCTCGACGTATTCCTTGTGGAGGGTTCTCTAAAGAGAAGCACTCCTTAGGAACGTCTCCATCCGGCATTTCCAATAGCCGAAATTCGTGCCATTGGAACGCGGAGGACGCACCGTTAATTGTCCTTCGAAGACCGTGGACGCATCGTCACGATCGTGATTGTTGTACGAAGTCGGTGGAGGAACGTTATTGTTGTTAGATGCCATAGCTTTAAACCAGCGCTCTGATACCAATTGTAAGGTCTTTGGCTAGGAGGAAAACACTAGAAGGGGGTTAAATAGTGTCTATGCAATTTAAAATGATAATTACACCAAATTAAATTCCTAGCCAACAATTAATGCGGAATGAAAATAAACCCTAAAATGAAACAATGCAAAAACAAGGATTTTTCAAGGGTTCGGATTACCCAAGTCAACTCCCTACTTGTTTCCGGAAATCCTACGTCCCTTCCACCCGGATACCACCGGATACTCAAGTTAGAACCCTAACTTGAGATTTCCTTAAAACCCACTTGTAGCAACCCTACAAGTGAAATCGAAATACACTCGATGTCCTTGACTCCCACAACTTGGGAGCAAGCAAACCACTCTCACAACCCGAGAGTAAATCAAATAACGAAAGTTATGAAATATGAAATATGATAAACAACACTTACAATCACATATGCCTTGAAGTAGAATTTGAAGGAGAGTGTGTTGTGTGTTGAATGACTCTCTTGGAAGAGAGGAAAGCCCTTTCTCTTGACTGCACCAAATGCGTAAAAGATTTCTCTTTGGTTCTATGTTGGAGAGCAAAAGATTGAAAGATAAGAATGCTAGGGCTTTAGGATTAGAGAGCTTGAAGATGAAAGCTTAAGGTTTCAATAAATGAATGAGTACCCTCTCAATGGAACAGTGGAGGCTGCCTTTATACTTTCTCCAAAGTCCTCAAACTAAATCCCCAAAAGCCCATTTGAAATCCGTGGAGAAAAACCCAACGGATAGAATTTGCACACACGACAGTCGACTGTTGAACAAAACACAGTCGATTGTTGCACTGTGTCAGAGGGTAGGTGAATTCAAACGGTAACTTACCACAGGGATAGTCGACTGATGAAGAGAAGACAGACGACTGTAATTTCAACAGGCGACTGTAATTCCTTCTACAGGCGACTGACAACACTAAGGGCAAGCTTAGAAAATCTCAGAAAATATGGGGAAGGTAGGACATGCGACTGATGTAGAATACACAGGCGCCTGTGCCATGGACAGGCGCCTGTGAAACCAACATCAGTCGACTGTCACAAACTCTGACATTATCCAAAGAGTTGAGTCTGCAGAGAAGCTTACGGACAGACGACTGTTGAAACATTGACAGTCGACTGTTCCTTGGACAGTCGACTGTAAATACAATATCAGTCGACTGACACTAAAACATGAAATATTCCAGAGAGCAAGTTGTACAGAAGAATAATGGACAGGTGACTGTTGAAGCATTGACAGTCGACTGTGCCTTGTACAGGCAACTGTAAATACAACATCAGTCGACTGGCCAAATGACATGGAATGATCTTTGGGCTGAAGATAAACAGGCGACTGATTAACAAATCACCGTCGACTGTCTCTTGCACAGGCGCCTGTAATATGTATAGCAGTCGCCTGAAGGAGTTAAAGCTTAGAGAGCCCAAAAATCAACTGATCAAGTATGTGCATAACATGCGACTGTAGAACAAAACACAGTCGACTGTTTTTAGACATGCGACTGTAGAACAAAACACAGTCGACTGTTGAAATCACAATATGCACCATCTTGAGAATTATGAATTGGAGTCTAAGGAAAATTGATCTAATGATTTCATATGACTGAAATGATGATGTGTGTGTGCTCCAACATAGTTCTACTTCTAAGCTACATACTAGAAGAGAAAAAGAAGATTACATTATGTTGAACTCTCTCTTTTATCCAAAGTATGAGCTTGAAGTCTTCTAGGAGCTTCAATCACAATTTTTGATCATCCAATCCACTTTTCTTGCTTTTATTGATCTTTGAGTGTCATCCATTGCTAATTGATCTTCATGATATGCCTTAGGCAATGGATTAACTGCAAATAGTGGATTAGTTACAAGTATTTATGTTTGCTCATCATTAACAACAAGTAGGGAGAAGTCCAATACTCAACACAATTTTCTTAAGCGACATCTTTAAGCTAAGTGCTGGCATATATCAACTTGTGGTTTAGACTTTATCTTTGGTTGTAGATTCATCTCAAGTTTGAGCCCAAACTTAATTTTTGATACAAATGTAGACTTAGACTCCAACTTGATCTTGGACTCAACATCTAATTCAGGCTCTTATTCGACCTTCAAAGGACCCCTCATGATTGGCTCATTGGAGTTTAACCTATTTTATTGAGCAACTCAAATCTTAGGTTGGTAAGATTTCAATTCAATTCTCTTCCATTTAAATATGAATGTGTGTATATTTGACCTTTCAAATGTCGTCACATCTAAGTTATACAACCAAGGTCTTCCTAACAAAACGTGTTCTGCTACATCTGTATTCATGAGTATAACAACACACCAAATATGATCATGATAATTAGCAAGTTGAAGATGCACTAAGCATCACATGTAATTAAATGAGCAGTCTTACCAATTCAAGTGATATTATATGATAGGAGGTGAGACTCAGCTGCTAGGCCCATTCTTTCTAAGGCTGACTTGGTGATAACATTAACACAACTAACTTCATTAATTATTAATTTGTATGATTTATCATTTATTTTGATGTAGGTATGAAAAATAATGATTCTTTATCTATCTTTCTCATACTCAAATATTGTATGCAGATGCCTAATGATATTGGCATGAACACAGATTAATAGTTCTTATAAGCATTAAGGCAACTTTCAGTTGCATAAATTTTTTCAATCATTTCTTCATATTATACCACATGGAAGATGAATAAGTGTGGGGTGATAACAGACAGGCAATAACAAAGCTAGGGTTTGGGGGCTGTAGGACATTAACATTTTTTTCGTTTTTATCCTTTTCTCTTCGTTTATTATTATTTTTTGAATTTTTTATACCTCTCTTACATTATTTTTTTCTCGCTCTCTTCGTTTTTAATTGTTTTCTCTTGTTGATCTCGATTATTATTATTTTTCTCTTTTTTGATTTTTTGATCTCACTTTTAAAAAAATCCAAATATAAGTGGAAAAATGAAAAAGAAAACGGAGGTCTTTTTTATTAGGAAAAACGATGAAGAAAAAATAAGATTATTTAAAAATTCTAAAGATAAGAAGATGATGGTGGAAACGAAAATAAGAAATGAAAAGGTAAGATATTTTTTATTTTTGATATAAAATCTAACTAAAAGAAAAAAAGAAAGAAAATTGTTTAAAAGAATAATGGAAAAAAGAGTTTTATCGTGGATCTAAAACCTTACTAAAAGAAAAGATTTTTTGATGAGGAAAAGATAAAAAGAAGAAAAGATGAGATTTTTTGATTAGGAAAGAGAAAAAAAGAAGAAGACAACATGTTTTGGCTCTGATATTAAGTTTGACGCAGGATGGAAGCGGAAATGGATGTGGTGAGAATTTGGAGAAAAATAAAACCCGAAAGTCGTAACTTTTTGGGTCTCACACCGGGAATCTCACGATCATCGACTCACACGCTTTGCATATACAGATTTTTCGGATCTCACACACATGCAATCAAGATCACTCTCGCACACCAATATAAAATATTTAATTTTTATGGAGAAACTAAAATTTTTCACCAAAATTTCAATTTTTCATTCATCTTTTTCTGAAAAAAGTAAGTTTGTGGATTTTATATAGGCTTGCAATTTGGGTTTCAAAATTTACCTCCAATATGTGATAAAAACTCTAAAATTACTAAAATACCTAAAATAATTAAAAGAATCAAAATAACTCAAATTCTTTCCTAAATAAAATAACTAAAAACTCAAAATAACTAGAAGACTCAAAGGGCTCAAACTCTATCTTTATAAAATCTAAAATAAAATAAAATAAAGAAGAAGACTCTATCTCAATTTCAAACTAGATCCCTATCAAATGCACTGCATAAGACTCCACTTTGCCTTTTGCTTTTTGAATGCTTCAACCCGCTTCAAGATTTTGAATACGTTAAAAGTGTGTTGAATTATTGCATATAGATTCTATAACCTTGTAGTATCAATCACCAAATTGATATTTGTAGATTTTCCCCCCTCAATTGCTTGCATTTTTTCTTAATTTACTCTATTATTATGATTTTCTGCCCTTATTATTTTAAAATGACATGTCGCTTTTTGCTGCTTAGGCCTCGCCAAAACTCTAAAAGCCCAAGTGGTGCCTTGTTGCTTCGCCCCGCCTTCTGCATTCCACAACAATCCTAGGGAAATATTTTATTATGTCATATTAATTAATTAGTGATTTATATGTTATCTTTAGTGCTATTTTGACAGTGATCTTATGCAGGGATGTTAGAAATGTGATCTAGTAGAATGACTGTGCTCGTCTGACGCTCCGGCAATGAACTGGCCCGGTGTCTACTGCTGATCTTCTGTTTAGGGGAGATTTTGAGTGAGGATGGCTGCGAATGGGTATCAACACTCATTTTCATGGTAACGATCAGCTGAGAATTTTTTTCCTTTTCTTCTTCTCTCACCCAAATTAGCTTGTTGGTTCCATCGGCTTGGGATTCTCTTATCATACAGGGAAAGTGATTGTGGGGCAAGAATCACAATTGTAGGACCAATCATTTAATGCATTTTATAGCTTTTACTCCTTTTAGCATAGGTGCGGATGGGACCAGAAACACTAGAAAGGAAGTGATACTCTGAACCATGGGAGGTAGCTACTGGAATTCCTTTTCTTC
The DNA here is from genome assembly GCA_030789695.1 of Scilla litardierei. NCBI lineage: Eukaryota > Viridiplantae > Streptophyta > Magnoliopsida > Asparagales > Asparagaceae > Scilla > Scilla litardierei. The sequence continues at coordinate 302,450,057 of CM061133.1, read as the reverse complement.
ATCCTACTTTGTATGGCTAAGGAATAAAGCATATCTTATGCTTATTCCTATTCTCTTTCCATATGCTTCATTATTATTGTTTCCCCCTTCAGTTACATGAACCTTGTGCCTTGGACTCAGGGGAAGGATGACAGTTTAAGCACCATATTCTTTAACGGCTGAACATTATTCCTTTATCTTCTAACTGTCTTTTGGTGCTGCTGATGATCGGTTCAGGTATTTATTCCTTGTCCAATGTTGCGAATAGTTGTCTTTGCAGTTGTCTTGGGGAATAAAATGTCCATGGTGAACATACAGAGAAGCTGACCCTGGGGAATAGGTGATTGGATAACCGAGAGGCACAGTTGCTATTGGAAACAATTTGGGCTGCGGCCTCACATGCAGTTGATGTAATCTAGACTGTTTTGATGAAAAAATCAGTTCAAATAGATGAACGGTTGAGATTGATTTTGTGGGCCATATAATGGGCCCCACCTTAAGGTGGAGCTGTTATTAGATTGCTGGCATTGGCACTGTGTTAGGTGTTTAACATGTGTAACATTAGTCTGTTTTGATTTGGCTCTTTAAAATGAATAGATTCTGTTTCATTGATAAGGAGGAACATATGTGGGAAGGGAGATATCTGCCATAATCATGAATGGAATCTCTGCGATTTAATTGAGATTGCACACCATATGCATTGTATGGCTTTGCATTCATTGGAATCTTTTGGATTCAGATCACATTGATCACAACACCTCATGGAATGGTTTCTCTTGTCTTAGGAAAAAAGGCGTTCTAAAGATGAATGCAATGTAGCTTGTGCAAAGACATTCAAGGATGTGATGTGAGTCCCCAAATGACGTGTGTTAAATCTGATGGAGCTTCCTCTGGATTTTTTCCTGACTAATTTTCTACCATTAATATTTTGGAAGATTCTACTTCTGGATATAGCATTTTGAGGCTATCTGGCTGGAATTTTGCTTAGCGGAAAGCTACTTATGACATGAACCTTACCCTTACGTGCCTCAATGTGATTAACAGAAATTGACTGAGGACTTTATGTAACAGAATTCCATTGAGGAAGAAATATGGAGGGGAAGTACTGAACAGACCATAGTTGTTGATACGTGTCCCCATTGTCGGACCATGTGGAACAGACTTTTTGCATGCACATCTGTATGTCGTTCGTTGATTCATTTTATCAGATTCTTTCTTTGCAAAAGGAATGCATAGCTGGACATTCTGAAATTTTTGGCTAGCCGAGTAAACATAGTAGAGTTATCATGTTCCTTAAATAGAGGTAGTCCTTAAAGGAGTTGAGTGTAAGGTCAAATGATCAGAAGTTAAGGTTAACTGATCAGAAGTGCAGTTTCAGTGCATAGCAAGATAGTGCAAATTAATGCTTTAGCACAAATAGGAATTGTACATGCCATTATTCTGACTCTTAATTTAGAACCAACTCAACTAGATTGAGGTTAATAAAGGAGAAATGTGCAACTTTAAAATATGTAGTGTTATGCATAGATATCCGGAATGAACCCAAAAGATTGAAAACCTGTTTGGGAACTGCAACTGAGGTTTTGGCCTACTTGAACAAGCTTTGACCCAAGACATGGAAGTTTAGGCTGGAATAATGAGCGAAGGTTCATGCATGATACCCAGGACATGAAAGCCTAAAGTTTTGGCTGGAACAACATGTGAATGCTCATGCATGATATACACATAGAGCTGCAACTCACGACACAAGTTTCGACCATGTTAAAGATGAAGCAGGTCTTGGCCCATTAGAGATGGCACCAATCTAAAAATATGAGAGTTCTATTAAGAGTAGAATGTGTAAAGATAGTTAGGATTTGTCTCATATTAACGAGCATACCATTATGATTTGTACACAAACACTTGTCATCATACTTATGAGATCAGGTACATTGTTTTGAGTTTAAGCAATTACATACTATATTGGTAACATGTAGATCTGATTTAAGCTTTATAGGAATTTAGATTGGGCGTTATCCCACTATTTTAATTTTTGTTTAGTTACGGTGTGCAGATCAGATAAGGATCATGCATGCGATCTAAGGCGCTATCATCCAAAGGTACTTGGCCTCATCACATCATGCGATCTAAGGCGCTATCATCCAAAGGTACTTGGCCTCATCACATAATGGTACCCATTGATCCCACCATCATAATTATATATATATATATATATATATATATATATATATATATATAAAATGAGAACTAGAGAATTTGCTAAATACATCAAGATAGGAATACAAACAAAAGGTTTTGAAGAATTTAGCGGAGAAAATCTACTAGTATGCCTGGGGTTCATAGGAAGATGCTCTAGTACAAGCACGGTAAACTATAAATTACATGTAGAAGACATAGTTAACCTTATGGGTAGCAATGGCATTAGAACAATAAAGCCGATGACCTTTAGTGCAGAAGAATTAGCAGGATTAGAATGGAATCTAAAAGATATAGTCATGCCAAATACTTTGCTACAGCCCACAGATCATGTTATGTATCTAAATACCCAAGGGGATTTAAGTGTAAGATTTACAGACTATCACAGGAAAGTTTCCAATGAAGAAACGCCATCAGACATAGAAACAAGATTTAGAGAAGTAGAAGATTTAGTTCTAACAACAATCATAAAAGAAGAAGAAATTATAGAACCAGCAAGCGAAAATAGAATTCTTTTCCCCAAAGAATTAGAAATGGATTTAACCAAAAGCGAACTATTAGAATTGGAAATGACAATGTATAAAGCAGGACAAATATCAGAAGACGAAATGATATACTATGATGAAAACAAAAATATTAGGGTTAAAGTTATAGCAGAAGAAGACGATTATATTGGAGACATTCCTCAAACCCCATTAGAACAGTTAGAAGAATCTCTTAGCCCACTAATCATGCCAATTAAAAGTATGTTTGAAGAAGCTATAGGAATAGAAGAGAGCCCAGTTAGCGAGGTAATAAATAGCGATAACGAAAACGATGAAGTCATAGAAGAAGACGAAAATAGTATAGATGAGACTATACAAAATAATTATAATATAGCCTTAATGGAATCAGGACAACAAAGCAGTACTACTAGTACATCTAGTATAATTAAAGAAACCACTCCAGAAGGATTTCCTATATACAAAGCCGGAAATATACCAAGGCTACCAGGAACCCTAGATGAAAGAAATACAACGAAATATAGAGATTCAAAACCAAGAGGAAAACATAAAAAACATGAACAACCAATTCAGTTTCAAAGTTTCGAAAAAGGAAAAATACTCAATTTAGCAGCCCATGATCCACAGGAATGGAGTAGTATACTAGACATATGGAAAAATTTGGTAGTAAACGACTGGATCAAGAATCCAGAAGGAGAAGATGACCCAGAAGTTATGTATAGATACTTAGAGACATTTTTAGGAGAAAGTACAAAGGCATTATGGGAAGCCTACAAAAGAAAGTATCCAGAAGATTTTAAGGAAATGTGTGACATGGGGTGTAACCCTTATAATTTTGTTAATAAAATAACTCATTTAGTTACAGGAAAAGACCCTAATTCAGGTAATCTAGATATACAAATTCGGGCATTAAAAAGCCTAGAACAACTTAGTATTAGAAGCTGGAATTACATTAGAGAATATATACAAGATTATTATTACTGGATGACAATTTCAGGAAATGCGTTTGACAAAGACTTAGGTGATAAATTTCTAAGAAAATTACCAGGAGCATTAGGAGACGAGATAGTCAACAGATGGAATAACATGGTAAAATCCACAGAAGATAAACAACAAGGCCATTATAGTATTGGATGGAGAATCCAATTTGTACTAGATATTTTAAAAGAAAAATGTACTGAGATTAATATACAAAAACAGCTAAAGAAAGACGATTATAGTTTTTGTAAGTATATTTATACACCGCAAATATATGAAAAGAAAACTCCTAGAGTAATAAAGAAACAAAAGCCTAAATATCAGAAAGATAAAAGAAAGAAAAAATATTTCCTAAGAAAGTCAAATGCTAAAAAACCATATCTAGATAAAGAAAAACATGTTAGAAAATTTGAACCTAAAAGAACTTATAAAAATAAACTAACATGCTATGCATGTGGACAAGACGATCATTTAAGTACTACATGTCCTTCGCGAATAAATAAACATGACAAAAATAGTACATTAGTTGAATGTACGAGAGAAGATATACTTATGGTTGATGAATATATGTCAGACACAGAATCCATCTATAGTATCGTAAGCATAGAAGATAAAGATATCAATAACACAGATACTGATAGTGAAGACGAAGACAGTATAATTGCCCAATTTTCAGGACAATTAGATTTATTAGATGCTTTAGTTGATATAGCATTGGTCGACATAGCTTGTGAGCATGTGTGGATACCAAATAAAGGATCAGACAATATTCCATGTATGCAGTGCAATAAATTTCCTAGTATAAAAAATAGATACCAATGTAAAACATGTTACAAAGAAATATGTATAAAATGCATAGCCCAATATGGAATAACACCTCAACCGCAGCAACAAGATGTTACAAACAAAATAGATAAAAACAGATTATCTATTGTAGAAAAAAGGTTAGAGGCAACAGAATTACGGCTACAAAATCTAGAACTACACTTAAGTCAGCTACAAATCAAAGAAACACCGGTCCAACCAAATATAGATCCATCAATAGAACTCTTTAATGAGATTACAACGGTTACTCCTGTTCAGTGTAATAAAGGAACAGAGCTGAGAAGTATTAAGGTTCTAGTCAGAATCACGTGTAGGAAATTTGAAATCATATGCACAGCCTTAATAGATACTGGCTGCACGGCCAATTATTTAAAAGCTTCCCTAGTACCGCCCGACGTAGTAATACCCTCTAAAACAGTCTTAATAGCCCAACAAATGGATGGCACGTGGAGTAAATGTAATACAGTTCTCCTTCCCGGAGAAACTCGAATTAGTTTTAAAGACAATTGCCTCGACTTCTCACCACCATATAAGATTGATCCGATTTATGTTAGACCACTAAACCTAGATTACGACTGTATCCTTGGACTAGACTTCTTTTTAGCCGCTAAAGGCGTTCTCATGATCTCATCTGAATTTATTCAGATTTTTAAACAAACAGTGCATTCTCCGGTACAAACTTTCCTTACTGAGCCTCTTTTCCCTCCATCAGAGTTTCCCCGAAAGCGTGGTGGCCCCTTAGATTTAGATGAATTAGATTTCGATGCACCATCCAATACTGTTCCCCCAAAACCAAAACCTACACCTAGACAAAAACCCACCAATCGTTTACCGACAGACCCTATACCAGTAGAAACACAGAAAAAACAAAAAATAGATAACCCTTCAAACACATGTCAATGCCCTATAAAAGGCGCATGCAAGAATAAAAGTTTAATAGAATTAATAGAAGATAATGAATGGATAGAAAATGAACCAGATAACAATGAACTTTATTACACAGAAAACTCCGAAGACATAGACTTGGAAAATTATTATGAAAGTATTAGAATTGTAAACGAAGGTATAGAAGAATATCCGGTTAGTCTTATTAATATAACTAAGATATACAACTTAATTTCTCAAACTACCCAAGAAGACTTAGACCAATTGATAAGTAAGTTAGAAAAAGAAGAAATAATAGGAGAAAACCCTGTAAAATTTTGGGAAAAAGATAAGATTTATTGTAAATTAGAAATAAAAAACCCTGAATACAGAATAAAAACGGCTCCAATCGAAGCAACAAACAAAGATCTAGAAGACTTTCAGATGCATATCAAAGAGCTTCTAAAACTAGGAGTAATCCAAAAATCAGAATCGCCACATAGATCATCTGCTTTTATAGTAAAAAATCATGCAGAACAAGTAAGAGGTAAAAGTAGAATGGTAATAAACTATAAACGCTTAAATGATAATACGATAGACGACGCTTATACAATACCAGATAAATCACAGCTAATAAATGGAATACAAAATGCTAAAATATTTAGCAAATTTGATTGCAAATCAGGGTTTTGGCAGGTCAGAATGCATCCAGAAAGTATACCATGGACGGCTTTTACTTGTCCTTTAGGACATTTTGAATGGTTAGTAATGCCGTTTGGATTAAAAAATGCACCTGCTATCTTTCAAAGAAAAATGGATACTATCTTTTTACAGCATAGAAAAGTTGTCCTTGTATACGTAGATGATATCCTCGTATTTTCAAAAAATAAACAAGAACATAGAGGACATCTACAGATAGTTTTTATCAGAATTTCTTAGACATGGACTAGTAGTTAGCAAGAAGAAAATCCAATTATTTAAAGAAAAAATAGAATTCTTAGGAGCTATTTTAGGACAAGGAACAATACAATTACAGCCACACATAAGCCAAAAAATATTAGAATTCGAAGAAATAAAAGATATAAAAACTTTACAAAGGTTCCTAGGATTACTAAATTATGCAAGACCATTTATCAAAGATATAGGAAAAAATTTAGGCCCATTATATGCAAAAACAACGCCCACAGGACAACGTACGTTTAATATAGAAGATAAAAAACTAGTAGAAAAGGCTAAAAATCTAGTAAAAAATCTTCCTCCGTTAACTCTACCACTAGATACAGACTATTTAATTATAGAAACAGATGGTAGCGCACTAGGCTGGGGAGCGGTATTACTTAGTAAACCTAATAAATATAGTCCTAAGACATCCGAAAAAATATGTAGATATGCGAGTGGAAAATTTAAAGAAAAAGGAAACATTTCCAGCATAGATGCTGAATTATTAGCTATAATATATGCGTTCGATAATTTTAGGTTGTTTATTCTAAATAAACCAGAATTCCTTGTAAGAACAGATTGCGAAGCCATAGTTAAATTCTATAATAAAATGCAAGAAAAGAGATCTAGTACTAGAAGATGGTTAAATTTCTTAGATAGGATAGTAGACCAAGGACTTCATGTCACTTTTGAGCATATTAAAGGAAAAGATAATAATATAGCTGATATGTTATCTAGACTTCTAATAAAACCTTCTTAAATGCAGGAAACAATGAAACCAATCAGGCCGCCAGATATCCGACCACCAGAACAAAACCAGAAAAGGCCATACATATCACCAAGTATCTGGTTTGGTAACACAGAACTACAAATACTCAGAGGTAGTAATCTAGCTTTCAAGCTTTTAGAACAATATAATGGAAAATTAAGTTCAGAACAACTTTGTATAATAGACAATCTGTGGTTTGCCGCTAACAAAGAACAAAAAGATAGGAAATATATTATAGCATGTCTTAATGCCCTCTGTCATGAATTTACTAAAGGAACGTTCAAAAACTACAAGTTTTACCTAGTTTCTAAAGGTAAAATCCCAGGGATCTACCATACCTGGGGGCAAGTAATAGAACAGATAGCAAATTTTCCTACGCCAGTTTTTAAGGGTTTTAATAATCTTCAAGAAGCTTTAGACACCGCTAGAGGTCTCTTTGGACCAAACTTTTTCATAGCCCCGTCTCTTCGAAATTATCAAGAACCCCTGAATTTTTCTGTCCTTCATGACCCGGATCCTTATCATCCTGTTCTTTGTACCCACTGCGAGGCCATGACTACAACAGTTCGTAGACAAAATGAGAAAATTCAAAGTCTTGAACATACTCTTGAAGCCCTAAAAAAGACCCTACTAGGATGTATGATCATATATTACACAGATATAGATTACGCGGTTTTTCAGCAAAAAGCTTTACATATATTACAACCGCAAGTATTATATAAAAAGGGACTATTTGAAAATAACAAAGGATTTTTTAGGCATTCCAGAGAAATATCAATAGATTGTTCTAAAAAAGAAACGATATATCTTAAATTTGATTAATAAAGAAAGTGAATATCAGCTGCAAAAACTTAATCTAGAATTAATTCATTTAGGGCTAATAGTGGTAGGAATAAAAGGATTAATTAGAAAAGGAATAGGAGCTAAAACTTTAGCAGTAATATTTGATGCCCGATGGGGAGACCTTAGAAAAGGCATTCTAGGAATAGGAGAGTTAGATTTAATACCAAATATCGGCTCTGATCCGTATAAATCAAAGTTAGAAACCCCAAAAAAGATAGAAAAATGGAACTTCTGGCAAATAACAGAAACAAAGAAGTAGTAGAATCCTCAACAAATAGTAACACTTTATCATTAAATACGGGAAGTAGTATATTTAATAGAATATTTAGACCGAATATCCAGATAGACAGACAAATAGATGAATATATAAACACAGATAGAGATTACGCGGTTTTTCAGCAAAAAGCTTTACATATATTACAACCGCAAGTATTATATAAAAAGGGACTATTTGAAAATAACAAAGGATTTTTTAGGCATTCCAGAGAAATATCAATAGATTGTTCTAAAAAAGAAACGATAGTCTTAAATTTGTTTTTCATCTGTACATCCTTGTCCATTTGCTTCTTGGCTAATTGAATCCTGCGACCGCTCTGCCATTTAAAGATGGTGTATGACGTTGCCCCGTGATTCAGTTAATCTCCAAGCAAAATCTTGTTCATCAACGTTCTTCCTACTTTATTCTTAAACCTATGCGCATGCTTTCTTCATACTTAGTGATGCCAAACAGCATTATTTTGAATGCCATGTGAATAACATATAGGGAATAGGCAGAATAAGTCTCCGTTTAGGTGTCGATAAGCCGTTAGGAGCATCTAAAGCCCGGTCCTAATGCCGAAATGGCAGGCAGTCAAAATACACCTGGCACCATCTAAGATGGTAAGCTAGTGGCCTGAAAAGTCTGAAGCGTGTAGGAGTTAGGTAAAAAAAAACGGGAAAAAAAAAAACATACTCTTGAAGCCCTAAAAAAGACCAATTTTAAGCTTGAACAGGAGCTTTTCCAGAAAAATCAGAATGTCTCAAATAAAGATAAGAGTCCTGCTCTCTCTTCAGCATCAGAGCAGTTGGTAATTCCGAATACCAAAGATAAAAATTTCGGAACTAGCCCGTCGACACAGGCAGACGGTAAAGGCGAGACAAGTCCTGTTATGGGTGAGGCTTTCCCAAAAAGCCTGTTAAGCCAATGTAGAGGCCAGTCTACATCTAGTCCCTCCTTACCGGTAGAGGGTAAAGACTCATCAAATCCGGATACGGCTGTGGCTTTGCCAAAAAGCCAATTGGAACAGACTATGCAGAAAAAGCTAGAAGAGCTGTTTGAAGAAATGGTGAAAAACAGGATTCTTCCCTTAATTGCACCATTCTCAGATATGTCAGAACCAGGTAGCCCCCAAGGACCAGCATCATTAGACTCAGATACATTACAAGGACTAGAGACAAGAGACTGATGTCTTTCATACCAAAACTTTCTAGCTGTAAAGATCGCTTTATGTCGTTTCAACTTTCCAGCTGTAAAGACCGCCTTATCAAAGAAGACGTATCTCAGCTATCCTCCAAAAAAGATTCTAGCTGTCCTCCACTAACAATTTGCCAGGCATCTTTCTTCAGCTAAAAGAAAGGCTATGTTAGCTGTCTTCCACTAAATCAGAAAAAGAGAAGGCTACGTCGCAAGATTCGCCAGAAAGAAATATCCGCTTTACTTCCAGACAAAGCCACGTTTCAGGTCTAGACTTTTCCAGCCTTCTTGCTTTTCGGATTTCAGAACGAATTAAGTCCGTTCCTCAACCAAAGGAGAGGGCTATAAATAAGAAGTACCTCAGTAGCGTAGGGTGCGCGAAAAAATTACAAAAGAAGAGCAATATCCTTGTAAATCTGTGAGAAAGAGAGTCCATCTGTAGTTTTATTCCTTCAGTTTTTGTAATTCAGAAGGCGAAGGCCTCGGCCTCCTTGTAAGTTCCTTCTCCTTTTAATTCTTAGTTCTTTGTAAGGGAATTTCCCGAAAGGGAAAAACCCTAGTAGTAGAGATGGCTAATTTTCCCAAGTAAAAAAAAAAAGTTCTGTTTTTCATCTGTACATCCTTGTCCATTTGCTTCTTGGCTAATTGAATCCTGCGACCGCTCTGCCATTTAAAGATGGTGTATGACGTTGCACCGTGATTCAGTTAATCTCCAAGCAAAATCTTGTTCATCAACGTTCTTCCTACTTTATTCTTAAACCTATGCGCATGCTTTCTTCATACTTAGTGATGCCAAACAGCATTATTTTGAATGCCATGTGAATAACATATAGGGAATAGGCAGAATAAGTCTCCGTTTAGGTGTCGATAAGCCGTTAGGAGCATCTAAAGCCCGGTCCTAATGCCGAAATGGCAGGCAGTCAAAATACACCTGGCACCATCTAAGATGGTAAGCTAGTGGCCTGAAAAGTCTGAAGCGTGTAGGAGTTAGGTAAAAAAAAAAACGGGAAAATAAGTCTCTCTATGAAAAGGCAAAGTACCTAGTAGGGATCATACATCCTCTGAATACAACTCGTATACAACCAAAAAAGTTTTGGCACCCCCCTGAAATTTGGTATCAGAGCCGATATTACCGTTTATGAAAGGTAGAAAGATAGCTAGGGACCATATCAAAAGAACATATTTTGAAACTACTGATCAAATAGAATATAGATATAAGTTATATCAATTACATAAGTTTGAGAAACATTTAGGAAAAGACGAAAGAAACTTAAGAATAAGAACTAGGTTAATCTTAAAACAGATATCACTTAGATTTAGATATTACCTTTTAAATCCTTAAAACTGGAAAATCTAGATAACATTTTAAATAGCATATTAAATAACATAAAAAAAAATATAATATTAACAGACGTGACAAAAAACCTAGACTATATAAAAACTAGTCAGACGATTCTACAACAGAACTTAGAAAAATTAGAAAACCAATATAAAAGAATAGAAAATCAATTAGCAATATTAACAAAAGCTCCTTCGACAATATCAACAGACGTAGATAAATTGACAGAGGCCTTTAAAAAACTAGATCCGTATAAATCAAAGTTAGAAACCCCAAAAAAGATAGAAAAATGGAACTTCTGGCAAATAACAGAAACAAAGAAGTAGTAGAATCCTCAACAAATAGTAACACTTTATCATTAAATACGGGAAGTAGTATATTTAATAGAATATTTAGACCGAATATCCAGATAGACAGACAAATAGATGAATATATAAACACAGATAGAGATTACGCGGTTTTTCAGCAAAAAGCTTTACATATATTACAACCGCAAGTATTATATAAAAAGGGACTATTTGAAAATAACAAAGGATTTTTTAGGCATTCCAGAGAAATATCAATAGATTGTTCTAAAAAAGAAACGATAGTCTTAAATTTGATTAATAAAGAAAGTGAATATCAGCTGCAAAAACTTAATCTAGAATTAATTCATTTAGGGCTAATAGTGGTAGGAATAAAAGGATTAATTAGAAAAGGAATAGGAGCTAAAACTTTAGCAGTAATATTTGATGCCCGATGGGGAGACCTTAGAAAAGGCATTCTAGGAATAGGAGAGTTAGATTTAAATGAAAATAGGGGATTGTTTTACTGTAGCCCAGATTTCATAATGAGAACTAGAGAATTTGCTAAATACATCAAGATAGGAATACAAACAAAAGGTTTTGAAGAATTTAGCGGAGAAAATCTACTAGTATGCCTGGGGTTCATAGGAAGATGCTCTAGTACAAGCACGGTAAACTATAAATTACATGTAGAAGACATAGTTAACCTTATGGGTAGCAATGGCATTAGAACAATAAAGCCGATGACCTTTAGTGCAGAAGAATTAGCAGGATTAGAATGGAATCTAAAAGATATAGTCATGCCAAATACTTTGCTACAGCCCACAGATCATGTTATGTATCTAAATACCCAAGGGGATTTAAGTGTAAGATTTACAGACTATCACAGGAAAGTTTCCAATGAAGAAACGCCATCAGACATAGAAACAAGATTTAGAGAAGTAGAAGATTTAGTTCTAACAACAATCATAAAAGAAGAAGAAATTATAGAACCAGCAAGCGAAAATAGAATTCTTTTCCCCAAAGAATTAGAAATGGATTTAACCAAAAGCGAACTATTAGAATTGGAAATGACAATGTATAAAGCAGGACAAATATCAGAAGACGAAATGATATACTATGATGAAAACAAAAATATTAGGGTTAAAGTTATAGCAGAAGAAGACGATTATATTGGAGACATTCCTCAAACCCCATTAGAACAGTTAGAAGAATCTCTTAGCCCACTAATCATGCCAATTAAAAGTATGTTTGAAGAAGCTATAGGAATAGAAGAGAGCCCAGTTAGCGAGGTAATAAATAGCGATAACGAAAACGATGAAGTCATAGAAGAAGACGAAAATAGTATAGATGAGACTATACAAAATAATTATAATATAGCCTTAATGGAATCAGGACAACAAAGCAGTACTACTAGTACATCTAGTATAATTAAAGAAACCACTCCAGAAGGATTTCCTATATACAAAGCCGGAAATATACCAAGGCTACCAGGAACCCTAGATGAAAGAAATACAACGAAATATAGAGATTCAAAACCAAGAGGAAAACATAAAAAACATGAACAACCAATTCAGTTTCAAAGTTTCGAAAAAGGAAAAATACTCAATTTAGCAGCCCATGATCCACAGGAATGGAGTAGTATACTAGACATATGGAAAAATTTGGTAGTAAACGACTGGATCAAGAATCCAGAAGGAGAAGATGACCCAGAAGTTATGTATAGATACTTAGAGACATTTTTAGGAGAAAGTACAAAGGCATTATGGGAAGCCTACAAAAGAAAGTATCCAGAAGATTTTAAGGAAATGTGTGACATGGGGTGTAACCCTTATAATTTTGTTAATAAAATAACTCATTTAGTTACAGGAAAAGACCCTAATTCAGGTAATCTAGATATACAAATTCGGGCATTAAAAAGCCTAGAACAACTTAGTATTAGAAGCTGGAATTACATTAGAGAATATATACAAGATTATTATTACTGGATGACAATTTCAGGAAATGCGTTTGACAAAGACTTAGGTGATAAATTTCTAAGAAAATTACCAGGAGCATTAGGAGACGAGATAGTCAACAGATGGAATAACATGGTAAAATCCACAGAAGATAAACAACAAGGCCATTATAGTATTGGATGGAGAATCCAATTTGTACTAGATATTTTAAAAGAAAAATGTACTGAGATTAATATACAAAAACAGCTAAAGAAAGACGATTATAGTTTTTGTAAGTATATTTATACACCGCAAATATATGAAAAGAAAACTCCTAGAGTAATAAAGAAACAAAAGCCTAAATATCAGAAAGATAAAAGAAAGAAAAAATATTTCCTAAGAAAGTCAAATGCTAAAAAACCATATCTAGATAAAGAAAAACATGTTAGAAAATTTGAACCTAAAAGAACTTATAAAAATAAACTAACATGCTATGCATGTGGACAAGACGATCATTTAAGTACTACATGTCCTTCGCGAATAAATAAACATGACAAAAATAGTACATTAGTTGAATGTACGAGAGAAGATATACTTATGGTTGATGAATATATGTCAGACACAGAATCCATCTATAGTATCGTAAGCATAGAAGATAAAGATAGCAATAACACAGATACTGATAGTGAAGACGAAGACAGTATAATTGCCCAATTTTCAGGACAATTAGATTTATTAGATGCTTTAGTTGATATAGCATTGGTCGACATAGCTTGTGAGCATGTGTGGATACCAAATAAAGGATCAGACAATATTCCATGTATGCAGTGCAATAAATTTCCTAGTATAAAAAATAGATACCAATGTAAAACATGTTACAAAGAAATATGTATAAAATGCATAGCCCAATATGGAATAACACCTCAACCGCAGCAACAAGATGTTACAAACAAAATAGATAAAAACAGATTATCTATTGTAGAAAAAAGGTTAGAGGCAACAGAATTACGGCTACAAAATCTAGAACTACACTTAAGTCAGCTACAAATCAAAGAAACACCGGTCCAACCAAATATAGATCCATCAATAGAACTCTTTAATGAGATTACAACGGTTACTCCTGTTCAGTGTAATAAAGGAACAGAGCTGAGAAGTATTAAGGTTCTAGTCAGAATCACGTGTAGGAAATTTGAAATCATATGCACAGCCTTAATAGATACTGGCTGCACGGCCAATTATTTAAAAGCTTCCCTAGTACCGCCCGACGTAGTAATACCCTCTAAAACAGTCTTAATAGCCCAACAAATGGATGGCACGTGGAGTAAATGTAATACAGTTCTCCTTCCCGGAGAAACTCGAATTAGTTTTAAAGACAATTGCCTCGACTTCTCACCACCATATAAGATTGATCCGATTTATGTTAGACCACTAAACCTAGATTACGACTGTATCCTTGGACTAGACTTCTTTTTAGCCGCTAAAGGCGTTCTCATGATCTCATCTGAATTTATTCAGATTTTTAAACAAACAGTGCATTCTCCGGTACAAACTTTCCTTACTGAGCCTCTTTTCCCTCCATCAGAGTTTCCCCGAAAGCGTGGTGGCCCCTTAGATTTAGATGAATTAGATTTCGATGCACCATCCAATACTGTTCCCCCAAAACCAAAACCTACACCTAGACAAAAACCCACCAATCGTTTACCGACAGACCCTATACCAGTAGAAACACAGAAAAAACAAAAAATAGATAACCCTTCAAACACATGTCAATGCCCTATAAAAGGCGCATGCAAGAATAAAAGTTTAATAGAATTAATAGAAGATAATGAATGGATAGAAAATGAACCAGATAACAATGAACTTTATTACACAGAAAACTCCGAAGACATAGACTTGGAAAATTATTATGAAAGTATTAGAATTGTAAACGAAGGTATAGAAGAATATCCGGTTAGTCTTATTAATATAACTAAGATATACAACTTAATTTCTCAAACTACCCAAGAAGACTTAGACCAATTGATAAGTAAGTTAGAAAAAGAAGAAATAATAGGAGAAAACCCTGTAAAATTTTGGGAAAAAGATAAGATTTATTGTAAATTAGAAATAAAAAACCCTGACTACAGAATAAAAACGGCTCCAATCGAAGCAACAAACAAAGATCTAGAAGACTTTCAGATGCATATCAAAGAGCTTCTAAAACTAGGAGTAATCCAAAAATCAGAATCGCCACATAGATCATCTGCTTTTATAGTAAAAAATCATGCAGAACAAGTAAGAGGTAAAAGTAGAATGGTAATAAACTATAAACGCTTAAATGATAATACGATAGACGACGCTTATACAATACCAGATAAATCACAGCTAATAAATGGAATACAAAATGCTAAAATATTTAGCAAATTTGATTGCAAATCAGGGTTTTGGCAGGTCAGAATGCATCCAGAAAGTATACCATGGACGGCTTTTACTTGTCCTTTAGGACATTTTGAATGGTTAGTAATGCCGTTTGGATTAAAAAATGCACCTGCTATCTTTCAAAGAAAAATGGATACTATCTTTTTACAGCATAGAAAATTTGTCCTTGTATACGTAGATGATATCCTCGTATTTTCAAAAAATAAACAAGAACATAGAGGACATCTACAGATAGTTTTATCAGAATTTCTTAGACATGGACTAGTAGTTAGCAAGAAGAAAATCCAATTATTTAAAGAAAAAATAGAATTCTTAGGAGCTATTTTAGGACAAGGAACAATACAATTACAGCCACACATAAGCCAAAAAATATTAGAATTCGAAGAAATAAAAGATATAAAAACTTTACAAAGGTTCCTAGGATTACTAAATTATGCAAGACCATTTATCAAAGATATAGGAAAAATTTTAGGCCCATTATATGCAAAAACAACGCCCACAGGACAACGTACGTTTAATATAGAAGATAAAAAACTAGTAGAAAAGGCTAAAAATCTAGTAAAAAATCTTCCTCCGTTAACTCTACCACTAGATACAGACTATTTAATTATAGAAACAGATGGTAGCGCACTAGGCTGGGGAGCGGTATTACTTAGTAAACCTAATAAATATAGTCCTAAGACATCCGAAAAAATATGTAGATATGCGAGTGGAAAATTTAAAGAAAAAGGAAACATTTCCAGCATAGATGCTGAATTATTAGCTATAATATATGCGTTCGATAATTTTAGGTTGTTTATTCTAAATAAACCAGAATTCCTTGTAAGAACAGATTGCGAAGCCATAGTTAAATTCTATAATAAAATGCAAGAAAAGAGATCTAGTACTAGAAGATGGTTAAATTTCTTAGATAGGATAGTAGACCAAGGACTTCATGTCACTTTTGAGCATATTAAAGGAAAAGATAATAATATAGCTGATATGTTATCTAGACTTCTAATAAAACCTTCTTAAATGCAGGAAACAATGAAACCAATCAGGCCGCCAGATATCCGACCACCAGAACAAAACCAGAAAAGGCCATACATATCACCAAGTATCTGGTTTGGTAACACAGAACTACAAATACTCAGAGGTAGTAATCTATATATATATATATATATATATATATATATATATATATATATGTAAATCTTCAATTGAGAACATTTCGCACCGTGCAAAAATGTTATATATATATATATATATATATATATATATATATATATATGTATGTAAATCTTCAATTGAGAACATTTCGCACCGTGCAAAAATGTTTTTAGTTTTTTTTGAGATTTTTTTTCAAAAATTCTTTTTTCCACCTTCATTATATGTTGTTATACACCCCTCAAAAAATAATCGTTGATAAATAATGTCATTTGGCATCAATGCATTTCAACAAATTCGTACGTTTTGAGACCGTTAATTTGTAACGGGTGGATGTGTGCTCTAATCCCCCAAGGGTTCACCCATTATTTTCCCTGGGTATATAATTGTATGGATTAAACAGCAAAAAATTTTTGAAAAAAATTCCAAAAAAATAAAAAAATCTTTTCGCACGGGCTTTCGCACCTTTTTTTGCACCCGTAGATTGCCCGTATATACATACATACATACATACATACATATATATATACATACATATATGAGAATAATGGATATCATACGCCATATGAAAGAGGGCATCATATGCCCTCTCACATAAAGAGGGCATGTACAACCAAGGACAAGCCCACGTGGGCTTATACTTGGTTGCTTTATGTGAAAGGGCATATGAGGCCCTCTCTCATATGGCGTATGATACACATTATTCTCTACATATATACATACATATTTATATAGACATACATACATATATATATGAGAATAATGGGTATCGTGCGCCATATGAGAGGTGCCTCATATGCCCTCTTCACATAAAGGGGCAAGTACAAGCCCACATGGGCTTGTACTTGTTGTACATGTCCCCTTTTATGTGAGAGGGCATATGAGACACCCCCTCATATGGCGCACGATACCCATTATTCTATATATATACATATATATACATATATACATATACATATATACATATATACATATACACATATACATATATACATATACACATATACATATACATATATACATATATACATATATATATATGAGAATAATGGCTATCATACGCCATATGAGAGTCTCTCTCATACGCCCTCTCACATAAAGCACCCAAGTACAACCAAGTACAAGTCTATGTGGGCTTGTACTTGGGTGCTTTATGTGAGAGGGCGTATGAGAGATGCTCTCATATGGCGTATGATAGCCATTATATATATATTTATACATATATACAGGAATGTGGATGTTCGCTGATAGCATAGGAAAAATTCTTGTGCTGTCAGCGATTCAGTGGCTAAAAACATTTTTTAAAATTTTTTTTGCATTGTGTTCTACAATTTGTTGGGTATCACTACACCAAAATTCAAGTGAATCTAACACTTTTTAACCATCCATCCATTTCAAAAACACCGCCTGGATCTGTCAGCGCATTCTTTTTGAAATGAATGGATGAAGGGTCAAAAAGTATTGGATTCACTTGAAATTTGGTGTAGTAATAGCCAACAAGTTGTAGAACTCATTGCAAAAAAATTTTAAAAAATGTTTTAGAACCCAAATTGATGTTTGCATAGAAAAACCAAATATGTGATGACAAAACGGGCCCATATTCTTCACATACATACATACATACATTTATATAACTGGGTGTTTTGTGTCACAATAATTGGCACATCTGTGGAAATGACGGGTTAACCTAAAGATTTCTATTCTTGTTTTCTCTTGGTGATGGATGGTAAGGGTAATCCGACTCATATAAGCGGGTCGGGTGAGGAACTCAAGTTTTGTCTTTTTACATGATAAAAGGAGACCCAAGCAGAGATGGTTGAAATTTTAATGAAGGGATATGAAGTGGTAGTATGAGGTGAGGGGAGTGGTTACGGAAGAAACAGGGCGAAGGCCAAGTGTTTGGAGCTCTTGTATTCACTATGAAACCTATGTCAAAGAAGTCACTGTGAATTGAAGTGGATGTTAAGTCCTCGAGCTAGAACTTGGATGCTATATTCATTGCCATAAATATTGGGAAGTAGATACGCAAAGTATGTTGGTAGAGCCACCATGACATCCACTTTGTGAAAACTCTTAAGAAGATAGGAATTAGTAAGAGTAGTTTGGAACCTTGTACGGTAAAGCTTTACATCTTTATAGGGTCACCTACAAAGATTGTGGGATTGCTCACCTCAGTGGATATTTTTGTAATTTGAGGGTGGCGATCAATTAGGAGGTTTATTATAAATAAAGTGCGTAATTTGAGGGTGGCGATCAATTATGAGGTTTATTATAAATAAAGTGCAGGAGATTAGAAGGAGGTTATGTTGAATTTTGTGAGAAAACTCGAGAGATTGATTAGATCCCTCTTTTGTAAAGAGTGCGACCATCCCCTCAAATTTGTGGCTTGAAAGAACGTTCTATATCTTATATCTCGAATGTGACCAATTATCCTTGTATTCCTTTAAAATCCAATAAAATTCATATCTTTAATTTCTAAAATCATATTTTTTTTCTTCATAAACCCTAGAAAATCCTATCAATTTGGTATCATGCACTGATCTTGGAATCAATGGTGGCGAAAAAGATGTATGCATGGGAGGAGCGATGGCAAGCTAAATTGGAGGAGTTGAAAGTCACGATGAAGCAACACTTTGAGGAAACGAGCCGCTAACTATCAAAGAAAATTTTGGAGATCTTCTGCCAAGCCAGCCTGAATCTAGATCTGAAAAATACAAAGTCAACAACACAAATCTAGGGCTAAAGGAGACGCATTTGGCCAATGAAAAGAAGAAAGATGGCACCTTGGACGAGGATCTTCACTAAATCAATGATAGATCATGCGTAAGGGGCTCAAACCCTTCCAAATAGTCCTTGAGGAGGTGGATGAGGCTAAAGGACAAAGGGAGGAGCCCCGGCGACCGCCCAAGAAGAAGGTGACACCTGGGTGGGTCGCCAGGATGCCTCTGGCCTCTTGACAGACCGTCCAGTCCAGGCCCACCGACGTGCAGGTCACCCAAGGGCCCATGACCCAGGGCGGGCCGTCAACCCCCTTGGGATTTTTTCGAGGGCCCATGGGCCGTAGCTGGCAGCTGGAGCTTATTGGGGGCCTCGGCGACAGTACTTTGGGCATAGTGGACCTTCAGGCAGGCTTGGCGATCGTCGTGATGCCTATATCTGGGCTTCGTGGTAGATGTTTAAGACTTTGGGTGGCCCTACGACAGTGAGAGAGTTATGCAAGGCTTCAACGGAGCTGAAAGAGGCCCGCAGGAAGGCGACGACCTGTTCGAGAGTAACAACGAGGGCAGTGGAGGCATTTCGAGCTTTGAGCTAGGAGGAGACGAGCACCCGCACTCAGAGTACCGAGGCCCACAGACTTCATGTAACACAATGAGTACAAGGTGGTTCTTTCGAGACGGAGTAATGGTAGACTTGTGATGCGGTAGTCATCCAGCGGATGATCTGTTCTCGATACAGGGACACAACTGTAACTTTAAGGGGTCCAAGGACATATATGTAATTTTAGACTGAAAATCCTAGGTCATATGTATTTTGGTATTTTAAGGGTGGTGGTCCATTAGGAGTTTTATTATAAATAAAGGGAAGGAGATTAGGAGTTGTGCTGACTTTTGTGAGAGAATTTATAAGCGGTTGATTAGAGCTTTCTTTTGTGGATAGTGTGGCCATCCTCTTGAATCGGTGGCTTGCGAGAGCGGTCCACCTCTCGAACGTGGCCAATTATCCTTGTATTCCTTTGAAATCCAATAAAAATCAGATCTTTATATTTCAAAATCATATTTTTCCTTCATAAACCCTAGAAAATCTTATCGTTGTCCTTGACTGGGCCAAGGGATGAAGATGTCTTGTAGCTGTATCTAGCGATAGCCCTGAAGCAGTGAGCACAATGCTTATCAGGGAAGATTTTTAGAAACATGTTTATTATGTTAGAAAGTAACAGAGCTAAATTACAACATGATAGAGAAGGCACCATATACGTCATTGATGATAGATTTGAGGCCTTCCATGTACGTCCAAGCTTATGAAATACATGTGCAGATGGACCATCCGTTGAAGAATTTGAAAAGCTTGGATTGAAGCAGAAGGCTACTCAAGTGGAGCATTGTACTGAAGGAATACGTTATTTGCTATGTGCCGATGTCCTCTATCAAAGCCCAAGCAACGGCAGATTTTGTGATAGAATGCACTATCTCGTAGAGTCAGTGTTTTGTTCTTTGGAGGAATGAGTCTTAAAAAAATAAACAAAGGTGATTGATGAGCCTTGGAGGTTGATGGAGCATCCAATGAACTTGGTAGTTGAGCAGGAATGGTTTAAATTGACCTACAAGTTCGACAAAGTATGCTTTTACTGTTCTAGTTTAGGTGCTCAGATAACGAAATAGAATATGAGATGATGCTGGCTTGACTTTGTCTATCGTTATCGATAAGGGTGCCTAAGCTTCGAATACAAACCAACTACATGTTGGTTATGGGGCAAACTAATAAGAAGCACGAATCATGAGAGCTGTAGATGAGGAAACACCTGAGCCATGTTCAACCGAAGCTGCAAGAATTTCAAATGATGGAGGCCACGTTCGTACCTTGGGTTAAGAATACTCAGGCTGACATACTCTTAAAGGTATCATTGATAGCAACATAGGAGTTGTGCAGTAATATCTCCATCGAGCACCTTTCTTAGCAAAGCATTCGGAAAGATAAGGTCGTGCAAACATCAATCGTCCAACTTAGATGAAACCGATCAAGAGATATCTTGCAATGGGGGAGCTACCTGATGATATGACCAATGCCAAGAAGGTAGCATAGAAGGAAACAAAATATATCTATGTGAAGGAACGTTGCTTTGATGTTCTTTCATAAGACATCAGGTATATCCATACGCAAAGTATTTAAGTTCAGAGGAAGGTGACTACATATTGAGTGAAATCCATGAAGAGATCTATAAGACCTGTTAAGTGGGGATGACAGTAATGGTCTGACCCGCCCGTTCCGATCCGGCCCGCAGCCGGGTCGGTGCAAGCTTGGGCTTTCTATGCGCCCCGCCCCGCCCCGCCCCGCCCCGGCAAAGTATAGAGGTTCTTAAAAACCTTATTACTTTGATGCGGACCATGCAGTCAGCGAAAAAAATATAACTCATACGTTGTTCCACTGCTCTTCTAATTGGGCTAATTCCCAATTCCAAATTACCAAATAAATCAAAATTCTCTCAATTCCCAAATAAAATTTTTATTTGGGATTCATATGGATGGCAGTAATGACCCGACCCAAACGGCCCGACCCGGTTTTGATAAGAAGTTACACGTCCCGCCCCGGCCTGTAGATGGGTCGGGGCAAGCTTGGGTAGTTAAATATCCGCCCGACCAGCAATATTGCCATTCCTAGTGTTAAGAATTACCCAAAAGGTGTTTTGATATGGCTTTATTGTCTCACGATGCTGAAAGATGCCAATGAACTGGTTTAAAAGTATTGGACGTGTCATCGTTTTATAAAAAAGAAATAGCTCCAGTTGCATATTTGATATATATGCTCAATCTAGTTTCCTTTGCCTAATGAAGATTGGTTCTTTTGGGACCATTTACCGTAGCCATTGAACAAAGAAGTTTCCTTATCATGGCTATCAACTACTTCACAAAATGGGTCAAGGATGAGGTGCTAGCCAGCATCAATGCTAAGGGTATGGAGAATTTTGTTTACTGGAACATTCTTTGTCGATTTGACATTCAATAGTCAATCGTAACCAATAACAGGCTCTAATTCGATTTAGGGTCTTTCAAAAGTTTTTACGAAGGCCTGAGAATAAGTTGTATTTTACCTCCATATCGCACCTTAATCTCTTGGTTAACTTGATGTGCTAAAAAGGTTATTTTTAACACCCTTAAGAAGATGGCTAAGGACAAAAAGGGAACTTGACCAACGGTACAGTTAGGAATATTGTAATCATACAAAATCACATACATGGTGGTCATATGGAAGATACCCTTCATGATGGCCTTTGAATTGGAAGTTATAGTACTGTCGAAAGTCAAATGAAGTCGTTATGTCACGAGCATTTGCCGAGATGAAAAACGAGTCTGAGATCCTCCTTGGACTTCGCTTAAGAAATCACAGAATCGGTTGTAACAAGTTTAGTGAACTAGAAAGCATGAATGAGGATATATTTACAATGCTAGGGTGGGATTTATAACCGTATCTTAAGAGACCTTATGTTATGAAAGAGCATCTTTGACGAAGAATAGAAAAAACGAAAATTGGATGGCCATTGGCATGGACCATATTGCATTGTAGAAGTGCTAGGCCCCAGCACATGTACTAGAGACTCTAGCTGGGGTTAGGTTAGTTTTCACCCATAGGACATAGCCCACCTAAAGTACTACCAGCAGAATGGAAAGGAAATCTGATGGACACACTGTCTTCAATATCATCGTACTCTTGCTTGAGCTTACGTGATTTGTATGGGTTAATCCTAAAATTCCATAAAGGAATCTGAACTCTACAAAGCTTATTTTGGATTAGTTCAGCATATTGCTGGCTTAAGATTCACTTAAAGGATCTTGTTGTTGCATTTGTCCTAATGGCTCACTTGTTATCCACGTTAAGGGGTGTGATTTTTATGCAAAGTTCCCCATGCACTTCACCTTGCAGGTTAGCGTTGGAGCAAGTGTTCGCCTTTAGGTAGTTACAATTTGTGCACCTGTTGGTTTGCCTTTGGGCAGTTAGAGGTTTGCCTTCGCAGAAAGTGTCGGTTTACATTTGGGTAGTTATAGATTTGTATCAGGCTAGTGTTGGTTTGCCTTCATGCAGTTGCAGAGTTGCATCCGAGTAAGTGCTAGTTTTGCTCTCAGGTAATTGCATGTTTACATCTAGACAAATGTTCGGCAAGTAGAGGATTCACCTCCGAATGGTGGTAGATAATTCTTATTTTCCCCTTTAGGCCATCGTAAGTTTTTCGGACAAGTGTTGGTCTTTTCTTCTGGTATTTGCATGTTCACTATTGGAAGAATGTATGTTTGCCTCCGGATATACGTCCTGATTATCACGCTCGACAGATCACATGTGATATCACTAGCTCATAATAAGTTGGTCACGTGATCTGTCGAGCATGATAATCAGGACGTATATAAATAAATCATATAAGTGTGTCTCATAAATGTATGACATTTTTGAGAAAAGTCTAACATAGATAATAGTTGGATTGGGTTGAAAAGATAAGACTTCAAATATTTTGAGAATTGATAGGGATGGCTGAATGAAAAACTCTTGAAGATCAGGATTCGCCTTGTCAGGCTTCGTCGTAGATGGATTGATTTCATCCATTGGACACCATTCAAGTAACATTTTTATGAAAGTTTAGGTATTTACTTTGTCCTACAAAGGCTTGTTTTGTTCTACCCCTTGGGATACGTATTGGTTTCATCGTTCAGGTCTCATTTTGTTTTTCATCATTTGGGGCATGTATTGGTTTCGTCCTTCTCATCTCATTTAGGTTTTACCTATTAGGCTGGTTTCATGGTGGCTCGTTATTGGTTTCGTCCTTCTCATCTCATTTTGGTTTTGCCTATTAGGCTGGTTTCATGGGGGCTCGTTTTGGTTTCATCCTTCAAGTCACATTTTGGTTTTCATCATTTGGGGCCTGTATTGGTTTCGTCATTCTCGTCTCATTTAGGTTTTACATATTAGGCCGGTTTCACCTGTGGGGGCTCGTTTTGATTTCACCCTTTAGAGCTTGTGTTGGTTCGCTTGGATAAATATCGCTTTTTATTCGAACTTGCCTTGGTAATTGGATTTTGGATAAATGCCTTGCAAAGGATATGGCTAACCATTTTATGCTGGTTTGATATTGTCTAGACATGATTTTTATATAAAGGGTTGCTTCGTTTAGATACTAACATTGATAGTATAGGAAAATGTTTGGCTCCTTCACTCTAACGCCCACACGTAGTAAGCGGTAACGTGATGATAATTGTTATGCATCTATAATCCAACGAGCCTATAATATTAGAAACCTGTTTGGGAACAAGGGAGGCTCTAACCTAATTGAATAGGCTTCGACCCATGACATGAAAGATTAGGCTCGAATAACAGGTGAAGGTTCACACATGATATGCATATGAGACTGCGGCTCATGAGAGGAAGCTTGTTAAGAACGAATGAGTCTGACCAATTAGGGATGTCACCGATTCAAAATATGGGAGTTCTACTTGGAGTAGAACGTGTAAATGCCGTTAGGTTTTGTAATGTATTAACGGGAATACTCTTAAGGTTTGAATATATGAGTCATCATTTTCATGAAATTAGCGACATTGTTTTGCGTTTAGGTAATCATATCATACGTTGATTATCGGTGGCGGATAGATTTGATTTGAGTGTCGGAAGTTTTTAGGTCAAAAGTCATCTTGACATCCTCCTAACCATTATTTGAATGTGATGTGCAGATCGGAGGAGAAGTGGCCGGTGATCTAAGGAGCCATCTTCCAAAAAGGCTCCACCTCATCACGTAAAGGTAACCACCAATCCCACCCTCACAAATACATTATTTATAATACATGTCACTAGGTATTTTTCGTTGCAACAGGTAGTAATCTACCTCAGCAAAATTCATTAGACTATATCTTCAGTATTGTTGCTGGATTACAGTAGAATCTTAGATGACATGCTTGTGCAAGAGGTTTGGGGTCCGAATCATGCTTCCACCATCAGACTGGCTTTGGGGGGCTACCGGGCCACACCCTTTCTCAAAGACTTCCTATGTATTTGTTTTCACACCATTTATCAAAATCTTCATGTGTTTGCTTCCATATAAACTAATTAGAAATGAATATCCTAGGAAGACATAAGAGCACCACGATTCCACACACCCTCATTTCATTCTCCTCTACTTTGATGATGGTAACTATATCAGAGACCTATTAGGCATATTTTGCTCTCATTCCCCCCCCCCCCCCCCCCCCCCCCCCCCCCCCCCCCCCCCCCCCAAAAACACAAAAACCCCACTTCAGTTTTGCTCTCTCCAATACTGCAAGCGATTAGTTTTGTCTCAATCTTGTTGTGCTCCCACATTCCAAGGATGGTCAGAACATGATTCTAAACAAAGCAAGAGAAATACACTTGATGAAAAATGATGATGCAGTTCATTCCTGATTACTACAGTAGAGGTTTAAAGTGTGTCTCTTCTTTTTCTCATTTTGGTTGATCACTCCTGGAGATCCACACATACAAAAATTTTACCCATACTTCAGCGTTTTTTTCAGAAGGCATTTTCCTTTTCAAATTTGTTGGCCTAGCGACAAATAAACTGGGCCTATGGGTTCTATGTTTTGTAGAAAAAAAGTTCATTCAGAATTTATCTTGAGTAAAAGTAGATCACGTTGATGGTCTGCTATAGTTATCTTGTAGCATTTAAATATTGGACAACAACATAAAATGGAAAACAATGCTTCAAACTTGATTCATTCTGGCCTTGTAATATTTTAAATATCATGTTGCATGAGATTTGTCATTAACTGCTATCCGTCTTTCTTGTTTAATTTCATTAAATTCTTTTCCATTAGCCGTGAGTTCCCATCACTCTCCATTATTTTCCCATGTTAAACTTATTTTTGCATATGCCATGTGTCAGCTTGTAGTTGGGTATTCATATTTCAGAAATAGCCTCAACAGATACCTCATGCCTGATGCCCACAAATCATTTTCATGGGTGATGTGGAAAAGAATTCATTATGGATCAAGTGCAGGACAACGTAGCTTGGGATGAGTCTCCTTAAAACATAGGCTCATGAGAATCCACCTTGGAACAAGTCACTGTCCCTAACTGTATAAATATCTCTTCCTCCAGGCAATAAAATCCGCTGCAAGCACAACTTACCCATCCTTACCCCATTTTTGGTGATAGGTGTAAGGATTAACAAATAATATTGTTCAGAAATATTCTCATTTACATCACTTCTACTACTATATATAGGCACCCGTAGTTGTGGTAGCTCTTCAACAATCCTTCCCTCCATCCTGCAGTGTCCATCTTAGTTGCCTACCTCATCGATTCTATAGACGATGGAGTACTCCAACTTGCAACGTCAGGCTGCCTACATGAAAAAAAGCCTCTTTGATCAGGTTTATCTTTGTCAGTTCCCTATTGCTCCCTATTAGCGTAAACTCCCACTGTATGATATATAATACTGAGAGGAGGTGAGTTTCACATTATAGTTGTGTGCCTTAGAACATCATCAGTAATTTTTGTCCTATATCGGCTGTTTCTAGGGATTAAATCCCGTACCTTAAAATTTTGAAGCTTAGACTATTTTGGAAGTAAGATGCGCTTAGAAATGCTTGCGTTTATCTGTTCCCCAAGTTTATGTATTCAGTCCCTGGATGTCTTTGGAAATATTGACCTAGTTAGCCTGAGAAGTCTGAAATTGGGGACTATTCGTTGCAGTGTCCTTCCACTTCTCCTACTATTTTCTTTTTATCCCTTTGAGGGGGAGTGAATATGTCTCTTTGAGAAAAGACTAGAAGCTGCATTAGAGTTTTTAAGTATCTTTTGGAGAAGAGGATCACATGTCGTCTTTCTTATTGTTAAAGCATTCATTCCCTCTTCATTTCTCCAGCTTTACTGGTTTTTTTGAGATAATTGTGCAGCATTATTGTTAAAATATAGACTCGGATTTTATTTTTGTTTGAGGTCAAAGGACATGCAGCAGATACATCCAGACATATTGCATCATGCATTGATGTGGATTGGAGCACCAAACTTTTACATTTGAGCTACAATGCTTCTTGTTTGTAGGCATGAAACATGCATGCACATGCTGATAATACATGCACATGTCAACACATTACGATATAAAGACATCTGCTCGAGATATCCATGTGATGCACTTCAAACACCTAGTTGGTCAGATTGATTGATTTCTTTTTTTTTCATGAGAATTAGCTGCATCTCATTGGTGTTTTGTTCAAGGATTAACATTGGACATCGTTCCCTTTTCTCCACTTGACCAACCAAACACCTCTTAGTGAAAGAAACATACAGGATTTTGTCGAGATGATAATGCAGCTTACACACACACACACACACAAATAAATACATATATAGTTGAAATGTTTATGTATACTTGACATTCTCCACCTGTTTATATCAAGAAAAGGAGCCGTAAATGTAATTGAAGTGGACATTGTTGATTCTTTTAAAATCCTGTCACTTTCAGAGGCCACGTGTCAAATTGTGGAGGGCACAAGTGTTCCCTCTACATTTGAATTTCTTTTTCACGCTCTATTATGAGTTCTTGGTATTGGTAGACAAGCTAAGTCACTACTTTTTCTTCCTCCCTTTCATTTTCTTTTCTATTTGTTCTTTTGAGACATATCTTACTGTTAGCAATGTTGAAGTAGGGGCAATTAGTGTAGAAGGGATGGTTAAAATTTATTTTTATTGCAGGGTTACCTAGATGACCAATTCTACCAGATCGAGGAATTGCAGGATGAAGATAGTCCAAATTTTGTGGAAGAGGTCGTGACATTGTTCTTTCGGGACTCATCTAGACTACTCAGTAACATCGAGCAGACCTTGTGAGTACCCAAAATAACGAACAGATATGTTCTTCTTATAAAACTTAGACCACAGCCTTAACAAGTTTCCTCATGCAGGGAGAAGTTCCCCCACGATTTCCGCAAGCTGGATACCTACATGCATCAGTTTAAGGGCAGTGCTTGCAGGTAAAAATTCACGGTTTGCTGAGGCAAAGAAGGCCTTTTTTTGTATAGTTAATATATAATTACTTTCTTAGTGGCCTACATGCTATTATTTATTATCTTTTTTTCTTTCAAAAAAGCTCTTTGTTGTTTCAAAGTTCAAACTGATTTAAGCGGCTATTCTGACCTTAATATATATTGTATCGGTAGAGTTTCAGAATATAGTGTTGTTGACATTCATATCCATGTGCACCTGGACCGACACTCTGCATGGACTATACCATGTAATGAAAAATGAAAGGTTCAATATTATAAAATATCTGAAGGCTCTTTGCTGCAGTTCCTTTACTACGTATAAACATAATACATTTTTATGTTTACTTTTGTTGGATATATTCTTGTGGCTTCTGGACCACAAGTTAGTTTTTGTATAACTTGAAACATTAGTGCAAAAGGATGGTTAATATCTAGCAGAGACTGATGAATTAGTTTAGGCACTCTAGCATCCAATTGACATGATATTGGTATCTAACCGGTTAGAGTTATAATCATCACTGCTTTGTCTCAGGACTCAATTGTCTAATATTTTATGTGGAATATGTAGAAAATCCAATTGGTTTCTCGATAGATTCTCATGTTGCTGTTAGCGGATGCAAAAAAGCTCACTGTCAGTAATGACTTTCAGGATAACTTGATTTAGCCTCCTGGTTCTCAATTGCTGTGCTCCAGTTTGATCTCAATTGCTTTCGTTATGGTCGCCTGGCTCTAATGTGGTTGGTTTGGTTGCAGTATTGGAGCCTTCAGGGTGAAGAACGAATGCACGCTGTTCAAAGATTACTGCGAGGAAGAAAATATTGAAGGGTAAGGAGCTCTTGTCCCGCAACTTATCTTCATCAAGACAGCATCTAGTCTGTTTGATTTGGACTCTCGGCCATCATCTAGATGATGGGTCGGTGGTGTGACGTAAAGTTTTAGATCACCCGACACATTCGTGAAACGCGATCGACCTCGCGGCTCATTACCCTGATTTGTTCCTGCCACCAAACCAGCCGGGCCGCAACGTTTCTTCTAGCGGGCCTACACGAAACAATATTCCAATCACCATCATCTTAACTTGTACGCTTTCTTACCAGTTCGAGATTCCCGTAACGAGAACTTGGGGCTGCTGTGGAGCCTTTTTCATCTGTTGGCAGCAGAACGTCACAGATTTAACGTGTTGGGATGGATTCTCTTCACTCTGGGGGAGACCCTTTTTGGTGTTAAAAAGGAAAGGATACTGATAATGTTGTGTGTTCATGTTTGTTCAGATGTCTGAGAACATTCCAGAAAGCGAAGAGGGAGCATGCTGTTTTGAGGCAAAAGCTGGAGGCCTACTTCCAGGTCCACTCAACAGTCCCTACCAATCCGAATCTCTGAGATAACGGAGCAATCCTGTCTTTAAGATGGCATGATTCTATTGTTGCTGTCAAACTCACAATCCTTGTTTATCTTTCAGTTGCTGAGACAGATCGGCCCGGCTGAGAGAGCCACACGAGCCAATTGAGATTTGCAGGACCGAACTGAAGTCTACTGGGCATATAAAGTAATTATCACGCAGGAGAATAAGACCTGTGTGTCACGTTACAGGTCTATAATGTATAATGTTGCTATCTCTATATTTTGCAATAGAAAAAGCTATAAAATGTATGGCCGTCATAATCTTAATGTCAAATGGGAGCCTCTTTCTTGTTGCCTTAATTGCTCACTGGTTTCTTCTTGAGTTAAATGGTGGGTGCAAGATTGCACTCGTCCTTTTAATGGTCATGTACACCCATATCAGATGTGTGTGTGTGTTGGTGTGGATGGGTGGGCGGGGTTGGTGGTGGTGGTCATTGGATGAGGGTTTTCCCCGGGAGTTTTTTCAGAATCCGCACGATCGTTGTCGTCTTCCGAGTGATGCTCCACGAAATCGAGATTGTCTTCTTCTTCGTCCTCACGGCAAACTTGAGAGTAAGTGGTTGTGCACGAGCGAGCAATTCGGTATGTGCACGTAGCAACTCCCTAATTTTTTTACTAGGTAATTTTTAAAAAATAAGTTGTTACATTGCTAATCTAATTTGCATTACTACACAAGCAAAAAAGAGTGGCGCAAACCTATTACTTGAAGCCATGCCCACGTCGATGAACACATCCGTCACCAAATTCCCTCAGTGATACCACATACACACACAAAAATATGCTCGGACTAATAATTTGAGGACATAATCATAAATATGGTCCAGCGAGAACATCTTCCATCCTTTTGACCTGCCTCGTTTCGCAACCTAGAGATTCGACAAAATCTGGCCTAACACGACATTATTCAGACCACAAGATCTTGGATGACGACCATGCGAGAGTCTACTCACTTTGTTAACAGGACCAGCACACACACAACATGAGATTGAAGGACGTTGATATAGCTTCCGACCTATGATCACTCATTACACATGCTAACGTACGCATCCCACTCTAATGATAGTCCTAAAGTACTATCTTGGGACGTCTGAATTGAGGAGCAAACATTGCAAGCATGAAAGCTCCTGAATAAAATATGAGGATTGCCAAAGTATATTCTGTTCGGTGATGGGTATGCTGTCGAGGCAATTTATCGCTGTGTATATATACAAACATCTTGTTCGAAATAACAGTAAACTGTTTGGTAATAATTTACCTAAGTTAATAATAATGTAGTCTTCATTAGGACTTAGGTAAAGTCCTGAGACTTAGGTAAAGTCCTGAGACTTAATGCGAGGTCAAACATGTATCCAGATGGAGATCTCGATCATGGAGAAGTGCTTGATCGTTTGTACTATAAAGTCTAAAAACGTGCGTGGTCATAGATATTTCGATAAAAGGTATCGACACATTGGATATACCATTGTGTCTTAGTCTTCCCTATGGAGTGGTGACGATGATCTCATGGTCGTTCGACTTGGCGAAGTCGGAGACGAGACACATGTGTTCAATAGAGAATGAGTTCACTGAACGACCCAACTGATGAAATTTAGAATAGAACAATATACGACTGGAGATTATGAGAAGAAACCAGCAAAGTTATCATTAGCCTCAACGGGTTTAAATAGACTACATCAAGGATACAAGAGTAATCTACTTGAGGAGATGTGAACCGGTATGTCTCTTGGTATGTGAACCGGTGTGTCTCTTGGTATATGAACTGATGTGTCTCTTGGGATGTCAATTGGTGTGTCTCTTGGAGACCCGTGTCTAATGGGAGGAGGAAGAAGAGGCTCTTTGATATCTGCTGAATTAAAGCTAGATCTTATCTTCTTATACACCAGAGGCTTCAATACCTACCACTCCTCCACCGGCCTCTCCCGCACACAACGAAACCCTACAGCCCGCACAACCCATTACCCTCCTCTCGTCCCCAAGCAATCCCTCCCACAAGGAATGGGACGACCCGTCAAGTCAGTAGGAATCCAGTGCCTCTGTCGTCCGGGTTGTGCGGGAAATCTTACCGGGTTAAGTTGAAACGGGGCACGAGCATGACCAAGTTGAGATGCGCCATGTCCTGGGAAGCTAGGCCTACGACCGCCGCGATAACCCGGGACCTGGCCCAGGTTGGAGCGTGTTTGACTAACGCGGTTGTCCCGACGGCTGATGTTAGTGAAGAGTGTCGTTGTATTGTCCGGGAGTTGTCGGTGTTGTAGGAGATGGCACGTGACGTTGAAGCTGCACGTTGTCTTCTTCGACAATAAGGCTGCTCCAAAGCTCTTCAATTGTGTATGGAACCCCGCGGTTGCGGGCTATAACACGGAAAGAGTTGTAAGTTGAGGAAAGACCGTGGAGCGTCTGTCGAATAACTTGTCGGGTTGTGATAGTGTCGGGACCGGCTGTCTGAAGTTGATCGTAGATGGCCTTTGTGCGATCAAGATAGGCGGTCATGGATGCATCTTCCATGGTGAGATTGTTGATTTTGTATCGGAGGAGTTCGATGTGGCCTTCGGAGAGAAAGGCATAACAAGTCTCTAGGTTTGTCCAGAGAAGACGCGAGGATGTGACTCATAGGATGATGCCGAGGGCAGAGGTGGTGAGAGTGGTATGAATACATATGCAGAGGTGTTGATCAGTGATCAACCATTCTTGAAACTTTGGATTTGGGATGAGCGGTAGGGGTGCGTCTTTGGTGGAACTTGGATCTGGTATGGTGGATGATGGGAAAGATATTGTTCCATCAATATACCCAAGGAAGCCATGAGCGTTGAGAATACCGATGACTTCTGACTTCCAGAGGATGTGTTGGTGGAGTCGAGGCGGGTGGTAATGAAGATCGGAAATTTGTAGATGAGGAATTTGAGGTTTGGAGGAATCAGTTCCATTGGAAACCGACGAAGAGGATTACCGATTAGGCAGGAAACTCTGATACCATGATGAAATTTAGAATAGAACAACATACGACTGGAGATGATGAGAAGAAACTTGAAAAGTTATTATTAGCCTCAACTCCTGACTAACCATTCATCAAGAAACCTTTCCACTCCCTTCAACAATATAGCTCATGTAATAAAGCAATCAGACTCCACCCATACCTCGAGGCTGCTGGGTACCCAACTCCTGAGATACCAGGGAACCCATGCCCCAACCCTTGGCTCTTTTGCTCAATTGTCACCCTTATCCCCACTTTGCAGAGATGTAAGTAGACAGTGCACCTGGCCACTGGTAACCCAGGGTATCCCTACCCCTTAATCTAGAGGAGCCAAGGTACCCCCATTCCCAAACCTAAGGGAGCCAGGGGTACCCTAGACCCCCCTGGGTAGGTGTGAGCAGGGGAACCCCACCCCTTGCATGGGTGCAACTGGGAGTACCCACCCCCTCATACAAGGGAAAGCGAGGGTGCCCTGGCCCATTGTTTGTAAGCAAGCATGGATAGTCCAAACCTCGTTAGTTTTTTGACGTATGCTTCCTTTGGCTCCTTGTGGTGTGGAGCACGCTGGCCCATTACCACCACCTCCCTCACAATTCGACATCTCCATGCATGGAGAGGTTGATCATACATGTTATGCCTTTCCATGCAAAGACTCTTGACATCTTTCAGGCTCCCCCTCTATGCATCTTGGAAGAGACGCCATGCTACTTGTTACACTCGTGCCCCTTAACAAGTCGATGCACTTACCTGAGTGGCATATTACGCACTTAAAAAAGGAATAAAAGCCAGTTCATACATGCACTATGCTATGCATAGAGACACTATTGTGCAGGATGACATCCTCCTTTTTCTTCCTCTTCTTCCTCCTCACATCTTATATTTTCATCACCACTTCTGTAATGCCCTACAAGCTACTGCACAAGTACTAGAGGAGGGGTGAATAGTACTTTAAAAATAACAAGGAGTATAATTCCAAATTATAGTGCACACAACTACCAAATCAATTTGCGGAAGCTTAAATTGAAAGACAACAACAAAATTAACAATGCAAACAAATGATGTTAATGGGTTCGGATCCACCCAAGTCCCCCCGACTTGTTCCCGGTGATCCTACGTCCCAACCACCCGGATCCCCTCCGGATACTTAGGTTAGAAACCCTAACCCAAGATTTCCACTATGAATATCTTGTGAAAAACCTTCACAAGATCAAATCATACAACAATGGCAATAGTGAATCCCACAACCCGGGATCACAACCTTCTCTCACAACCGAGAGAATCAACAAGCAATATAAATGAGTTTATATTGAAATAAGCAAACTTACCACAAAATCCTATACCTTGAGTTTTTCTTACCAAATAGGTGAAAGGAAGGATTTGAGGAAGATGAAGTCACCAAGTCCTAGCACCAAGGAAATGACCAGCAATAGGTGCCTAGGAGAGATTTGGAGACTTGATTCAAGCTAGAGCTTGAAGGGCTCACCAAGAACAAACTTCTCTCAAGATGGATTCTAGATCTAGAATGTGAGAGAATGGGTTTCTTGTGAGGAAGAGAGCTTTAGAAATGAGTGAGAATGGCTATCTCTTTCTATCTCAATGGATCTCTTAATGGCAGCTCTTACCTAGATAGAAATGACCTAGGTTCGTATTTATAGGGTCCCATAAAAACAAGTTAGGTCAATTTCCAACGGATAGAAATCTGGGGCAATTAGTCGGTCAAAGAACAATCACTGACCGACTAGTTCATCAACTAGTCGGTCAGTCAAACAACATGGACCGACTAAGTGAGGAACTGAGAAGAGATAGAATTTCAGACCTAGAAATCTAGTCGGTCTAAGAAGACTTTCTGACCGACTAGTTTCACAACTAGTCGGTCAGTCAATGAACGTAGACCGACTAAGAGGCAAAATGAAATAGTCTGAATACAAATTGACTTAGTCGGTCTAAGAACAAAAGTTGACCGACTAGATTGTCAACTAGTCGGTCACCAAACGTTCTTAGACCGACTAACGATAAACAGTAGCTTAGGAGAAATTTA
The DNA here is from genome assembly GCA_030789695.1 of Scilla litardierei. Classification (NCBI taxonomy): domain Eukaryota; kingdom Viridiplantae; phylum Streptophyta; class Magnoliopsida; order Asparagales; family Asparagaceae; genus Scilla; species Scilla litardierei. The sequence continues at coordinate 302,415,459 of CM061133.1, read as the reverse complement.
GTATGAACAGTAAGTCACAACTAGTCGGTCAAAGAAGCATCACTGACCGACTAGTTCACAAACTAGTCGGTCGGTGAGTCAACGTAGACCGACTAACTGTAAACAGTAAAGTCCAAGAAATTAAGGAATCAAACTAGTCGGTCCAAGAAGAGTTGCTGACCGACTAGATCACCATCTAGTCGGTCAGTACTTCTTTTTGTACCAACTAACATGCACAAACAAGTCCGAATCGAAGCGCGACGCTTCGAGGAAGTTAGAATGAACTTGTACTAAGATCCTAGAGCTACGATATGAGCGTTATGAAGTTAGAATCGTAAGATATACTCAAGGCTTAACATTCTATATATCGAAGCTAAAAGACTATAAATAAAACCTTAAAGAATGGTCTTCGAGAGCTTCGATTAATTCTTCATGACTTCCAAAACGGCGCAAGAGCTTCAACGAAGCTTTAGGCATGAATACTTGCTTTGAGAAGTCTTGAGATGTCGCTTTGAATGTTCTCGTGATTTTTGCGACGATCTCCAATACTGCGCTCACAAATTGTTAGTTCATGAATTATTTATGTTTGCTCATCATCCAAAACCAAATCCGGGGAGTCCAATATTCAACATTCTCCCCCTTTTTGGTGATGACAAACCAACATAAATAATAATCAAAAATAATGATTCAAATGTAAAATACTTACTCCCCCTGCATTGATGACACGTTAATTCCAAAATGAATATATATGAATTGCATCAATCAGACGAGTAAGATAAATAAAGAGAATCGATTTTCGAAATATCGGATTTTGAAAATCCTTATATATATCTTAACTCCCCCTGAATCTAACACATCAAATTAGATTCTTGGAAATTGAGTTAAATTTTCATTTGACCTATTCATTATCATTATCTCTCCCCCTTTGGCATTATCCCAAAAATGGGGGGCATACAGCGATAACAACTAGGAAATGGAAAATCCAACACCGGGAGTCGTAGACAATGACGATGGACCTAATTGACACCAAGGGAAAAATGATGAAATCAAATCAAGGTGTGCCAAATTGTCCATTATCAAAAAGCGATAATCAAAATCATCAAAAATACCAAATAATTGTTCATTTCTTGAATAAAGAAACATACCCTTCAATATTCAATATTCTTGGTTAAATTTGTGCATGGAAAACAATTTTATACAAATATAGAAATATAATCTATTTAACCAAGCATTTAAGCGTCGAGCGACGAAATCACATTTCATAAGCGTTGAACGAATATTAAATGTGCACGACGAATAAAATATCACAACATGAACAACGATGTATATATAGATAGAAACATCATGAGTACATCCAAAAAGATATCGATACATCAAATGCAACATACCCATCAAAAAGAAATACATCATACATCATTGATACAACATCATCATCATAACACCATCATCAATATCCAACAAAAAATACAACAACATCATCCAAAGTACATCAAAATACCCAACACCGACATCCAGAAAACTCAAAAATACATCAAAACAACCCTCAAACTCCATCCTAACCCAAAATACTCTCAAAAAGATATATCATCCAAAGAGTAGTGGAGAGTCCTCGGAACTGACGATCACGAGGAAGTGGCTGGATCTGCAGTCTCCGTGGGTCCAGTCGACGGAGTGGACTCAGGCTCTGCAGGGAGGAGAGGCGTCTCAACAGACGGGATCGTCGGGGCAGGTGTGGAGACACCGACGGTAGGCTCAACGGCAGGGGTCTCAACAGCAGGTAAGACAGGAGCAGGCTCGTCAACAGGGACAACAGCATCCTCAGAAGTCTGAACTACTGAAGCAGAAGTCTCTGGAGCACCGGAAGTGGTGCCAACTCCAGGAGCTGAAGTGGTAGCAGCAGCAGCAGCAGTGGCCTCAACGCCACGAGCCAAGGAAGTGACAAGATCGTCAATCTCCTCATCGTCCATCTCCTCGGCCTCAGAAACGGAAGGAGGAAGATCAATCCCCATCATCTGAGCCATACGGCAGACGACCTCCTCGGTACGAGCCAAACGCGACTCGTGCCGACGAAGAAGGTGTACGACATCATCTAATGTAGCAGAAGGAGTGAGGGCTGCAGCAGCTGAGGGAGTAGCCTGGGAAGCAGATGCGGTCGACCTCTGCACGTGACGAAGCGCCGCAAGAGATTTCTTAACGGCCGTCGCGTTCAGAGGAGGACCCAAGGGACGCTCATCGTCAGGAGGGAGAGGGACTCGGAAATGACGAAAACCAATGGTCAACAGACACGGATATGAAATATGCGCAGATTTATTGGTCTTGCGAATACACTCGAAAGAGTCCATCTTATCGAGTATAACGCGAGCCCAATTAATCTCGCAACCCAAGAAAAGAGCGTAAATCAGCTTCAAAAATGGCTGGGATGGAAGTGAAGATGAGCCGTACTTGGGAAGCAAGCACGACTTCAGAATGAGATTCAGCACCCATGCATTAGGTTTGAACGACTTCGAAGGAACTCCAATAAAGGCAGGAGGGATCACATGGAAGATATCAGAAAGAACGGACTGATCCAAGGAGGCGATATCATCGACGGAAATGTCAGAAGGAAGGAGACCGGACGACGAACAACCAAGTATCTCCCCCAAGATTTCTGCCGTGAGAACTATAGGAGTTCCCAAGACAGTAGTCTCGATGGAGTGACTCGCATCGTACTGGCCTCGGACACGATTGGCATAGAACAATTTTACCAGGCGAGGATATGGTTTAGGGTTGGCCTTAGAGTCATAGCGAAGATAATCCAATAGGCCACTATAGGAGAGAAGATCAGCTAAGCCAAGGAAATCTGAAAACTGAACATAGTGCTCCAATAGCATCAGGCAGTGTTCAATACGGTTGTAGGCCGCTAGACACATAGGGTCGTCGTGACACAACGATATGTCAACACCACCCGCTGGCATTGGGCCCTTTCCCTTAGACTGGCGAGTCCTAGGACGAAGTGGAGGAGTAGGTTCCCTATGGCCAGACTCATCCTCAGGGATAAACTCAGTATCGGAATCAGGAGGAGTAGAGGGTGAGTGGAGTATGGGCTTTTTAGACTTAGATTTTCGGGGTTTGACCGTCGCCGTCATCTGCTTCTTCAGAGGAGGCGAAGACGGAGAAGCTTGGGTAGATTTAGCACGACGCTTGGGCTTAGGCTCTACAGTCATTGGGGAAGCCCCAGATGAAGTGATAGGGATCCTCGTCTTTGCCATGATTGCGGCACGACGAGTACAAGCAACCGAAGCTACACAAACCCTAGAGCTGAAAAATCGAAGTGATCAAACCCTAGAAGCACAATCAACAAGCCCTAACACAAGAACTTCAAAACCCTAGAATCCTAGAGGAGAAATCGGCCAAGATCGAACCCTAGAATAGGAGATCGACCAAGGAGGAGGGGGAGGATACCTAGGAGAGCGATCGGCGGCGGCGGATGGATGGAAAGATGGCCGGAATCGACGGAAGTTGAAGGGTCTCGAAGGGGGTTTGGGAGTTTTTCGGGCTGGAGGAGAGAATAAGACCGACTAAAACAAATTTTAGTCGAATAAGATAGAGATAAGTCGGTCTGGAAAGCGAAAAGACACATTTGCCCTAACACACTTAGTCGGTCACAGTTCAAGCACTGACCGACTAGATTACGATCTAGTCGGTCGGTCAATGAGCTTGAACCGACTAAGTCGAAACAGAGGCCAACAGGAATTTTTAGGGCTAGAATTAGTCGGTCGCAGTATACACACTGACCGACTAGATTTCAATCTAGTCGGTCGGTAAGTGTACTGTGACCGACTAAAGAAAGAAAAAGATAAGAGTTAGATTAAAGCTTGATCTAGTCGGTCTGAGTTCACTAGCTGACCGACAAGATGAGCATCTAGTCGGTTGACTAATGAACTGAAACCGACTAGAAGAGTCCAAAATTTGATAATTGATTTCTCTTCACAAACCACTTGGATGAAACATCTTAACACTCTCATTAGTCATCTAAATTACCCCATAAAACGTCGAAATCTTAAATACGACATTCAAAGTAGAATTCGAGCAAAAATTCAAACATATCACATAAAATTCCCAAAAATTCAATAAAGCTAGCATGAACGAAATATCGCGAAATCGAATAGCATGCAAGACAATTGAATGAAACATGAACCCTATATCTCGGATTCACCCATAATCCCCAATTCTCGACGCAACCGCATAAAGGAGTCCTCCTTTAGGGGTTTCATGAAAATATCGGCGATTTGCTTTTGGGTTTCAACGTACACTAAAATGATGTCCTTTTTAGCAACATGATCATCTAAAAAGTGGTGTCGGACATCTATGTGTTTTGATCGGGAATGGTGCACCGGATTCTTTGAAAGACAGATAGCACTTTGGTTATCCACCATGATAGGGCTAGTATCACAATGAATACCAAAATCCTTCAGTGTGTGTCTCATCCAAAGAACCTGGGCGCAAGCGGCACCGGCGGCAATATATTCCGCCTCGGTGGTTGAAAGTGATACGGAATTTTGCTTCTTGGAAAACCAAGAGACAAGAGAATTTCCTAGAAAATGGCAAGTGCCACTAGTACTTTTCCTGTCGGATTTGCATCCCGCATAATCGGCATCACTATATGAGACTAACTCATACGTGCTAGATTTCGGATAAAGTAATCCAAAATCAAGTGTATAACTTAGATAACGGAAAATACGTTTTACCGCTACTAAGTGAGACTCCTTAGGTTGAGACTGATAACGAGCACATATGCATACGGCAAACATAATATCGGGCCTACTTGCGGTAAGATAAAGTAAACTACCTATCATACCTCGATATAGACGAATGTCTACATCCTTACCGCACGTATCCTTGTCAAGATGCGTAGTCGTGCTCATTGGAGTCTTTTTCCCGGAAGCACTCTCCATTCCAAATCGCTTAAGCAACTCCACCGTATACTTCGTTTGGTGGATGAAGATTGCATCGTTCAATTGGCGAATTTGGAGATAAGAAATATTTGAGTTTGCCCATGTGGCTCATCTCAAATTGTTCCTTCATAACATTAGAAAACTCTTCGCAAAGAGTGAAGTTAGTAGCACCGAAAATGATATCATCAACATAAATTTGAACTAATAAAATATCATTATTCGCATGCTTAACAAAAAGTGTAGAATCGGCTTCGCCCATTTTAAAATTCAAATCCAAAAGAAAATTCTTTAGGCGATCATACCAAGCTCGAGGAGCTTGTCTCAAACCATAAAGAGCTTTCTTTAGTTTAAAAACATGATTTGGAAATTTTTCATTTATGAAGCCCGGAGGTTGAGAAACGTAAACTTCCTCAACAACATCTCCGTTTAAAAATGCACTTTTAACATCCATTTGAAATAACTTAAAATTTTTATGGCATGCATAAGACAATAAAAGTCTAATTGATTCTAATCTAGCTACCGGAGCGAAGGATTCTTCGAAATCGATACCTTCCTCTTGGCGATAGCCTTGAGCAACTAACCGAGCTTTGTTCAGGACGACGACTTGGTTTTCGTCGGTTTTGTTCTTGAAGATCTACTTTGTCCCTATGACGGTGTGGTTCTTTGATGGCAAAGGAACAAGGCCCCATACCTCATTCCTCTCGAATTGAATGAGTTCCTCCTCCATGGCAAGGATCCAAGCGCTATCTTCGCAAGCTTCAACTATATTCTTTGGCTCTATCGATGAGGCAAAGGCACAATTGGCGAAGTGGTGGACTTGAGATCTCGTCTTGACACTATCATTAATATTGCCAATGACTTGCTCATGGGGATGGTCGCGAACGGTATGAAGCCGCTTGGGAATACCTTGATCACTAGGCACATTCTCAACAACTTCATTAGTCGGGTTAGTATCAATAGAATCAATTGAATCAATAGACTTAGAATTTTCAAACGAATCACATAAAACATCCATAGAATCATTATCATTTGAAATTCTAGAAGTAGTAAAATTCTCATTAAAAGAGACATGAAGTGATTCCTCGATCGTAGAGGATCTTTTGTTGTATATCCGGTAGGCTTTGCTACGTGAGGAATACCCAACAAATATCCCCTCATCCGATCTCGGATCAAACTTGTCCAAATTATCATATGTGTTTTTAATAAAACATTTTGCGCCGAAAACACGAAAATGTTTAACTTGAGGCAATCTACCAAACAACAATTCATAGCAAGTTTGTTTGGTGCCGGGCCTCAAAAATATTCTATTAAACACATAACAAGCGGTGTGTACCGCTTCCGCCCAAAATTGATAACCAAGTTGACTATCTTCGAGCATAGTGCGAGCACACTCCACAAGCGTTCTATTCTTCCTCTCAACAACACCATTTTGAGGAGGTGCGCGAGGGAAAGAAAACGTGTGAGTAATTCCAAGATCATCACAAAAATTTGAGAAAGACTCATTCTCAAATTCACCCCCATGATCACTACGAATAGTGACAATGGTGGTTCCGATGAGATTTTGTACTTTCTTCACAAATATTGTGAAGTTTTCAAAAGCTTCATTTTTATTACATAAGAAAAATACCCATGTAAATCTTGAATAATCATCAACGATGACTAGTCCATATCTTGCATTTCCTAAGGAAGCAACTCTAGTTGGCCCAAATAAATCTAGATGTAATAGCTCTAGTGGCCGTTTCGTAGAAATGCTTTTCTTAGGTTTAAATGAAGATTTAGGAAGCTTGCCACGTTGACAAGAATCACAAAAACTTTTCTTTTCAAAAACGAGTTTCGGAAAACCTTTAATGGAATTTAATTTTGAAAGCTTATAAAGTGTTCCAAAGTTCACATGTCCAAAGCGTCGATGCCATAAGTGTTGTTCACTTGTGTTGGCAACGAGACATTGTTCATATGACTTAGGAAGATCCAAAATATAGATATCTTTATGGCGTGTGCCGGAAAATAATAATTTATTATTATCATTTGAAATATGACACAATCCTTTCGCAAAGCTAACTTTGTAACCTTTGTCACAAAGTTGGCTTATTGAAATAAGATTATGATTTAAACCATTAACTAGATAGACATCACTAATTAAGGGTTTAGACGGGTTACCCACTTTACCAACACCGACGATGGTTCCGCTCTCGTTGCCTCCAAATACGACGCGATTTCCATTTGCAATGGGAACCACTCCGGAGAGCAATTGAGCGTCACCCGTCATGTGTTTTGAACACCCGATATCGAGTATCCAATTCCCTTTGGAGCTAAATTTAAATTTGTTGCTCCTCTTCTTTTTCTTTTCCTTGAGTACCTAAAGATAGAAACTTTCATATCATGGTACCCAAGGTCATTGGGTCCTCAAAAGTTAGACCTTTGGAAGCCAAGTCCAATTGGACTTAGACTTCCCCACATAATTTATACTACGCACAACATCCGAAAAATAAGCATTCATATATACTTGTTTTTCTTCCATGCTTGTGTCCTTTGGGCTCCAAATAGTGAAAATTTTGGGAGCCATCATCCTATTGGGTGCATGCATGCGTTGTTGGTTTCTACGTGATGCATGTCGTGGATAGGCATAAGGAACATGATGGAATGGTGCACGACGAGAATTATTCATATGATGATGTGGGTAAACATATGCATGTGTGGGAACACGTGCGTGAGGGTGTCTCACATGGTGTGCACGTGCCCGTGAACGTGTAGCATAGAAATCATCATATGTGTGAGACGGTGGAGTAGGACGTGTGTTCCTACGTGGCATGGTATTGGTGTACATATAAGCATGCCCCTTCTTTGGAGGTCCACCCAAAGTGGGTTTCTTTCCAAAAGAGGGTGTGGACGAGGTGGAAGCACCATTGGTAGATGAACTACCAATAGAGTGTTTGCTACCACTCATAGAGTCACCGGAAGTTGGCCTAACAAAAGTAGTGGCCGCTTTGGATGGACATCCCATCGTATACCCCAAACCAATGTGGTGATTGGCCGGAAGTAAGTCGCTTAGGATTTTATCCAAATGGTCCTTACCCTTATTGAATTTATTAATTCGGCCTAATGTGTTCTCATATTTCTCTTTGAGAGAACGCATAGAAGTATCCAAGTTGGATACTTGCGATGTGAGCACATAAACACGAGATTTGAGATTCTCGTTCTCAATACTCAAAGTCGAGTTTTGAGAAGTTAAATCCGCTATCATATGTTCTTCCGGATCATCAATGCTAACATGTTCAAGTTTAGATTTGAGATTAACAATCTCATTTCTTAACTCTTCAACAACGGTGTCATTGTTGGTGATGATAGTCTTAGGCGAGGTTTGAATGCTAGCTAGGTCATCTTTTACTTTAGTATATCTATTTACTAATTTAGTGTATTTAGACCATAAATGAGAGTTAGCGTCCCTAAGATCATCCATAGTTACCTCATCGCCTTCGTCGTCGCTATCATCGGAGGAGGAAGATCCTTGATCATGCTCCTCTCTTGCAATGAAACAAATGTGCGCTTGCTCCACTTTCTCATCGTCCGACTCTCCCCTTGAGGAATCCTCGGAGTCGGTGAATGTTGCTCCGACAAGTCCCTTTTTGTACCCCTTTTTGTACTTCTTTGACTTGTCGAACTTCGGCGCCTTCCACTTCTCCTTTTGCTTGTTTTGAGGACAATCCGCTTTGATGTGTCCTGGCTTATTGCATTTAAAGCACAAAGGTGGAGAGGCGTTAGTAGAAGTAAATTTAGATTTTTGTTTGAAGTTACCCTTTCGGAAGAAGCGATTGAACTTCTTTGCCATGAGTGCAATGGATTCCATGTCCATTTCTTCTTCCGAGTCCTCATCATCGGTAGAGGTGGATGAAGCCGCCTTGAATGCAATTGCCTTTTTCTTAGGCACGTCTTGGTTCAAATAGGACTTCATCTTTTCTTGTAACTTCACCTTGCTATCTTTGCGTACCTCGTATGACATCAAAGTACCCATCAATTGAACTACGGTATATTTATTCATGTCATTACCTTCCTCGATGGCGAAGGTACGTTTCTCCCAAGAAGAAGGAAGTCCTTCGATAAGCTTTGAGCACTTCTCCTTTTGAGTGTAGGACTTGTCGAGGGCCTCTAACTCGTTTATTATGTCAACGAAGCGAGCGTAATATTCTTTCATCTTCTCGCCCTGTTGCATATGAAACATTTCGTAATCTTTGTTTACGACTACGAGTTTAGAGTCTCTTACCCTACTCGTCCCTTCATGAAGAATGAGGAGGGAGTTCCAAATTAGATATGCACTCTTACATGTGCATATCTTATTGAAGTCCTCGGGCTCCAATGCGCATTGCAAGGCGTTCATTGCCTTGGCATTGCTTACCTCCGCGGCGATCTCCGCGGTAGTCCATTTCTCAAAGTCTTCTTCTTCGGGCTCGATGTATTCCTTCATTGTAATCCTCCATAAGGATGCACTCCGGAGGAAGGTTTCCATCCGGCATTTCCAGTACCCGTAGTTGGTACCGTTGAAGAATGGAGGCCTCGTAGAGGAATGTCCTTCCATCACCGAAGATGCTCCTTCTCGGTTCCTGAAGGTGTCATAGTTGGAAGGTGGACGCACGGTCTTGTTGTCGTTGGCAGACATAGCTAAGTATCTGGCTCTGATACCAAATGTAATGCCCTACAAGCTACTGCACAAGTACTAGAGGGGGGTGAATAGTACTTTAAAAATAACAAGGAGTATAATTCCAAATTATAGTGCAAACAACTACCAAATCAATTTGCGGAAGCTTAAATTGAAAGACAACAACAAAATTAACAATGCAAACAAATGATGTTAATGGGTTCGGATCCACCCAAGTCTCCCCGACTTGTTCCCGGTGATCCTACGTCCCAACCACCCGGATCCCCTCCGGATACTTAGGTTAGAAACCCTATCCCAAGATTTCCACTATGAATATCTTGTGAAAAACCTTCACAAGATCAAATCATACAACAATGGCAATAGTGAATCCCACAACCCGGGATCACAACCTTCTCTCACAACCGAGAGAATCAACAAGCAATATAAATGGGTTTATATTGAAATAAGCAAACTTACCACAAAATCCTATACCTTGAGTTTTTCTTACCAAATAGGTGAAAGGAAGGATTTGAGGAAGATGAAGTCACCAAGTCCTAGCACCAAGGAAATGACCAGCAATAGGTGCCTAGGAGAGATTTGGAGACTTGATTCAAGCTAGAGCTTGAAGGGCTCACCAAGAACAAACTTCTCTCAAGATGGATTCTAGATCTAGAATGTGAGAGAATGGGTTTCTTGTGAGGAAGAGAGCTTTAGAAATGAGTGAGAATGGCTATCTCTTTCTATCTCATTGGATCTCTTAATGGCAGCTCTTACCTAGATAGAAATGACCTAGGTTCGTATTTATAGGGTCACATAAAAACAAGTTAGGTCAATTTCCAACGGATAGAAATCTGGGGCAATTAGTCGGTCAAAGAACAATCACTGACCGACTAGTTCATCAACTAGTCGGTCAGTCAAACAACATGGACCGACTAAGTGAGGAACTGAGAAGAGATAGAATTTCAGACCTAGAAATCTAGTCGGTCCAAGAAGACTTTCTAACCGACTAGTTTCACAACTAGTCGGTCAGTCAATGAACGTAGACCGACTAAGAGGCAAAATGAAATAGTCTGAATACAAATTGACTTAGTCGGTCTAAGAACAAAAGTTGACAGACTAGATTGTCAACTAGTCGGTCACCAAACGTTCTTAGACTGACTAACGATAAACAGTAGCTTAGGAGAAATTTAGTATGAACAGTAAGTCACAACTAGTCGGTCAAAGAAGCATCACTGACCGACTAGTTCACAAACTAGTCGGTCGGTGAGTCAACGTAGACCGACTAACTGTAAACAGTAAAGTCCAAGAAATTAAGGAATCAAACTAGTCGGTCCAAGAAGAGTTGCTGACCGACTAGATCACCATCTAGTCGGTCAGTACTTCTTCTTGTACCAACTAACATGCACAAACAAGTCCGAATCGAAGCGCGACGCTTCGAGGAAGTTAGAATGAACTTGTACTAAGATCCTAGAGCTACGATATGAGCGTTATGAAGTTAGAATCGTAAGATATACTCAAGGCTTAACATTCTATATATCGAAGCTAAAAAGACTATAAATAAAACCTTAAAGAATGGTCTTCGAGAGCTTCGATTAATTCTTCATGACTTCCAAAACGGCGCAAGAGCTTCAACGAAGCTTTAGGCATGAATACGTGCTTTGAGAAGTCTTGAGATGTCGCTTTGAATGTTCTCGTGATTTTTGCGACGATCTCCAATACTGCGCTCACAAATTGTTAGTTCATGAATTATTTATGTTTGCTCATCATCCAAAACCAAATCCGGGGAGTCCAATATTCAACATTCTCCCCCTTTTTGGTGATGACAAACCAACATAAATAATAATCAAAAATAATGATTCAAATGTAAAATACTTACTCCCCCTGCATTGATGACACGTTAATTCCAAAATGAATATATATGAATTGCATCAATCAGACGAGTAAGATAAATAAAGAGAATCGATTTTCGAAATATCGGATTTTGAAAATCCTTATATATATCTTAACTCCCCCTGAATCTAACACATCAAATTAGATTCTTGGAAATTGAGTTAAATTTTCATTTGACCTATTCATTATCATTATCTCTCCCCCTTTGGCATTATCCCAAAAATGGGGGGCATACAACGACAACAACTAGGAAATGGAAAATCCAACACCGGGAGTCGTAGACAATGACGATGGACCTAATTGACACCAAGGGAAAAATGATGAAATCAAATCAAGGTGTGCCAAATTGTCCATTATCAAAAAGCGATAATCAAAATCATCAAAAATACCAAATAATTGTTCATTTCTTGAATAAAGAAACATACCCTTCAATATTCAATATTCTTGGTTAAATTTGTGCATGGAAAACAATTCTATACAAATATAGAAATATAATCTATTTAACCAAGCATTTAAGCGTCGAGCGACGAAATCACATTTCATAAGCGTTGAACGAATATTAAATGTGCACGACGAATAAAATATCACAACATGAACAACGATGTATATATAGATAGAAACATCATGAGTACATCCAAAAAGATATCGATACATCAAATGCAACATACCCATAAAAAAGAAATACATCATACATCATTGATACAACATCATCATCATAACACCATCATCAATATCCAACAAAAAATACAACAACATCATCCAAAGTACATCAAAATACCCAACACCGACATCCAGAAAACTCAAAAATACATCAAAACAACCCTCAAACTCCATCCTAACGCAAAATACTCTCAAAAAGATATATCATCCAAAGAGTAGTGGAGAGTCCTCGGGACTGACGATCACGAGGAAGTGGCTGGATCTGCAGTCTCCGTGGGTCCAGTCGACGGAGTGGACTCAGGCTCTGCAGGGAGGAGAGGCGTCTCAACAGACGGGATCGTCGGGGCAGGTGTGGAGACACCGACGGTAGGCTCAACGGCAGGGGTCGCAACAGCAGGGGTCTCAACAGCAGGTAAGACAGGAGCAGGCTCGTCAACAGGGACAATAGCAGCCTCAGAAGTCTGAACTACTGAAGCAGAATTCTCTGGAGCACCGGAAGTGGTGCCAACTCCAGGAGCTGAAGTGGTAGCAGCAGCAGCAGTAGTGGCCTCAACGCCACGAGCCGAGGAAGTGACAAGATCGTCAATCTCCTCATCGTCCATCTCCTCGGCCTCAGAAACGGAAGGAGGAAGATCAATCCCCATCATCTGAGCCATACGGCAGACGACCTCCTCGGTACGAGCCAAACGCGACTCGTGCCGACGAAGAAGGCGTACGACATCATTTAATGTAGCAGAAGGAGTGAGGGCTGCAGCAGCTGAGGGAGTAGCCTGGGAAGCAGATGCGGTCGACCTCTGCACGTGACGAAGCGCCGCAAGAGATTTCTTAACGGCCGTCGCGTTCAGAGGAGGACCCAAGGGACGCTCATCGTCAGGAGGGAGAGGGACTCTGAAATGACGAAAAACAAGGGTCAACAGACACGGATATGGAATATGTGCAGATTTATTGGTCTTGCGAATACACTCGAAAGAGTCCATCTTATCGAGTATAACGCGAGCCCAATTAATCTCGCAACCCAAGAAAAGAGCGTAAATCAGCTTCAAAAATGGCTGGGATGGAAGTGACGATGAGCCGTACTTGGGAAGCAAGCACGACTTCAGAATGAGATTCAGCACCCATGCATTAGGTTTGAACGACTTCGAAGGAACTCCAATAAAGGCAGGAGGGATCACATGGAAGATATCAGAAAGAACGGACTGATCCAAGGAGGCGATATCATCGACGGAAATGTCAGAAGGAAGGAGACCGGACGACGAACAACCAAGTATCTCCCCCAAGATTTCTGCCGTGAGAACTATAGGAGTTCCCAAGACAGTAGTCTTGATGGAGTGACTCGCATCGTACTGGCCTCGGACACGATTGACATAGAACAATTTTACCAGGCGAGGATATGGTTTAGGGTTGGCCTTAGAGTCATAGCGAAGATAATCCAATAGGCCACTATAGGAGAGAAGATCAGCTAAGCCAAGGAAATCTGAAAACTGAACATAGTGCTCCAATAGCATCAGGCAGTGTTCAATACGGTTGTAGGCCGCTAGACACATAGGGTCGTCGCGACACAACGATATGTCAACACCACCCGCTGGCATTGGGCCCTTTCCCTTAGGCTGGCGAGTCCTAGGACGAAGTGGATGAGTAGGTTCCCTATGGCCAGACTCATCCTCAGGGATAAACTCAGTATCGGAATCAGGAGGAGTAGAGGGTGAGTGGAGTATGGGCTTTTTAGACTTAGATTTTCGGGGTTTGACCGTCGCCGTCATCTGCTTCTTCAGAGGAGGCGAAGACGGAGAAGCTTGGGTAGATTTAGCACGACGCTTGGGCTTAGGCTCTACAGTCATTGGGGAAGCCCCAGATGAAGTGATAGGGATCCTCGTCTTTGCCATGATTGCGGCACGACGAGTACAAGCAACCGAAGCTACACAAACCCTAGAGCTGAAAAATCGAAGTGATCAAACCCTAGAAGCACAATCAACAAGCCCTAACACAAGAACTTCAAAACCCTAGAATCCTAGAGGAGAAATCGGCCAAGATCGAACCCTAGAATAGGAGATCGACCAAGGAGGAGGGGGAGGATACCTAGGAGAGCGATCGGCGGCGGCGGATGGATGGAAAGATGGCCGGAATCGACGGAAGTTGAAGGGTCTCGAAGGGGGTTTGGGAGTTTTTCGGGCTGGAGGAGAGAATAAGACCGACTAAAACAAATTTTAGTCGAATAAGATAGAGATAAGTCGGTCTGGAAAGCGAAAAGACACATTTGCCCTAACACACTTAGTCGGTCACAGTTCAAGCACTGACCGACTAGATTACGATCTAGTCGGTCGGTCAATGAGCTTGAACCGACTAAGTCGAAACAGAGGCCAACAGGAATTTTTAGGGCTAGAATTAGTCGGTCGCAGTATACACACTGACCGACTAGATTTCAATCTAGTCGGTCGGTAAGTGTACTGTGACCGACTAAAGAAAGAAAAAGATAAGAGTTAGATTAAAGCTTGATCTAGTCGGTCTGAGTTCACTAGCTGACCGACAAGATGAGCATCTAGTCGGTTGACTAATGAACTGAAACCGACTAGAAGAGTCCAAAATTTGATAATTGATTTCTCTTCACAAACCACTTGGATGAAACATCTTAACACTCTCATTAGTCATCTAAATTACCCCATAAAACGTCGAAATCTTAAATACGACATTCAAAGTAGAATTCGAGCAAAAATTCAAACATATCACATAAAATTCCCAAAAATTCAATAAAGCTAGCATGAACGAAATATCGCGAAATCGAATAGCATGCAAGACAATTGAATGAAACATGAACCCTATATCTCGGATTCACCCATAATCCCCAATTCTCGACGCAACCGCAAAAAGGAGTCCTCCTTTAGGGGTTTCGTGAAAATATCGGCGATTTGCTTTTGGGTTTCAACGTACACTAAAATGATGTCCTTTTTAGCAACATGATCATCTAAAAAGTGGTGTCGGACATCTATGTGTTTTGATCGGGAATGGTGCACCGGATTCTTTGAAAGACAGATAGCACTTTGGTTATCCACCATGATAGGGCTAATATCACAATGAATACCAAAATCCTTCAGTGTGTGTCTCATCCAAAGAACCTGGGCACAAGCGGCACCGGCGGCAATATATTCTGCCTCGGTGGTTGAAAGTGATACGGAATTTTGCTTCTTGGAAAACCAAGAGACAAGAGAATTTCCTAGAAAATGGCACGTGCCACTAGTACTTTTCCTGTCGAATTTGCATCCCGCATAATCGGCATCACTATATGAGACTAACTCATACGTGCTAGATTTCGGATAAAGTAATCCAAAATCAAGTGTATAACTTAGATAACGGAAAATACGTTTTACCGCTACTAAGTGAGACTCCTTAGGTTGAGACTGATAACGAGCACATATGCATGCGGCAAACATAATATCGGGCCTACTTGCGGTAAGATAAAGTAAACTACCTATCATACCTCGATATAGACGAATGTCTACATCCTTACCGCACGTATCCTTGTCAAGATGCGTAGTCGTGCTCATTGGAGTCTTTTTCCCGGAAGCACTCTCCATTCCAAATCGCTTAAGCAACTCCACCGTATACTTCGTTTGGTGGATGAAGATTGCATCGTTCAATTGGCGAATTTGGAGACCTAAGAAATATTTGAGTTCGCCCATGTGGCTCATCTCAAATTGTTCCTTCATAACATTAGAAAACTCTTCGCAAAGAGTGAAGTTAGTAGCACCGAAAATGATATCATCAACATAAATTTGAACTAATAAAATATCATTATTCGCATGCTTAACAAAAAGTGTAGAATCGGCTTCGCCCATTTTAAAATTCAAATCCAAAAGAAAATTCTTTAGGCGATCATACCAAGCTCGAGGAGCTTGTCTCAAACCATAAAGAGCTTTCTTTAGTTTAAAAACATGATTTGGAAATTTTTCATTTATGAAGCCCGGAGGTTGAGAAACGTAAACTTCCTCAACAACATCTCCGTTTAAAAATGCACTTTTAACATCCATTTGAAATAACTTAAAATTTTTATGGCATGCATAAGACAATAAAAGTCTAATTGATTCTAATCTAGCTACCGGAGCGAAGGATTCTTCGAAATCGATACCTTCCTCTTGGCGATAGCCTTGAGCAACTAACCGAGCTTTGTTCCGGACGACGACTTGGTTTTCGTCGGTTTTGTTCTTGAAGATCCACTTTGTCCCTATGACGGTGTGGTTCTTTGATGGCAAAGGAACAAGCTCCCATACCTCATTCCTCTCGAATTGAATGAGTTCCTCCTCCATGGCAAGGATCCAAGCGCTATCTTCGCAAGCTTCAACTATATTCTTTGGCTCTATCGATGAGGCAAAGGCACAATTGGCGAAGTGGTGGACTTGAGATCTCGTCTTGACACTATCATTAATATTGCCAATGACTTGCTCATGGGGATGGTCGCGAACGGTATGAAGCCGCTTGGGAATACCTTGATCACTAGGCACATTCTCAACAACTTCATTAGTCGAGTTAGTATCAATAGAATCAATTGAATCAATAGACTTAGAATTTTCAAACGAATCACATAAAACATCCATAGAATCATTATCATTTGAAATTCTAGAAGTAGTAAAATTCTCATTAAAAGAGACATGAAGTGATTCCTCGATCGTAGAGGATCTTTTGTTGTATATCCGGTAGTCTTTGCTACGTGAGGAATACCCAACAAATATCCCCTCATCCGATCTCGGATCAAACTTGTCCAAATTATCATATGTGTTTTTAATAAAACATTTTGCGCCGAAAACACGAAAATGTTTAACTTGAGGCAATCTACCAAACAACAATTCATAGCAAGTTTGTTTGGTGCCGGGCCTCAAAAATATTCTATTAAACACATAACAAGCGGTGTGTACCGCTTCCGCCCAAAATTGATAACCAAGTTGACTATCTTCGAGCATAGTGCGAGCACACTCCACAAGCGTTCTATTCTTCCTCTCAACAACACCATTTTAAGGAGGTGCGCGAGGGAAAGAAAACGTGTGAGTAATTCCAAGATCATCACAAAAATTTGAGAAAGACTCATTCTCAAATTCACCCCCATGATCACTACGAATAGTGACAATGGTGGTTCCGATGAGATTTTGTACTTTCTTCACAAATATTGTGAAGTTTTCAAAAGCTTCATTTTTATTACATAAGAAAAATACCCATGTAAATCTTGAATAATCATCAACGATGACTAGTCCATATCTTGCATTTCCTAAGGAAGCAACTCTAGTTGGCCCAAATAAATCTAGATGTAATAGCTCTAGTGGCCGTTTCGTAGAAATGCTTTTCTTAGGTTTAAATGAAGATTTAGGAAGCTTGCCACGTTGACAAGAATCACAAAAACTTTTCTTTTCAAAAACGAGTTTCGGAAAACCTTTAATGGAATTTAATTTTGAAAGCTTATAAAGTGTTCCAAAGTTCACATGTCCAAAGCGTCGATGCCATAAGTGTTGTTCACTTGTGTTGGCAACGAGACATTGTTCATATGACTTAGGAAGATCCAAAATATAGATATCTTTATGGCGTGTGCCGGAAAATAATAATTTATTATTATCATTTGAAATATGACACAATCCTTTCGCAAAGCTAACTTTGTAACCTTTGTCACAAAGTTGGCTTATTGAAATAAGATTATGATTTAAACCATTAACTAGATAGACATCACTAATTAAGGGTTTAGACGGGTTACCCACTTTACCAACACCGACGATGGTTCCGCTCTCGTTGCCTCCAAATACGACGCGATTTCCATTTGCAATGGGAACCACTCCGGAGAGCAATTGAGCGTCACCCGTCATGTGTTTTGAACACCCGATATCGAGTATCCAATTCCCTTTGGAGCTAAATTTAAATTTGTTGCTCCTCTTCTTTTTCTTTTCCTTGAGTACCTAAAGATAGAAACTTTCATATCATGGTACCCAAGGTCATTGGGTCCTCAAAAGTTAGACCTTTGGAAGCCAAGTCCAATTGGACTTAGACTTCCCCACATAATTTATACTACGCACAACATCCGAAAAATAAGCATTCATATATACTTGTTTTTCTTCCATGCTTGTGTCCTTTGGGCTCCAAATAGTGAAAATTTTGGGAGCCATCATCCTATTGGGTGCATGCATGCGTTGTTGGTTTCTACGTGATGCATGTCGTGGATAGGCATAAGGAACATGATGGAATGGTGCACGACGAGAATTATTCATATGATGATGTGGGTAAACATATGCATGTGTGGGAACACGTGCGTGAGGGTGTCTCACATGGTGTGCACGTGCCCGTGAACGTGTAGCATAGAAATCATCATATGTGTGAGACGGTGGAGTAGGACGTGTGTTCCTACGTGGCATGGTATTGGTGTACATATAAGCATGCCCCTTCTTTGGAGGTCCACCCAAAGTGGGTTTCTTTCCAAAAGAGGGTGTGGACGAGGTGGAAGCACCATTGGTAGATGAACTACCAATAGAGTGTTTGCTACCACTCGTAGAGTCACCGGAAGTTGGCCTAACAAAAGTAGTGGCCGCTTTGGATGGACATCCCATCGTATACCCCAAACCAATGTGGTGATTGGCCGGAAGTAAGTCGCTTAGGATTTTATCCAAATGGTCCTTACCCTTATTGAATTTATTAATTCGGCCTAATGTGTTCGCATATTTCTCTTTGAGAGAACGCATAGAAGTATCCAAGTTGGATACTTGCGATGTGAGCACATAAACACGAGATTTGAGATTCTCGTTCTCAATACTCAAAGTCGAGTTTTGAGAAGTTAAATCCGCTATCATATGTTCTTCCGGATCATCAATGCTAACATGTTCAAGTTTAGATTTGAGATTAACAATCTCATTTCTTAACTCTTCAACAACGGTGTCATTGTTGGTGATGATAGTCTTAGGCGAGGTTTGAATGCTAGCTAGGTCATCTTTTACTTTAGTATATCTATTTACTAATTTAGTGTATTTAGACCATAAATGAGAGTTAGCGTCCCTAAGATCATCCATAGTTACCTCATCGCCTTCGTCGTCGCTATCATCGGAGGAGGAAGATCCTTGATCATGCTCCTCTCTTGCAATGAAACAAATGTGCGCTTGCTCCACTTTCTCATCGTCCGACTCTCCCCTTGAGGAATCCTCGGAGTCGGTGAATGTTGCTCCAACAAGTCCCTTTTTGTACCCCTTTTTGTACTTCTTTGACTTGTCGAACTTCGGCGCCTTCCACTTCTCCTTTTGCTTGTTTTGAGGACAATCCGCTTTGATGTGTCCTGGCTTATTGCATTTAAAGCACAAAGGTGGAGAGGCGTTAGTAGAAGTAAATTTAGATTTTTGTTTGAAGTTACCCTTTCGGAAGAAGCGATTGAACTTCTTTGCCATGAGTGCAATGAATTCCATGTCCATTTCTTCTTCCGAGTCCTCATCATCGGTAGAGGTGGATGAAGCCGCCTTGAATGCAATTGCCTTTTTCTTAGGCACGTCTTGGTTCAAATAGGACTTCATCTTTTCTTGTAACTTCACCTTGCTATCTTTACGTACCTCGTATGACATCAAAGTACCCATCAATTGAACTACAGTATATTTATTCATGTCATTACCTTCCTCGATGGCGAAGGTACGTTTCTCCCAAGAAGAAGGAAGTCCTTCGATAAGCTTTGAGCACTTCTCCTTTTGAGTGTAGGACTTGCCGAGGGCCTCTAACTCGTTTATTATGTCAACGAAGCGAGCGTAATATTCTTTCATCTTCTCGCCCTGTTGCATATGAAACATTTCGTAATCTTTGTTTACGACTACGAGTTTAGAGTCTCTTACCCTACTCGTCCCTTCATGAAGAATGAGGAGGGAGTTCCAAATTTGATATGCACTCTTACATATGCATATCTTATTGAAGTCCTTGGGCTCCAATGCGCATTGCAAGGCGTTCATTGCCTTGGCATTGCTTACCTCCGCGGTGATCTCCGCGGTAGTCCATTTCTCAAAGTCTTCTTCTTCGGGCTCGATGTATTCCTTCATTGTAGTCCTCCATAAGGATGCACTCTGGAGGAAGGTTTCCATCCGTCATTTCCAGTACCCGTAGTTGGTACCGTTGAAGAATGGAGGCCTCGTAGAGGAATGTCCTTCCATCACCGAAGATGCTCCTTCTCGGTTCCTGAAGGTGTCATAGTTGGAAGGTGGACGCACGGTCTTGTTGTCGTTGGCAGACATAGCTAAGTATCTGGCTCTGATACCAAATGTAATGCCCTACAAGCTACTGCACAAGTACTAGAGGGGGGGTGAATAGTACTTTAAAAATAACAAGGAGTATAATTCCAAATTATAGTACAAACAACTACCAAATCAATTTGCGGAAGCTTAAATTGAAAGACAACAACAAAATTAACAATGCAAACAAATGATGTTAATGGGTTCGGATCCACCCAAGTCTCCCCGACTTGTTCCCGGTGATCCTACGTCCCAACCACCCGGATCCCCTCCGGATACTTAGGTTAGAAACCCTAACCCAATATTTCCACTATGAATATCTTGTGAAAAACCTTCACACGATCAAATCATACAACAATGGCAATAGTGAATCCCACAACCCGGGATCACAACCTTCTCTCACAATCGAGAGAATCAACAAGCAATATAAATGAGTTTATATTGAAATAAGCAAACTTACCACAAAATCCTATACCTTGAGTTTTTCTTACCAAATAGGTGAAAGGAAGGATTTGAGGAAGATGAAGTCACCAAGTCCTAGCACCAAGGAAATGACCAGTAATAGGTGCCTAGGAGAGATTTGGAGACTTGATTCAAGCTAGAGCTTGAAGGGCTCACCAAGAACAAACTTCTCTCAAGATGGATTCTAGATCTAGAATGTGAGAGAATGGGTTTCTTGTGAGGAAGAGAGCTTTAGAAATGAGTGAGAATGGCTATCTCTTTATATCTCAATGGATCTCTTAATGGCAGCTCTTACCTAGATAGAAATGACCTAGGTTCGTATTTATAGGGTCCCATAAAAACAAGTTAGGTCAATTTCCAACGGATAGAAATCTGGGGCAATTAGTCGGTCAAAGAACAATCACTGACCGACTAGTTCATCAACTAGTCGGTCAGTCAAACAACATGGACCGACTAAGTGAGGAACTGAGAAGAGATAGAATTTCAGACCTAGAAATCTAGTCGGTCCAAGAAGACTTTTTGACCGACTAGTTTCACAACTAGTCGGTCAGTCAATGAACTTAGACCGACTAAGAGGCAAAATGAAATAGTCTGAATACAAATTGACTTAGTCGGTCTAAGAACAAAAGTTGACCGACTAGATTGTCAACTAGTCGGTCACCAAACGTTCTTAGACCGACTAACGATAAACATTAGCTTAGGAGAAATTTAGTATGAATAGTAAGTCACAACTAGTCGGTCATAGAAGCATCACTGACCGACTAGTTCATAAACTAGTTGGTCGGTGAGTCAACGTAGACCGACTAACTGTAAACAGTAAAGTCCAAGAAATTAAGGAATCAAACTAGTCGGTCCAAGAAGAGTTGCTGACCGACTAGATCACCATCTATTCGGTCAGTACTTCTTCTTGTACCAACTAACATGCACAAACAAGTCCGAATCGAAGCGCGACGCTTCGAGGAAGTTAGAATGAACTTGTACTAAGATCCTAGAGCTACGATATGAGCGTTATGAGTTAGAATCGTAAGATATACTCAAGGCTTAACATTCTATATATCGAAGCTAAAAAGACTATAAATAAAACCTTAAAGAATGGTCTTCGAGAGCTTCGATTAATTCTTCATGACTTCCAAAACGGCGCAAGAGCTTCAACGAAGCTTTAGGCATGAATACGTGCTTTGAGAAGTCTTGAGATGTCGCTTTGAATGTTCTCGTGATTTTTGCGACGATCTCCAATAATGCGCTCACAAATTGTTAGTTCATGAATTATTTATGTTTGCTCATCATCCAAAACCAAATCCGGGGAGTCCAATATTCAACAACTTCTTCTTCTTGTTATCAAGATCAGGAAGAGGCGATCGGATACGGGTACGAGCTCCGGTCGCTCCTCTCCGACCCTTCCGGCACATCCCTGAGTGCAGAGCTCGGACTCCTACGGAACTCGTCGGCCTATGTATTTTCAAATTTCAAAAGTATTTTATAATGGTTAGTCAGGAGTTTTATATCACAAATGATTTCAAAATTATTTATAAAAAATATATTGAAGCATCAAACTAGTTATGGTGTATTTCAGTAAGTAAGAGTTTCATCAAATACCTCTAAATAATTTTTATAATAATTCATTTTCAATTGTTACTGATTTAGCTGAATGAATTAATTTTCTTTATAAATTTCATCAAAATGATTTCAAACTTCTACAGTGTGATCCTATGATCATTTAGGGCTCCCCATATTAATTTCGTAATTTTCTGAAATCAAATCGACCTAGAACCCGCAAACCTGCATCCTAAACGTTTTGGCCCAAAACTCGTATCTCCGTAGATCAAACCCAGAAATAGATCTCGTATTCACGATCTTCGTGACGATACGATCCCATGATTATATTTTCGTAATTTTTCGGAGTCGCATACAAAAACGTGGTTGTATTCCTCCGTTTTACTAATTACATACATTAATTACTTTTACTCTTACTAATTAGTATTACTAATTACCTTTTACCTAGATCTACACCTAATTAATACCCTAACCCCATCCCCATTAACCCACCAAATGAGAGTGTGAGATCCAACATCTCAACCCCTCATTTGTCATCCCCTTTATTGTATTTATTACTAGATATTATCATCTACATT
Organism: Scilla litardierei; assembly: GCA_030789695.1. NCBI lineage: Eukaryota > Viridiplantae > Streptophyta > Magnoliopsida > Asparagales > Asparagaceae > Scilla > Scilla litardierei. The sequence goes on along the minus strand of CM061133.1, from coordinate 302,392,553 downwards.
TCTAACCATATATATAAACCACTTCCCCCTTCATTCATCTTCACAGCCAAAACCAACGAAAAACCCATCTCCCTCAAATAACCCATGCTGTCTCCCCTTTCTCTCTCTCGTTCGAATCCCCCTCAACCCGCGCAAAAACCCAGCCCCTCTCTCTAAACTCTCACATCCTCCCCGCTCGCCACCAAGACCCCACACCCTCCGACCCTCCACCCGCTCATCTCCTCTTTGATCGCCCTTGCCCCGAACCCATGCACGTCAACAAATCCCCTTCCCCCCCGCCGTTCACCATGAACCCAACCCCCCTTTCGTTCTTTCTCTCTCCACCGAGCCCTACGGCCTCTCAACGTCTCCGACCCCCGTTCATCTCCCCTCCGCCCCTCTTAGGCCGCCGATGTCTCCTCTAACCCGTCGACGAACCGTCGAGACCCCCAGGCTCCCTTTGCCATTCACCGCCCACCGTGACTCTGCCTCGCCTCTGCATTAGTATGCCACCGTGGCGACGCTGCGAGCCCACGTACAACCCCACTCTCACAAACCCCAGCCTCGTCGTCTCTCTGCCTCGTTCGTTGCACCACCACCGAAAGCCGACGAGCCCCTCAGCCTCCAAGCAACCCCGCACACCCTCGAGCTCCCCAAGCTCTGACGAAGCAGCGCCCCTGCTGCTCCATTCACCGCTTCGTCGCCGATACTTCGCCGTAGAATGCCAAGCGAGCTCCCCCGAGTGTCCCATCTCACCGTGATCGCTGACGCCACCCCGTTCGCCGTTCATCGCCATCGCCTGACGTCGCCGATCATGCTGTCTCGCCCACCGCCGTCGTCGCCTCGCCACACGCCCTCCGCCTCGACACCGCCGCTGCCCCCGACGAGCAAGCCCCCTGTTCGCTGATGCATGCAAGAGGGAAAGGAGAAGTATTCATATACTTCTTTGTATACGTGTGTACGTATGTATACGTATATACTTATATAATTACATTTGTTATATTGGTTTGTTAGTTTTAAATTAACAGTAAATAATATAGGAGCCAAAAAAATACCCAGTAAGGCCCAGAAAATCAGAAACGATGAAACGGACCCATTGGTGCCGATTTCATTGCCAAAAGACGAGTATATTTCCCTCAGCAAATTTTTAAATTTTAAATCTAATTAGGATGTTTTCATTTAAAAACCAATATATTTAAGGTTTCACGTTCAATGACCTACGAGAAAAATATATGTTGTAGTACTAGTTAATACGGTCGTTTTGACCCCTTGTTGGAAGAATTCCGACGTATGGTTTGTCTTAGAGAAATCTTTGAAAAATATAATGAAAAAACATTTTCTCATTTTTAATTAGTTTTAATTGATTTTAAGCTTTTAAAAAATTATGAAAAATACCTATAAGCTTCAGAAAAATATTTTTTTCTATATAAAATTATTTTAGTCCCATCTTGATCGTTTGCGCCAAAGTTTGGATCATCCTGCTTGCGTGGATAGTGACCTGCTTGGCCAAACCTGATTGGCCGTGTATGTATGGACCAATGTTATAGTCTCAATCATTAACAGTTTGTAAATACCTTCAAAAGAGTCACTTCAACTTCTTCATCGTCGTGATCATTCTCTTGTCTAGTTCACCCTTGTCTACCATGTTATGATACTTGTCACTTGAAACTTCGCATGGAACATTGTTACACTTGTGCACGATTGCTTACGTTAAAATAGTTACATCACCTGTTGCATGCCCTGCTAACAATTTATCTTGTGGAATATCATGTGGAATATATTGTGAAATATCATGTGGAATATCCTGTGGAATATTTTGTGAAATATCTTGTGGAACAACTTGTGGAACATCCCGTATGAAACATGTACATAGAACACTCGACCCATCACTGGGTTTGGGGTAACTCATTGTTTGAGAGACTGTGGGAATGACTGGAGTTCATCTTCCCGTACCGCTGCATGTGTTTCGGCATCCCGTCCCGCTGCCTGTGTTTTGGCAAAATACATGTACCGCTGCCTGTGTTCCGGCATTCGTCTGGGTAAGCGCACATAGGCAAGAGATGAACTCAATGGTTGTATATCATACTCTTCGACTTGAGTCACGTAGTTCTAGTGTAGTTACTTCTGCACAGTCACCTTTACTTTACGCATTACATACAGTCACCTTTACTTTACGCATTGCATGCTCGTTACTTATTACAGTTGTGTGGCCACTCGTACTTTACTTATCGCTCTGGTATGCATGACTGCATTTACTTTACTTGTCGCACTTGTCTTTAGCTACTTCTTTAGCATGTTCCCATACTTAACCTGCTTTATACTTGTGCACTGCTTTAATTTCTATTTTTAGAATTATTGTGACTTACCTACGGTTCCATCTTCATGGCACCGCAGACGGTGCACCTGTTGAGGTAGATGATTCCTAAGTTGGCAGAGTTTGACCCTGTGACCGCAGCTTCTAGAGTTATTTTCACTTATGTACTTCTTTTATTTCATGTATATTTGTTGGAGTATATTGTACAGTATGGATTGTAATAATTGGACGCAATTTGAGTATTTTTGTACATCTCTGCATCGTGGCTATTTTGTTTTCACTGGTGATCTGCATACCTGCAAATAAATCAAATAAGTAATGGCCCCCTGAGAGCGGGTCATTACAAGTTTGGTGGCCTACGCATGTTCGTGCTAACTACCTCGAGAACAATGTAGTATGATCAGGATGTACAGTTTAAAAATACTCAAATTGAACTATCGAGTACATCACGTCTCGAGTGTTCACTTGTATTGGATATACGGGTGAAGTGTTCTTTTGCCCATCTTCCTTGATCCTCCTTGATCATCATCACTTCCTTTGAACTCTTAACCCTTACTTAGGAACCCGTGTTCTATTCTTGGTTATACCTCCCATGGTAACCTCATTCGTTGACAATCCAAGGGATCTTCGATAAGTTGAACCACCTATCCCACTTCATCACCATCAACATTTCTTTAGCTAGTGACGGCCTTCTGATTGTTCTACTAATTCTTATGATTTTTCCTAGTCACGATTAGTTCACCTGAACTCTGGCTACATTCTATTTTAAGGAGGGCAGCGTCGAAATTTTTGATCACCAGAAGTTCGAGTCCGACAATGGAAGCGAATCGAAGGACGGTTAGAAGTATCTGAGGATGGTGCTAGAGAATTTGAGACGAGCCAAACCCGACGAGCAAATGTAGGTTGTTACGTGTTATTCGTCCTTCTTGAGCTCGTATCTCTATTCTAACCATCTTGTGCTCGATTTTCCCTGGGTTTGAATCCTCTTTCCCGCCTACCATCTCCCCCTTATTATTACATTTTGTCCTCATCCTCTCCTCGAGCCCCGGTCCCACCTAACCTAGTCTACCCTACCCTAACCCTTATCAACGACTTTCGGTGCCTCCTTTTAAACCCCTCATCTCTCTCCCTTACCAAACTCATCATGTGGCTTCCCATACACCCCGACGACACCCACTCCTCCACCTTGCCTCTCTCCCAGCGAGACCGACCCATCTCGCCTCAATCTCCTCCGGCCTCCCTCGAAGCTCTACTACCCCATCCCATTCCGGTGACACCCGCCACATCGAGCAGTCGCAGCCGCCATGGATCGATAGCGCCGATGGCCCACCAACGATTTTGGGGATTGTTGGGCTTAGCAACGACCGTCGCCACTACCCTTGTTGTTGCCGTGTGGGTGAGATCTTGGAAAGTCACTGTTCTTGGATTTCTTTTGAGCTCCCTATCCTGGGTCTTGCCCATAAAGGTGCCCCGCTTCGTTTCCTTCTTGGGTCCACGCCTTCGTGTTTGTTGGACCGTGAGTTCTTGGTCGTTGACTTGCTTAGCGTTAATGGTGATAACCGTGGAAGTCGACCAATGGTGTTGGCAAGGGGTATCATTAGGGATGAGTATTGGCATGTTATTGGCCTTAGGTATTGAAGTTGGATGTCGGCCTTGTGCTTGGATTTGGAGGATGGTTTTGGTGCTGGCTCGTTGTTGGATGTTATGGAAATTGATGGAAGGAGTGATAGCGATAATTTTGGTCCTTGAAAGTTGGTCTTGTATTTGTCTTTTGTTATTGATTTGGATATTGGTTTGTTGTTGGGTATCATGGGAGTTGATGGCATTAGTGCCTGGCTGGTTGGGTGTGCCAGCGCAAATGCATATGGAGTAGTCGATACCCCCTTTGTATGCTATATTATGAATGACACCCTTAGCTAGACTCTGTTAGTCATCATTAGTAGGGGTGAGCACGGTTTGCTCAAACTGCCAGAACCGAACCAGACCGAGCCAAAAACCGAACCGAACAGCTCTCCATCGGTCTGGTTTGGTCTCAATCGTTGGAAACCGCCACTTATATGGTCTGGTTTGGTTTCACCCTGTCGAAACCGCTTAAACCGAACCGAACCGCCTCCTAACATATATTATATATTATGCTGGAAATCTGTTGGATTTTAACCCTAGTCCCTAGGAACCCTAGCCTAAGGCCTTTAGACTGAGCGGCACCGCACCGGCCCTATTTGGTTATCTGCCCTCTTCAATCTCCAGTCTTCACTCTTCAAAGTTCAGACTGCATTCTTTTTTCCCATTTGAGCATCGCTAATTCTCCATGCACTTAAAGCATCATATAGCCTTCTTTAACCTGGAGAAGAAAATATGATGTGCTTAGTTGACAATGAGATAGTATGAGACGTTCCTATCTGTAGAAACATCAGTGAATTAACATGATCAATGCAATTCAGCATCAAATACCATTTTGATACAACTTCTAATGATGAATGCACCCTAACTGCTATAGAAAAATAAAAATACATAGAACAATAATAACCGCACCTGTCGCAGTCACAGTTAGAACTCCTGTAAGTGATGCAGTGCCTAATTTTCCCTAGTTTGATAAGGAGCACAGAAATGAGCACAGAAATGAAGCCATATCATGAAATTATTTTAATGACAAAGTTTATATTTAGCAAAATTGGGTATACGAGGGGATCTTCCGTCATCATATGTCTGAACCGCGGTTCCAAACCGAACCAAACCGCTCCAAGCGGTTTTCGTCGGCTCAGAAACCGTCGGTCTGGCGGTCTGGTTTGGTTTGGCCTGTGAGAAACCGTTACTTATTCGGTCTGGTTCGGTTTAGGTCCCAAACCACCGGTTTGAGACCGTGCTCTCCCCTAATCATTAGCCCGAGTTGAAATTTTAAACTTTATGATCTTTTGATGTGCTTGATTAACTTGCTACGAGCTTATCACCTCAGGTTCCAAGTTCGAACAGATGTTATCATAATAGTTATTATTTTCATGTAACACCATTTTTACTTTGGCTACTTGAGAAGTCAAGATAATTATTATGATAATACTGGTCTCAGGACTAGTTACGGAAGCTATAGTGATGTCAATAGTATATATTCATATATAACATCTCTTGTTTTCTTGATGCTATGATATCACATTATATTTCATACTATTAACAACTTATTTTACTAAATCATTATCATTCATAAAACCTTCCCGTTGATCGTTTAATTGCTTCGGCAATAATCGGTCGTCTGAATTCCGAGGACGGAATTATTTTGAGGGTAGGATGTAATGACCCATATTCGTCAATACATACGTTTACGTATTTCACGTATTTTCACATTTCAAAAGTATTTTATAATGGTTAGTCAGAAGTTTTATATCAAAAATGATTTCAAAATTCTTTATAAAAAATATCTTGAAGTATCAAACTAGTTATGGTGTATTTCAGTAAGTTAGAGTTTCATCAAATACCTCTAAATAATTTTTATAATAATTCAATTTCAATTGTTACTGATTTAGCTAAATGAATTAATTTTCTTTATAAACGTCATCAAAACGATTTCAAACTTCTACAACGTGATCCTATGATCATTTAGGGCTTCGCATATTAATTTCGTAATTTTCTGAAATCAAATTGACCTAGAACCCGCAAACCCGCATCCTAAACGTTTTGGCCCAGAACTCGTATCTCCATAACTCAAACCCTGAAATGGATCTTGTACTCGCGATCCTCACGACGGTACGATCCCGTGGCTATGTTTTCGTAATTTTTCGGAGTCGTATGCAAAAACTGGGTTGTATTCCTCCGTTTTTACTAATTACATACATTAATTACTTTCACTCTTACTAATTACTATTACTAGTTACCTTTTACATCTACCCCTAATTAATACCCTAACCCCATCCCCATTAACCCACTGAATGAGAGTGTGAGATCCAACATCTCAACCCCTCATTTGTCATCTCCTTTATTATATTTATTACTAGATATTATCATCTACATTTCTAACCCTATATATAAACCACTTCCCTCTTCCGTTCATCTTCACAGCCAAAACCAACGAAAACCCCATCTCCCTCAAATAACCCAGGCTGTTTCCCCTTTCTCTCTCTCGTTCGAATCCCCCTCAGCCCGCGCAAAAACCCATCCCCTCTCTATCAACTCTCACATCCTCCCAGCTCACCACCAAGACCCTACACCCTCCGACCCGCCACCCGCTCATCTCCTCTCCGATCGCCCCCTGCCCCGAACCCTTGCACGTCGACAAGCCCCCTTCCACCCGCTGTTCACAATGAACCTAGCCCCATTTCGTTCTTTCTCTCTCCCCCGAGCCCTATGGCCTCTCAATGTCTCCGACCCCCGTTCATCTCCCCTCTTCCCCTCTTAGGCCGCCAGTGTCTCCTCTAACCCATCGACGAACCGTCGAGACCCCCCAGGCTCCCTCTGCCATTCGTCGCACACCGTGCTCTGCCTTGACTCCGTATTCAGCCTGCCACCGTGGCGGCACCGCGAGCCCACGTACAACCCCACTCTCACAGCCCCCTCCCTCGCCGCCGCTCCGCCTTGTTCGCCGCAGCACCACCGAAGCCCGATGATCCCCTCAGCCTCCAAGCAACCCCGCACACCGTCGAGCTCCCCAAGCTCTGACGAAGCAGTGCCCACGCTGCTCCATTCGACGATTTGCCCGCTTCGCCGCCGATACTTCGCCGTATAACGCCAAGCGAGCTCCTCCGAGTGTCCCCTCTCACCGTGACCGCTGACGCCACCCCGTTCACCGTTCATCGCCATCGTCTGATACCGTCAATAACGTTGCCTCGCCCGTTGCCGTCGCTACCTCGCCGCACGCCCTCTGCCTCGACACCACCGCTGCCCCGACGAGCAAGCCCCCTATTCGCTGATGCATGCAAGAGGGAAAGGAGAAGTATACATATACTTCGTTGTATACGTGTGTACGTAAGTATACGTATATACGTATATAATTACATTTGTTATATGGGTTTGTTAGTTTTAAATTAACAGTAAATAATATAGGAGCCAGAAAAATATCCAGTAAGGCCCAGAAAATCAGAAACGACGAAACGGACCCATTGTGGCTGGTTTCATCCCCAAAAGAAGAGTATATTTCCCTCAGCAAATTTTTAAAGTTTAAATCTAATTAGGATGTTTTCATTTAAAAACCAATATCTTTCAGGTTTCCCGTACACTGACGTACGAGAAAAATATATGTTGTAGTACTAGTTAATACAGTCGTTTTGACCCCTTGTTGGAAGAATTCTGACATATGGTTTGCCCTAGAGAAATCTTTGAAAAATATAATGAAAAATCATTTTCTCGTTTTAATTAGTCTTAATTGACTTTAAGCTTTTAAAAATTATGAAAAATACCTTTAAGCTTCAGAAAAATATTTTCTTCCTATATAAAATTATTTTACTCCCATCTAGCCCATCTAAAAATATTTAGTACGTATTTTGATGAGTTTTAAGATACTATAAAAATACGAACACATTAAGAAAATGGATAGAAAATAGCGTAGTCTTTAACTAATAATTTCTTGTGTTTGCAGGTACCGATTCTCGTGCACCAGCTCCCTTAGAAGCTCTAGCTCGAACCTCGTCTTACTACGACGATCTCGATAACAGTAAATCACGGTGAATTCTAAATTTAGAAAATTAGTTAGTGTATTGTATAAACTTAGGGCATCATATTTAGCCTCATAACGGCTATTGACTTGAACAAATGACTAGAGACCTAACTAATCAGGAAACTAAACTTGTCGTCTCAGAACGACTATTAGCTTGAAAATACGACATTGTAAACTTTCAACTTTGGTAGTTGTAACACGCAACCCTCTAGCTACTTGGGTAAATTGTGTACTAATGGAAACACCATATGATCGAAACATGGAATCAGTATCGTAGTTGTTAGACTTGTTTTTAGCCTCAAATTTCTTAGCATCCGCTTGCTTTACTTTCTGGTTTTCAATAAGAAAGTCAACCAGTGGTTCTGGTTTAACTATCATAGTAAATAGGAAACTATTCTACTTTTTGTTAATATAATCGATGGAACAGATGTGATTATTGGCGTTCATAACATTGGTGCCAACCGGTGTCTAGGATCGTTTGTGCCAAAGTTTGGATCACCTTGCTTACGGGGATAGTGACCTGCTTGGCCAAACCTGACTGGCCGTATATGTATGGACCAATGTTATAGTCTCAATCATCAACAGTTTGTAAATACCTTCAAAAGAGTCACTTCAACTTCTTCATCGTCGCGATCTTTCTCGTGTCTAGTTTACCCTTGTCTACCATGTTATGATACTTGTCACTTGAAACTTCGCATGAAACATTGTTACACTTATGCACAATTGCTTACGTTAAAATAGTTACATCACCTGCTGCATGTCATGCTAACAATTTATCTTGTGAAATATCATGTGGAATATCTTGTGGAATATCATGTGGAATATCCTGTGGAATATCTTGTGGAACCTCATGTGGAACAACTTGTGGAACATCCCATATGAAACATGTACATAGAACACTCGACACTTCACTGGGTTTGGGGTAACTCATTGTTTGAGAGAGTATGCGAGTGACTGGAGTTCATCTTCCCGTACCGCTGCTTGTGTTTCGACATCCCGTACCACTGCCTGTGTTTCGGCAAAATACATGTACCGCTACCTGTGTTCCGGCATTCGTCTGGGTAAGCGCACCCAGGCAAGAGATGAACTCAATGGTTGCATATCATACTCTCCAGCTTGAGTCACGTAGTTCTAGTGTAGTTACTTCTGCACAGTCACCTTTACTTTACGCATTGCATACAGTCACCTTTACTTTATGCATTGTACGCTCGTTACTTATTACACTTGTGTGGCCACTGTATTTTACTTATCGCTCTGGTATGCATGACTGCATTTACTTTACTTGTCGCACTTGTCTTTAGATACTTCGTTAGCATGTTTCCATACTTAACCTGCTTTATACTTGTGCACTGCTTTAATTTCTATTTTTAGAATTATTGTGACTTACCTACGGTTCCATCTTCATGGCACCGCAGACGGCGCACCTGTTGAGATAGATGATTCCTGAGTTGGTAGAGTTCGACCCTGAGACCGCAGCTTCTAGAGTTATTTTTACTTATGTACTTCCTTTCTTTCATGTATATTTGTTGGAGTGTATTGTACAGTATGGATTGTAATAATTGGACGCTATTTGAGTATTTTTGTACATCTATGCATCGTGGCTATTTTGTTTTCACTGGTGATCTGCATACCTGCAAATAAATCAAATAAGTAATGGCCCCCTGAGAGTCGGTCGTTACAGTGGGGTGCAGTCAGAGAGGCGGTGGATGAATGAGCTAGGGGATGTGACGAGGCGGTGGTGGTGGTCGAGCTGTGGGGCGCTCCGGTGGAGCTCGATGGTGGGATGGCGGAGGGTCGAGGCTGTACTTCGAGGCGGACGAAGGTGGGCTCGTGCAAGGCTGAGGTGTGTCGGAGTGGGGAGAGGTCGATGGCAAGCTCTCGGAGGTTGTCGTAGAGGGTTTTTTTCCACTGGGTCTGTCGGGGTGTACGCCGGAGGTAGTAGGTCGTCAACGTCGTGGAGAGGTGAGCAGAGGGTGCTGTCGTTGGAGGGTGGTTATGGGCACGTCAGAGCTCTCATCGTTGATGGAGGGGTGCTTTGGGCTGTGTGTCGGCGATGGCAAGCGCTGTAGGGGCGGAGCTTCTTGGAGGAGGGTGGCGGTGGAGATGGCTTCAGGTCGGAGTTGAGAGCGGGGGCATGGGTTTGCTGTGAAGGGGAAGAGAGAGATGCGAGAGGGGGAAGACGTTGAGCGGGGAGATAGATGGGTTTGCCTTTGGGATCTGCATGAAGAAGAAGAGGGTGATGTTTATATATAGGTTCATAAACTATAAATATATTATATAACTAATGATAATAATAATAATAATAATAATAATTGTAAAATTTATTAAGATGGTTGGATCTGCCAACTTTCGGGAGGTGGATTAACTAGATGGGTTACGGTATTAATTAAGTGGGGTTAGGGGTAAAAAGTAAGAGTAATTGGGTAATTAGTAATAGTAAAAACGTCATTAGCGATTGTAATTAGTAAAAACGATGTAGTACTACGTCGTTTTCGCATACGACTCTGGAAAATTCCCAAAGCATAACCACGGGTTCGTATCATCGCGAGGATCACGAATACGAAGTCCATTTCAGAGTTTGAGCTACGGAGATACAAGTTTTGGGCCAAAACATTTAGGTCGCGGGTTTGCGGGTTCTAGGTCGATTTGACTCCAGAAAATTACGAAATTAATATGGGAAGCACTACCCGACCATAGAATCATATTGTAGAAGTTTGAAATCGTTTTGATAACATTTATACAGACAATTAATTGATATGGCTATATCAGTAGCAATTAAGTAGAAAATATCATATAAACTATTTAAACTTTTTGACGACACTTAAACTTACGAATACATGTTATAACTAGTATAGTGATACAAAAATATTTTTCTATAATTGATTTGAAATTATTTTTGGTATAAAACTCCTGACAACCCATTTAAAAATTATCTTCCAAGTATAAAAATATGTAGTATACGAATATACGTATACTGATGGATATGGGTCGTCACAAAATGCCCTTGGTTGGGTGACACTTGAAGAGTGCGAGGAGAGTAATGACCAAGAGAGGATTCGTCTCTTCCGTTTATGGGGAGTTAGTGTCGCACGTGTTAGTTCGGTCTTAAGTAAAAACTCTGGCCAGAGTATGTTGAAAGAAGTTCAACATTATGAGACTAAAGACCGATGGAGACTAATTGAGTTTAAGATATTAGGGTTGACAGTCAACCATACCCTAGGCTTGACTAAGCAACATAGTTTTGACGAGTGGATTAAAACTGCGTCATTCATCACGGACATAGTCAGTGTGGTCCCGACAATTCTCATGTCAATGGGCTAACCACATAATGATGATACCGAAACAAGGACGAAACCTGTTGCTCGTAGTCTCTGCCGTCTAGGGTTTCGAGCCCCACCTGTAGTTGGTTCAGGCAGTAAGGACTCACACTGAGTGGAACCTTCGTCAAGTAATAAGATATGGAGATTATACATCGGATGTATGCGAATTAATTGTGTCGCAAAAGGTTTGCGATATAAGATTTAGAATATTAATGATGCGAGATTATTGCACATGGTGCAAAAGGAATAAAATATATCGTAAAACGTTTACGAGTATATTTTACAATGAAACAAGCTCAAGTAGAAGTCTAGGAATGTCCTAGATTAATTTTTGTTTTTTGGTACAAGCCCAATATGGCTGAAGAAAGACAAAAACAAGAAGAAGAAAAATAAAAAAGGCCCACGAAACCCATACCCATTTGGGCATGGGACTAGCCTAAGCGAGAGCTTGGCCTGGGTACTGGCGCCCAGGCCCATCTGGGCCTGGGCACCCAGCCCAGGCTGGCTAGGTGCCGCCCGCACAAAGGTGGGCCCCACTGTGGGGGCCCACAAGGGTTTGAGAAACCCTAGAAAAATCTGGCGGCTAGGATTTTTTGAAATACAACCTTTTTGCAAAGTTTGAGGCAACGTTTGAGGGGTCAAACGACCTCAGAATTGAGCGTCGTTTGTTTCCATGCGTTCACCATTCAGTGCTCTTCGATTTGATATACGACATCACTTGCAAAGCTCAACGGTGTGTGAGGGAAAATTCGCCAAAGTTTGGCCTTCATGTAAGGCAAACTAAATTGATTTTTCCTCTCTAAACTATTGTCCCACATCGAAAATTGAGAGATGTGGAGGGGTGAGCTCTCTATATAAATAGGGGATAGCTCCCCTCCTTGAAACTCGCACCAAGCTTCAGATCAGTGTAGCTCCATTAAATGTGAGCAAGCCCGGATTAAAGCTTAAATTAATATTCCCTCTTTCTCACATTTCTTCCTTGCTCCTGATCGGGCTCCAGCAAAGCTATGAATGAGTTCGGATCGGATCTGAAGTCTTGACGGAGGATCCACTCAAGGTGAAACTTTCTAGAGCACGTGGTTGGCTCGGCGTTAGGGGATTGCTCACCTCGTGACGTGATTCATTTCGAGAGAAGCGGTTCAGCCCCAACGCATGGCACTGGTTCACGGGACTTTGTGCTTCGCTAACATGCGATGCAAAGGTTAGTAGTTTAATTTATGCATTGTAATTGCAGTTAATATTATAGATCTATATTTAGGGGTTGGTCAGACCCACCTTGGGATAGTAGAGATTCTAGATAGTCTTTGATTTAGTTAGGTCTTAACTTAAAATGTTTTTAAGTTATTTTCCGCAGCTTTATTTACTTTCGTCGTTTGCCCAACTTAGGTCGGACGTCGATTTTTGAGCCCTAAGGTTGTAGAAAACCCTGCAGTGGTATCAGAGCCAGTCTACCCTGATCTATAATTTTCTGCAATTGATAAATATATGTTCTCAATGCGATGGAGGTTTTACACTAGCTGTTAAAAATATTTCTTTTATGAAATTTGATATTTATGTTTGAGAAACATGTTAATAATTGGATTATTTAGATTTTAATAATTATGTGATGATTATTAAAATGTTAATGTAACTTAAACTTTATAAGATAATTTTTAAATTGCATGTTATCATGCTAAAATTTTATGTGATAAACTTTTAGTTGATAATTTTAATGGTTATTTCATTTCTTGCTCATTATGTGATAATACAAGAAAACCTTTATGTTAGCCATTAAAAGCTTTCTAAAAACTTATGAGATAATTTTTTAGAAGAATGTGCTATGATTTTCAATTGTTGCAACTATTAAATTTCTAATGCTTGATTAGGGTAGCCCTATCTAGTAATTATTATTATGAAACTTAATTGTTATAATAATAATAATTTTGAAAAAAGCTATGATTTAATTTGTTGCAACTTGAATATTTAAATACCTAATACATGATTAGGATAGCACTCTAAAAATTCCTTAAAGTTGATAAGGACCTTAATAAAAATTATTAACTAATCCTAATAATTTTGAATTTTAGGATTCAACTAGTTGATAGGATTAACTAGTTTAATGAAGCCATATTAAATCGATGTTACACATTTAAATAATTAACATTCTTAAAGGATCATGAACCGGTGTTTAGAAAGTTTGTAAAGTTTGTGACTAGTGTTGTGGATCACCTCAGTTTGACTGGGGATAGTGATCCTGGCCTAGCCATACCCACTGGCCGTGTTTCACTGGACCACAAGAATGCAAATTATTTTTATGAAACACCATCGATTACATCTAGTCAAATATGTTTAAAAGCTTCTTCAAGATTAGCCGTAGCACTCCTTGTTTTTGGATTATGGTACTAAAAGTGCATGTCATGGCTGTTGAGTCTCCGCAAGCTATGCCATGGTCTCTTTTGGAAACCGACTCCATCATGCATGTGATGTAGTCAGGTATTAACCCAAACAGATGCGTCGGGTCTCCTTGAGTGTCGGTGTAATTAATATTAGACATGAAAATAAGTGTTCGACTAGACTAGTCATTATGGGTGTGACCTCGAGGCAATTTATCTCTGTGTATATGTACAAATATCTTGTTCGAAATAATAGTAAGTTGTTTGGTAAGAATTTACCTGAGTTAATAATATTGTAGTATTCATTAGGACTTAGGTGAAGTCCTGAGACTTAATGCGAGGTCAAACATGTATCAAGATGGAGATCTCGATTATGGAGAAGTGCTTGATCGTTTGTAGCATAAAGTCTAAAAACGTTCGTGGTCGTAAATGTTTCGAGAAAAGGATATTGACACATTGGATAGATCATTGTGTCTTCATCTTCACCATGAAGTGGTGACGATGATCTCATGGTCATTCGACTTGGCAAAGTTGGAGACGAGACACAGGTGCTTATTAGAGAATGAGTTCACTGAACGACCCAACGAGAGTTCATATGGTTAACATTTAACAAATCTGTCAGTGATAACTCTCAGTTATGATAGGCAAGTTGGTCCTTTGACTTGAGGTCATTCTACAAACCTGTAAGTGAACGGTGTCACTTTGATCTCTGATCTAGCCTCGGGGCAAACCCCATTGAAAGGCCCTTGGTTGAGTGACACTTGAGCGTGCGAGGAGAGTAATGACCAAGAGTAGATTCGTCTCTCCCGTCTAGGGGGAGTTAGTGTCTCACGTCTTAGTTCGATCCTTAGTAAAAACTCTGGTCAGAATATATTGGAAGAAGTCCAACTTTATGAGATTAAAGACTGATGGAGACTAACCGAGTTCAGGCTATTAGGATTGACAGTCGACCATACCCTAGGCTTGACTAAGCGACATAGTTTTGATGAAAGGAGCTAAAACTACGGCATTCATCACGGACACAGTCACGGTGGTCCTGACAATGCTCATGTCAATGGGCTAACCACATAATGATGATACCGAAACATGGATGTCACCTGCTCCTCGCCGTCTCTGTCGTCTGGGGTTTCGAGCCCCATCTGTAATAGGGTCAGGCTGTATGGTCTCACACAGAGTAGGACCTTCATCAAGTAATAGGAAGAATTATGAAGATTATACATCGGATGTATCGAAATTAATTGTGTAGCAAAAGGTTTGCGATATAAGCTTTAGAATATTAATGATGCAGGATTATTACATATGATGTAAAAGGAATAAAATATATCGTAAAACATTTAGGAGTATATTTTACAATGAAACAAGATCAATTAGAAGTCTAGGAATGTCCTAGACTAATTTTTGTTTTTTGGTCCAAGCCCAATAGGGCTGAAGAAAGACTAAAAAAGAAAAAAAAGAAAAAAGGCCCACAAAAGAGCTAGGCGTGGGCGCCCAAAAAAAAAAGAAAAAAGGCCCACAAAAGAGCTAGGCCTGGGCGCTGGGCACCCATGCCTAGCCCTAGGCACTGGGCGCCTGGGCGCCCAGCCCAAGCTGTTTTGGGCCTGCCCACACAAAGGTGGGCCCCACTGTGGGGCCCACAAGGGTTTGAGAAACCCTAGAGAAAATTTGGCAGCTGGGATTTTTTGAAATACAACTTTTTTGCAAATTTTGAGGCAACGTGTAAGGGCTCAAATGACCTCGGAATTGAGTGTTGTTTGTTTCCATGTGTTCACCATTCAGTACTCTTCGATTTGATATATGATATCACTTGCGAAGCTCAACAGTGAGGGAGAGAAAATTCGCCTTCGTGTAAGGCAAACTAAATTGATTTTTCTTCTCTAAACTAATAGTTCCACATCGAAAATTGAGAGATGAGGAGTGGTGAGCTCCCTATATAAATAGGGGCTAGCTCCCCTCCTTGAAACTCGCACCATGCTTCATATCCGCGTAGCTCCATTAAACGTGGGCAAGCCCGGATTAAAGCTTAAATTAATATTCCATCTTTCTCCCATTTCTTCCTTGCTCCTGATTGGGCTCTAGCAAAGCTACGAAGGAGTTCGAATCGGATCCGAAGTCTTGACGGAGGTTCCACTTAATGTGAAACTTTTTTGAGCGTGTGGTTTGCTCGGCGACAAGGGCATTGCTCGCATAGGGACGCGGTTCGTTTCGGGAGAAGCGATTCAGCCCCAACGCGGGGCACTAGTTCGTGGGATTCTGTGCTTCGCTAACATACAAGGAAAAGGTTAGTAGTTTAATTTATGCATTTTAATTGCAGTTAATATAATAGATCTATCTTTGGGGGTTGGTCAGATTCACCCCGAGATAGTATATATTATGGATATGGTTTGATTTAGTTAGTGTTTAACTTAAAATGGTTTTAAGTTGTTTTCTGCTGCTTTATTTACTTTTGTCGTCTGCTCGACTTAGGCCGGACGTCGATTTTTGAGCCTATTATCGATACTTATCCACTCACCGTGAAGGGTCGATAAAGTACCTTACCATACTTATCATCTTCTAAATGGTCATATGTAGGCCTATTATCCAAACTGCAATCCAGCTTTTCTAAAAGCAATTAGGACAAATTATCAAAATTGCAGGCACAATGTATAAAATCGGGATTTAAAAATAAATTGCAACTGGAATAAAAGTTGAACACTCTGAAGTATGTGTTCACACCCAGAATGGGTTTAAAAAGTCGATTATTAAAAGTGACTCCAATGGATTACACATCTATTGATTCCAGTTACTGGTGACTACATGGGACATGCAATCTTCCATGCTGCTTAATATATAAGACTCAACCCCTCTAGGAATCAGAGTCATTCTCTGTTGCATCTAGCATACGGAACACCACCAAATATCCCTCAATTGAGGATTTTGGGTGTGCAGTTTAAGTCCACACATCACCACAAAGAATAAAATGAGGACCTTAACACCATCTTGGAATCCCTATATGGTTTTGATACACCCGAGATACCTTGAACCCCAAACGAGAGAGGCGTTAAAAGCACGTTTTTATAGACCGTGAATATATGTATCCACATTCCGAGTGCTAGGCTCAATTCGTTTGATGAAAGAAGCCCTACCGATCATTCAAAAATACATAAACAAAAATCTATGATCCGAAAATTATGAAATGTGAAAATGAGACCATGAAGATCCATCACATTCAAGAAAATTGTTCAATAGTTATCGAACATATCTACTGAAAACAAGAAGATTTTTCAGATCACACATCCCTGCTGCTAATACTCCAGCTAGGATTGACATACTCGAGAATGGATGCAATCCACCAGCAGCAGAAATGGATGTTCCTCAAAGAGGCAGACCACCAGGCTCCAAGGGTAAAATTCCCAGAAAGAGGAAAACACCTGGAGACCTTCAGACAATTCTACCATAGGACAATGAACTCATATCCATATCATCACCCTGCCAGAATCCCCTGAAGAGGAAAATCTGGAAAAAACTGAAATGAAATTAAATGTTGTATGTACGTACTAGGGAGGTGTTGGACAGAAAGAACACAATTATCGACAATATATTCATGTATCATATTGCCACTTACATCGCAAAAGAAATTATGATAATAATATCGTCCGACACTATGTTGTCAAAATTCAAACGTAGAGATTGGCCAAATGTGGAACGAGGTAATAAAAGCTGAGCTGGACTCGCTTATGAAACGTGAAGTGTTCGGACCTGAAGTCCAGACACCAAAAGGTGTCAAATCTGTGGGCATAGTAAGTGATTCGGGATATAAATTGCATATTTTACCCCCTAACTACCCCCATTTTGTGCTAAAGATTAGACTTAATTGTGCTCTTTTTGGATATATTTTCACTTTATGTCGATTTTAGAGCTTATTCTCATTCTTGGCACAAAATAAGGTTTTTATCGTCTTTATTGGCTTCCTATTATTTTTCCTATGCTCCTGCCATTATTTCGATCATATCTCCATTTTTTGGGAATTTTTTGAGCATTGGAACATTTTATATGGATTATTGGAGGTTAATATTGTTTTTTTAATAGTCATTATATTTATTTTCACATCATATGGACTAATTTCCACTTCTCCTATTTTTCAGGTACTACTGGGAGTCTTGGGGAATTTCCAGAATTTTCTGGGATTTTTCTGGGATTTTTAGGTATTTTTGGGGATTTATTCGGAGCAAGAGAAGCAAGAATGGCAGTTCTGTAATTTTGAAAAGAAAAAAAAAATTTAAAAAAAAAATAAAAAGGCCCGCAGGCCGGCGGCCCGCTCAGCGAGCGGGCCGCTGCGAAAATTATATAAAAAAAAAGTTTTTTTTTTAATATATAGAAATCGAGCGGGCCGGCCCGCAGGCCGGCCCGCTCTTCGTTATTGCGGAGCGGGGAGCCCGCCCGCTGAAGCGGGCGGGCGGGCGATCGGGGCCGGGGATCCGACCCGGCCCCCTGTGGCGACCCGCGCGCGCTGTGATAAGCGGGGGCGGGGCGGGCTGAGTCGTGCGGGTCGGATCCGACCCGACCCGACCCGCAATGCCTGTAATAGGCTGTGGAGTGCGAAATTTGAAGGGATTCGGTTTTTGGGGGTTTTTGGCTGAAATTGGAGGCGATTTTTAGGGTTTGGGGAGTGCTCTTCCTCCCCAAAGCTTGGGATAGGGCTTGGAAGCCATTGGGGGGTGGAAAAGCTTGGTGGAGGAGCAAATTGGAGGAGGCTAGGGCTCGTTTGGGGAAACCTTGGTGAAATCTTTCCTCTCCCATTTTGTATTTTTGTATCTCTCATTTTGTAATGAACATTGGATGAATTTGTCTATGAATATCATCTTGTTTAGTATGAATGAGTAGTGCTATTGTGCTTGGGTTGTGATTCATTGTGTTGGATGTTAATTTCTTGCCCTAATTTCCCTCTTTGCCCAATTTGAATGTTATTGTTGGATGATTGTTAGGGGGCAAAATTTAATTGGTTAAGTCCCGAGAGGGCACAATTCGAGATGAATCCATGCTCAAATTTGATTAGTGCCATGATAATCCGTCCATCCATATTGCAAATATTGTGTTCTTGAATGCTAAACTTTCCGATTGAGTGTCCTTAGCCGGACAATCAATTGTGTTATACGGTGGTAATTAGAGCTTATTTAACACCAATTCCAGTGAACCCACAACCCATGCTCTCCCGCCTTGCCATCCTAAATCCCCTTTGGCTCTCTAACCCTACCAATATAGGTTAGGATTTTTAGTTTCACTTCACGTTTCTCCACACGTTTTTCACACTTCCACCCATCGTAATTGAGATTATTGTAGCACGCTATTATTTTCTTTATCAATCAATTTTGTGAAAATAGAACGAATTG
Source organism: Scilla litardierei (assembly GCA_030789695.1). Classification (NCBI taxonomy): domain Eukaryota; kingdom Viridiplantae; phylum Streptophyta; class Magnoliopsida; order Asparagales; family Asparagaceae; genus Scilla; species Scilla litardierei. The sequence goes on along the minus strand of CM061133.1, from coordinate 302,373,564 downwards.
TCCCTGTGATCCGACCCGGTACTCACCGGTTATTTTTATATTGCATTGACGCTCCTACGCTTGGGAGCGGAAGGCGTGCCCCGTGCGCGTTTTCCGAGTCAACCAAATTGGCGCCGTTGCCGGGGACAACGGTTTCTATTATTAGCATTTTTTGATCGATGTTGAAAGTTTTAGTGTGATACTACTATCTTTTAGTGTGTGTCTTTTCGTTTATTTATTTTCCTTTTATTGAGTCTTTTGGTTGTTATTTTCATTTTCTTGGAAATATTTGTTTTTTTTACCATGACATCATCTTCAGATTTTTCGGACGTTGATTTGGAGGATATCCCACTTCCGCCATACTTTCATGGTACGGAGTGGGAGAACCCTCACTTACATATTAAAAATTTTGAAGATTGGATGCATACATGTCTTGGTGGGAATATCGATGATGATTGCATATATTTTAGATTCTTTCCCGATTCTTTACAGGATGATGCTAGACTTTGGTTTGATTCATTGTCTCTGGACTCACATTTTACTTGGTTGTCATTTCAGGCTGAATTTCTCCGAGTGTTTTTGCCTATCTTTTTGGAGCAGGTACAGGGGCGGCAGGCCATGGAGCATGTAGCGAGCTTTATCCAGGCTGAGTGGGAGGCCTACCATCAGGCTTGGCAGAGGTTCACTGATTTGGTGCTTGCATGCCCACACCAGAGCTTTCACGAGGATCATCTTCTGCAGATCTTCTACACAGGGTTATCGCCATCTGGGCGAGATTTGGTGCAGATGAGCTGCGGTGGAGAGTTCTTTGATTATTCGACCGAGGATTCTTGGTTGTACCTGAGAGACCTTGCAGAGTGGGAGCAGACTGAGCCATCTGGAGAGCCGTCACTTGGATATGAGGATGATGGCCAGTCCCAGTTTCCACTTCAGGATGCAGAGCTGCAGGTCCAGTGTCAGCTTGAGGAGCCACCTTTGGGCTCTTTTTCTTGCGACCCCATGGGATACAGAGCAGAGCAGGAGGATGGGTTGCATGAGAGCCAGGTAGAGGATATTGACAGATTATATTTTGATGAGTCGGAGGAGATAGATGATGGAGTGCGTGTCGACCACGACGGTGACACGATGCATTTTCATTTTGAAGTTGATGATGAAGTGGATGTGCATGATGGCCGAGAGCAGATCGAGTACACCATGGAGCCTGAGCCACATGCCACTTCAGAGTTAGCTTCACAGGTCGAGGAGGTTGAGTATTTTGGGAGGACGACTGAGCTGAGCTATTTCTGGGATGGCGAGGATGATGCGTGCTTGGATTTGCCCGAGACGTGTCTACCTCCAGTCCTATCACAGATGTCACTTCCCTCGCCTCAGGATGCGCACTTGCCAGTCATCGAGGAGGTTTGTCAGGAGCATTTACCAGTTATGGGGAGTGCCGCAGAGACTGTTGGTGTTGATATTGATTTCGAGGAAGAGGATAGCGACAGGGATTGCGAGATGGTATATATTGAGCCCGAGCTCCCTCTTACTCCAGTTTGCTCTCTGCAGCCACTTCCACCTCCTCTTGAGGCCGTGCATCATTCCGAGCCTAGCATCGCGTTTCAGGGAAGTTCCCATCTTACTTTTTCCTCCACCCCCGAATCCAATTATTTAATTCCATATCATAATGATTCGGATTGTCGTCATTTGATCGTAAATTCATTTATTCATTTTGACGACCCATTTTGGCAAGCTTTTCATTTGGATGGGCGCTCTCACCCAATTATTTTTGACACGACCCATCTCCCCCATTTTGCAGGAATCCATCACAAGGAGATGCTTGGGGTTGTGTCGCTTGCCAGTGATGCCCGCAATGGAGGTAGGGCATTGGAAGTGGCGACGCTCGCGGAGGAGCGAAAGGATATGATCGAGCAGTTGCCACCACCGTTATCAATTCAAGATCCGCCATTTGCCACGGTGTGTTCTTTCCATGTAGTGTAAATAAATAAAATTAAAAGTTAGTTTGCTTTTGCATTTTGCTTTCGTATGCATTTCTTTTCTTTTTTAGGATCTTTTGCCAAGATCTAGTACTCTTCCATCATTGAGGACAATGCTTATTTTAAGTTGGGGGGAGAGTGTTAGAATCTTTAGGTTTGTTAGGATTTTGACCTAAATTTTTTTTTTTTGAGATACCTCCATGTTTCTCCATCACCCATTGAGTTTCATTGCATATCATATTTTGGCTTCCTCGTTCCTACGCCATTAGCTTTGTTTAGTCCCTATATGCTTAATGCCATGCAATTTTTCGGATTATCATTTAGGTATCAACTTCTCGATGTTGGATTGGCATGTTTCATTTCTTTTCCATTTTGGATTCATATGTTAATATACCATGTATGAAGCTATTTCATATGTCGTGATGCTCTTTTTGAAACAATTTGGGAAAAGTTTGGTGTAAGTGATTGCATTTGTTGGGATGAATGGTGTAGTTTTTAATTGGATTGGATTTGGCCAATTGTGCGTGCTTTGTTTTCCTCTTAGGAGTGGGTGGATGAGTTGCTAATTTGTGTTGGAGAATGAGAAAAAGATAGTAGTATAAGTGAATGGTTTTTCTAATCAAATCGAGTAGCCGGTGCCCCACGAAACATTGGGGAGGACGCCAAAGATGAGATTTAGGGAATCATTCCATCCATTTGCATATATAGCGTCATCGCGTGTATGTAAATGTGGTCGTGTTTGCATTTATGGCGTTATCGCGTGAATGCAAAACATAAACATCAAAACCAAAAAAGAAAAAAGAAAAAAAAGAAAAAAAAAGAAAAGAAAAGAAAAATGAATGAAAAATGAAAGAATAAGCAACATGAGTGATGCAATCTCATCTCCCACAATATAGAGGAAATTTCTTTTGTTTTGGCCATTTCCATGAAAATTGGAAATTTTGACATCGTGATATTTCCCGATACGTGTGATACATGGCTTATTTCCTTACTTTTCTTTGAATTGGATTGGAGAGAGTCTCATTTGTTGTTTATTTTCATACATTGGGTATATTGACGTTGAAATCAATTGGAAATATCATTTGGGGTGTGCCATGATGATATCGAGGATTTGGTGCATGTTTTTCAATTTAATCCGAATTTTTCGCATATTTTGCTAGGGACTAGCAAAAAGCTAGTTGGGGGGTGTGATTCGGGATATAAATTGCATATTTTACCCCCTAACTACCCCCATTTTGTGCTAAAGATTAGACTTAATTGTGCTCTTTTTGGATATATTTTCACTTTATGTCGATTTTAGAGCTTATTCTCATTCTTGGCACAAAATAAGGTTTTTATCGTCTTTATTGGCTTCCTATTATTTTTCCTATGCTCCTGCCATTATTTCAATCATATCTCCATTTTTTGGGAATTTTTTGAGCATTGGAACATTTTATATGGATTATTGGAGGTTAATATTGTTTTTTTAATAGTCATTATATTTATTTTCACATCATATGGACTAATTTCCACTTCTCCTATTTTTCAGGTACTACTGGGAGTCTTGGGGAATTTCCAGAATTTTCTGGGATTTTTCTGGGATTTTTAGGTATTTTTGGGGATTTATTCGGAGCAAGAGAAGCAAGAATGGCAGTTCTGTAATTTTGAAAAGAAAAAAAAAATTTAAAAAATAAAAATAAAAAGGCCCGCAGGCCGGCGGCCCGCTCAGCGAGCGGGCCGCTGCGAAAATTATATAAAAAAAAAGTTTTTTTTTAATATATAGAAATCGAGCGGGCCGGCCCGCAGGCCGGCCCGCTCTTCGTTATTGCGGAGCGGGGAGCCCGCCCGCTGAAGCGGGCGGGCGGGCGATCGGGGCCGGGGATCCGACCCGGCCCCCTGTGGCGACCCGCGCGCGCTGTGATAAGCGGGGGCGGGGCGGGCTGAGTCGTGCGGGTCGGATCCGACCCGACCCGACCCGCAATGCCTGTAATAGGCTGTGGAGTGCGAAATTTGAAGGGATTCGGTTTTTGGGGGTTTTTGGCTGAAATTGGAGGCGATTTTTAGGGTTTGGGGAGTGCTCTTCCTCCCCAAAGCTTGGGATAGGGCTTGGAAGCCATTGGGGGGTGGAAAAGCTTGGTGGAGGAGCAAATTGGAGGAGGCTAGGGCTCGTTTGGGGAAACCTTGGTGAAATCTTTCCTCTCCCATTTTGTATTTTTGTATCTCTCATTTTGTAATGAACATTGGATGAATTTGTCTATGAATATCATCTTGTTTAGTATGAATGAGTAGTGCTATTGTGCTTGGGTTGTGATTCATTGTGTTGGATGTTAATTTCTTGCCCTAATTTCCCTCTTTGCCCAATTTGAATGTTATTGTTGGATGATTGTTAGGGGGCAAAATTTAATTGGTTAAGTCCCGAGAGGGCACAATTCGAGATGAATCCATGCTCAAATTTGATTAGTGCCATGATAATCCGTCCATCCATATTGCAAATATTGTGTTCTTGAATGCTAAACTTTCCGATTGAGTGTCCTTAGCCGGACAATCAATTGTGTTATACGGTGGTAATTAGAGCTTATTTAACACCAATTCCAGTGAACCCACAACCCATGCTCTCCCGCCTTGCCATCCTAAATCCCCTTTGGCTCTCTAACCCTACCAATATAGGTTAGGATTTTTAGTTTCACTTCACGTTTCTCCACACGTTTTTCACACTTCCACCCATCGTAATTGAGATTATTGTAGCACGCTATTATTTTCTTTATCAATCAATTTTGTGAAAATAGAACGAATTGTCCCTGTGATCCGACCCGGTACTCACCGGTTATTTTTATATTGCATTGACGCTCCTACGCTTGGGAGCGGAAGGCGTGCCCCGTGCGCGTTTTCCGAGTCAACCAGTAAGTATTTCACAAATAAAAATATAAGTGCAAAATCGTATGCTATAATGTACAACCTATAGCTCAAGGATTTTTTCGCTGAAACTTGGGAATAAACAAATTAAGATGAGCATGACTCATATATATAAATGATGCATCGTATTCCCTAGTTATATACTGTGAATACCTTACGATTTGGCAAAGGAAATTTTGGATATGCTGTTATTGGATGTTGTGACGGCTTACTTATGTGGATATCTTGATAAAGATAAATTCCCCATTTTCTTAAATGCCTGAATAGACTTTGGGACGTATATTCTATTGAAGATATAATAAAATAAAATATTGTACAACCAAGCGAATCTCTTGACAAAGAACGGATTCCTACTAAAGGTTGTCTTAGCATCTTTATAATGAGCAAAGAATAGGATTTGACCTCATAGTTGTAAACAATTTAAATCGCATCAGATCTCCTTAGAGAAAACCGAAATATCTGTTCAAGCCTGACTATCAAATATAATATGAAATACCTATGCAAAAATAAAGATAAGTCATGGCTCACAGATATATTATCTAAAAAGATTAAATTGTTATGAATAGGACCCATTGGGCCTATTGGGTATCCACCCACATGAGTAACCAATATGAATACTATATAAAGGAGGCTAGAGGTTTCCTAGCCGCAACCTTCTCCAAACATGTTTCTCGTTCACAACACATTATCAGCACGATCACGCTCGATGGAAGAAGCGACGGCTCGTGAGAGGAAGGCGCCCGGCGGAAGCTCCGTCAATTTTTTTCGCGACGCAAAGCTTCGCGAGACGATGCAGAGTTTCTTTTCGGGCATCCCTCATCAAACTTTGCTAGATCTGACGAACAGATTTAGTGGGTAAGCCTAAACGTTTTTTCTAGATCTGATAACATATTAAAAGTTCAATTTTTATGTGATTTAGAATAAAATAAATGATTGTTTATGCATGGATCTACCTTATTAGATCAAAAACTTAATTGTTTAAATGCTAAACTGATTAAAAATTTAATTTTTCGCCAATTTATCTGTTTTTGGTAGATTTTATTAGATCATTTTGTGCAGAATTTTGTTCATGATGTCCCATAATTTAAAAATCAAAATCTGATAAACCCATGAACGGCCTAAAGCCGATAGCCCCTCCAAGCAAAAGATCTGGCGTAAAATCCGGCCAAATCCGGTAGAAAAAGCATGCCGCGCCTCCGGGCGCGGCGGTGGAAACGCCGCGCCCAGAAGGCGCGGCCGCCTGAGGCCAACCGTGCCCAGAAGGCACGGCCGCCTGCCGCGCCCAGCAGGCGTGGCGGCCAACCGTGCCCAGAAGGCGCGGCCACCTGCCGCGGCCAGCGGGTGCGGCCCCCAGCCACGCCCAACAGCCGCGGCCGGCGGCTGGGGAGGGCCAGCCGCCAGTGGCGGCTGGCCCCCCCAAACCCTAACCCAAAATTAGGGTTAGGTTTAGGGGAAGCCCATTTTGGGCTGTTGGGCCAAAAGCCCAACTAAAAATAAAATGAAAATAAATGAAAATAAAATAAATTTGGAATTTAATTGTTTTGGGCCTGAAGCCCAAACAAAAATAATTCTCAGGTTTTTTTACACTCATGGGCCTTTTCCTTGGGCTAGCAGCCTAATAAGAAAAAAAATCAGATTAGTTGATTAATATTATGTTAGAACCCCTAATGGGCTTGAAGCCCACCAAATAAATACAAATGTAATAATATTAAAATTGTTTCCCTCGTTTTCTTGATGGGCCTAAAGCCCACACGGACATATAATTAAAATTTAAATTAATTTTAACTTGTTTAGTGGGCTTAGCCCATAGATTTTCTTGAAAATCAATAAACAAGTATCCCAACGGGCCTGAAGCCCGCGGACATAAATTAATTTATTTTCCTCTTATTTTGTTGGGCCTGCAGCCCACAAAAAGTGTAAAAATATACATAAATAAAGAGGAAATATGATTAACGGTCCCGAAGCCCGTTGGCCTAATATTATTAATTTCTGAAATCTTTATAAAATATATATTTTTAATATATATTAAATTCAGAAATTACCGAATAAATCCCAGAAAAGTCCAGAAAATCTAAAAATTTGGGAAAAATTCTGGAATATTCCTGAAACATCAGGAAAGTAATTGGGAGAGGGGTTACAATAATTATTAATATTTTGCGGGATAAAATGTTATTTTTCGTTAACGATGAATGACATGTTGTTCAGTTTAAATTTTTCTGAACATAATCTAACTAACAGGGCGCATACCGCGGATGGCCAGAAGCCTTCGCCGCCACCACGTACCCATAAAATTTTCCTTTTTGGGATAAATTCCCATGAAATTTTTGGGTATGCGTCATAAAAATCCATGACATCTTATGAACAACTAGATTAATGCACAATTGATTTAATATTTTGTTTGCATGTTAAAACTTAGTCTATTTTTTATATATAACTGTTTTTCATGTTAATACTCATACTAAGATTAAATATTATGGCACAAACAGATTAAATAATATTTCAACAAGTTCAAATATCATACATGGGTTGAAAATTGAACCTGAAGTTCAAATCATGTTAAATGTCAAAACAAAACAAATACGATGGTTTATGCGAAAATTATAATTGATATCTTCATAAAAGATGCACGCTTGGCGGTAAATAGATATATAAGATCAATATGGACACCAAAAGTTTTCCATAATACCGCTTGTTACGACTAATTTGGACCAGCCCGAATTACAACGGCCCACGGCCCAACCTCAAAGGAGGCGCCCACTAGAGAAGACGGGCCCGCCCGGAAAGGTCCATGGACGGGGCTGAAGGCCCAGCCACTTCACCCTCGGGGGCACCCGACTAGCCCCCATTCGGCCAGATTAACCGTCCCTCGGAATCCGCGATCCCATAATGGACATTAACAGACACGTTAATGGGCCACCCCTCCACTATGCACGAGTGGGAGGAGGCGGAGGCGGATCGTGGGGACGTGAGAGGAGGCGGGACGTGGGGCAATCACGAGGGACCCGATAAGGGGAAGGCCAAGACGACGGAGAAAGGGATCGAGACTTAGGTAATCAACAGAGAGGTACTCCATCAACGACCTAGGCATTCGCCACTCCATTTCCTCCCTCCCCCAAACTCGCGCCGCCTGGGTTGACGTTCCGGCTTCCTTACAAGCCGGATCTCCCCCGCCGAGTATCCTTTCAGACCTTGATCTGACTTAGGCATCAGAGGGGATTTGTCCGAAACTTAGGTCCGGCCTCCCTGACGAGTTTCCTCATCTGTCCAGGAAGAAGATATCCGAGGCGTCGAGGCTACCCCTCAGCGTCGGTCGGCTACCCCCACCGCAGTCGTCAGGTGGACGACTGCTCAAGCACCAACCCAATTGCAAGGCGCCGAGGCTACCCCTCGATGCAGATCCGACCGAGGCCGAGCGTGACCCAGCCGAGGCCGAGCGTGACCCACCGAGCCAAGGCTTCTCCTCAGCTCCCCGAAGGCAGAGGATCGACGCTACCCGGGGACTCCCCTGTCTGCGCCCGACCCTCCTTCCTCCCACGCCGAGAACAAGCGGGCTCGGCGATCCCAAGGGACCCTCAAGTCGGCCCCTTGACCACGTTGACCACATAGCCAACGGTCAACGAACTGTGGTGAGAAAACACCCGTAAACATCTGGCGCCGTCTGTGGGAACCGAACTAACACCCACGTCAAACCACCAAGATGGAACCCATCGGCAATGGCCTTGGGCGCATGCCACCCATCCCGGAGGAGGGCGCATACTACACCCCCGTCGAGAACCCGAACGGTCACGCCACCGGAGAGACCGAAGACTCCCGGCTGGCCACGCAGGGGAAACTCCGAGCCTACGCGCAGGAGACCAACACCAACATCCAAACCTTAGTAGCAACGATTCAACAACTCGTCAGCAGCACTCCTCCCCGGAGGGCGGGGAGGGACAGGCCTACCACCAGGAAGAGGATCGCCGACCTCTTCGCTCCGCCGTGGTTGTCGACCAAGGAAAATGAGGGCACAACATGGAACGGAGGTTCACCATGCCCGGTTTTTCCCCGGCGCGGTCTCCCACTCCCACCTCATTCAGAGAAGGAAATGGGGGGGACTCGGAGCGGACGGACGACGTCTCAAGGACCGCCTCGTCCGCACGTCTGGGATCATAAAAACTTAGGCGGGATGATCGCCGGTCAGTGAGCGTCCGGTCTTACCAGAGCGGAGGCAACCAACGAGCAAGGACCCACCACCAGAAGAGCCGGAAAGAATGTTCGCGCCGATCGAGTCCGGCACCCAAGATGGCGAAGACCCAAGAGGAGGTCAAGCTTCCGTCCCCCCCCCCCCCCCCGTTGCGGCCGAACGGCAAGGAGGTGGGCGAAGGGTAGCGACCCGGGTGCATCAGCGGAGAATGATACCCCCCTGACTCGGAGGATAACCGAGGCACGGATACCCTCGAACTTCAAGGTACCGACACTGGAGAAATACAATGGCGTCAGCGACCCCGTGGATCATGTGATGGACTACGAGTGGGTCATGGCATTCCAGGGGGCTGATGACACCCTGCTCTGCAGGGGCTTCTACTCCACCCTACGGGGGGCTTCGTAGACCTGGTACCTCAGCCTGCCCGATCGGTCGATAGACAGCTTCGAGGAGCTCATCCAGTTGTTCTGCAAGTAATTTATGGCCGGGCGGCAGGTAAAACCTGATTCGGAACACTTGTTCAATGTGTTACAGGGACCGGCCGAATCTCTGAGACACTTCATGCGTCGCTTCAACGTGGAGCGATTGATCGTGGATAGCTGCCCCGAGCTGGTTGTGAAGGCGGCCCTGAAAAAGGGCCTACGACATAGGGGCTTGAAGAAATTGCTACACAGCGACCCACCGTAGGACCTCGCTGGAATTATGGCCCGAGCAGAACGCTTCATGCTGACAGAAGAGGCCCTGGCCGTGGATGAGGGTAAGACCAGGCGCGGGACCAAGCGCGATGAGAACGAGCGTTGTGGCACGGAGGAGCATCGACAAGAGAAGAGGGCCAGAGGAAGACCACGGAGGGAAGAGCCCCGGCACTCCACGGCGACCACCGCCCCGGACGTGATCCTAGCGCAAGCCCAGAAGGATGGACATATGAGCCGACCTCCCCGAAGGATGAAGAGAGGCGGGAGGGATGAAGAGAAGTACTGCAAGTACCACAAAGACAACGGCCACGATACCGACGACTGTTGGCACCTGAAGAAAGACATCGAGAAGCTTGTGAGCCGGGGCACCTGAAGAACTCCGCCAATGACCCCGCCTCGGGAGAAGGAACGTCCAAACAGCAGGATATGGGGAAAAGGGGTGAACGTGGTCCAGACGGTTACGTGTATCATCGAGTGAGGGGATAGAGTAAACAGCCGCCGCTTCGCCGGGGGAGGGCTACCTTGCCAGAACCTCCCCTGTCTTTCGTCGCCTTTTCCTTTTTTTCATTACTCCAAATGTACTGCCCCCTGGAAATGAAGTCATACACTGTCGGTGCAGTTTCAATCACCTGTTTTGAGCAGATGATTCGGGACACATATGAGGACTCAATCAAGGCCACCACGGTTAACCATTAAGGGGGAGGAATGTCGCACCCCAGAGAATTCACCAGTCGAGCCCGAGGACCGAAGCAGACCGCCCGCTCGTAAGGCTGGGGCAACTCCCCCAGCAGACGGGCATGACGGTCGGTCATAAGCTGAGAGGTGCTTACCCGCGCAGACCGAGCGAACCGCCCGCTCGTAAGGCTGGGGGCAACTCCCCCAGCAGACGGGCACGACGGTCGGTCATACGCCGAGGGGTGCTTACCCACGCAGACCGAGCGAACCGCCCGCTCGCAAGGCTGGGGGCAACTCCCCCAACAGACAGGCACGACGACCGGTCATAAGCCGAGGGGTGCTTACCCGCGCAGACCGAGCGAACCGCCCGCTCGTAAGGCTGGGGGCAACTCCCCCAGCAGACGGGCACAACGGCCGGTCATAAGCCGAGGGGTACTCACCCCCGCAGACCAAGCGAAACCGCCCGCTCGTAAGGCTGGGGGCAACTCCCCCAGCCAACGAGCACGACGGCCAGTCATAAGCCGAGGGGTACTCACCCCCGCAGACCGAGCGAAACTGCCCGCTCGTAAGGCTGGGGGCAACTCCCCCAGCCAACGAGCACGACGGCCGGTCATAAGCCGAGGGGTGCTACCCGCGCAGACCGAGCGAACCGCCCACTCGTAAGGCTGGGGACAACTCCCCCAGCAGACGGGTACGACGGCTGGTCATAAGCCGAGGGGTACTCACCCCCGCAGACCGAGCGAAACCGCCCGCTCGTAAGGCTGGGGGCAACTCCCCCAGCCAACGAGCACGACGGCCGGTCATAAGCCGAGGGGTACTCACCCCCACAGACCGAGTGAAACCGCCCGCTGGTAAGGCTGGGGGCAACTCCCCCAGCCAGCGAGCATGACAGCCGGTCATAAGCCGAGGGGTACTCACCCCCGCAGACCGAGCGAAACCGCCCGCTCGTAAGGCTGGGGGCAACTCCCCCAGCCAACGAGCACGACGGCCGGTCATAAGCCGAGGGGTACTCACCCCCGCAGACCGAGCGAACCCGCCCGCTCGTAAGGCTGGGGGCAACTCCCCCAGCCAACGAGCATGACGGCCGGTCATAAGCCGAGGGGTACTCACCCACGCAGACCGAGCAGAACCGCCCGCTCGTAAGGCTGGGGGCAACTCCCCTTGCCAACGAGCACGACGATCAGTCATAAGCCGAGGGGTACTCACCCCCGCAGACCGAGCGAAACTGCCCACTCGTAAGGCTGGGGGAAACTCCCCCAGCCAACGAGCACGACGGCCGGTCATAAGCCGAGGGGTACTCACCCCCGCGGACCGAGAAGAACTGCCTGCTCGTAAGGCTGGGGGCAACTCCCCTAGCCAACGAGCACGACGGCTGGTCATAAGCCGAGGGGTGCTTACCCGCGGACCGAGCAAAACCGCCTGCTCGTAAGGATGGGGGCAACTCCCCCAGCCAACGAGCATGACGGCCGGCCACAAGCCGAGGGATGACTTCCCTCGTGGACTGAGTGACCCACTCACTCGCCAGTCTGAGGACAATCATCCCGACAGACAGAATCGGCGGGAAGAACGACATCCCAAGCCAGACAATCCTAGGACAACACCCTTAGACGAGGGCGACGACGTCTGTCCAGTCTAGAAACATTGAAGGCTATTCCAAAGGGGAGAACCCCCGAAAAAGAGACCAGTAGCGCAAGAAGAACTGACTAGAAGAAATCTTTTTCATTAATGGTATGGGTTACATATCACTCAGCAACATCCTTTCAAGCACTATTGTTGACAACAAAATTTGTCACCCAAGAAAAGAAAAAAGGGGACAAGGTACAAGGGCTCTTCAGGGGTCCGGAGCGCGAGAGATAGCGTCATCTGGGGCCTCGCCTTGCTCCAAGCAGCGGGGGTCGGCGTGTCCCGGTGGAGGGGGGATCGGCTCCCGGGCGAGCTCCGCGAACTGCCGGAAGGACTCCCTGACGACCTCCACTATGCGAGGGGCAAGGAGGTCCTCATAAGTCCCGAAGACCTCCCTCAGGACCGACGCAATCTTCGGCCTTATCACCGTGTCGATACCCTTCTCAGCCTCCTCGGCGAAACGAAGCCGCCGACGTAGCTCGGCGAGTTGGCCCCAGAGATCCTCCATCTCCGCCGAAACTTTTCTTCCGCTTCTCGGCTCAAGTCATGGACATCCACAAGATCTCGTTTGAGATCATGTACTTGAGACTCGAGCTCATCGGCACGACGGCGTTGCTGCCGAGCTTCCATGCGGGCACCTTGAAGGGCTACGTCAGCCTCCCCAGCCCGAGCACGCCCCCGATTTAGGGAATCCTCGAGGTTCCTCAATTGGGTCACCCGGCGTCGTGCCTCAACAGCCATCGCGGTGGCCTACAAATGAAAGAGAGGTGGATTATACCAAGGAAGATCGAAGGGCAAGGCAACTGTCCGGAAATGACAGGAATTCGAACCTGTCGGAGATGACCGACCAGAGAGTCCGACAATATATCCACAGGGGACAACTCCAAGAGGGAACGGTCCCCCGTGAGGACAGAGTCAGCCACCGGCCGATTCGCCAAGGCCATATTAAGGGGCACCGAGTCCCCGGGGGGATCAGCCGGTCCCGCTAAGGCGCTCGACGGAACGCAGCCTGCCCCCAAGACCGAAGGGGTAGCCGAGGAAGTGACGACGGCGTGGGCAGCAGGATCGGCCGCAACGGTCAGCACGATTTCTTGGCCGGGATCTGTCGGTGCGACGGAGGGAGCCGGAGAAGCAGCGCGCCCACCATTCTTCCTTGACTTCTTCCCGTGGGGGCCAGCGGTAATTGGGGGAGAGCGCTTGTGACTCCCGCCCGCGGACGGCCGAGGAGCCGATCCGGAACCCTCAACAAGGAGGGGGTCGGTCCCAGTGACCTCTCCTCTGGGGGGACCCGATGCGACCAGTGGGGGAGACTTGGCCTCAATTCTCCCCGAAGGAGGCTCGGACCGGCGCAACTCTTCATCTACAGAGCGGCGAGGCGCCCGTCTGGAAGAACTCCCACGGCCTCGGCGAGATCCCAGCCGAATAAGCTCGTCAATATCGTGGGTGATTTCCCGGCCTGCCATCCCTGCGAGAGGAAGCGAAATCAAGGTGAGCCAGAGGTTAAACGAAAGGCAGGAGAAGACGACATGACGAGGAACTGGAGCAGGATTGGAAAAAGGAGATGCTGAAGGAAAATCTGGCCACGTTCGACCAACTGATGTCGGCGCTCCTTTCCTGGTGCCCCTTTGAATGACCCTGTGCACGGTGGAGATGAACGCAAGGGGCACGTGGCGGCATCAAGACGGCAGCGATGCTTCGAAAACTACTCCAACGGAAGTTCAAACGGAACGGCAATGATGACATTCATTTAATGGCGGATCCTCGACTGACGCACCCATCGGATCATGAAGGAGTCACATCACCCGAGCCGCATCGAAAGAAGCCGAACGGCCCGGGCGATGGGGGCAATTGTTACGACTAATTTGGACCAGCCTGAATTACAACGACCCACGGCCCAACCTCAAAGGAGGCGCCCACTAGAGAAGACGGGCCCGCCCGGAAAGGCCCACAGACGGGGCTGAAGGCCCAGCCACTTCACCCTCGGGGGCACCCGACTAGCCCCCATTCGGCCAGATTAACCGCCCCTCGGAATCTGTGATCCCATAATGGCCATTAACGGACCCGTTAATGGGCCACCCCTCCACTACGTACGAGTGGGAGGAGGCGGAGGCGGATCGTGGGGACGTGAGAGGAGGCGGGACGTGGGGCAATCACGAGGGACCCTGTAAGGGGAAGGCCAGGATGACGGAGAAAGGGATCAAGACTCAGGTAATCAACAGAGAGGTACTCCATCAACGACCTAGGCATTCGCCACTCCATTTCCTCCCTCCCCCAAACTTGCGCCGCCTGGGTTGACGTTCCGGCTTCCTTACAAGCCGGATCTCCCCCGTCGAGTATCCTTTCAGACCTTGATCTGACTTAAGCATCGGAGGGGATTTGGCCGGAACCTAGGTCCGGCCTCCCTGACGAGTTTCCTCATCTGTCCAGGAAGAAGATATCCGAGGCACCGAGGCTACCCCTCAGCGTCGGTCGGCTACCCCCACCGCAGTCGTCAGGTGGACGGCTGCTCAAGCACCAACCCACTTGCAAGGCGCCAAGGCTACCCCTCGACGCGGATCCGACCGAGGCTGAGCGCGACCCAGCCGAGGCCGAGGCTTCTCCTCAGCTCCCCGAAGGTAGAGGATCGACGCTACCTGGGGACTCCCCCGTCTGCGCCCGACCCTCCTTCCTCCCACGCCGAGAACAAGCGGGCTTGGCGATCCCAAGGGACCCTCAAGTCGGCCCCTTGACCACGTTGACCACACAGCCGACGGTCAACGAACTGTGGTGAGAAAACACACGTAAACACCGCTAAACTCTTTAAAAGAGTACTCTCCTTTATTTTTACAAGAAAAGATTTTTTTTAAATCTAGCCTTGAATATAAGCATACGCCTGAAGTCGTGGCTTAATAAATACGTGAGAAATATATTACGCACCCACGTATTTGTTCCCTTTGAGTATGATTAGCTATCCACAAAAATTTGAACGACTCAAGAAAATGGCCTGAAGCCATACTCAAGCATTCAAATAGACTTTTAAAAGTCTCTAATTAATTAGAAACGTGGAAGTATAAAATAATTTGCTTAAATCTCTGCTTATGTCTTCTTAGTAAGACTAATTTTCATTGTCCTTTATAAATAAAGAAAATTGAAATCAGGGGAAGTTCAGGATCAAATATGACCTGAAATATAAAATAAGAGAAAATATTACATACCTCGATATGGAGTAGGAAATGACAAACTAAGATCAGAACCAGAAGATCTGATAAGTACTTATAATGCGTTCGCAATATGAAAAGTAATTAGTTTATGCCATTGAAATATATATACATTGCTTGTCTACACCGACGAAGGTCGACATACTTATTGTATAATTAGCCACTCCTAGAGGACAAATAAACTTTATAAACACAATTTTTAATCTGTTGTTATAACATATTTCTTAGTGAGTTTTAAGTGTTTATATATACTTTTAAAAAGTATTTTACAGTATAAGTCATTTAGAAAATCCTTTCTGTGATTTTTTCTTTTGAAGTTCAGGATTTTTTTAAGTCTGAATACTCTAAAAAGAGGATGTCTGTTACTCTCAAAAATAAATAAAGCGTGAAGCTTTGTCCCAAAATAAATTCAAAAGGAGAAATTAATTCAGAACACCAGAAGTGTCCAGAATCGACCAACTTTGGATCGATATCACCCTGGATTGATGATGCAATACATCATCAACCAGACGAACTCGAAGATTCTTCAAAAAGCGTGAAACTTTCATTGTCCCATTCAAAAGGGAAAAATGATTACGAGATCATCTCCATTCACATGGACATTGACTCTCCTCACTTCCTCAAAAATAAATTAGATGATATACTTACTATCATCAATAAAAATAATGAAGACATTTAGGTCTCTGAGAGTATTTAAGGGATATAATTAGGTTTTGTCCACTCCCTTAATATGACTGATGAAGTACCTTTAGTGTACTCATCAATATATCCTCTAAAAATGGTCATTATCCAACCACATTTTTTAAAATGGTGGTAACAATGGATAAAAATGGGAAATCATAGATAATTAGCAACAGTGGTTGCGTACACTCAGCTAAACACACCATTAGAACCTTTTTATACGAGTCTGATCAACTCCATATAAACATTTTCTAAGAATGGGTTTAGAGCACATCTTAAAGATGGTACGTTTGCAATGCTGTGTTCGTGTTCCTGAAGCAACACTACATAAACTGTCATGATGCCATAAAGAGAACACATTCATCAGGACTAACCAACTTTGATGAATTATAACGACCCGTTCTCGGGGCCCGTTACTGTTTGGAACATGCGCAAGTTCTGTTATGCACCAATGAAGTCAATACAGGCTCTGTTACAGAAATACACCAAAATACTCATACATGGAAGTGGTATAAACCTTATTACAAACCAGCAGCGTACATGAAAGGAAATACAACTCGAAGTACAAATACACACCAAGCATGCCACTCTGAAACATTAAATAATAAAAACACTCTCACACTCACACTTAGTAACCATCATCCTCCTGGTCAAACTCTACAGCAAACTCAGCGTCTTCAGTCCCTGTTGCAACTTCTTCAACCTGTGCTGTATCTGGCGAGACAACCACAAAAAGAAGGGTCCCAGGATCAGACGTAACTCAAAGTAACTATAGCATGATATTTAAAACAATAAACGAGCATGGCAAAACTAGCATGGCAAAACTAGCATGGCAAAACTAAAGAGTAAAGTGCGTAACAATAGAGCAGAAAAGTAACATACAGATTTACAACTATTTCAATTCTATCAGCAATAAACAATATTAAAATGACCAGTTATGAGGTTTTTAGTTGTGCCTAATCCTACGTGACTTATAAAGGGAAGTACGATATGCAACCAAGAGTATACCTGATATCCCGGGTTACAACAATACGGTACGGTACGGTACGGTACGGTACAATCAAAACGGTACTATTCAACAAAACGATACTGTTCAATCAAACCGGTACTATTCACTGCAGATCGGACTGGTCGCTCCCGCACTTCCACAATTATAAGTTACCCCAAAAACCCTGTGTGTGTGTGTGTGTGTGCAGGTTACCGTACTTACCATTTACGAGTCAATTACCATTCTCACTTTTCCAATTACATCTTTCGGTTAAACATGTCACAGAGTCCAATTCAATTTACGGTACGGTGCAATTACGATACTATGCAACTTATCGAGTTTAGCTAACTGTTCAAGTGAAACACTTTGCTAAAGAAACTAATTTTGGCATGCATCAATATTGTTTTTAAACCCCATATCTATGGTACGATGAGTTACTGAATTGCCTTGTAGCGAAAGACGCGTTTTGCTTAGCGGTAGGGGTACCTGGTTCACGTATGTTACAAATGAGTTAGCTACACATTTTAATAAAAACTTAACTTACGAAAATTAATTTACTTATCTAACTTAACTTAGTACTAAAATGTAATTAAGACTTTAAATTAACTTGACTTAATAACAATAACTTAAAAACTTGACTTGGATATTTAACTTAACTTATTTACATAACTTATCTCTATATAAAAATATAACATAACTTTAAAACTTAATAAATTACTTAACTTATATAAATTATATAATAAACTATAACATTAACTTAAATCACTTTATGTGAAAATTAACTTAATTAGCATGATAACTAATTCTACATAATAAACTAAGTATATAGCCTATACATTAGCTTAATTACTAACTTTTATTACAATAAACTAACTCTTTAAATAACTTACCTACTCTCCTCTCTTTCTCCCTTTCCTTCGTTCTGTCTTCTCGTTTCTCTGTTTTTTTTTTCTTTTTTTTCGTTTGCAGAGGGGCGCGCGGCGGGGACCTTGGGCGGCGGCGCTCCGGGCGGACCGGCGACGAGGCACGGGGCGGCCTTGGGGGGCGGCGGGCGACGCGAGGGGAACGTGGGGGCGCGGCCAAGGGGTCTGGGTGGAGGCTGCTTGGGGGCAAGGGGCGGATCTGGAGGCGGGGCGGCTTGGAGCGGCGGCCGGGAGCTGAGGCGGCATAAGGCTAGGGCGGCGCAGGGCCTGGGGGATCAGCGTGCGGGAGGCGAGCGTAAGGGGGAGGAGGAGGAGGAGGAAGAAGGGAAGAAGATTGAGGGTTTGGGATTTTTGATTTTTGTTTCCCTCTCTCGATTTGATTTTCTGATTTCTGAATTTGGTGTATTGATGTTGGGATGATGGATTGATGAGGAGGGATTTTTTATTTCTGTTTCTGGTTTGTTTGGGGGATGTTGAAGGTGAAGGGTTGTGGTGGCTAATCGTCGTGTATGGAGGAGGGGGTGGCTGATCGTCGTGTATGGAGGAGGGGGTGGCTGATGATCGTTGCAGTGATCCTAAAAGTAGGAAGAGGCAGGGAGACAGGGTTTACACTTAGTCAAGGATTAGGTTTCATTTAAGAGGAGGAAGAATTTTTTGGTAGTGGAAGAGACGTGTTAAACGAATCAAACTCAGTATTAATGGAGGGGGGTTATCATTTGACTAACATTTTAGGAGGAATGAACTGAACGTGTTTTGGGGAAGGTAACGGGCTCGGAATGAAAAAAAACGTGGAAGGGGGCGTTAAGAATTAGGTTAGTAATTGATACGAGGTAATTATTAATTAACTAAAGTAATTAGTAATTGTAATTCATAATTAGTAAAATAAATTAGCTAAAGTAATTAGTAAATTAAATTAACTATAGTAACTATTAAACTACGGTGAAAAATTTAGACACGCTCGCGTCGACTCTACGGATAAAAATACTCGGACAATCGGAAGTAAAATGACAAGCACACACGCAATTAAACATACCTAAAAATACCGGCCGTTTCATCCTACCCTCCTTAGAATAATTCCGTCCTCGAAATTCTCTACAGGGCATGAAAAAGGTAGGGGTAACCTTCTCGCATCTCGTCCTCTCGCTCCCAGGTGGATTCTCCTGGTGAGTCGTGATGCCACATCACTCTAACTAGATCAATAGTCCTGTTCCTGAAGACCTTCTGACGTCGATCTAGGATCTCTACTGGTTGTTGCTCGTTTGTCAAGTCCGGATGAACTGCGATCTCCAAGTAGTCCACGACATGACTAGGGTCACTCACATAGCGACGCAGCTGCGAGATGTGAAACATGTTGTGCACTCCCTCTAAGGTAGGGGCAATGCAAGCTTGTAGGCCACTTCTCCTACTCGCTCCAGAATATCGAAAGGTCCAATGAATCGAGGACTAAGCTTTCCTTTTCGCCCAAAACGAATCATTCCTCAGTTGGGCGAGATCTTCAGAAAAACATGATCTCCGGGCTGAAACTCTTGATGTCGGTGTTTCGCATTTGCCCAATGCTTGTACCTGTCCTGGGCCAGCTGCAGCTTCTCTCTGATAGTTCGATCCACATCCGCGGCTTCTGTGATTAGCTCAGGACCAACCAACTCTCGATCTCCTACATCATCCCAGATCAAGGGGGATCGACACTTCCTCCCATACAGTGCTGCAAAAGGCACCATACCGATGCTAGACTGATAGCTGTTGTTGTATGCAAACTCCACCAAATGGAGATAGTCTTCCCATGATCCTTTGAAGTCTAGTATACATGCCCGCAGCGTGTCTTCAAGTATCTGAATAGTACGCTCTGACTGGCCATCTGTCTGCGGATGGTAAGCCGTACTAAAACTCAAGTGAGTTCGCAAGCTCTCCTGAAGGCTCCTCCAGAAACGAGATGTGAATCTGGTGTCTCTGTCCGAGACAATGCTGAGAGGTACTCCATGCAGCTTCACAATCTCATTCATGTACTTCTTGGCCAACACCTCGGTAGACTGGCCTACTCTGAAAGGAATGAAGTGTGCGGTCTTGGTCAATCGATCTACGATCACCCAGATAGCGTCATTTTGTTTCGTACTCTTTGGTAGTCCAGTCACGAAGTCCATCGTGATGTGCTGCCACTTCCATTTCGGAATGGACAAGGGCTGTAATAAGCCGGCAGTCCTCTGATGTTCAGCCTTCACTTGCTGGCACACAATACACTTCGCTACGCTCCGTGCGACGCTTCTCTTCATGCCATGCCACCATTAATGCGGTCGCAGATCCTGGTACCTATTAGTACCTCCAGGATGTATGGAGTATGGAGAACTGTGAGCTTCCTCTAATAGCTCCTCTCTGATGGCACCAGACGGTACACAGATCCTGTCTTCAAACCTCAAGGATCCATCTGCAGGAATCTTAAACTCTGGTCTCTGGCCTGCTATCACCAAATCTTTGATCTTCCGCAGCTTCTCATCATCCATCTGAGCATTCTTGATCCTCTCTACCAAGGTCGACTGGATATGCATGCCCATCAAAGATGCAGACATCCCCGGTAAAATTACTTCTATACCCATGTCCCGGATCTCTTGCTGCAACCTTCACTGAGTCGTAAGGGTCATCACTGCTGGAAGACGACTCAATGCATCAGGTACGACATTAACTTTCCCAGGATGGTACTGAAGGTCAATGTCATAATCTGCCATGAGCTCTATCCATCGTCTCTGACGCATGTTGAGCTCCTTCTGGGTGATGAGATACTTCAGACTCTTATGATCCGAGAACACCTTCACGTGCTCTCCCAATAGAAAATGCCTCCAAATCTTCAATGCAAAAATCACTACTGCCAACTTAAGATCATGAGTGGGATAGTTCTTCTCATGGATCTTCAACTGTCTGGATGCATATGCTACGACTCGACCATGTTGATGTAACACGCACCCAAGTCCTTTGCCAGATGCATCACAAAAGACTTCGAATCCTCCTGATCGGTCTGGAATGATCAAAACAGGTGCAGTCGTCAATCTCTTCTTCAGCGCCTGGA
This sequence comes from Scilla litardierei, assembly GCA_030789695.1. Lineage (NCBI taxonomy): Eukaryota > Viridiplantae > Streptophyta > Magnoliopsida > Asparagales > Asparagaceae > Scilla > Scilla litardierei. Next base: position 302,352,700 of record CM061133.1, on the reverse strand, counting down.
AAGCATCCTCACATGCTTTCGACCAAACAAACACCACATCCTTTCTTGTCAACCGCGTCAAGGCTCCTGCGATCTTCGAGAAGTCTTTGATGAACCTCCGGTAGTAGCCAGCGAGTCCCAAGAAACTTCGAATCTCGGTCACCGTTCGGGGAACTGGCCAGTTTTGAACATCGGCTACTTTTTCAGGATCAACAGCAATCCCTTCTCCGGACACTATGTGGCCTAGAAACGCCACCTTGTTCAGCGAGAACTCGCACTTGCTAAGTTTGGCATAAAGCTGGTGTCTCCTTAGGGTCTCGAGAACCTTCCTGAGATGCTCTGCATGCTCTACTGCATTCTTCGAGTAGATGAGAATGTCGTCGATGTAGACTACTACGAACTTGTCCAAGTATTCATACAATACTTGGTTCATGAGACTCATAAATACCGCGGGTGCATTTGTCACACCGAACGGCATTATAAGTACTCATAATGTCCATATCTAGTCATGAATGCAGTCTTGGGAACATCTTCGTCTTTCACCTTCACTTGATGGTACCCTGTCCTCAGATCCAGCTTCGAATAGACGCTTGATCCATCGAGCTAGTCGAAAAGATCGTCGATGCGCAGTAGAGGGTACTTGTTCTTCACGGTGACTTTTTTCAGCTCACGGTAGTCAACGTACATACGAAGGGATCCATCTTTCTTCTTCACCAGTAATATAGGAGATCCCCAGGGGGATACACTGGGTCGTATCCATCCCTTCTTCAGAAGCTCATCTAGTTGGGTCTGCAATTCTTCTAGCTCAGATGGTGCTAAACGATATGGTCCCTTAGATATTGGTTGAGCTCCTGGTATTAGTTCAATGGCAAATTTGAGAGTGGAGGCAAACCTGTAAGGTCGTCTAAAAACACATCCAAGAACTCTCGAACTACTTCTGGTATCTCAGGCTCAGCTTCCATTGCGGCTACTACTGCTTCGACCGATCTGGCTCTGTACTCCACTGGGCGTACCGATCTTCTTCCACTAATAAACTCGAACTTTGGATGATTAGGAATCTCGAAGACTACCCTCCTTCGACTACAGTCGATGGTGGCATGGAAAGTTCTCAATCAATCCATCCCGAATACAGCATCAAAGTTCGGTATGTCTATCATCATGAAGTCAGAAAATAACGCTCGTTCACAAATAACCACTGGGCATTGAGGATACCCACGGGTAACGGGTTGACTTTATCACTCCGCCACCCGTGTTGACGTTCCAACCGGATGCTAAAGGTTTGGCAGGAATTGTGTGGGTGTAAACGGATCGACTCGCCAGAAAGCAGTGTGATGCTCCCGAGTCGAACAAGGAAAGGGCGAGGTTCCAGCAACTAGTATGACACCTAGGTTATAAACACTAATCTAAGCACCATTCTGGTTGGGACCCCCATTCGGGTGATTGATCCCGGATCCAAACGCTCTATCCTCGCTTCCTGAAGTGTTCCTTTCCATTGCTTACCTGCGGTTCATAAGGTTTGATCAGTTCCTTGAGTATTTTATACGACATATTCTGAACTTCCTGTACTGTTCATGTGGTATTTAGCGTGGACCTGCATGGGCCACCAAACCTGTAACGACCCGCTCTCAGGGCCCGTTACTTGTTGGAACATGCGCAAGTCCTGCTAGGCACCAATGAAGTCAATACAGGCTCTGTTGCAGAAATACGCCAAACTACTCATACATGGAAGTGGTATAAACCTTATTACAAACCAGCAGCATACATGAAAGGAAATACAACTCGAAGTACAAATACACACCAAGCATGCCACTCTGATACATTAAATAATAAAAACACACTCACACTCACACTTAGTAACCAGCGTACTCCTGATCAAACTCTACAGCAAACTCAGCGTCTTCAGTCCCTGTTGCAACTTCTTAAACCTGTGCTATATCTGACGAGACAACCACAAAAAGAAGGGTCGCCAGGATCAGACGTAACTCAATGTAACTCTAGCATGATATTTAAAACAATAAACGAGCATGGCAAAACTAGCATGGCAAAACTAAAGAGTAAAGTGCGTAACAATAGAGCAGAAAAGTAACATACAGATTTACAACTATTTCAATATATCAGCAATAAACAATATTAAAATGACCAGTTATGAGGTTTTTGTTAGATCTGGATCCTAGCCTAGGGGGGTGAATAGGCTTATAAAAATAATTCTTGCAACCCACGAATAAGCACACGCAGTTATAGCAGCAACATGGTAAATAAAAAGCAGACACAGAGTACACAGCAGATTTACCCTGGTTCGGTCATCCCAACGACCTACTCCAGCCTCCAAAGCAAAACTAGTATTGACTAGCGCAATAGGTACAAAACCACAAGTTAGAGCACGCTCAGAGCACCATCTACGTCTCTACACTCGCCAGGCTCTCAGTACCCCCACACACAGTGTTTTCTCTCACTATCAATCCTAGTAATGCTTTCTACCAGCTAGTCCCAAACTAGCTGGGTCCCACTTGTCTAGTCCCAACTAGACAAGTCCCAAAATAGTCACAGAAAAAATGGTAAAGTTTCCCCTACAGAGAACGTTACACTAAGACACAAATAAAAGAGTTTAAGGGTTTAAAATGCTCAGTTTGTGTCTGTGTAGGCGTCTCTGTCAAATCAGCACGTCGTCAGCTCCAATCTGATGCAAACGGTGTCTCGATCCGACTCCTGGATTGCAAATAGCACACTGGTCTGTGCGTAAGGAAATTTCAGTTTAAATACAATTAATAGGAAGTCGGTACACAGAGCAATCCCCTTTAAATACTCTGCCACGTCAGCCGAAAAAATCACGATCGCTCTCTCTTCTTCACGAGATCAAGCGGGCGCCACCTTTAATCTCTGCCGTTGATTTCAATGCGTTGGGTTGATCTCCGCCGTTGATCTTAATTTCTTTTCGTTTCGTTGTGGTTGCCGCGTCAGCACGTCGAGACTCCGCTTCGACTTTAGGGCAAGCAGGAAATAGCAACGGCGGCGTTCTCGACAACGGCGAGCGATGTTTGGCAGCAGCGGCGATCAGATCTCGACGACGACAATAACATAGGCGACGGCGGCAACTCAAGGGCTGCAGCGGGCAACGCTTCGAACGGCGATTCCAACTCAAGCGACGACGGCGATCTCCGTTCTCTCGTTTCTTCTCTCCGACGATGTCTTCTTCGAGGATCGACGTCGTCAACTTCTTGGCGCTCTGACTTCGGTGCACGGCGACGGCATCTCCTTCAATGCGTACAGCGACGACGGGGTTACAGCAGCGACGTCACGTCTCCGGCGGTGCTTCGTGGTTTGGGCTCTCTGACAGTACACGGCGACTGCTGCCTCCTGACAGTGGCTTCGTCTCACCGGCGAAGATGACGATGGAAGTGATGGCTTCAATCCTTCTCCGAAGTAGGCAGCAGCACCGATGGTGAGTTCTTCGTCGTGCAGCGTTGGCGATCTCCGAGTGACAGCTTCACGAAGTGATCTTTGGCTTCTCTGAAGACAACGACGACGGCAGCTGTAGGCAGCGGTGGCTTCAACAGGGGACGATGGAACTTCTCGACGGCGAGACTTTGCTGGTGATGCTCCTTCCTCGACAACAGGCAGCAGCGACTTCGGCGTTCGTCTTCTTCAAGCGACGGTGACTTTGGTGGGAGATGGCGACAAGCTTGAAGGCACAGCGACGGTGGCAGGTTCTCCTTTGCAACGGTGGTGGCAGCGCGGTCTTCGATCGGCGACGTCAGTAGCTAGGCAATAGCTCCTCTGCAACGCCGACGTAGCAACTCTTGTTTGTCTCTTGATGCACAAACCAAAACCGGCCTTTGCGGCTCCTTTGATTTTTTTTGTGTAGCCGCACTCTTTGAAAAAATTTAATTGCCGTGAGCCTCTCTTGGGATTTTTTATTTGCTGCCCTTGTTTTTTGTGTTTGCCGCAACTTGAAACATTAGGGTTGAGAGGGTTTTTATAGAATAGGCTAGGGTTAGAACAAAAAGTAGTTGGGATTGATTTACAATGGAGATATGATAGCAATTCAGATTGGATTTGAAAAGTGATTAGGTGTTTGAATATGAGATCAAGTAAGATTAGAATCGGATATGAAATACGAATTCTAAATTGGATCTCCATGGCATTTGACTTAATCAAAACAAACATCAATATTTGATTTGCACCAATCACCAATTGATTTGATCCAATCATCTTTGCTATGTAAATGGCACTAAGACCAAGCCCATTAGCTATATGGATAGCAAATTCTCCCAGTAGTGAAAGATGAATCGTTTCGCCAGTCCTGAAACACACTAAGCACACAGTCAGATACACCGACACGTTTGTCATCATCAAACCAAGAGCCTATATCATTGCTTCCAACAATCTCCCCCTTTTGGTGATGACAAACCCATAAAAGATTTGAGCAATAAGTATGGGTGTGTGAAGTGTGTTGAAGGGTGTAATGATATATGATGTATGGATGAGTCATTCAAACATTACAAAGCATGCACAACAAATAATAAATATAAAAGCATGCTCCCCCTTCTCTCAAGCTCCCCCTTCAATATTTATTCATGTATTTTTCTCAAGCTCCCCCTTCAACAAACAAATAATACCGACAACAAACAACACACAAATCTTTCTTTCTCTTTCTCCCCCTTTGGAATCACCAAAAGTGGATTAATGAAGTCACAAATATATTCCATACAAAAATAAACCATTATTAAATGTAGCGAGCAATTAGCATGAGTTTTCCAAAGAATAGACAATTTAAGCTCATAGAATTTCATAACATGACTTCCCACCTTTGTGTAAGTGTAGTGATATAAACATTAAAGTACGAGAGGAGATTCAATTTCAGAAAAATCAACCAAATCAATCCACATTTTCCAATTTTTCATGAATATCACTAGGATTGATTTTTCCCACCTCATCAAAGATGAGTTTAAGTTACCGAACCACAAAAACATAGCCTAAAAGGACTTTTAAATGTGGGGTGGCATTGCTTGACGAGTAATATACACCAACGCTAATGATTACCCATGTAGCATAAGTTGGATACTCGTGGGTTGTGTATTAGCCAAGAAGTGTATCCATTTTTCATACGGAGCAAATATAGTAAATGTATTTTTTTTCATTTGCAATTCTTTTGTGCTCAATTTTTAATTCATGGCTAAACACTTCATATCCCTTAGAAAATTTAGAAATTAAACATTCCTACATTCACTTTCCATTATTCTTCAAAAGAATCTCCAAAAGCACTAAAAAGTCAATTATCGTGAAAGTGCAAATGTAGGTGTAGAAGTCAAATTCGAAATTTATGAGACATGTCATGGCTACTAAAAATAGAACAACATGTTCATGTAGCTACAACGATAATAAATTGACTTCTACAAGGGATAGATTTGATCATTCATACAGTACCACTTAGGATAAAACATAAAAGGTATTCTTTTAAGCCCAATTTTTTGATTTTTGGTTTTTCAATTTTTTTCAGAAATAAAAACATTAAAAAACATTCAAGCAAGCACACAAAACGAAATAAAAACAAGCACACAAACAAAAAATAAATCAAGCACACAACACAATCTATGAAGGTATGCAATGTAATGCAAAGAGGGATAAAAATTATACCTTCTCGTCGCTATTTGATTAAGGAGCTAAAAGAATGAGACATTGAAAAATTTGCTCCTCGCCAAATCTCCATCACACCTACATTAAAGGTGTTAAGTGTGACCTTGGAATCCAACAAGGTCCACGAGTGTTAGCCATTAAAGATTTAGGAACCCAAACTTGTTTAAACTTGATATTTGTGTTGTTAAATTTACAATAATATGAAGTATGGCCTACACTATCACAAGTAAAGCACTTTGCATGTAAGTTCTCTGCAATAGAGGGTACATTGTGGAATTTCTTGAATTTTTGCTTTTCAACGTTTTTCAGACCAAAACCAAGTCCTCTTCTATTATTGCCATATAATTGATTCTCTAAAATAGTGTCCAACGATTGTTTTCCCATAGAGAATTTCTTAATAGCTACTTCAAGATGAGAGACTTTGGTTTTTAATTGTTTGTTTTCTTCCACAAGCATCGTGCATTTACTAATAAAAGCTCTCTTGTTTTCCTCTTCCTTCTTTTCAAATTCAATCATTTTTCTTTTAAAGTCATTATCCAACATGCAGAATTTATCATTAAGCTCTCTAATCACATAGTCTTTTTCCGTTTCGAGCTTAATCAAATCAAGTTTAAGCATTTTAATTTGGTTTAATAATGAGGAACAAGAAATACAAGGAGCATTTTCATCAAAGCTTTCTTTTTCCTTCTTCATGGTTTCAATAGTAGACTTACATGCATTAAGTTCAATTTTAAGTTTTTCATTCTCTTTAAACACCTTATCATCTCTAACTTGCAAGTCGTAGTTCTGATTTTGGAGACATTCAATAGTGAACTCATGATCTACTATTTGATTTTGCATTTCTTCACAAATTTTAAGAAGTTCAGCTTTGCTACCTGACAGTTTCTCATCTTGGATGCCCATCAAAGCCACGCAAGAGTGGGCTTCATGTTCCTCCTTGCTTTCAGCTTCGCTATCCATATCCCATGTTAATACCTTCGCTTTTCCTTTTCCTTTTGCGAGCTGAGCAGTTTCATTTGGGCAATCCTTCATCAGATGTCCTCTTCCCTTGCATTTAAAACATTGCATTCTATCAGTAGATTTCTGATCATTAAATTGCTTGGAAGAATTATTAAAGTTAGAACGATTAAACCTGGGTGCCATTTCGTTTCTCCCATGCTTGGTCTTGATGAACTTTCTGAAGTTTCTCACCATTAGTGCTATGTCGTCGTCGTCATCCTCTTCTTCGCTAGCTTGCAAAGCAAGGGGCTTTATGGCTTTCTCTTTCTCCTCAGGTTTCTCTCTTGCTTCAACATTTTACAGTTCCAACTCATTGGACATCAAATTACCAATAAGGTCCTCCACCTTCAATTGTGACAATACCTTTGCTTCCTGGATGGCGGTGACCTTTGGTCTGAAAGAGCTTGGCAATGCTCTTAGGATCTTCCTCACTTGATCAAGGCTATCATATGGCTTTCCAAGCGAGCTAGACTTGTAGACTATGTCGGTGAACCTCGCATACATCTCTGATATGCTCTCTGATGGTAGCATGTGAAATCCCTCGAACTCTGCACTTAAAAGAGACAGTCTAGACTCCTTTACCGGTGACGTTCCCTCGTGCGTCACTTCCAAAGTATGCCATATTTTCTGCGCAGTTAAACAATGTGAGATTCTATTTTATTCAGATTTATCAAGTGCACAAATGAGAGCATTCATAGCTTTAGCATTTAAAGAATAAGATTTCCAATCATTATCATCCCATTTGTCTTTTGGTTTTTCAATCACAACATTTTCTACTTTAATAACAGGCAGTTTATATCCTTTTTCAATTATTTGCCAAGCTTTATAATCAACAGAAATAAGGTAGATTTTCATTCGATTTTTCCACTAAGCATAATCACCTCCATTAATCTAGGGGGACGGGAAACAGACTGACCCTCAGCAAAAGCACTATCCATATGGTTATTCATGGTCAATCCTAGGCTGGATCCTAAAACCTGCTCTGATACCACTTGTTAGATCTGGATCCTAGCCTAGAGGGGGGTGAATAGGCTTATAAAAATAATTCGAGCAACCCACGAATAAGCACACGCAGTTATAGCAGCAACATGGTAAATAAAAAGCAGACACAGAGTACACAGCAGATTTACCCTGGTTCGGTCGTCCCAACGACCTACTCCAACCCCCAAAGCAGAACTAGTATTGAATAGCGCAATAGGTACAAAACCACAAGTTAGAGCACGCTCAGAGAACCCTTTACGTCTCTACACTCGCCAGGCTCTCAGTACCCCACACACAGTGTTTTCTCTCACTATCAATCCTAGTAATGCTTTCTACCAGCTAGTCCCAAACTAGCTGGGTCCCACTTGTCTAGTCCCAACTAGACAAGTCCCAAAATAGTCACAGAAAAAATGGTAAAGTTTCCCCTATAGAGAACGTTACACTAAGACACAAATAAAAGAGTTTAAGGGTTTAGAAATGCTCAGTTTGTGTCTGTGTAGGCATCTCTGTCAAATCAGCACGTCGTCAGCTCCAATCTGACGCAAACGGTGTCTCGATCCGACTCCTGGATTGCAAATAGCACACTGGTCTATGCGTAAGGAAACTTCATTCAAATCCAATTAATAGGAAGTCGGTACACAGAGCAATCCCCTTTAAAAACTCTGCCACGTCAGCCGAAAAAATCACGATCGCTCTCTCTTCTTCACGAGATCAAGCGGGCGCCACCTTTAATCTCTGCCGTTGATTTCAATGCGTTGGGTTGATCTCCGCCGTTGATCTTAATTTCTTTTCGTTTCGTTGTGGTTGCCGCGTCAGCACGTTGAGACTCCGCTTCGACTTTAGGGCAAGCAGGAAATAGCAACGGCGGCGTTCTCGACAACGGCGAGCGATGTTTGGCAGCAGCGGCGATCAGATCTCGACGACGACAATAACATAGGCGACGGCGGTAACTCAAGGGCTGCAGCGGGCAATGCTTCGAACGGTGATTCCAACTCAAGTGACGACGGCGATCTATGTTCTCTCGTTTCTTCTCTCCGACGATGTCTTCTTCGAGGATCAACGTCGTCAACTTCTTGGCGCTCCGACTTCGGTGCATGGCGATGACATCTCCTTCAATTTGTACAGCGACGATGGGGTTACAGCAGTGACGTCACGTCTCCGTCGGTGCTTCGTGGTTTGGGCTCCCCGACAGTACACGGCGACTGCTGCCTCACGACAGTGGCTTCGTCTCACCGGCGATGACGATGGCAGTGATGGCTTCAATCCTTCTCTGAAGTAGGCAGCAGCACCGACGGTGAGTTCTTCGTCGTGCAGCGTTGGCGATCTCCGAGCAACAGCATCACGAAGTGATCTCCGGCTTCTCCGATGACAACGACGACGGCAGCTGTAGGCAGTGGTGGCTTCAACAGGGGACGACGGCACTTCTCGACGACGAGACTTTACCGGTGATGCTCCTTCCTCGACAACAGGCAGCAGCAACTTCGACGTTCGTCTTCTTCAAGCGACGATGACTTTGGTGGGAGATGGTGACAAGCTTGAAGGCACAGCGACGGTGGCGGGTTCTCCTTCGCAACGGTGGTGGCAGCGCTGTCTTCGATCGGCGACGTCAGCAACTAGGCAATAGCTCCTCTGCAACGGTGACGTAGCAACTCTTGTTTGTCTCTTGATGCACAAACCAAAACCGGCCTTTGCGGCTGCTTTGATTTTTTTTGTGTAGCCGCACTCTTTGAAAAAATTTAATTGTCGTGAGCCTCTCTTGGGATTTTTTTATTTGCTGCCCTTGTTTTTTGTGTTTGCCGCAACTTGAAACATTAGGGTTGAGAGGGTTTTTATAGAATAGGCTAGGGTTAGAACAAAAAGTAGTTGGGATTGATTTACAATGGAGATATGATAGCAATTCAGATTGGATTTGAAAAGTGATTAGGCGTTTGAATAGGAGATCAAGTAAGATTAGAATCGGATATGAAATATGAATTCTAAATTGGATCTCCATGGCATTTGACTTAATCAAAACAAACATCAATATTTGATTTGCACCAATCACCAATTGATTTGATCCAATCATCTTTGCTATGTAAATGGCACTAAGACCAAGCCCATTAGCTATGTGGATAGCAAATTCTCCAAGTAGTGAAAGATGAATCGTTTCGCCAGTCATGAAACACACTAAGCACACACGTCAGATACACCGACACGTTTGTCATCATCAAACCAAGAGCCTAGATCGTTGCTTCCAACAGTTTTTAGTTGTGCCTAATCCTACGTGACTTATAAAGGGAACTACGATATGCAACCTAGAGTCCACCTGATATCCCAGGTTACAACAATACGGTACGGTACAATCAAAACGGTACTATTCAACAAAACGATAATGTTCAATCAAAACGGTACTATTCACTGCAGATCGGACTGGTCGCTCCCGCACTTCCACAATTATAAGTTACCCCAAAAACCCTGTGTGTGTGTGTGTGTGTGTGTGCAGGTTACCGTACTTACCATTTACGAGTCAATTACCATTCTCACTTTTCCAATTACATCTTTCGGTTAAACACGTCACAGAGTCCAATTCAATTTACGGTACGGTGCAATTACGATACTATGCAACTTATCGAGTTTAGCTAACTGTTCAAGTGAAACACTTTGTAAAAGAAACTAATTTTGGCATGCATCAATATTGTTTTTAAACCCCATAGCTAGGGTACGATGAGTTACCGAATTGCCTTGTAGCGAAAGACGCATTTTGCTTAGCGGTAGGGGTACCTGGTTCACGTATGTTACAAATGAGTTAGCTACACATTTTAATAAAAACTTAACTTACGAAAATTAATTTACTTATCTAACTTAACTTAGTACTAAAATTTAATTAAGACTTTAAATTAACTTGACTTAATAACAATAACTTAAAAACTTGACTTGGATATTTAACTTAACTTATTTACATAACTTATCTCTATATAAAAATATAACATAACTTTAAAACTTAATAAATTACTTAACTTATATAAATTATATAATAAACTATAACTTTAACGTAAATTACTTTATGTGAAAATTAACTTAATTAGCATGATAACTAATTCTACATAATAAACTAAGTATATAGCCTATACATTAGCTTAATTACTAACTTTTATTATAATAAACTAACTCTTTAAATAACTTACCTACTCTCCTCTCTTTCTCCCTTTCCTTCGTTTTATCTTCTCGTTTCTCTGTTTGTTTTTCTTTTTCTTTTTTTCGTTTGCAGAGGGGGGCGCGGTGGGGACCTTGGGCGGTGGCGCTCCGGGCGGACCGACGACGAGGCACGGGGCTGCCTTGGGGGGCCGGCGGGCGACGCGAGGGGAACGTGGGGGTGCAGCCAAGGGGTCTGGGTGGCGACTGATTGGGGGCAAGGGGTGGATCTGGAGGCGGGGCGGCTTGGAGCGGCGACCGGGAGCTGAGGCGGCACGAGGCTAGGGCGGCGGCGCAGGGCCGGGGGCGGCCGGTCTGGGGGAGCAGCGCGCGGTCGGCGAGCGTAAGGGGGAGGAGGAGGAGGAAGAAGAAGAGAAGAAGATTGAGGGTTTGGGATTTTTGATTTTTGTTTCCCTCTCACGATTTGATTTTCTGATTTCTGAATTTGGTGTATTGATGTTGAGATGATGGATTGATGAGGATGGATTTTTGATTTCTGTTTCTGGTTTTTGGGGGATGATGAAGGTGAAGGGTTGTGGTTGCTGATCGTCGTGTATGGAGGAGGGAGTGGCTGATCGTCGTGTATGGTGGAGGGGGTGGCTGATGAACGTTGCAGTGATCCTTAAAGTAGGAAGAGGCAGCGAGACAGGGTTTACGCTTAGTCAAGGATTAGGTTTCATTTAAGAGGAGGAAGAATTTTTTGGCAGTGGAAGAGACGTGTTAAACAAATCAAACTCGGTATTAATGGAGGGGGTTATCGTTTGACTAACGTTTTAGGAGGAATGAACTGAACGTGTTTTGGGGAAGGTAACGGGCTCGGAATGAAAAAAACGTGGAAGGGGGCGTTAAGAATTAGGTTGGTAATTGATAGGAGGTAATTATTAATTAACTAAAGTAATTAGTAATCGTAATTCATAATTAGTAAAATAAATTAGCTAAAGTAATTAGTAAATTTAATTAACTATAGTAACTATTAAACTACGGTGAAAAATTTTGACGCGCTTGCGTCGACTCTACGGATAAAAATACTCGGACAATCGAAAGTAAAATGACAAACACACACGCAATTAAACATACCTAAAAATACCGGCCGTTACATGAATAGATTCCAAAATCTCGTATGAGTAAGGCATTAGTACACATCTTATAGATTGTGTGTTGATGGTAATAATGATCCTGAAGATCCTTCAATTCCCTATTTGGTTCAAATCATCTATGAGCCTGAAGATCAAATTGACCATTTAAAAAGTAAATACATATGATCTGATTATAATCAGACTGACAATTTAAATATTGTCAAAATTTTCACATCCCTGCTACTAAAAATCCAGCTAGGATTGACATACCAAATATAATGGATGCAATCCACCAGTAGCAGAAGTGGATGTCCTTAAGAGATGAGAGGACATACCACTAGGCTCCAAAGAGAGAAATCTACTCCTGGAGACCGAAAAAGCAATACCACCATAGAAAAGTGAGCTCAAATCCAAAACCTTATTGCAACTTGGTTGCTAAGGACCCATTCTGGATCCGTCCATATTCTTTACCCGTCCCAGAACCTTCACTTCTTTAACGCGTCGTGAAGGAGACACCTCTAGGAGAAATCAAATGATTACAGTACGTACGGGGTGAGTTTTGGGCAAGAAAGAACACATTTTGTCGACAAATTCTCTCATATTTCATTTTGCCAGTTAAATATAAAATATCGTTTTCACAACTCTGCTTTGCCTGAAGCAAACATAGGGATTTGGCCAAATTATAATAATGTGGAATGAGGCAATAATAAGGAGCTGGACTCACTTATGAAATATGAGGTGTACGGACCTGAAGTCCTGATATCAAAAATGATATCAAATCCTGTGGATAACTGAGTATTGTAGGAGAATTAAAATAAAATCGTTAGCTATAAGCATTTTAATTTGCTATAGCTTTAGAGGTATAAATCGCTCAAACCAGGAAGTAATCAAGTAAGATGAGATGAACTCACTTACAAGATGAATCTGATGCATCGACTGGTTTATGTCAAGGCGTAACCTAACGAATGGCAAAAAGAGGAAATTTTTGGTTGATGTTGATATTGGATGTGACAACATTACCCATATAAAATTTCTTCAAATGCATGTATAAAATTTTCCTTTACTTTCCTTTATTCTGGGACATATATTGAAAATATGATTAAAGGAAAGAAAACCTAGACAGAGATCCTTAAAGGACTCATACTAAAAAGTTGTTGTTTGCACCTCTTAAAAATAGTATTATTTTTAAGAGAGCAAATTAAAAGAATTGAGATTATTTTAATAAATCAATAATATTATCGGATCTCCTGAAGAGAAAATACCGAAATATCTATTAAAGCCTATCTATCAAATATGATATGATATGATATGAAAGTCCTAGCTAGGCATAATTTCTTGGCTTACAGAATACAACATCCTGAAGATGACATTAATCATCCTGAAGATGAACTATCATCCTGGAGATGAACTATCATTCTGAAGATGACATTAATTATCCTGAAGATGAACTATCATCCTGAAGATGACATTAATCATCCTAAAGATGAACTATTATTAATCATCCCGAAGATGAAAACTTCATACAATGACGATTGATGAAGAAACATGAAAATCACTATCCACTAAATACACCTATCTGGTTGTATGGATACACATTAAAAGACCCTTTTTCCGTTAGCTGGAAGAGGGGAAGAATATATAAGGTCCAGAAGTACCTTAAGTGTCTTTGAAACACTCTTTTACTTGGCCAACTGCATGCGTCTCTTTTGAGCATTAGCAGTATAGCTATTAGTCAGGTACAATGCAGCTCCTGCAGCGCACCACTGGACCAGAGATATGTAGCTTCTGCGCTATCTCCAAGGGTCGAGGAAAAATCCTCCATGTTAAATGTATTTACATATGCAGGTTACAGATCATTGCGATGAATAACATAAAGGGGACGTCCACCTCCTGAAGATCTACAGAATCCTCCCAAGTCTACATCCTCCTACCATCCCGAGAAGCTCATCACCCAAGACACAGTTACAAAGCCAGCTCCTGAAGTACCTCGCAGACAATGACGATTGAGACGTGGAACTTTCTACCAAGTGTGCAGCGCTCCTTTAGTTTCAGCTACTGCCTTATATGAGTGAAACTTGTATGGATGAGTGATGTTTGTATTTTACATTTGCTTTCAGAATATTGTAGATGAGATGGATGTATAGACGTATAGGAGATTAATGTATAGATATATAGGATATCTGCAAGCCTGAAACTTGATCAGATAAGGGGGAGTCAACTGTAGAGTTGTACTCTTTTCCTTGGCTAGTGGTTTTTCCCACAGGGTTTTCCATAGTCAAGGTTTTAACGAGGCAACCACATTAACTCTGGATCCAGAAGTATCCACCCCTCGACACATCCCCAAATCAGGGAAAGTTACGGAGTGCTGTACTCTTTTCCCTTCGCTGTTGGTTTTTTCCCACAGGATTTTCCATAGCTAAGGGTTTTTAACGAGGCAGTTATCCCTAACTTGGATCTAGAAGTATCCACCCTTTAAGATACTCACTAGTACTAATGAATCATTCAGTATTCATAAGTCGAGTATACCACGTTGGTTGGATAAGGGGAAGTGTTATGAATATGACCCATTGGGCCTATTGGGTATCCACCCACATGAGTAACCAATATGAATACTATATAAAGGAGGCTAGGGGTTTCCTAGCCTCAACCTTCTCCAAACCTGTTTCTCGTTCACAACAAAAATCATGTTACATTAAACTTCATACACCCAGAGTGTATTGAAGAAAGTAATACAATGACCAGTATCATCCAATAAGTACACCTTTGGTAGTATGTCCACTGGATGAATAAAAAATACCCCTTCCTTCAGCTGGAAGAGGTGGATGATATTAAAGGTTTTGAAGTCCCTTATTTGAGTACAATCAGAGCATTTATGGATGATGGAAATCTAGTCACACCCTAAGTGGTTTGTTTTGTTAATGATCACACCAAATGTTGTTAAATTACTAATCATACTACTTAAGTGTGTAGGTTGTGCAATAAGCTAATTGAAGCTCGAAACATACTCCGAGAAGAAGAACTTCAACCACACACATAGAAGATGAAGATGAATTTAGCTCGCAACTCCAAAGCTCAAAGAATGTGCTCAAGCTAAAGCTAAAGAGGAGCTCAAATTCAAGCGAAGCATATGCAACTAGCTCAAGCTCATTCATGGCTTCAAGTTCTTCATAGAGTCTAGTGTGTGAGTTGTTTTTCATTTTCTTAGGATTATGTCAAAGCCAAGAAGAATTTACACACACACAAAATGATTTTCTAAAATGTTTTTAAAACTCATTTTAAACTTATTTGAGAGCATTCTTTTCATAGAAGCTAAGTTTCAATTTGTAGTCAACTACAAACACCCAGTAGTTCACTACAATGATTTCTGTCTTCTACCAGAAAAGATAGTCTGGTAGTCGGCTACCTAAGTTAGGGAGTCGACTACCATTTGTAACAGATTTTCTCTGAGACACTCTGGGAGTAGACTACCAAAGTTAGGGAGTCGACTACCAACTGTGCGACCAGAATTCCTTGATTCACTCTCTCATTTATTCATTGCTTAATTTTTGGGCTGAAGTCAAACTTGATTTGAATTATTTTGAATTCTCCTTTGGCTCTATAAATAGAGACCCTATGAGAACATTTTTCTCACCAATTCATTCTTGAGCAAAATTATTATTCTCTCAAAAGATCTCATCGTTCTCATTGCTCTCAAAGTTCTTCATAGCCAAAACAGTTTTTCAATTTCTGATCTTATTGCTTATATTCTTTTATAATTCGTTTTAAGATCATTATTATTTTTGGCTATTGCAAATTGGTTTTCAAAATCCTTCTCTTTGATTTTTTATATTCTCAAAGGATTTTTGAAACATCTAGATTCTAGATCACATCGAATAATTTCATATTCTTTGTGTGATCTAAGAACACATCTAGATTCTAGATCACATCGAATAATTTCATATTCTTTGTGTGATCTAAGAACACATCTAGATTCTAGATCACATTGAATAAACTCATATTCTTTGTGTGATCTACAAATGATTTAAATTCTTTTAGCCACGTTAAGCACTATTGCAAATTTAATCTTGGCTATAGAATTATTGGGTGTAAAAACCAATCTCCACTAATTCATTGTGGTGTATTGGATTTGATTTTACTTGTAGTCCCTTGGTGATAAGGGTGGTTGTAAATCCT
This sequence comes from Scilla litardierei, assembly GCA_030789695.1. Classification (NCBI taxonomy): domain Eukaryota; kingdom Viridiplantae; phylum Streptophyta; class Magnoliopsida; order Asparagales; family Asparagaceae; genus Scilla; species Scilla litardierei. The sequence continues at coordinate 302,336,687 of CM061133.1, read as the reverse complement.
TGTTGTAGGCAAGGTGTTTGTGATAAGTCCTCGGATTGTGAGGCAAGGTAAAGTCCTCGGGTTGTGAGGCAAGGGTGAAATCCTAGACAAGTCTAGGTGGTCGAAAATCCTGGTTGAGGCTAGGTATTTGTATTGCTAAGGCAATAGTGGAAATCTTGTACCGGATTGGTCGGGGACTGGACGTACCCAGGGTTGTGGGGAACCAGGATAAGAATCCTTGTGTTTGCGTGTGATTCTCTCTGTGATTGTTTATCTCTACTTTGTTTATCTTGATTCATTGAGTATTACATTTGTAACTCATTCATAATATATTGCAAGATCAATTTCTGTATCTGCTTCTCTCTTATACTTCTGTGAAATCTTATATATCTTCATTAAATATTTATTTAACTGAGCTGTGCTTAATTTCCCTCTGGGAGTCGACTACTGTTCTTAAGGAGTCGACTACCAGAAGAGTTTTATCTCTGACTTGTTTTGAAGATTAACTTGTTGATTATGAACCAAGCGTAGATCACTCTACTTGGTTTCTTAGGCAAATTAGAAGGGTTTTAATTAACGATCGAAAAAGTTTTACTATTTATACAACAGTATTCAACCCCCCTTCTAGTGTTGTTTGCCATCCACTGGATCCAACAATGGCTAACTGCATGCGTCCCGATATAACAGCTGCAGTAAACTCACCCCAGATACAGTGATGCACCTAAAAAGTGCCACTGGACCGGAGTTAAGCATATTTTGCGCTTCCTCCAAAGGTCGATGGATTTGGACTTACATTATAAATAATTATCATCCATACTTATGCAGATGCATGTTACAGGTCTGATCCCTATAATGAAAAATCACAAACTAGGTACCTACAATGGGACGACTATCTACTGCAGATCTGCAAAGCAAACTATGAAAGCAACATCATCCTATCATTCAGAGATCATCACCATTCCAGAAACAAGGCAAGGGTGTGTTTGGATGCGCCTAGTGGTACATCACATCCCAGTGACGACTGGTTAAAAGGCTGGTGATTTGGAACTGACCACATAGACTGAAGACCAAGCCACATGCTTACATCAACTTTGAGGAGACCATATCAGAGGCAACAGAACAAAGCACACCTTTCCAGTGTTTTGGATTTAGGAGCTGCTTAATGTTGGTGATATTTGTAATCTCTATGTATTTTCGGAATGTATTAAATAGGAGTGATGAAAAACGCCTAAGAGATCGGAAAGCCTAAAGGCTTGTATAGATCAGGAGGAGTTAAAAGGAATTTGTACTCTTTTTCCTTAGCTACGGTTTTTCCCACATGGTTTTCCACATCCAAAGGTTTTAACAAGGCAATTCCTATTAACTCAGGATCCTAAAAGTATCCACCCTTTGTGATACTCATATGATGCTCAGAATCCCGAAGTATTCAGGAGCAGAGTTCACACTTATACTAGGATAAGGGGGAGTGTTATGAATATCTTACTTAGTGTAGTGAGATGATAAGGTTAATCTATTCAAAGAGAGTGTATCATATCCATGTATGAACTCTCACATCCCCTATAAATAAAGGACTACGGTCTCCCCCAGGAGACGAGGTTCACAACTTGTTGTATATTTTTTCTCTTTCTTTATTATTATTTTTCACTGCATGAAGTCATGATTATCCATGCCCCCAACAAGTGTTGTGCATCTCATGCACCAGCTTGCTAAGGGCCTGTTCTTTTCTCCGATAGTTGGAGATGATTCCCTATTTCTCTACTGTTCATGCGAATCCTCTCTCACTTTCTTGTCGTCTGTTCTTTTGAGCTTTGGTTTTTTTTGGAATTCTGCCCGATGTGGACGTGTCAGACGGATTCCGAGGTGCCATTTGTTTTCTCTGCAATTTGAGCGGATTACACAAGATTCTCAAATTGAGTGGGCCACTCTCTCTCCATTTGACCAATCGTAGCAGCGGGTTTGGCAAATTTTTTTAAGCCTTTGTTTCGCTGTCTCACGCGAAAAGGAGTGGGGCCCCACTATATGCACTTCCGATTAACCCTATTCGTACCCAATTAATTATTTTAATTATTAATTAGATAGTATACGAATTATCTGATATATTTTTAAGAATTTAGTTTAGTTTTAAATAGCACAAATTAAATTTGAGTGGACCACACACCACTTTCTTCATCTAACTTTTTTCAACCAAAAGAACACACTACACGGAGTATGACCCACCTCAACTTTCCAACTCCACAATCCAACCCCACTTTTGCGATGTGTCTGGAAACTCGGGATCGTAAATGAATTCGGGTACCATTCTGATCGCCTCTTTCATGATCTTTTCTATGGGTAGAACTATTGTGAGCGGTCTAAACTTCGACCCTTCTTTCTTCATTTTTCAAAAGGGGAGCAAAGCCTATTTTTTGCTCCCTCTATTGATAGATCAGGGGCCCTCCTGTCGGCCTGAACGAAAGGCTCCTTCAGGAAGTAGTCCCATCACCCTCGGGCTCGGCGCCAACCAAGAGGAGGCAGGGCTCTGGCTCTCTCCAACCATTCCGAGATGTACACACAAATTTCCCCCTCTTCAGATTCCACACTTCTCAACTTTCCCAATTATACTTTCCTACAAAAGAACAAGCCCTAACTAAATCTTAGTCTTATTTGGATCAAATTTCATGCCATATCTACGCTGTATTATGTATTTAAACTGTAAGAAACCGTCCAAACATGTATGGAACTATTTCCTTTTAACCTGTTTATATGTTCTTCCTGTTGTAAACCTGTTGACTATGGAATCCATAACCCTGTATTTATAGCAATAGGGTTACATAATGGGTGGATACCCACTAACGTGTTGGGCCACCAAAAGCCCGTTTATAACACTTCCCCTTGTCCATCCATTGTTGTAAGCCATGATGAACACTTCAGGGTTCACAGAGCTTATCTGATCATGGGTCTATGGATACTTCTGGATCCCAAGTTTAAGAGTAGTTGCCTCGTTAAAACCTTTGCCAAGGAAAACCCAGTGGGAAAAACCAGTGGCTAAGGGAAAAGAGTACAAGTCTCTGTAACTTTCCCTGATCGATGAATAACATCAGGGGTGGATACTCCTGGATCCAGAGTTGATGTGGCTGCCTCGTTAAAACCTTTGGCTATGGAAAACCCAGTGGAAAAAACCAATAGCCAAGGAAAAAGAGTACATCACTACATTAACTCCCCCTGAAAAGTACAAGCTTCAGGCTTGTAAATCTCTCAACTGTCTCATCCCAATCCCTAGTACAAGTTTTCTAAAGGTACTGCGAGGTAAAGCTTTAGTAAATAGATCTGCCAGGTTGTTGCAAGACCGGATCTGTTGGATGTCGATCTGGTTGTCTACTTGATGTTCATGCGTCCAGAAGAGCTTGGGGGAAATGTGCTCCGTCCTGTCACCTTTGATGTAGCCACCTCGTAGTTGAGCGATGCAGGCAGCATTGTCTTCATACATGGTGGTTGGTCCAAAATCTCCCGTCTTCAGGCCGGTGGTCTTGAAGATATGGTGGATGACTGATCGAAGCCAAAAGCATTCTCTGCTAGCTTGGTGGATCGCAATGAGCTCGGAGTGGTTGGATGAGGTCGATGTCGATGTCTGCTTCACGGATCTCCATGAGATGGTCGTCCCACCGTAAGTGAACACGAAATCGGTCTGGGACTTTGCGGTGTGTGGGTCGAACCTGTATCCTGCATCTGCATAACCGACTAAGTCGGAGGATACACCTTTCTTGAAGTATAGTCCCATGTCCACAGACCCTTGGAGGTAGCGCAGAAGTTGCTTCACTCCGTTCCAGTGGCGCTTTGAGGGCGCTGAACTGTATCTGGCTAGTAGGTTAACTGCGAACGCTATATCGGGACGCGTGCAGTTTGCCAGGTATAGGAGTGCCCCAATTACACTTAGGTAGGGTACTTCAGGACCCAGTGTTTCCTTCCCCTCTTCCAGCGGTCGGAAGGGGTCTGTATCAACATCCAATGATCTGACGACCATTGGTGTGCTAAGCAGATGGCATTTGTCCATAAGAAAGTTTTTCAGCACTTTCTTTGTGTATGTCGATTGGTGTAACAGGATTCCTCCGCTTAAGTGTTCAATTTGTAAGCCTAGGCAGAACTTCGTTTTGCCAAGGTCTTTCATCTCAAAAGTCTGCGTGAGACTTTTGGATATCTCACCTATCTCTTCAGGAGATCCGATGATGTTCAGGTCGTCTACGTAGACGGCAATAATTACGAATCATATTCCCTTTGCTCTTATGAAGATTCAAGGACAGACTTCATTTGTTGTGAATCCTTGTTGCACTAGGAATTCACTGAGTCTGATATACCACATTCTACCTGACTGTTTTAGACCATACAGTGATCTTTAGAGTTTGACAGAATAGACATCCCGAGGTCTTTCTGTCATTTTTGTCGGTAGTTAATATCCGTCTGGGATTTTCATATAGATGTCCTTATCTATATTTCCATATAGGTATGCAGTCACAACGTCCATGAGCTACATATCCAGGCCTTCCTTTTTAGATAGGCCAATGATGAAACGGAAGGTGATCGCATCCATAACCGGGGAATAGGTATCGTCATAGTCTATTCCTGGCCGTTGGGAGAAGCCTTGTGCAACAAGGCGCGCTTTGTAGCGCACGATCTCATTATTCTCGTTTCTTTTTCTCACGAATACCCATTTATATCCCACAGGTTTAACACCCTTTGGTGTGAGGACTACAGGTCCAAAAACTTTGCCCTTCGAGAGTGAGTCCAGCTCTACTCCTATTGCCTCGTTCCACTTTGGCCAATCCTCTCTGCGTTTACATTCTGCTAGAGAGCGCAGATCGGTCTCATCGTCGTATTCAGTGACGTGAGTGGCAATAATGAGCGCGAAGTTATCATCGATGATTGTGCTTTTTCTGTCAAGTACCTCCCCAGTACGTACATAATTTAATGATATTTCTCCTACATTTTCCTCTTCAGGGGTTGGTAGGAGGGGAGAGGTAGCTGGGCTGAGCTCAGCATCCTGTGGTGGTATCGTTATTATTGCTCCAGGATTTTTCCTCTTTCGAGGGTTCTTATCTTTGGAGCCTGGAGGTCGTCCTCTCTTTTGTTGAGGTACGGTCGCTTCTGCTGCAGGTGGATTGCATCCATCTTTAGGTATGTCAATCCTAGCTGGCGTATTTGCAGCAGGGACGTGTGATCTGACAATCTTCTAGTTGTCAGTGAATTTGTCCGGTAAAATGTGAACTATATTTTGGATTTGAAGGATCTTCAGGATCTCATCTTCACATTGGTTTGTACGCGGATCAAAATGGGATAAATTTTTTGTGTCCCATGAAATGGTCTTTGAAGCTTCTGGCTTCTGTGTGTTAATGCCTAGTTTGGGAAAAGTGCTTTCATCAAACTCATAATCTGCTAGACGTGCCTTGAAGGCGTCCCCCGTAAGGGGTTCTAGGTATCTAATGATCGATGGTGAGTCGAAACCAATGTAGATACCTAGACGCCGTTGAGGACCCATCTTGGTCCTCTGGGGTGGTGCTATGGGGACATAGACAGCACATCCGAATATCCTCAGGTGAGAGATATCCGTCGGGTTCCCATATGCAAGTTGCATCGGAGAATAAGATTGACTCCCTGACGGTCGTAATCTTATTAGCGATGCAGCGTGCAGGATGGCATGTCCCCATGCATTTACCGGCAACTGGCATTACATCAACAATGGACGAGTAATCCATTGTAGTCTCTTTATAAGAGATTCGGCTAACCCGTTCTGGGTGTGAACATGAGCTACAGGATGTTCAACTTCTATGTCGGTTGCTTGGCAGTAGTCTAGTAAGACTTGTGATGTGAATTCTCCAGCGTTGTCCAGACGCAATTTCTTGATCTGGTTACTGGGAAATGTGCCCGCAATTTTATGATTTGTGCTAGTAGATTTGCAAAGGCTACGTCGCGGGTGGACAGGAGGCACACGTACGACCATTTGGAAGATGCGTCAATCAGTACCATGTAGTACCGAAATGGTCCACTTGCAGGGTGAATATTCCCGCAAATGTCACCATGTATTCTCTCTAGGAAGCTCGGAGACTCAGAGTCCACCTTCAGGGCGGATGGTCTCGTAATCAATTTCCCTTTGTGACAAGGGGGACAAGGAGATGCACCCTTTCGAAGTAGCTTCAGGCTTTTCGAGTTAATTCCACGGGATTGGGATATGATGCGACGCATCATATTCCTTCCAGGGTGTCCTAGTCTACTGTGCCAGAGTTGGAATTCTGGTTGATTATTGCACTTCTGGTGCTCGAGTGTGTTTGCTTACATTGCTCTTATTCTTGTATGGTAGAGACCCGACGGGAGTCCCTCAAAACGCTCGACGGTGGTTTTAGCACCGTCTTTATGAGACGTTACATACATGAATTCTCTGTTTTGTTTACTCACCGTCTCAAGGTGGTATCCGTTTAAACGGATATCTTTAAAGCTTAACAGATTTCTATGTGAGCTAGGAGAGAAAAGCGGATCTTTTATTAGTAGTTGTGTTTTGTTGGGAAGCATAAAATGTGCTTTCCTTGATCCTTCAATAATTCCTGATGGGCCGGATATTGTATTCACGGTTCCATCGTATTTATCAATGCTTTGGAAAAAGCAGATGTCTTGGAGGATCGTGTGCGTAGAGGCACTGTCCACTAAGCATTTATAATCCATCTAGTTATAAGAGAAAAATATCGCAGTATAAGGCACAAGAGAAGATATACTACGAATAATTATTCAATGTCTGAAAAGTTCATGCAACATGCTAGAAATTAAAACAAGCAGATAGTAAATTGTTTTTCAAAAAAAAATTACAATGCATGGAAAAAGTAGATAATGCCTCAGTCGAGCAGGTCATCGTTTGAGAAGTCCTCAGCGATGAACCTGATTGGTGCCAGGTCTTCTTGTTCCACCAGGTTTGTCTCAGCTTGCTTCTGGCTCGCTTTGTACAAGTCCTGTAGGTGACGTGGAGTCCGAAAATTCCTGGACCAGTGTCCAGTCATGCCACACCTGTGGCACTTATCTTCCCAGTCCTTTCTGGGGGCAGAAGTCTGGCCGTCGTCCTTTCTCTTCCACACATTTTTCTTCTTTCACTCATGGTTGGTTCTTGGAGGGGGTCCTCTAGCCTGCTTCTTCATTGCCTTACCCTTCTGGGGTTTGCCTTTGAAGTTGCTCCTCTTATTCTGGGAGGAGCTGTGATGCGCTTCAGGCGCAGGAGCAGTGCCGGTAGGGCGTGAGTTATAGGTGGCCAGAAGGAGGTCTCTATTCTGCTCTGCCATCAGAAGGCATGAGAGAAGCTCTGAGTATTTCGTGAACTTTCTTTAACGATACTGTTGCATTAGTATAACATCCTTCTCGTGGAAGGATGTATACGTCTTCTCTAACATGCGCTCCTACGTCACCTTTTCACCACACAACTTCAGGCGTAGGTGATGCTAAAGAGTGCCGAGTTGTACTCGGCAATAGACTTAAAGTCTTAGAGACGGAGGTTCTCCCATCCATATCGAGCTCGGGGAAGTATAACATCTCTTTGATGTTTATACCTGTCCTCGAGGGCGGTCCATAACTCATAAGAGTCTTCCACCGTGAGGTACTCGGCCTTTAGGGTCCGATCGATATGGCGTCTGATATAGATAATTGCTTTCGCTTTATCTATATCAGAAACCTTATCGCCTACAGCGATGGCATGGCTCAGTCCCTGTGCTCGCAGATGGAATTTTATGTCCAACTGCCAGCTTAAGTAGTTCTTGCCTGTAGCATCCAATACGTTGAAATCGACGCTCGCGATTTTGGCCATTTATCTCTCTAGCATGTATAAAATAGGCAATAATTAGATATTTTCGCAGAAAAATAAATAATTAAGCATTTCAGACACAGATATTTGCTGTGTGGATCGGCTAATCACCATATTAATTACAGTCCATACAGTCCCAAAAAGAATGAAAGTACAACTCGGGAACCCCCGTGGGGCCCCTATTCTTCTGGAATGGTCCTTCATCTTCTTGAGGCGTCTGCCGGTCTTGTAATTTTACAAAAGTATCCTCACTACATTTTTCTCTCTTAAAAAAGGAAAATAATGCAAGGGAAAAAAATGGTGATAACTAGCCGATCCAAAACCACAGCAAATATGAACATTCGTCGCATGCAGAAAAAATGCAGCAGGCATTTAATCATCACAGGCAGTTTATACATTACAAGCAATTAATCATCACAGGCAGTTTATACTGGAAAATGAAAATTTTTCGTTTAAAAATTATTGGACCACTAGGCAACGTCATTCACCGTTAGGTTAGTTGACTAACGTCAGAGCGGTCGCAGGATCTTCCTAATTTTTAAACGTTTAAGAATCACATATTTCGAATAAAATGCGATGAATAAAATCACATGTAATTTGTCCAGATTTTAACGAAAAAAATCGTAATTAAATCTAAATAAAGATTTGAAAATAGGAAATTTTCGGGGTGAAACCCTAGTTATGGTTTTTGGTCGCGCGGATTGCCGCTTCAGGCGGCTAGGGTTTCCGGACATGCGCGCGCACCGGGGCGGTGGGGCCGCTGAGGGCGACGGGGCCCGTCCGCCGCTGCTGGCAGCGGTGGGAGAGGGGGGGCCGCCGCAGGCGGCGGGGGAGCCCCGCCGTCGCAGGCGGCGGGTGGAGCGCGCCGCTGCACGCGGCGGGGGTCGCCGCCGCTGCGAGCGGCGGGATCTCCCGCCGCTGCGAGCGGCGGGGGTCGCCGCCGCTGCGAGCGGCGGGATCTCCCGCCGCTGCGAGCGGCGGGGGTCGCGGGGGTGGGGTTGTCGCGGGGCGGCTTCCGGCCGCGCAGCGAGGATGAATCCCCTAGGGTTTTGGCGTTTTTGGGGGAAAATATGGTAAACCCCGATTTTTATTGGAAAAAACCAGTTTTAATCTTCCAAAAAAACGTTTTTTATTTTTAAAAAGTTGATTTTTAACAATAAAAACGTTGATTTTCATTTAAACAATTGATCCAAGAATTTGGATCTAGGCATATGCGCACATGAATTTAGATCTAGGAAAAAAGGTTACCTCTAGATCCTACCCGCCGGATCTAACGACGTTCGGTGAAGAAAGCACATTCGCGTCGCGTTCGTCCGTCGGCAGGGGTTTGGCTCAGCCTCGATCGTGCTGATAACGTGTTGTAAACCTGTTGGCTATGGAATCCATAGCCCTGTATTTATAGCAATAGGGTTACATAATGGGTGGATACCCACTAACGAGTTGGGCCACCAAAAGTCCGTTTATAACACTTCCGTTTTAAAACCTTATAGTGTATTTCACTACATTTTGATAATAATCTGCTAGTGTCTTTCTAATAAATGAAACATATCAGTTTCCATGATATTTGTGCATTTGTCTATATATTGACTGTAATGACCGTACATTTCCGCCGGGGGGTGATTTCCATTGAAAGCAAAACTCAAGAGAACTCTGCGATTAACAATGAGGAGTGCTAACTGCACCGCATAAAAATGCGGTGCAGGGTACTGATTTTTCCAAAAAAGAAAAAAAACCACCTAACAGTTCCATCAAAAACACATCAACGTCACTTCATTAGCTTTTTTTTTGGACAAAAAATACAACGCACTGCAGGGAACTCTGCGATTAACAATGAGGAGTGCTAACTGCACCGCATAAAAATGCAGGGTAATGATTTTTCCAAAAAAGAAAAAAAACCACCTAACAGTTCCATCAAAAACACATCAACATCACTTCCTTAGCTTTTTTTTTGGGACAAAGTACAACGCACAGCAGAGAATGCGTTGCAATTAGCAGGTTCCTTAACAATTTGTTCTTTTAGCTTTCAAACTCAGAGAAGGAAAATAGTTTTTATTGAAATACACGTGCATTTCCTCTTCGTTGGTCCATCAATAAATACAAAAGAGAGAGCGTGGTAACCACTGTCTGACGAGTTATGAAGGCATTAAAGATGCCAATAAGTACGATGGAACCACAGTGTTATCATTTAATTGTATCCGGGATAGTATGATTGCGTCTTCTCAGTCAGCACCACCGCCAGCGGTGGCTCCGTGCCTCAGCTTCTGCATGTGCAAACATTAAAAGATGTCGAGTGGATCATTTAGCAGTTCCAGAACAAAGATGCTAAGGATTTCGACTTCGAGAGCCAATTGCTTACATTGGATATTAGTATCCATGAATCGAGCGTTTGTATTGCCTTGCCGGAGCGATGCGTCTCCTGAGCCATGGCCACGCCTTCTGCCAAGCTGCCCGCTCGGCCGCTCACCATGAGGGCTGCTCCAGCATTCAAGACCTGGTCATCCAAAGCGATGGTAAGATCTCCACATTTTTTTTTTCTTGTATGAAGGAAATGAGCTAGATTTCCCTGGAAATTTACTGCTTGCTGAGAATCACTGTTAATGTTGTCTAGTTTTGTCATCACATAACAGTAAAAGGATTTGTGGTAGGAGAAAGGGTTATTAAGGTTGCTAGAGCTTACTTGCCACAAACAGGACTAGGGATTTCATGAAAAGTAGTAGAAGGGATGGATCCAGAGAAAGCAGATGCTGAGAATAGGAAAACTTACAATAGCATCCACGATCGATCCCTTTTCACCAGACAACACATTTCTAAGGACTGCTGCGTTGTATTCTGGACCTCCCCCCTTGAGACTTGAAAGGGTGCAGCGAGGGATTCCAAAATCCACTGCATCAACACACCTTAGCAAGTTATGAAGTAACATAACTAAAAATTACGGAGAAAAATCGAAACAGGTATAGAAGCTTGTGAGATGGTTCCGCTCAAAATTGTCCTTGCTTCATCCAATAAAGATTGTTAAATGGATGAGAAATGGTTCTTACGTGGGTCATAATGGAACTTCTCGATCTTTGTCGGTGTCACGTCAAGGAAATATCCAGGCCCTGCCATGAAACAAACTCTTTGAGGGCTGATTGTCAAAAACCAATGTAAAGGCTATGTGAGATAAAAAGGCAACTCGTAAAGTGACCAAACAAAACTGTGGTTATCAAAGAATGTTGATAAATCTCAGGGATATGTGCAAAGTACAAGGATCATACCTAGCGGACTTATTTCATCTAAGCCATCCGAATGTACTACCAACGCTCTTTTCATCCCGAATCGTTGCAATGCTTTAGCCATCTTCTCTACCTATCCGAGCAAATACCTCAACAAATTTAAAAACATCATTGTGCTTCATGTGTACAAATGTAGGAGGTTTTCACGAAAGCATTTACAAAAGAAGTGCATGGATCTGAATGAAATTCCCAATCCCATCCTATGGATCTTTAGAAATAAAATCCAACCTCCAAAAGCATCCCAGTTAAGTAAAAAGTCATTAAGATGCATATTTGTCAAGAGACTTGGATTTCTTCATCCATTCTTTCGAGTAATTGACTTTCTAGTTCAATGTCCCCATTTTTTTTAACTACGTAACCTACTAGTTCTCACATACTTCTATTTCATTGCCATGTTGAGGGAATTCTTGTTTTAGATAAGCTTTGTGCATTGCCATGTTGAGGGAATTCGTGTATTAGATAAGCTTTGCATATCACAATAACAATAGGTTTGACAACAATAAATGACACTAAGATATTATGCCAACATAAAACTGTGAGCAATCTAAAAGGATGAAAATGATTTATAGATATAGCCAGATTGATGTTATTTTACCAGATGAAATAGAACAGAGTACCAAGTGATCGCAATTATTTTTAGGAAAGGGGCGAAAACTCACTATATCTTCATTGTAGACTCCAACAACAGAGAAAGGTACTCTTGCAGGGTTCAACATTGGGCCCAGAATGTTAAACACTGTCTTCACTTTGAGCTTTTTCCTGACAGGACCAACAATTTTCATTGCCGGGTGATACAATGGAGATATCATAAAACCTATGCCTGCTTCCTTTACGCAGTTTTTCACCTCCTAATCACAATGAAAATGATATATAAGCACCATGGACAAATGACCAATGTAAATTGTTGTAGATACAGATGGAGGAAAAAAGGAGACTAAAAGAAAAATGAATCATGAAGAATGGACGCAAACCCCAAGATCATTTTTTTGGGTTGGGTTTTTTTTTTGTTTTGTGGGGTTTTTTTTTTTTTTTTTTTTTTTTTTTTTGGGGGGGGGGGGTAGAGAAGACATGCTCGAAATAACCGTAAAGTTAACGAGGACACAGTCCCACAATGAGATATAGAACTGGATATTCTACCACCAAAAATGACCAAATGCACGTGCTTTATTAAATTTGAAGTAGAACAAAAAGGTTAGGATTCATATAATAGCAAGTCCTATCTCTGTTGAATTTCCATAATACCAGCTGTGAAAATAAAAGATAGGGCAGCACAAGAAATTCTTTTAATGATCAAGCTAGCATTAGTTTGTATGCTTAGAAGATTAAGAATGTTTGCCTATGAATAATTATTTGCTTTGATGTAATCCTGATTAAGAATATTCACTTGAACTTCAAAGCAAGGAATTGTAGATGATATACCAAGATAATTGTTGTTTGCTAAGGACTGGACACTTTTTGTATGTGTAATAGCTATAATTGTTACTCAGGAAATGTAGAAATTAAATTTATCACCCTGATTGCATAATTGCAATAAACTGGTTAACTGTAGAAGTGATCAGCATGCCCATATTAATGCCGCACCAGGGCTTATGATCTGATCACCCTAATCTTACATTCACATATAAAAATACATGACGAACAAGAGAACACAAACAATATTGAATTGTCAATTGAATTGATCATTGATCAATCTTAAATGATATCATTACTTCTAACTGCACGATACCCGATTTGATACTTGCAACTTGCAAGGAAGTTGAATTAAAACTTCACCTGAACCCCAGTGGTGCTTTCAAAGCAAGGAATTGTAGACGCTTATCAAGAGAATTGTTATCGCTAATGAGCATGATCATTAAAATTCATCTAACGATACCGGTGTCCATATTTCCACATCTGTTGGCTTAGTAGTTCTCCTAATGAATCCCAACTCTAGACCTAGAATCCAGCTAAGATGAATCGCATTTGATACACTGTCACAAATGATAACAGTAAGCCCTTAGACTTGACAATTAAAGCAATCAGCCCTTGTGCAATATTGCAGTGAAAAAAGGAGGACAGAATAACACATTATTCACATTTAAATTGATGAAACAGAAATTAATACATATGCACTTGATGAACATAGTGTAGCATTGATGTACTACCTCAGGGCCCAGATCAATGCTGACACCCAAAGCCTCCAGAACATCTGCACTGCCGCATGCAGAAGAGCTGGAACGGTTCCCCTGCTGCAAGACAGAGAGAAAGGACTCAGTCATCTGAAATCACAATTGATACTCTACTTTTTGTTAATGGATGAGATAGAAACCTTGGCAACTTTAGCCCCGGCTGCAGCTGCGAGGATTGCGGCGGCGGTCGAAATGTTGACGGTGTTAGCTCCGTCGCCGCCGGTTCCGACGATGTCGACGGCATCAGATAGGCCTTCTACCTTCCTGCAGCATTTGATCATAGCCCTGGCCAGCCCCACGATCTGCAATTTATCCCCAAATTTGCGTATCGTCGAAATAATTAGATTAACGAATAAAGATATTTAGGGCAATATTAATAAGGGCAAGAATGGCAAACCTCTTCAAAGGTTTCTCCTTTGGCTCTAAGGAGGACGAGGAAGGCGCTGATTAAGGCGTCGTTGGCCTCGTTGAGGAGGAGGTCGAGGGATGCCTCAGCCTCTTGTTCCGATAGGTCGACTCCATTGATGAGAGTCTCGATCAACTGGAAAAATTCAATTATTAATTAAACTTTAATTTCAATTTAAGGAGAACGGAGAGAGGAAAACCTACCTGCTTGAACGAGGACCGGGGTTGAGATTGAGGCGATGAAAGATTCGAAGAAGCTGTCGCACTAACCGCCGCCGCCGCCGCCGCCGCCGCCGCCGCCGCCGCCAGCAATCTGCAGCTGTTGTAGCAGCGATCTCCTCTTACATTAACAACGGAAAGAATCCTTCTACTGCTACTGCTAACAGATCCGGGATACGCCGCCGGCGCGAAGGAACCCGGACAAGAAGGAGATGAGGCAATATATGACGCAGCCATAAATTAAATGCGAATTAATTTAATTTAATTTAAGAATAATTAGATGATGATGATGAGAGAATAAATAGAGCGCACGAGTACATAAGAAGAAATTCCTATTTTATTTATTTCTCTTATCTTCATCCTTAAGAGGGAAAAAATTGGATGAATATGAATTGTAATTCAGTACGGATAGAAAAATAGAAATTAGATGGATGGATGGACGGCATGTTGGCCACATCCACTGCATCTACGGCCTATACACAAGACAAGATGAAGATCAACATTAAAAAAAATTACAAGGTACGACGAATAGCCAAACGCACATAGACATATCTATTCTCGTTTTTTTTGGACACTGGTGGGCATTCGGTGTATGCGGAAGCAAAAAAAGAGATACATATGACTAATTTGCCAAAAATGACAAAGAATCATAAATATATAAAATGTCCACCGTGTTGGAAAGTGATAGGACTCAAGAGAGAGAGGCAAACTTTCTTAGCAAAAGAATGAGTAACCATGGCACTAGGCCATGGTTCTCTATATATTCATGTAGAGAGAGGAGATGGAGGGCCTCAAGGAGACCAATGGTCCCCATTACTCATAGTAATGGGGACAAATGAAGTGGGTAATGAAGGAAGGGAGGCCAAAAGGCCTCCCTCATTCATAACACTCACCCTTACCCATTCATCACTTTGGTCTCGGCATCTGAGGTAAAGATGGGTGAATACTTCTGGATCCAGAGTAAGTGTGTTTGCCTCGTTAAAACCTTAGCTGTGGAAAACCCAGTGGGAAAACCCAACAGCTTAAGGAAAAAGAGTGCAACACACAGGTTACTCCCACTGATCCGTACAAGCTTCAGGCTTGCAGGTCTTTCAATTGTCGCATACCAATGTTCTTTACAAGCTTTACAAAAGTACATTTGGGCAAAGACTTAGTAAAAAGATCAGCTAAGTTGTTGCAGGACTGGATCTGTCGAACTTCAATCTGCTTGTCGTTCTTTTGCTCGTGCGTCCAGAAGAATTTGGGAGAAATGTGCTTTGTCCTGTCGCCTTTGATGTAGCCCTTCTGAAGCTGAGCAATGCACGTGGCGTTGTCCTCAAATAGGGCAGTAGGCTCCAAATCACCGGTCTTCAGGCCAGTGGATTGGAGAATGTGTTGGACGATGGAGCGTAACCAAAAACATTCTCTGCTTGCTTCATGGATCGCGATGAGCTCTGCATGGTTGGAAGATGTAGCTGTTGTGGTTTGCTTTGCCGATCTCCAGGAGATAGCAGTACCTCCGTAGGTAAAAACAAAACCTGTCTGGGATTTTGCCGTATGCGGATCTGAGAGATAACCTGCATCAGCATAACCAAATAACTTGGGGGAGGCACCTCTCTGGTAGTAAAGTCCCAGATCAATTGAACCCTGGAGGTATCGCAGAAGATGCTTTACTCCGTTCCAGTGGCGCTTTGTGGGCGCTGCACTGTGTCTGGCTAGGAGATTAACTGTAAACGCTATATCGGGACGCGTACAGTTAGCCAGATATAGAAGTGCTCCAATGGCACTGATGTAGGGTACTTCAGGACCCAGTATCTCCTCCCCCTCTTCCAGTGGCCGGAAGGGGTCCTTATGTACATCTAGTGATCTTACGACCATAGGAGTACCTAAAGGATGACATTTATCCATATGAAACTTGCGTAGAAGTTTCTTTGTATAATTAGATTGGTGTAATAGGATTCCACCTCTTAGGTGTTCTATCTGTAAGCCAAGACAATACTTTGTTTTGCCTAGGTCTTTCATTTTAAAAGTATGTTTTAGGCTTTCAGATATCTCATTGATCTCTGCAGGAGATCCTATGAGATTTAAGTCATCTACATATACTGCTATGATGACGAATCCTGTTCACGTTCTTTTGATAAAGATACACGTGCAGACTTCATTATTCGTAAATCCTTGTTGTGCAAGGAAATCACTAAGTCTGTTATACCACATCTTGCCCGATTGTTTTAGACCATATAATGATCTATGTAGCCTTACAGAGAATACGTCCCGAGGCATCTCTTTCATCTCTGGGGGTAGATTAAACCCATCAGGAAGTCTCATATAGATATTTTTATCTATATCTCCATATAGATATGCAGTCACAACGTCCATGAGCTGCATTTCTAGGCTTTCCAGAGAAGTTAGGCTTATTATAAATCGGAATGTGATCGAACTCATGACAGGGGAATACGTATCTTCGTAATCAATCCCCGGTCTTTGGGAAAAACCCTGGGCTACAAGGCGTGCCTTGTAGCGAACGATCACATTATTTTCATCTCTTTTTCTTATGAAAACCCACTTACATCCCACAGCTTTACACCTACTGGTGTTTGGACTACTGGTCCAAAGACTTTGCGTTTCAAGAGTGAGTCCAGCTCTACTTTTATTGCCTCGTCCCACTTTGGCCAATCATCTCTGCGTTTACATTCCGCTAGAGATCGTGGTTCGACGTCATCGTCATATTCAGTGACGTGAACGGCAATATCGAACGCAAAATCGTCGTCGTCGACTATGCTATTTCTGTCCAGTACTTCTCCAGTACGTACAAAATTTAATGATGTTTCTCCTATTGTTTCCTCTGCAGGGGAAATCAGGAGGGGAGAAGTAGCTGGTCTGAGCCCAGCATCATGTGGAGGGATAATCTTATTATCTCCAGGAGTCTTCCTCTTTCGAGGGACTTTATCTTTTGAACCTGGTGGGCGTCCTCTTTTCATTTGAGGTACAGCCAATTCTGCTGCCGGTGGATTGCATCCATCTATGGGGATGTCAATCCTAGCTGGCGTATTGGCATCGGGGACATGTGAACGGACAATCTTCTGGTTGTCCGTGAACTTATCCGGCAAAAGATGTAATGTATTCTGAATGTGAAGGATCTTCAGGATCTCATCTTCACAAGATTAGTACGTGGATCATATAGGGACAAAGACTTCTGGTCCCAACTAATGGTCTCAGGAGCTTCTAGCTTCTTAGACAGTGTGCCCAGTTTAGGAAAAATTTTCTCATTAAATTCACAGTCAGCAAAACGTGCCTTGAATGCGTCACCCGTCAGGGGGTTCAAGGTATCTGATAATAGAGGGCGAATCAAACCCAATATATATACCTAGACGACGCTGAGGACCCATTTTGGTTCTCTGAGGTGGTGCTATTGGGACATATATTGCACAACCAAACACTCTCAAATGAGAGATATACGGAGGTGCGCCATATGCTAGTTGCATAGGGGATAAAGTATGACCTCCAGAGGGTCTTATCCTAATAAGTGATGCGGCATGTAAAATAGCATGCCCCCACGCATCCACCGGCAACTGGGATTGCATAAGCAATGGACGTGCAATCCATTGGAGTCTCTTTATAAGGGACTCGGCTAAACCGTTTTGGGTGTGAACATGTGCTACAGGATGTTCAACTTCAATACACGTTGCCCAGTAATAGTCTTCGAAGACTTGTGAAGTAAATTCTCCCGCATTATCAAGACGTAGTTTCTTGATATGGTTATCAGGGAAATGAGCACGCAACCTTATTATTTGTGCCAATAGCTTTGGAAAAGCTAGGTTGCGGGTGGACAAGAGGCACACATAAGACCATTTGGTTGATGCATCAATCAGTACCATGAAGTACCGAAATGGGCCACTTACGGGGTGAATAGGCCCGCAAATGTCACCATGAATTCTCTCAAGGAAGCCAGGAGACTCTAATCCCACTTTCAGGAGGGATGGTCTCGTTATAAGTTTTTCCTTGAAATAAGGGAGACAATGAAATTCACCCTTTTGAAGAATCTTCATGTTCTTCAATTTGTGTCCACAGGATTCAGTGATGATGCGTTGCATCATTGCTGTTCCAGGGTGACCAAGTCTATTGTGCCAGAGTTGGAACTCTGGCAGTGATTGGCACGTCTGGTGCTCAGTCATATTGGCTTCAATTGGTTGAATGTATGTTTGGTAGAGACCTGACGGGAGTCCCTTGAATCGCTCGCAGATGATCTTCTGGTCATCTTTATGACGAGTGACAATCAGATATTCAACCTTATTTTCATCTCTGGTCTCTAAGTGATATCCGTTTAAACGGAAATCCTTGAAACTTACGAGATTCCTATTTGATTTAGGAGAGAATAATGCATTATTTATTTGAAGTCTTGTGTTATTTGGGAGCAATATAATTGCTTCACCATATCCTTCGATTATTTGGGACAGTCCTGAAATTATGATAACAAGACCGTCATATTTATGTACGCTATTAAAATAGTAATGATCGCGAAGGATTGTGTGCGTTGAGGCACTTGTAGTGCCCTGTGGTAGCTACTGCACACGTACTAGAGGGGGGGTGAATAGTACTTAAAATAATTAAGAGAGTTATTCCTAACTATTGTGCAATGAACAAACGACAATGCGAAATTAAACAACAATCAACAAGAATTAAAACATACGCAAACAAAGTATGTTACTGGGTTCGGATCCACCCAAGTCTCCCCGATTTGTTCCCGGTGATCCTACGTCCAAACCACCCGGATCCCCTCCGGATACTTGAGTTAGCAACACTAACTCAAGATTTCCACTATGAAATACTTATGAAAAACCTTCACAAGTCAAATCATACAAATGACATGTGACTCCCACAAACTGGGATCACACCCTCTCTCACAACCGAGAGACATAATTCAATTACGATAGAAATGAAATAAACTCTTACCTTACAAAATCCTATGCATTGAGTATACTTACCAAATTAGGGCAATGATGGATTTTGAGGAAGAGGATGTCACCAAACCCTAGCTTCAAGAAGATGACCAGCAATGGAAGCCTAGGGTGGAGTATGGTGACTAGAATCAAGCTCTTGGCTTGAGATGCTCACAATGGAGAGAATCTCTCTTGAGGAAGATGGCTCAAAGAGTGAATGGAGAGATTCTTGTGAGGGAGAGAGAGCTTTGAATTAGCTTGGGAGAGCTCTTCTCTTAGGTCTGAAATTGCTTGTAAAATGGACCTTCAACCTTGCCTCAAACGTATCCAGTTAGTATTTATAGAGGCAAGGAAAATCGTGTTGGAAAAGTTCCCAACGGCTCTTTTCTGAACCCAACTAGTCGGTCAAAGAACAACCACCGACCGACTAGTTCATCAACTAGTCGGTCGGTCAATCAACGTAGACCGACTAATGGAAGAACAGCCAAAAGTCGACGTTCCAGGCAAAGACAACTAGTCGGTCTAAGAAGACTTGCCGACCGACTAGTTTCACAACTAGTCGGTCGGTGAATGATCTTTGACCGACTAACGTCGAAATAGAATAGGCAGACTTCAAGTTGACTTAGTCGGTTTAAGAACAAATGCTGATCGACTAGTTTCTCCACTAGTCGGTTGGTAAACGTTCTTTGACCGACTAACTCGAAACAATAGCTCAGGCAGAAAATGACTGTACACAACTAGTCGGTCTAAGAAGGATTACTGACCGACTAGATCGTCATCTAGTCGGTCGGTGACTCTTCTTTGACCGACTAACTGTAGTCATAGAAAGAGCTGAATTAGAGAAGGCAAACTAGTCGGTTCAAGTAGAGTTTCCGACCGACTAGATCGTCATCTAGTCGGTTGGTGACTCTTCTTGAACCAACTAACATGCACTCGAAGCCGAGGGAAGAAGCGATAGGCTTCGGAAAAGTTTCTAATGGCTTCTATGATAATCCTAGCTCTAAGATATGAGCGAAATGAAGATTATAAAGTAAGTCCTACTCAAGGCTTAACATTCTAATCTATGAAGCTCGAAGACTATAAAATAAACCTTACGAGCCGTCTTCAAAGCTTCAATCTTCATTCCTCTTGACTTCAATATTACTCCTTGAGCTTCAACGAAGCTCCAGGCACACGATCACGCGTATTGAGAAATCTTGAGACGTCGCTTTTGATGTACGTGGTATTTTGGCGACGATCTCCATAACTGCGCTCACAAATAAGTTAGTATACATTATTTATGTTTGCTCATCATCCAAAACCAAATCCGGGGAATCATATCAAAACATTCTCCCCCTTTTTGGTGATGACAAACCAACATAAATAATAATCAATACTAATGATTCAATAGAAATTTACTTACTCCCCCTGCATTGATGACACGTTAGTTCCATATTTCAATAATATTCATATGCATCAAGCAACGAGGAAAGATATGAAATATGAATCCTATTATTGCACATATAGGATCTAAATCCCTTTTTATATCTTCACTCCCCGTGAATCTAACACATCCAATTAGATTCATGGTAAATTCCTTTGAATTATTAATTAGCACATTGTCATTATTATATCTCTCCCCCTTTGGCATAAGCAAAAAGAGCAGGAGGAGATCAATGACAAAACCAATGGCTAAAAATAACGCATGGGAGTCGAAGAATACGACCACGGTCCAAAATGACACCAAAGCAAGATATCAAATGTAAAATACCGAATAAAAACAAAGCGTGCCAATGAGACCAAAGTCGAAAATCAAAAACCGAAATCATAAACCATCGGCGAAAATCGGAAAACGAAATCACCAAGCCATAGGCGAAAATCGAAATACGAAATCATCAAACCATAGGCGAAAAACGAAATCTGAAATCATCAAAACTCAAATCAATTTCACTTATTGAGTTTTGGAACATACTCTCCAAAATCAATAGAATGCATGGAAAACAATTCTATGTTTCCATAAAAAGAATTCTATTAAATCCATAAAATCGTCGAACGATGAAATCAACATCAAAGACAAAAATAATCTGATGTGCATACCAAATGTAGCATGCAAGAATGTTATGCCAAAAATAGATAGAACATCATATAACAATGGCATACACTAATCTAGCATACCAAATGAAGCAAAATGATACCAATCGTAATATATTCTACCAATGGATACCAATGAGAATCAAAAGTATGAATATACTTACAACATTACGCTCCCCCTACTTTGGTGCATCACTTAAGCACCATCAACTCCATTTGAATGAAAATCCTTTGCAAATCTTGGAGTTGGTAGGGTTGGTATCCCATGGTGAATTTAACCTAGAGAATATCATTTTGGTATCCAAAAATCTCTTTGGATACTATGGGTTAGGCAATAAATTTAGAGAACTAAATGCAAATTAAATGTAACCCAATCTTACCACAATTGCTTTGGTACCCATAAAATGAAATTAAACATATGGTACCAAACAATGAAGGGTCAAAGGAAACTAACCATTCGGAAACCAAGTCCAAGAGGAACTTGATTTCCCAACATAATCATCATTCAAAATAACATCATTTATAAACGATTTCACATACAAATTCTTAGCATGCATGCTTGTGTTCTTCGGACCCCAAATAGTGTATGTCTTGGGAGTCCTAATCCTATTGGGAACATGCATATGTTGTTGATTTCTATGTGATGCATGTCGTGGGTAAGCATATGGCATGCGATGCAATAGTGCATGACGATAATTATTCATATGAGAATGAGGATGAACATATGAATGTGGAGGAACACGTGCATGAGTGTGTCTCACATGGTGTGCACGTGCTCGTGGATGCGGAGCATAAAAATCATCATTCGTGCTAACATGTGGGGTATGATGTGTGTTCCTACGTGGCATGGTATACATGAAAGCATGGCCCTTCTTTGGAGGTCCACCCAAAGTGGGTTTCTTTCCAAATGGGGGCGTGTTCCTAGCGGAAGCACCATTGGTAGAAGAACTACCCATGAAGTGTTTACTTCCACTAGTAGAAGCATCGGAAGATGGTCTAACAAAGGTGGCGGACGATTTGGATGAATCTCCCATCTTATACCCCAAACCAATGTGATGGTTGGCCGGAGGTAAATCATTTAGGATATTATCCAACTTGCCCTTACCTTTGTTGAATTCATGAATTCGGCCTAATGTGCTCTCATGCTTCTCGGTGAGAGAATGCAAAGAAGCATCCAAAGTGGACACTTGCGATGCGAGTGCACAAACACGTGACTTGAGATTTTTATTCTCAATACTCAAAGTTGAGATTTGAGACGTCAAATCCGCTATCACATGTTCATCCGAATCCTCGATGTGAACATGCTCAAGTTGAGATTTGAGATTTACAATCTCATTTCTCAACTCTTCAACAACGGTGTCGTTGTTGACAATGCAAGGCTTAGGCGAGTTTTTAAGACTATCTAATTCATTTTTAGTCTTCATAAACTTAGTAGCCATATTAGAAAACTTATTCCAAAGTTGTTCGTTGGCTAATCTAAGTTCATCATTGGTTACCTCTTCGCCTTCACCCTCGCTTCCATCCTCACTTTCATCGGAGGAAGTCTCTTCATCACGATCCTCTTTTCCCATGAAGCGCGTGTGTGCTTTCTCCACTCCTTCATCGTCCGACTCTCCACTTGAGGAGTCGGAGTCGGTGAAGGTACCTACAAGTCCTTTCTTGTGCTTTCTCGACTTGTCGTGCTTGGATGCCTTCCACTTCCCCTTATGTTTGTAGAGAGGACAATCCGGCTTGATATGTCCTGGCTTATTGCATTTATAACACACGGGAGTAGAAGCATTAGTCGAAATAAATTTTGATTTACGATTCAACTTACCTTGTCGGAAGAATCGGATGAACTTCTTTGCCATATCGGCCAAAGCTTCCATGTCCAACTCATCTTCCGATTCTTCTTCCGATTCTTCATCATCGGTAGATGGAGCGGCCTTGTATGCAATCGCCTTTTTCTTAGGCTCGTCTTGCTTCAAGTACGCTTTCATCTTCTCCTTCATCTTTATCTTACTCTCCTTGCGTACCTCGTAAGACAACAAGGTACCCATCAATTGCACAACGGTATATTTATTCATATCGTTACCTTCCTCGATGGGGAAGGTACGCTTTTCCCAAGAAGAGGGAAGTCCGTCGATAATCTTTGTGACTTTCTCCTTTTAGGTATAGAGCTTCCCGAGAGCTTCCAATTCGTTGGATATGTCCACGAACCGAGCATAGTAGTCCTTCATCGTTTCACTCTGTTCCATGTGAAACAACTCAAATTCTTTATTAGCAACAACGAGTTTAGAATCTTTTACCGTGCTCGATCCTTCGTGCAAGATGAGGAGTTGGTTCCATACTTGAAATGCACTCTTACATGTGCATATCTTGTTGAAGTCTTCGGGCTCCAACGCACATTGCAAGGCATTCATAGCCTTGGCATTGCTTACCTTCGCGGCGACCTCCTCGGTAGTCCACTTCGCGAAATCTTGTTCGGTAGGCTCGACATAGTCTGTCAATGTGGCTCTCCAAAGTGAAGCGCTCCGGAGGAAGGTTTCCATCCGGCATTTCCAGTACCCATAGTTGGTACCGTTGAAATGAGGAGGCCTAACAGAGGATTGTCCTTCCATAACCAAAGACGATCCGTGACGATCCTTGAATACGTTGTAGTCGTTGTTCGTCATCTTTGAACTTGTAGCTTTAACCTTGGCTCTGATACCAATTGTAGTGCCCTGTGGTAGCTACTGCACACGTACTAGAGGGGGGGTGAATAGTACTTAAAATAATTAAGAGAGTTATTCCTAACTATTGTGCAATGAACAAACGACAATGCGGAATTAAACAACAATCAACAAGAATTAAAACATACGCAAACAAAGTATGTTACTGGGTTCGGATCCACCCAAGTCTCCCGACTTGTTCCCGGTGATCCTACGTCCAAACCACCCGGATCCCCTCCGGATACTTGAGTTAGCAACACTAACTCAAGATTTCCACTATGAAATACTTGTGAAAAACCTTCACAAGTCAAATCATACAAATGACATGTGACTCCCACAAATCGGGATCACACCCTCTCTCACAACCGAGAGACACAATTCAATTACGATAAAAATGAAATAAACTCTTACCTTACAAAATCCTATGCCTTGAGTATACTTACCAAATTAGGGCAATGATGGATTTTGAGGAAGAGGATGTCACCAAACCCTAGCTTCAAGAAGATGACCAGCAATGGAAGCCTAGGGTGGAGTATGGTGACTAGAATCAAGCTCTTGGCTTGAGATGCTCACAATGGAGAGAATCTCTCTTGAGGAAGATGGCTCAAAGAGTGAATGGAGAGATTCTTGTGAGGGAGAGAGAGCTTTGAATTAGCTTGGGAGAGCTCTTCTCTTAGGTCTGAAATTGCTTGTAAAATGGACCTTCAACCTTGCCTCAAACGTATCCAGTTAGTATTTATAGAGGCAAGGAAAATCGTGTTGGAAAAGTTCCCAACGGCTCTTTTCTGAACCCAACTAGTCGGTCAAAGAACAACCACCGACCGACTAGTTCATCAACTAGTCGGTCGGTCAATCAACGTAGACCGACTAATGGAAGAACAGCCAAAAGTCGACGTTCCAGGCAAAGACAACTAGTCGGTCTAAGAAGACTTACCGACCGACTAGTTTCACAACTAGTCGGTCGGTGAATGATCTTTGACCGACTAACGTTGAAATAGATTAGGCAGACTTCAAGTTGACTTAGTCGGTTTAAGAACAAATGCTGACCGACTAGTTTCTCCACTAGTCGGTCAGTAAACGTTCTTTGACCGACTAACTCGAAACAGTAGCTCAGGCAGAAAATGACTGTACACAACTAGTCGGTCTAAGAAGGATTACGGACCGACTAGATCGGCATCTAGTCGGTCGGTGACTCTTCTTTGACCGACTAACTGTAGTCATAGAAAGAGCTGAATTAGAGAAGGCAAACTAGTCGGTTCAAGTAGAGTTTCCGACCGACTAGATCATCATCTAATCGGTTGGTGACTCTTCTTGAACCAACTAACATGCACTCGAAGCCGAGGGAAGAAGCGATAGTCTTCGGGAAAGTTTCTAATGGCTTCTATAATAATCCTAGCTCTAAGATATGAGCGAAATGAAGATTATAAAGTAAGTCCTACTCAAGGCTTAACATTCTAATCTATGAAGCTCGAAGACTATAAAATAAACCTTACGAGCCGTCTTCAAAGCTTCAATCTTCATTCCTCTTGACTTCAATATTGCTCCTTGAGCTTCAACGAAGCTCCAGGCACACGATCATGCGTATTGAGAAGTCTTGAGACATCGCTTTTGATGTACGTGGTATTTTGGCGACGATCTCCATAACTGCGCTCACAAATAAGTTAGTATACATTATTTATGTTTGCTCATCATCCAAAACCAAATCCGGGGAATCATATCACAACAGCACTGTCCACTAAGCACTCAGACATCATCTATATAAGCAAAAACGAAATTTTATTTGAGCTAAAATGTAGACAATCATTCGAAAATAAAAGTTCATACTAATGCAAATAAAAGATGAAGATACATTGAATTCTAAATGCATAGATAAAAGATGATGCTCAATCGAGAAGGTCGTCGTTCTCGAAGTCTTTTGCAGTAAACATTGTTGGCGGCTGAACAGCCGCCAAGTTTGTTTCAGGTAGAGACTTCTGGCTCGCCTGGTATAGATCTTGGAGGTGGCGAGGAGTGCGGCAGTTTCTGGACCAATGGCCAGTCATGCCGCATCTATGGCATTTATCCTCCCAGTTCTTCTTAGGAAGTGACACTTGCTCGGTGTTCTTTCGCTTCCATGTGAAGGTTCGCTTTCCCTTATTGTTTTTGTTTGTCTGGGGAGCTGCACCTCTTGGTTGCTTCATTACAACTTTCCATTTGGTGTTTTTAGCCTTCCTCTTGTTTTTCCACTTCTGGGGAGAAACGTGATGGGCTTCAGGGATAGGGGCAGTGCCAGCTGGGCGTAAGTCATGAGTTACAAGCAGTAAGTCTCGATTCTGCTCTGCCCTAAGTAGGCATGAGATCAGATCGGAGAATTTCATGAAATTGCGTTCACGATACTGCTGCATGAGGATTGCATCTTTCTCGTGAAACGAGGTAAATGTCTTTTCCAACATGCGATGTTCTGTCACTTCTTCACCGCACAACTTCAGGCGTGAGGTGATGTTATGAAGTGCAGAATTATACTCAGCGACGGACTTATAGTCCTGAAGTCTGAGGTTTTCCCACTCATAACTGGCACGCGGTAATATAACATCAATTTGATGTTTATACCGTGCTTCCAGCGCTGTCCACAGGTCCTTTGGGTCCTCAACCGTTAAGTATTCGGCCTTTAAGGTCCGATCTATATGTTTCCTAATGTAGATTATGACTTTCGCCTTATCTACATCGGATACAGTGGTTGGACAGCTGCTGCTAGATGTAGCAGAAGCTTCGACCGCTGCTGGGGCCGAGGAAGGAGCCAAAATGGACCCAAGGAGGGCCATTGAACGCAAGTGGAACTTCAGGTCCACTCGCCAACTCAGGTAATTCTTCCCTGAAGAGTCAAGGACTTCGAAATCGACACTTGCCAATTTAGCCATTTATCTACGCAATTTAAAATAAGCATGAATTAAAAATTCATGCATAAAGAAATAAACAAGCCAAAATGCGGGGATCGGCCAGATACCCAAAAAAATACACAGTCCAAAGTTCGTTTACAGTCCATAAAAGAAAAGAAAAATACAACTTCGGAAACCCAAGGTGGGTCCCTATATCTGCATTTTGAACCTTCGTCTTCATATGCTGTTGCACCGAGCTTTGGCTTTATATACAAATTTCCTCACTTACAAATTCTCTCAAAAGAAAATAAAAGTGCAAGGAATGTAAATAGGTATACAATGGCCGATCCCGAAAGACACATTTTTACTTATTTAAACATCCACGCAGTTCCAAATATGCTACAGGCATAAAAATAAACAACCACGCATATATCTCAAGCATAACATATGGTAAAGGAAACTAGAAAATATAATTATCTCGTAGACCACGTGGAAACGTCATACACCGTTAGGTGAGTTGACTAACGGCAGAGCGGTCTCAGGATCTTTAAGATAGTTATATTTTGAAAAATAGAATCTTAGTAAACCATATATAATAATTTGCAAGAGCGATGTTTAAATAAATTTTTCAACATGGACTATATAAATTAATCGTGATTTTACAAAGTTTTCTCCGAGTTTAAATATGCCAATTTTATATCCGGATAAAAAATACAAATATTTCTCATATTTCAAATGCCGAATTTATAAATTATTTTGTGGCTTCGGTCCAAAAAATAGTTTTAATTATATGGGCTTGTGGCCCATTCCGCAGTTACGTATAATCATTTTCCTCTAAATTTTGGCTTCGGGCCAAATTAGAGTTTTAGCTTTTAAAAATAAATTTGTAATTTTATGGGCTTGAAGCCCAACTCGCTGAAATTATAATCCAATGGCACATAGGGTTTATTTTGTGAAAACCCCTAATCTCTAACCATCTGGTTAGAGATCAGCCGTCATGCCCCTTCACCTTCTCCTCAATGGTGGAGGGAGGGGGGAGAGCATTGCCGGAGCAAGATGCCTCCCCCCCAACCCCTAAAATTGAAGGGAAAAGAGCCCCCCTTCCTCATTGGCGGGGGGTGATCGGCCGTGGAGGCGCCCCCTGCAGGGGGGATCAGATGCAAGGCCCCCCCCCCTGCAGGGGGGGTTCGGCCGGGAGGCGCCCCCCTGCAGGGGGGGTTTGACCGGGATGCGCCCCCCTTGCAAGGGAGTTCGGCCGGGAGGCCCCCCCTTGCAAGGGGGGGTTTGGCCGAGAGGCCGCGGGAGGAGCCCCCCCTGCAGGGGGGGCGGTGTGCGGGAAGTCCCCCCGGCGGGGGGAGGGGTGGTGCGGCCGTGGGAGGCGCTCGTTAGACCCCATCTCAAGGTGGGTCATTCCGGTTCCTCTTTCCGATGAGGGAAAAAAAATTTCATGGCAATATGAAGAAATTACTTTGTAAAAACAAATTTTTCTTTGTATTATTTTAATTTTTACTTGTATACAAACATGGTAAAAAATTTTATGTATAGTCCGTTGTAATCTACGGGAATAAGAAGTATACCTCTAGATCGATGATCTAGGGACGACCGTAGAAAAGATCCGTAGAAATAAAGATCCGAGCTCCCGAACGCTTCGGGAATGCCGCAACGCTCCAACGAATCACCGCAGCAACCAAAGATTCCTTGCGCTAGGGGATCAATTTGGTGGGGATTTTAGGCTTGGATTCTTGCTCAAGGAAGAACACGTACTGATAACGTTTTGGAAAGTGATAGGACTCAAGAGAGAGAGGCAAACTTTCTTAGCAAAAGAATGAGTAACCATGGCACTAGGCCATGGTTCTCTATATATTCATGTAGAGATGGGAGATGGAGGGCCTCAAGGAGACCAAGGGTCCACATTACTCATAGTAATGGGGACCAATGAAGTGGGTAATGAAGGAGGGGAGGCCAAATGCCTCCCTCATTCATAACACACCGATGTTTTTAGCGATTCTCTATTTCTTGGAATTGCTCCTCACCTGTCATTTTGCTCCGCATACAACCACTCATTTAAGAGTTTCCCATTTGTTTACAAGTTTATCATCGAAATTACTCATCGCGCACAACCGGGGCAAATTTCTGAAAATGTCCCTGAGTGTACGTTGTGACTAAATCGGTCAAACAGCGACGGGCGGCGACGTCGTCCCCTCCTCCGACATCCCCCAGCCCCCTACTCTTTCGACCTGCAAATTTCTGAAAATGTCCCTGAGTGTACACTGTGACTAAATCGGTCGAACAGCGATGGGCGGCGACGCCGTCCCCTCCTCCGACATCCCCCAGCCCCCTACTCTTTCGACCTCCACAGCCATGTCCCCTCCTCCGCCCCTCCTCCGGCCTCCCTAGCCACACCTCCACACCTCTGACCTCCCCAGCCCCCCCTCTCCATCTTCTCCAGCCCCCTCCGCTGCCCCTCCTCCGACCTCCACATCTCACTCCTCCGACCTCCACATCCTCGCCCCCAACCTCTTCCAACCCCCAGTAAATCGTCATCGAAGTCCTCAGCGGCGGAGGACAAATAAGAGTAAAAGAGGAATAATGGTAAACTTGTAAATATTTGGGTTGTGCGCGGCAGTAATTGTCACGCCCCGCTCCCAGTATACTTGGGAGAGAGGACGTGAGCGGGTCCGCAAGTGCTTAAAGCAAAGAAGAAGTACTTTTTTTCTTTCTTCTCTGACTTGAGCACAATAAGCGTTGTTTTAGCAAAGCAGGCCCCTGCACGTGAATTTCTCAGAAGCAGCATAAATAGTCATTACACTTTTAAATCTAGCGTTTTTAAAACAAAGTACACAAGGTAATTAAGGCCTAGCATGGCCGCACAATTTGGTGAAAGTAAACACACCTGGAAAGCAACAAGTACAACTAATAAAACTGAAATAAAACGGCTCGCTCTAGTCTTCAGCAGGGAGGATCTCAGCGTCTTCGTAACTCTGATCAGCGAGGTCCACCTCTAAGATAGGATCCTCAAAAGCAGGGTCTTCGATGTACTCTGTCTCTGAACATAACATATATTTCATAAATTCATTTGAAATATACGTCAGCGATAGCTCGGCAAGATTTTAAATTAATGAAAGTAGTAACTTGCAATTTAAGAAAATGATAAGGTTAGAACACATAAAAGCATGTGCATCGCCAAAAATGAGAACATGTGGAAAGTAAAACCATGAGGTTCATCGACAATTAATATACATTTGCATTTTAAACGAGGTAAACAAAGTTGGCAATTTAGAATACTTTTCAGTTGTTTGTGCTAGTAAATAAGTCCATGTCCGAGTAAGTAAAATATTCTCGATACACCATATCATCGGGGTTTACCGTGACGCCTCTTGCCATTCCTAACCTGGAAGATGGCCAAGATGCTTACCTCCATTAGTGTGGTATGGAGTTAGCCGTAAGATGTTCAAGCCACATTTACGGACTCTACTACATGAACCAACCCCACCCAAAGTGTCTGCCTAGTCATCGACTTGATTACATCCCATCTGTATTCGATGGTTTCACAAATATGTTTCGAGTGTTGTGTCTTACCCTCTGTTCAATGTAGTTCAATTTGTTAGCAGGCAGATAGTAAATGTTCCAAATAAGCAACATTAGCATAACATGTCCATTTAATCAGAAAGCGACCAGCATAATGTACAATTCAGTTCCAAAGTTGACAAGCAGACTAGAATATGGTCTTAGCACTGACGTTTGAACAATTCATTTTGCAATTCTTAGCACTAAAGTTTAAGCAATTCATTTTGCATTTCATTTAATATAAAATACTTGCCTCGAGGTGAGTTTGGGTGTCCAAGTGATCGTAGCGTAAGGCGCGTTGTATCTGCATCACGGATTTGGTATCAAACAGGAGTTTTTAACCATAATTACTAACATATACATGATAACATACTGTTATACTAAAATGTTTACTTCGTATTACTAACTTACGGCTATACAATAAAGAAAATTGTTGGATGAGATCCAAAGCAATTTCGGAGGATCAACCTGGTGTGATCAAGTGATGTATAAATAAGACTCCAATAAAATGCATAATAGATACGCTTTAGCAGATCCATTCTTAGGTTTGACATATGAAGGTCCAGTGTGACTGATATGCTATAGCGGTATGAGATATTGAGATAAATAGCCTAAGTGCAAGTGGGAGATGTAGGAAGATGTGTGCCCTTGAGGCATTTATCCTAAGATAAACATATTGTTCTAATAATTATATGGTACCAATTGTCCTAGTATAAATTCTATGAATTATATACTTAGATAATTTCCTTAGACTTAAAATTAGGTCATCATGTATCTAGATGTAGATATAGATTGTGGGAAGTGAATCACTGATAAGAACTTAAGTCCTAAACGGTTCATGGTCATAGATGTGTCGAGAATAGGGTATCGGCACAACGGATAGACCATTGTGTCTTTGTTTTACCTTAAGGGTAATGATGATCTCATAGTTATTCGGCCTGGCGAAGTCGGTGATAAGGCATGTATGCTCATTGGAGAATGAGTTCACTAAACGACCAACTTAGAGTTATTAAATGGTCAATATTTAACTATACTGTCAATAATAACTCTATAGTAATGATAGGCAAGCTGGTCCTTAAGACCTGAAGTCATTTGTACAAACCTGTTCGTGAATAGTGTCACTTAGATCTACGACCTAGCTTCGAGGCTAGGCTTGCTGAAAGGTCTTAGGTTTGGTGACACCTGAAGCATACGAGGTAAGTAAATGACTAAGATGAGATTCGCCTCTTCCATTAAAGAGGAAGTTAGTGTCACAGGCTCAGTATGGTCTTTGTGTTAATCCTCGGCCGGGGTACGTTGTAGGATGTACAACGTGTATATAACAAAGACCGATGTATACTGACCGATGCTAGCTAGTGGGGTTGACAGTTAACCATACCATAGGCCATGCATCGACACAGTTATGACGAAAGGACTAAAACTACGTTATTCATCACTGACACAGTCATAATGATCCCGAAGACACCTTTGTCGATGGGTCAATCACGTAAGTATGATTCTGAAACAGAGACGACACATGTTGCTCGTGGTTACTGTCGTCTAAGGACTTCGAGTCTCAACCTGTAGTAGGGTCAGGCTGTAGGGTCTCACATGGAGTAGTATTCACGTCTTAGTAATAGGAAGAACTTTAAAGAGGAATGTGTAATGCCCTGCGTAGCTACTGCACACGTACTAGAGGGGGGTGAATAGTACTTTAAAATAATCAAGAGTGTTATTCCTAATTATTGTGCAAACATACAAACAACAATGCGGAATAGACTACAAACAACAAGAATAGACAATGCAAACAAAGTATATAACGGGTTCGGATCCAACCAAGTCTCCCCGACTTGTTCCCGGTGATCCTACGTCCCAACCACCCGGATCCCCTCCGGATACTTGAGTTAGAAACCACTAACCCAAGATTTTGCACTATGAAATTCTTGTAGAAAATCCTCTACAAGACCAAATCATACACAATGGAATTGTGACTCCCACAACCCGGGATCACAAACTCTCTCACAACCGAGAGACAAACTCAAATAACAAATGAGATGAAATAATGAAACACTTACCACAAAATCCTATGCCTTGAGTATACTTACCAATTTAGGGTAAGAATGGATTTTGAGGAAGAAGCAAGCACCAAACCCTAGCTCCACCAAGATGGACAACAATAGATGGCTAGGGAGGAGTTGGTGACTTGGATTCAAAGCCCTTGGCTTGAATGGCTCACAATCAATGAATCTCTCTTGAGGAATAAGAGTGAGGGAGAGATTCTAGTGAGAAGAGATAGCTTTAGAATGGAGTTGATTTGCTTCTCTTTGATTTCTCTAAAACCCAATATAGGCAGCCTTGAATGCTATGAAAGAGCCCCTTCAAGTATATATAGGACAGAGGAAAGAGAGAGGAAAAATCGTAGCAATTAGTGCTCCAACGGCTCTATTCTGAAGCAGCTTAATCGGTCAAAGAAGGATCACTGACCGATTAGTTTCTCAGCTAGTCTGTCGGTGATTCTTCTTTGACCGACTAAGAGGAAGACAGCCAATAAAGAGATTCCAGGCGATATGAACTAGTCGGTCTAAGAAGACTTGCCAACCGACTAGTTTGCCAACTAGTCGGTCGGTGAATGTTCTTTGACCGACTAAGAGTTGAAATAGTATAGGCTGAATTCAAAGACAGCTAGTCGGTTTAAGAACAAATTCCAACCGACTACTTTCACAACTAGTCGGTCGGTCGTTGTTCTTTGACCGACTAACTGTAAACAGTAGCTCAGGCTGAAATGAGGCAATGATAACTAGTCGGTCTGAGAAGGATTCCTAACCGACTAGATCGTCATCTAGTCGGTCGGTGAACCTTCTTTAACCGACTAATTGATCAACAGTGTCTAGGCTGAATTGAGCAAGGACATCTAGTCGGTTCAATAGGAATTGCCGACCGACTATATCGTCATCTAGTCGGTTTGTTCTTCTACTTGAACCAACTAAGATGCACTAGAAGCCGAGGGAAGAAGCGATAGGCTTCGGGAAAGTTTCTAATTGCTTCTAAGATAATCCTAGCTCTAAGATATGAGTGATAAGAAGATTATAATGTAAGTCCTACTCAAGGCTTAACATTCTATTCTATGAAGCTATAAGACATTAAATAAAACATGACGAACCATCTTCAAAGCTTCAATCTTCACTTTTGACTTCAATAATGCTCATTGAGCTTCAACGAAGCTTCAAGCACACGATCACGCGTTTTGAGAAGTCTTGAGACGTCGCTTTTGATGTACGTAGTATTTTGGCGACGATCTCCATAACCGCGCTCACAAAAAGTTAGTTCACGATATTTATGTTTGCTCATCATCAAAACCAAATCCGGGGAATCAATACTCAACATTCTCCCCCTTTTTGGTGATGACAAACCAACATAAATAATAATCAATAATAATGATTCAAATGAAATTTACTTACTCCCCCTGCATTGATGACACGTTAGTTCCGTATTAAACAATAATCATACGCATCAAGCAGATGAGGGAAATATAAAATATGAATCATATTATTGCAATTTAGGATCTAACTCCATTTTTATATATTCACTCCCCCTGAATCTAACATATCAAATTAGATTCACGGTAAATTGCTTTGAATTATCAATTAGCACATCGTCATTATTAATTCTCTCCCCCTTTGGCATTAGCAAAAAGAGCGGGAGGAGATTAACGACAAAACCAATGGCTAAAAAATAAAGGCACGAGAGTCGAAGAATACGACCACGGTCCAAATGACACCAATGTAAAATATCAAATGTAAAATACCGAAGAAAATCAAAACGTGCCAACGAGACCATAGTCGAAAATCGAAAAATGAAATCATCACAACTCAAATCAATTTCACTTATTGAGTTATGGAACATACTCTCCAATATCAATATTCTTAGTTAATAAAGTGCATGGAAAACAATTCTATGTTTTCATAGAAAGAATTCTATTTAATCCAATAAAATCGTCGATCGACGAAATCAACATCAGAGACATAAATCCAATGTGAATACCAAATGTAGCATGCAAAAGTGTTATGCCGAAAAAAATAGATAGAACATCATAAAACATATGGCATACACATATCTAGCATACTAGGATACTAAAATAAACAAAATGATACCAATGTACATAGTCTACCAATGTATGTATTCAACACACATGGATACCAAATGTATATCAAATGTAAGAATATACTTACAACATTAAGCTCCCCCTACTTTGGTGCATCACTTAATTACCAACAACTCCATTTGAATGAAAATCCTTTGCAAATCAAAGAGTTGGTAGGGTTGGTATCCCATGGTGGATTGAACCTAGAAAACATAATATGGAGCTAAAATTTGATTTGTTGCTCCTTCTCTTATTCTTGAGTACCTGAAGATAAAATATCATTCTATGGTACCCAAGGACATTGGGTCCTAAGAGATTAGACCTTTGGAAGCCAAGTCCAATTGGACTTAGACTTCCCAACGAAATCATCATTATGCACGACATTCATAAAATATGAATTCATGTAAGCTTGTTTTTCATGCATGCTTGTGTCCTTCAGGATCCAAATAGTGAAGATTTTGGGAGCCCTATTCATATTGGGAGTATGCATACGTTGTTGATGTCTACGTGATGCATGTCGTGGATAAGCATATGGCACATGATGAAATGGTGCATGATGATAGTCGTTCATATGAAATGTGGATGAACATATGCATGTGGAGGAACACGTGCATGAGTGTGTCTCACATGGTGTGCACGTGCTCGTGGATGTGAAGCATAAAAATCATCATACATGTGAACACGTGGAGTAGGAGGTGTGTTCCTACGTGGCATGGTATACATGAAGGCATGACCCTTCTTTGGAGGTCCACCCAAAGTAGGTTTCTTTTCAAATGGGGGTGTGTACCTAGCGGAAGCACCATTGGTAGAAGAACTACACATGAAGTGTTTACTCCCACTAGTTGAGTCATCGGAAGTTGGCCTAACAAAGGTGGCGGACGATTTGGACGAGTCTCCCATCTTATACCCCAAGCCAATGTGATGATTGACCGGAAGTAAGTCATTTAGGATATTATTCAAATGGCCCTTACCTTTATTGAATTCATGAATTCGGCCTAATGTGCACTCATACTTCTCGGTGAGAGAATGCATAGAAGCATCCAAGGTGGACACTTGTGATGTGAGTGCACAAACACGTGTCTTGAGATTCTTATTCTCAATACTCAAAGTTGAGTTTTGAGACATCAAATCCGCTATCACATGTTCATTCAAATCCTCAACATGAACATGCTCAAGTTGAGATTTGAGATTTACAATCTCATTTCTCAACCCTTCAACAACGGTGTCGTTTTTGATGATGATAGGCTTAGGCGAGGTTTGGAGACTAGTTAGCTCATTTTTAGTCTTAATAAATCTATTAGACAATTTAGAAAACTTATACCAAAGTTGTTCGTTGGCTAATCTAAGTTCATCCATAGTTATCTCTTCACCTTCATCCTCGCTTTCATCCTCGCTTTCATCGGAGGAGGTCTCTTGATCACGTTCCCCTTTTCCCATGAAGCACATGTGTGCTTTCTCCACTTGTTCATCATCCGACTCTCCACTTGAGGAGTCCTCTTCGGAGTCGGTGAATGAGCCGACAAGCCCTTTCTTGTACCCTTTCTTGTACTTTCTCGACTTGTCGTACTTGGGTGCCTTCCACTTCTCCTTGTGTTTGTTGAGAGGACAATCTGGCTTGATGTGTCCTGGCTTGTTGCATTTATAACACATAGGAGCGGAGGCATTAGTCGAAATAAATTTTGATTTATTCTTCAACTTACCTTTTCGGAAGAATCGGTCGAACTCCTTTGCCATACGGGCAATTGATTCTATGTCCAACTCGTCTTCCGATTCTTCATCGTCGGTAGATGTAGATGGATCGGCCTTGAACACAATCGCCTTTTTCTTTGGCTCTTCTTGCTTCAAGTACGCCTTCATCTTTTCCTTCATCTTTTTCTTACTGTCCTTGCGTACCTCATAAGACATCAAGGTACCCATTAGTTGTACGACAGTATACTTATTCATATCGTTACCTTCCTCGATGGCGAAGGTACGCTTTTCCCAACAAGAAGGAAGTCCGTCAATAATCTTCGCGACTTTCTCCTTTTGGGTGTAGATCTTCCCAAGAGCTTCCAATTCGTTGGATATATCCACGAAGCGAGCATAGTACTCCTTCATAGTTTCACCCTGTTCCATATGAAACAACTCGAATTCTTTGTTAGCAACAACGAGTTTAGAGTCTTTTACCGTACTCGTTCCTTCGTGCAAGATGAGGAGTTGGTTCCAGATTTGATATGCACTCTTACATGTGCATATCTTGTTGAAGTCTTCGGGCTTCAACGCACATTGCAAGGCATTCATTGCCTTGGCATTGTTTACCTCCGCGACAACCTCCGTGGTAGTCCACTTCGTGAAATCTTCTTCGGGCTCGACATACTCCGTCAACGTGGCTCTCCATAGTGAAGCGCTCCGGAGGAAGGTTTCCATCTGGCATTTCCAGTACCCATAGTTAGTACCATTGAAGTGAGGAGGCCTAACTGAGGATTGTCCTTCCATAACTGAAGAAGCTCCTTCACGATTCTTGAAGACGTTGTAGTCGTTGTTTGTCATAGCTATGAACTTGGCTCTGATACCAAATGTAATGCACTGCGTAGCTACTGCACACGTACTAAGGGGGGTGAATAGTACTTTAAAATAATCAAGAGTGTTATTCCTAATTATTGTGCAAACATACAAACAACAATGCGGAATAGACTACAAACAACAAGAATAGACAATGCAAACAAAGTATGTAACGGGTTCGGATCCAACCAAGTCTCCCCGACTTGTTCCCGGTGATCCTACGTCCCAACCACCCGGATCCCCTCCGGATACTTGAGTTAGAAACCACTAACCCAAGATTTTGCACTATGAAATTCTTGTAGAAAATCCTCTACAAGACCAAATCATACACATAGGAATTGTGACTCCCACAACCCGGGATCACAAACTCTCTCACAACCGAGAGACAAACTCAAATAACAAATGAGATGAAATAATGAAACACTTACCACAAAATCCTATGCCTTGAGTATACTTACCAATTTAGGGCAAGAATGGATTTTGAGGAAGAAGCAAGCACCAAACCCTAGCTCCACCAAGATGGACAGCAATAGATGGCTAGGGAGGAGTTGGTGAATTGGATTCAAAGCCCTTGGCTTGAATGGCTCACAATCAATGAATCTCTCTTGAGGAATAAGAGTGATGGAGAGATTCTAGTGAGAAGAGATAGCTTTAGAATGGAGTTGATTTGCTTCTATTTGATTTCTCTAAAACCCAATATAGGCAGCCTTGAATGCTATGAAAGAGCCCCTTCAAGTATATATAGGATAGAGGAAAGAGAGAGGAAAAATCGTAGTAATTAATGCTCCAACGGCTCTATTCTGAAGCAGCTTAATCGGTCAAAGAAGGATCACTGATCGATTAGTTTCTCAACTAGTCGGTCGGTGATTCTTCTTTGACCGACTAAGAGAAAGACAGCCAATAAAGAGATTCCAGGCGATATGAACTAGTCGGTCTAAGAAGACTTGTCAGCCGACTAGTTTGCCAACTAGTCGGTCGGTGAATGTTCTTTGACCGACTAAGAGTTGAAATAGTATAGGTTGAATTCAAAGACAGCTAGTCGGTTTAAGAACAAATTCCAACCGACTACTTTCACAACTAGTCGGTCGGTCGTTGTTCTTTGACCGACTAACTGTAAACAGTAGCTCAGGCTGAAATGAGGCAATGATAACTAGTCGGTCTGAGAAGGATTCCTAACCGACTAGATCGTCATCTAGTCGGTCGGTGAACCTTCTTTAACCGACTAATTGATCAACAGTGTCTAGGCTGAATTGAGCAAGGACATCTAGTCGGTTCAAGAGGAATTGCCGACCGACTAGATCGTCATCTAGTCGGTTGGTTCTTCTACTTGAACCAACTAAGATGCACTAGAAGCCGATGGAAGAAGCGATAGGCTTCGGGAAAGTTTCTAATGGCTTCTAAGATAATCCTACCTCTAAGATATGAGCTATAAGAAGATTATAATGTAAGTCCTACTCAAGGCTTAACATTCTATTCTATGAAGCTAGAAGACATTAAATAAAACATGACGAACCGTCTTCAAAGCTTCAATTTTCACTTTTGACTTCAATAATGCTCCTTGAGCTTCAACGAAGCTTCAGGCACACGATCAAGCGTTTTGAGAAGTCTTGAGACGTCGCTTTTGATGTACGTAGTATTTTGGCGACGATCTCCATAACTACGCTCACAAAAAGTTAGTTCACGATATTTATGTTTGCTCATCATCAAAACCAAATCCGGGGAATCAATACTCAATAGAATGCATTCGATGCAATGGAATAATTTAGTTCACAAGTCAGTTGTGAACTTAGAGCTAAAGAGTTTAGCATTTGGGACAAATTAATACTTGGTATTAAATTGACAAAGTCACATGAGAACGAAGGGGGCTTCCGGAGAAATCCACAGGAAGAAACCGCGTTCGAATCGAAGCTTAAACGAGCCTAGCGAAGCAAAAATGGCAAAGAAAGGCCCTTAGTGGGCTTGCGAGTCTAACCCGCCCTTGGCGGGTGACCCGCCCCAGGCGGGTGACCCGCCAGGAGGTAGCGGGTCGGACCCGATCTGATTCCAACGCCTCGAGAGGCGTGTTTCTTTGCTGATTTTTGCGAAAACGGGTTTTGGAATCTATTTTCGACATTTGCGGGGTCAAATGATATCGGAATTGGATGTCGTTTTTTTCTATGCTATCGTTGTCTCGAGATCTTCGATTTGACAGGTTGTATGAAAGTCGAAACTCAGAAATAGATTTATGGTTGATTTTAGAAGTTTATACTTCTTGTGAAATCAACCCATATTGCCCATTTTATTGTCCCACATTGCTCGTAGCAAGAGGGGATGGGCTGTGTCACGCCCCGCTTCCCTAAAATGGAGGCGAGACGTGAGAAGGTCCGCTCAGACGTGGAGCTGTGAAGCTGCACGCCTGATAAGCGTCAAATCTGAATATATGCAAGTTCCTGTAAATGCGAATGGAACAAGGATAATAATAATAATAATATGGTAATGGAGACTGATATAAGTTAACCAATCTCAGAATTTGTCCACAATAATATTCAACATCGCAGAAAAACCCACCAGGCTAAAAGAAAGAGTCTAGGCCCAAAACATGGCCAACAAAAGCCAACACAAAACAAAGTATTGGTGCTACGCACCGACAACTAAAGTAGTCTAAACAACAACACAAACAGTCTCTACGACTGATCTCCCGTGTCCTCAAACTCCTCGATGAACGCGGGCTCTGACTCAGCGTCAGCGAACATCACGTCCTCAGCAACAACCTCAGGCTCAGGATCTAACATGTGTCACTCAAAAGAGTAAAGGGCACATGTCAGCAAGTCTAAAAAGACTTGAGCAAGGAAACTGAAAGGAAGGTAACTAACAACCTAGCAGTTATAGTATGATGCATAGTATGACAAGTATAATATGGAAGTAACAAGTAAGGTAAAGTGCAAGTAACAAGTAGCAAGTATGGCATATATGACAAGTTTTACAAGTATAAACACGGACACGTACAAGTCAAGTAAATCACGTCAAGTAAACACGGCGTGCACAGAGATTACGTCTTCTGGCTAGAGTGGCGGATCGGGCCAACTCGTACACTCAGGTGATCGCTTATCCCTACCCCTCCACGTGTATCGAGCCAGGGCATTACCCCCGAACGCGTAATGCTCGCTTCTGGATCACGGGCCAGTAAGTGTATTTGGCATATGGTTGTGCCCGCTAAAAGCAGGTGCCTAGCCGGATCAAGTAGTACAAGTAATGTAGCGTGTGCTATGAATGCAACATTCAACATGGATATCATGGCATGTACAGATAAGATGCATGGATGACAAGAAAGTTCAAATAATTAAAAGAAGTCGGATCTAGATTCGTTGTCAAACTAGATCCTGAAATTTGCACCTAGGCGTGTATCATTTCGCCGCCTAGTCTCTTTTACGCCTACAACAAGCAAATGGCCTAAGGCATGGCCTAAAACACTAAGTGGCAAGTTTCACTTGCCTGGCACCAAGGATGACGATCAACGAGGCACGTCACAAAATGTTAAACTACGGAGATGGGATCGCTGCCATGGCAAAACAATATCAGAGCAATATCCAATCCAGTTTTATAATCGAATCTACGACGTCTAATATCTATTTTTATTTAGGGTTTAACAAAAATCACAATGTGGGTTATGAGAATATTAAAGGATTGATTTACTAACCGTATCGTAGCGGAAAAACGATGCCGAGCAAGCACAGCAACGGAAGAACGATCCGGAGAACTATGGCTCAGATCTGAAAACGGCGAGGAAATCTGGAGAAATTGGGATTTGTGGGGTTTTGGGGTTGGCCGACGGCCTAAAGGAAGGTGGCCGGTGCTAATGAGGGTGTGAGGGGCTCCGGGGATGAAAGAAAAGAGCTAGAGGAAGGTTGGGGAAGATCAGAGATCAAAGGGGAAAGAGAATGGCAAAGAGAAGTGAAAGAAAGAAGAAGAAACGATCGGCAGTTTAAATAGAAAATTTGCGGCGGCTGGGACAACCCTAGGGTTACGGGGTCAGTTAGTCGGTCCATGAAGGGCGGCTGACCAAATAGTTTGGAAACTAGTCGGTCGGTCGTTCAACTGTGACCGACTAAGATCAAACAGCGAAAGAAAGAATAAATCTGGGAAATGAATCAGTCGGTCTGTGAAGGCCCGTCGACCGGCTAGTTTGCAACCTAGTCGGTCGGTGAGTGTTCATTGACCGACTAATGATAAACAGTAACTTAGGTGAAATTAATCAAAGGAACTAGTCGGTCTGAGAGCAAGTTCTGACCGACTAGTTTCACATCTAGTCGGTCGGTGGTTTTTCTTAGACCGACTAAGAGTAAACAGTAACTCCTGAATAATTTATTTAATGAACTAGTCGGTTCCAGAAGAGTTCCTGACCGACTAGATTGGAATCTAGTCCGTTGGTCCTCCTTCTTGAACCAACTAACGTGCACGAAAAGTCTCGATATGGAGCGTGAAGCTCCGGGAAGGATTCCTATGGCTCCTAAGCTCAAACTAACTCTAAGATATGAGCGATATGAAGCTCGTCATGTGTGGCTTACTCCAAGCTCAACGGTCTAAGGAAGAAGCTAGAAAATCACAACGAAACGAACGAAAACGAAAGCTACGGAGACGGAAAATCACACATATAGAGAAAATCCACCAAAACATATATAATATAGATAATCTAAATACATGAAAACCAGTCGTTACATCCTCCCCAACTTAAGAAAATTTCCGTCCTCGGAATTTCCCAACACTCACGTGTCCGGGAACAAAAGTGGATAGCGCTCTCTCATCTCATCTCCTCTCTCCCAAGTAGATTCTCCTGGCGAGCCGTGTCGCCACAACACCCTGACAAGATCGACAGTCTTGTTCCGAAGTGACTTCTGATGCCTGTCCAAAATCAGCACTGGCTGCTGGTCATACGTCAAATCTGGGCGAACGGTG
The DNA here is from genome assembly GCA_030789695.1 of Scilla litardierei. Classification (NCBI taxonomy): domain Eukaryota; kingdom Viridiplantae; phylum Streptophyta; class Magnoliopsida; order Asparagales; family Asparagaceae; genus Scilla; species Scilla litardierei. The sequence continues at coordinate 302,295,146 of CM061133.1, read as the reverse complement.
ATCTCCGAGAAATCCACAGCATGAGATGGATCGCTGATGTATCGACGAAGCTGTGACACATGGAAAACATCGTGAACTCCTTCCAAAGATGGTGGCAAGGCTAAGCGGTAGGCTACCTCGCCAACTCTCTCAAGAATGTCAAACGGTCCAATGTATCGCGGGCTCAACTTCCCCCGTTTCCCAAAGCGAATCACACCACGATTCGGGGAAATCCTAAGGAACACATGGTCGTCTGGCTGAAACTCCAAAGGTCGACGTTTAGCATTAGCCCAATGCTTAAAACGGTCCTGAGCAATCCTCAACCTCTCCCGAATGTTCCTGACAACATCCACAGCCTCCACAATCATCTCAGGTCCCAACAGTTCCCGGTCACCAATGTCATCCCAACTCAAGGGCGATCGACATTTCCTCCCATACAGCGCGGTAAAAGGCGCCATGCCAATACTCGCCTGGAAGCCGTTGTTGTAAGAGAACTCCACCAGATGTAGATGGTCCTCCCACGAACCTTTGAAATCTAACATGCACACCCTCAGCATGTCCTCCAAGATCTGAATCGTCCTCTTGGACTGGCCATCTGTCTGCGGATGGTACGCAGTGCTGAAACTCAGACTCGTACCCAAACTCTTCTGCAAACTCTGCCAGAACTGAGATGTGAACCTCGTGTCTCTGTCCGACACGATACTCACGGGGACTCCGTGAAGTCGTACGATCTCCTGCACGATTCACGTTACATCACTATCTAAACTAGGAAAAGGAAATAGAAACGGAGAGTAAAGAATTTACCTCCATGTATCTCCTTGCTAGCGTCTCAGTAGACTGTCCTACTCAGAATGGAATAAAGTGCGCGGATTTGGTCAATCGATCTACAATCACCCAAATCGCGTCATTCTGCTTAGGACTCCGAGGCAGTCCAGTCACAAAGTCCATAGTGATGTGTTGCCACTTCCACTCCGGAATCGGAAGCGGCTGTAGCAACCCTGCCGTACGCTGATGTTCCGCCTTCACCTGCTAGCAAACCAGACACTTGGCTACACTCCGAGCCACACTCCTCTTCATGCCATGCCACCAAAAGTTCAGGCGAAGATCTTTGTACATCTTGGTACCACCAGGATGTACAGAATACGGTGAACTGTGTACCTCAACCAGCAACTCCTCTCTAATATCCCCAGCTGGCACACACAACCTAGCTCCATACCTCAGCGAGCCATCCTCATGAATCAAAAAAGTCAGTCCGCAGACCGGCTTCTACCTGCTCCCGAATCTTCACCAGCTTTGGATCTCCAGCCTGGCCAGCCTTGATCCGATCCACGATCGTCGACTGTATCTGCATACACATCAACGAAGAAGCCTCTCCATGAAGAACAATCTCAATTCCAGACTCGCAAAAATCATGCTGCAATCTCCACTGCGAAGTCAACATCATCACCGCTGGAAGCCTACTCAGCGCATCCGGAACCACATTCACCTTGCCAGGGTGATACTGCAAATCGATCTCATAATCCGCCATGAGCTCCAACCATCGACGCTGTCGCATGTTGAGCTCCTTCTGAGTAAAAATATACTTCAAGCTTTTGTGATCGGTGAAGATCTTCACTTTCTCACTCAGCAGGAAGTGCCTCCAAATCTTGAGCGCAAACACGACAGCAGCCAACTCCAAGTCGTGCGTCGGGTAATTCTTCTCATGAGTCTTGAGCTGACGTGAAGCATATGCCACTACATACCTGTGCTGATGCAACACACAACCTAGACCCTTGTCAGAAGCATCACAAAAGATCTCAAATCCTCCACTGCGATCAGGCACAACAAGAACAGGGGCAGTCGTCAATCTCTCCCTCAGAACACCAAAGGCATTCTCACAATCACCCGACCAAACAAAAGGTACATCCTTCCGTGTCAATCTGGTCATCGGCTCAGCAATACGGGAAAAGTCCTTAATGAAGCGCCGATAGTAACCTGTAAGCCCAAGGAAACTCCGGATCTCAGATGCTGACTGCGGAACAGGCCACTCTCTGATGGCCTTGATCTTCTCGGGATCCACTGAAATACCATCTCCAGATATCACATGCCCAAGAAAAGCAACTCTGTCCAACCAAAACTCGCACTTCGAAAACTTGGCATACAGACGATGCTTCCTCAAAAACTCTAACACTGTCCTCAAGTGCGAGGCATGCTCTTCCTCCGACTTTGAATAGATCAGAATGTCGTCAATAAAGATAACGACAAACTTGTCTAAAAAGTCGTAGAAAATCAGGTTCATCAGATTCATGAAAACTGCGGGAGCGTTGGTTACACCGAAGGGCATAACCACAAACTCGTAGTGTCCATACTTCGTCCTGAATGCTGTCTTCGGAACATCTTCCTTCTTCACCTTCAGCTGATGATAACCACTCCTCAGATCCAACTTCGAAAACACCCTCGATCCTCCTAGCTGATCAAAAATATCATCGATGCGAGGCAACGGGTATTTATTCTTGATGGTCACCGCATTCAGCTCCCTGTAGTCCACGCACATGCGACGCGAACCATCCTTCTTTTTCACCAGCAGCACCGGTGCTACCCACGGAGGCACACTAGGATTGATATAACCCTTCTGCAAAAGCTCATCCAGCTGCTTCCGCAATTCCTCCAACTCTGCTGGCGCCATACGATATGGTACCTTCGAAATGGGCTGCGCTCCCGGAATAAGGTCAATCGAAAACTCGAGAGCTCGATCAGGCGGTAGTCCAGACATCTCCTCAGGGAAGACGTCATCGAATTCTCGCACCACAGCCGGCCTCTCCTGCTCCATCTGCATAGCCACAAACTCCACCGGTCTGGCCCGAAATCTGACAGGGCTAAGCGAACTGCTACCCCGGCTGAACTCAAATACTGGATGTCCGGGAATCTCGAACACCACCTTCTTCCTCCGACAGTTTATCGTAGTATAGAAGCTCGCAAGCCAATCCATCCCGAGGACCGCATCATAGTTGATGATGTCATGGACAATGAAATCAGCATAAAGCTCATGTCCACAAACCACCAACGGGCAAGAATTGCAACCACGATGCACCGAGACCACACCATTCCCTGTAACGATGTTCCAACTCTCGGGAAGAGGGGACGTCGACAAGGAATGCCTCTCCACGAAGCTCCGAGATAGGATGCACATCGATGCACCAGAGTCAAAGAGAACTTGTGCAGGAAATGTGCAAACCAGAATCACAACTAACAAACAGTCTAACCATCAACCCTATTCTCGCAAACAATCATATGCAAGCAACCAACATAATCTAACAATCAAAACTAATTAGAAAGAACAGCTAGATTGAGAGTTACCTGTGATGACCTCATCCACAGCCTCGCTCTCCACAGCTGTCATCAGAAAAGCCTGCCGCCTCGGCTGAAAAGCCTGCCTCTGTGGAACAAGAGCTGCTCCACATCCAGCAGGAACATGCGCTCTCTGCTGCAACGGCTGTGCTGCAACAGGTGCTCCCCAAGGCTGCTTCGACTTCGGGCAGTCCTTCATGGTATGGGTAGGATCTCCACGGACAATACACTGGCCCAGGAATCTCCTACACTGCTCCTTGATATGCCTGGTCTTTCCGCAGAAATGGCAAGTCTTTTGAATAGGACCTCCTGGCCTCTTGAACTGCATCGACTGATTAGGCTTGAAACCAGGCCTAACCACCGCTCTGGCCTGCTCCATAGGCCTCTTCCCAGCTCCAGCAACATGTCCTCTCCTCTGGTTCACAATCAGCTCCTGCCTCCACGCCGCTATCAGAACCTTCTGATAAGACTCCAGATCAGAGGAAGACACAAACCTCTGAAGCTCCAAAGCAAGTCCCTGCAAGAACCTCTGAGCCCTCTCATCAGCATCCTGCACCATCTTCGGTGCGAACCGACTCAGCCTGGTGAACTCCTGATGGTACTGATCCACCGACAAGCTCCCCTGCTTCAAATCAATGAAGCGCTGCAACATCTCTCTCCGGGCAGCCTTCGGAAAATATTCCTCATCGAATATGGACTTGAAGGTAGCCCAAGATATTGGCTCCTCCAACAGCTCCTCCTCAGCATCCCACCAATTCCTGGCATTATCCTTAAGCTGCCTCTTTGCCAAATCAACCCATCCAGCCGGGTTGACCTTCGACATCTTCAAATTATCCTCAATATTCCTGACCCACTCGTCAGCAGCTAGAGGACATTCAGTACCATCAAAATATGCAGGACCCAGCTCTTGAAACTGCTTCGCTCCCGGCTCGAAGCGAGGGGCGTCCTGAACTGCCCGAGCAGCTCGAGCAACTGGAGCATTCTGGACTTGTAGGAGCACGCCCTGCTGCACCTGTATCATCTGAAGCATCATCCGCATCATCTCCCCATTGGTGGGCTCCCGATCAGGCTCCTCGACATGAGGGGGCGCACCACCAGTAGCTCGGGTATTTCGCCTTCCTGCCATCTAATGACACAAAAAACGAAACAATTAGACTCATATCTTACGACTCGGATGTCGAATTTTATTTGTGGACATTCAAATATTATCATCGTTATTCCGTTAGTTTTCCGTTACACATGGACCTGCATGGGCCACCAACAAAACCTGTCACGCCCCGCTTCCCTAAAATGGAGGTGAGACGTGAGAAGGTCCGCTCAGACGTGGAGCTGTGAAGCTGCACGCCTGATAAGCGTCAAATCTGAATATATGCAGGTCCCTGTAAATGCGAACGGAACAAGGATAATAATAATAATAATATGGTAAGGGAGACTGATATAAGTTAACCAATCTCAGAATTTGTCCACAATAATATTCAACATCGCAGAAAAACCCACCAGGCTAAAAGAAAGAGTCTAGGCCCAAAACATGGCCAACAAAAGCCAACACAAAACAAAGTATTGGTGCTACGCACCGACAACTAAAGCAGTCTAAACAACAACACAAACAGTCTCTACGACTGATCTCCCTTGTCCTCAAACTCCTCGACGAACGCGGGCTCTGACTCAGCGTCAGCGAACATCACGTCCTCAGCAGCAACCTCAGGCTCAGGATCTAACATGTGTCACCCAAAAGAGTAAAGGGCACATGTCAGTAAGTCTAAAAAGACTTGAGTAAGGAAACTGAAAGGAAGGTAACTAACAACCTAGCAGTTATAGTATGATGCATAGTATGTGGAATGCCCTGCTAAGCTAATGCACAAGTACTAGAGGGGGGTGAATAGTACTTGAAAATAATTAAGAGGCTAATTCCTAATTACCTTGCAAACTCTACCAAACAATGCGGAAATGCGGAAATGTAAATGTTAGACAACAAAGAAACAATCTTAAACAAACGATATTACTGGGTTCGGATCCACCCAAGTCTCCCCGACTTGTTCCCGGTGATCCTACGTCCCAACCACCCGGATCCCCTCCGGATACTCGAGTTAGAAACCCTTACTCAAGATTTCCACTATGAAATACTTGTGAAAAACCTTCACAAGTCAAATCATACACAAATGAAATTGTGACTCCCACAACCCAGGATCACAAACACACTCTCACAACCGAGAGTGAATCACTTACAATATCAAAGTAAATTGAAATAGAAATGCTTACCACAAAATACCTATGCCTTGAGTAAACTTACGAATTAGGGCAAAGATGATTTTGGGGAAGATGAAGAGGCACCAAACCTAGCTCCAAGATGTAGATCAGCGATGGAGAGCTATGAGGTTGTTGGTGACCTAGAATCAAGCACTTGGCTTGGAAGGCTCACAATCAATGAATCTCTCTTTTGAAATAAGAGTGACGAGAGATTCAAGATTGGAAATGAATGAGCTTTGAATGAGATTGAATGCTTTCTCTTTGATCTCTAAAGTTCTCTTAAAATCATCCTTGAGTGCAATGAATGCAGCACTCCAAGTATTTATAGGATAGAGGAAAGAGAGAGAGAAAAACGTTTTAATTAAAGCTCCAACGGCTCTATTCTGAACCAAACTAGTCGGTCAAAGAACAACCACCGACCGACTAGTTCATCAACTAGTCGGTCGGTCAGACAGCATGAACCGACTAACAGGTGAACAGGGAATAGATGAAGTTCAGACTAACAGAACTAGTCGGTCAAAGAACACTTGCCAACCGACTAGTTTCACAACTAGTCGGTCGGTGAGTGAACTTAGATCGACTAAGAGATAAAACAAATAGGCTGAGAACAAATTGAATTAGTCGGTCCAAGAACAAATGTTGACCAACTAGTTCATCAACTAGTCGGTCGCCAAATGTACATAGACAGACTAACGATAAACAGTAGCTCAGGCTCAAAAATAGAAGTTCAACTTGTCGGTCCAAGAAGGATTCCTAACCGACTAGTTTCACAACTAGTCGGTCGGTGAACCTTCTTTGACCGACTAACTGTAAACAGTAACTGAGCTAGAAATTGACTGACGCAAACTAGTCGGTCCAAGAAGCTTGGCCAACCGACTAGATCACCATCTAGTCGGTTGGTTCTTCTTCTTGAACCAACTAACATGCACGAGAAGTCGCGAATCGAAGCGCGAAGCTTCGGGAAAGTTCGTATGGACTTCTACTAAGATCCTATATCTAAGATATGAGCGTTATGAAGATTTAAACCGTAAGACCTACTCAAGGCTTAACATTCTACGAAAGAATCTTAAAAGACTATAAATAAAACTTGACGATACCGTCATCAAAAGCTTCAATCGAATCTTCATGACTTCTAAAATGGTCCATAAGCTTCAACGAATCTTTAGGTATACGATCACGCGTATTGAGAAGTCTCGAGACATCGCTTGGGATGTTCATATGAATTTGGCGATGATCTCCATAACTGCGCTCACAAATAGTTAGTTCACGATATATTTATGTTTGTTCATCATCCAAAACCAAATCCGGGGAGTCCAATACTCAACAGTATGGCAAGTATAGTATGGAAGTAACAAGTAAGGTAAAGTGTAAGTAACAAGTAGCAAGTATGGCATGGATGACAAGTTTTACAAGTATAAACACGGACACGTACAAGTCAAGTAAATCACGTCAAGTAAACACGGCGTGCACAGAGATTACGTCTTCTGGCTAGAGTGGCGGATCGAGCCAACTCGTACACTCAGGTGATCGCTTATCCCTACCCCTCCACGTGTATCGAGCCAGGGCATTATCCCCGAACGCGTTATGCTCGCTTCTGGATCACGAGCCAGGAAGTGTATTTGGTATAGGGTTGTGCCCGCTAAAAGCAGGTGCCTAGCCGGATCAAGTAGTACAAGTAATATAGCGTGTGCTACGAATGCAACATTCAACATGGATAGCATGGCATGTACAGATAAGATGCATGGATGACAAGCAAGTGCAAATAATTAAAAGAAGTCGGATCTAGCTTCGTTGTCAAACTAGATCCTGAAATTTGCGCCTAGGCGATTATCATTTCGTCGCCTAGTCTCTTTTACGCCTACAACAAGCAAATGGCCTAAGGCATGGCCTAAAACACTAAGTGGCAAGTTTCACTTGCCGGGCACCAAGGATGACGATCAACGAGGCACATCACAAAATGTTAAACTACGGAGATGGGATCGCTGCCATGGCAAAACAATATCAGAGCAATATCCAATCCAGTTTTATAATCGAATCTACGACGTCTAATATCCATTTTTATTTAGGGTTTAACAAAAATCACAATGTGGGTTATGAGAATATTAAAGGATCGATTTACTAACCGTATCGTAGCGGAAGAACGATGCCGAGCAAGCACGGCAACGGAAGAACGATCCGGAGAACTATGGCTCAGATTTGGAAACGGCGAGGAAATCTGGAGAAATTGGGATTTGTGGGGTTTTGGGGTTGGCCGACGGCCTAAAGGAAGGTGGCCGGTGCTAATGAGGGTGTGAGGGGCTCCGGGGATGAAAGAAAAGAGCTAGAGGAAGGTTGGGGAAGATCAGAGATCCAAGGGGAAAGAGAATGGCCAAGAGAAGTGAAAGAAAGAAGAAGAAACGATCGGCGGTTTAAATAGAAAATTTGCGGCGGCTGGGACAACCCTAGGGTTACGGGGTCAGTTAGTCGGTTCATGAAGGGCGGCTGACCGACTAGTTTGGAAACTAGTCGGTCGGTCATTCAACTGTGACCGACTAAGATCAAACAGCGAAAGAAAGAATAAATCTGGGAAATGAATTAGTCGGTCTGTGAAGGCCCGTCGACCGACTAGTTTGCAACCTAGTCGGTCGGTGAGTGTTCATTGACCGACTAACGATAAACAGTAACTTAGGTGAAATTAATGAAAGGAACTAGTCGGTCTGAGAGCAAGTTCTGACCGACTAGTTTCACATCTAGTCGGTCGGTGGTTGTTCTTAGACCGACTAAGAGTAAACAGTAACTCCTGAATAATTTATTTAATGAACTAGTCGGTTCTAGAAGAGTTCCTGACCGACTAGATTGGAATCTAGTCGGTTGGTCCTCCTTCTTGAACCAACTAATGTGCACGAAAAGTCTCGATATGGAGCGCGAAGCTCCGGGAAGGATTCCTATGGCTCCTAAGCTCAAACTAACTCTAAGATATGAGCGATACGAAGCTTGTCATGTGTGACTTACTCCAAGCTCAACGGTCTAAGGAAGAAGCTAGAAAATCACAACGAAACGAACGAAAACGAAAGCTACGGAGACGGAAAATCACACATAAGGAGAAAATCCACCAAAACATATATAATATAGATAATTCAAATACATGAAAACCATTCGTTACAGGCTGGCTCCCTATATAAATAGGGGGTAGCCTTCCTCATTGAAAAGCACACCAAGTCTCCGATTCGAGAAGCTCCTGATCTTTGAGCACACTCGATCGACGACTTAATTATTCCTCCTCTTTCTTCCTATCCTCCAATCGAGTCCTAGTAAGATGGCGAGGAGGTTTGGATCTGATCCAGAAGTCTCTGACGTGGATCTGCTCAAGTGAAATCTTCTTCGGCAAGTGGTTGGCTCGGAGACGGGTGTCGGCTTGCTTCGAGGGGATCGGTTCGAGGGCATGAGGCGGCTCAGCTACGGGGAGCGAAAGAAGGTGGTTCGGTACATCTTGCCTGCACTAAGGCAAGATTCTGGGTATGTAATTTAGTAGCTTTCTAGTTTTTAATTATGTCGTATTAGCTTAGATCCCTCTTGGGGTGGTCAGATCCACCTCAAGTCGTCATAGATCCTGGCTAAGGGTTTGGCTTCCTTAGGACTTTGCTAAATTGTTTAGCGGGTTTTTTATTTCCGCTGTTTTATTATGCTTCTGTAGTCTGTCCGACTTAGGTCGGGCACAGATTAGAGCCCTAAGGGTCCGCCAAAACCCTTTCATATGGCATTGTCTTTTGGAGAGGATTATGTTGATATTCCCACGAGTGTTATTGACATTGATTAGGATCTCATTCCTGCCCTTGTTCAAAACACAATAGATTAAGACAATGTTAGAGATCCTAAATCAAGACAATGTCAGAAATCTTCCTACATAAGAAATTGTTCAAAAAGAACAAACTCTAGCACCTCAAGAACCTATGCCATTAAGCATATCCATTAGAGAGAGGAGAAGTGCAAGCCAGTTAGTTAATTCTCCAAGAACAAGAGGTTGACATTGGAGTGATGAAAAATGATCAGATCAATTTTCAACAAGCCATGGTAATTCTCTAAAGAGGAAAACTACTTTAGGTAAGTAAATTATGTTTATGAAAGACAATGACATTTAGAATCTTGTCTCATTGTAATAAGGTATGAAACACATTGGTTGTAAATGGATTTTTATAACCAAGTGGGCTTCAAAAGGCACTGTCGAAAGATATAGGGATTATCTTGTCATAAAAGACTTTAAACAGAAATAAGATATTGATTATAAAGAGACGTTCTCTTTAGTTTTCTTGAAAGACTCTTTCAGGATAACAATGTCATTAATGGCACAGTTTAGTCTCGATAATGGTATTTTAAGTTTCATCAAGTAATCATCTTGTTTAGTTTTGACATGAATTTTGTTGATGAATGTATATACCATAAGTTCTGTGGGAGTTAATGTTCTTTTTGGGTTTTATATTTCGATGACATATTCCTTGCCAGTAACGATATAGGCTCATTGCATGAAACAAAGAGATTTCTATATGGAAGATCTTGGTGATCCATCTTTTGTATTAGGGATCCAGATACACCGGGATCATTCTTGAGGCATTCTTAGATTATCACAAAAAGTCTACATAGAAAAGGTTCTCCAAAGATATGGCATGCAAAATTTAAACTAGATGATGTCCATGTATCTAATGGATACAAGTTTAGTCTCAATCAGTGTATTGACAATGACTTTGAAAGGCTGGAAATGCAAAAGATTTCATATGCTTCAGCAATATGGAGTTTGATGCATGCTCAAGTTTGTACGCAATTGGTTATTACGAATATTACAAGTATAATGGGCAGATTTTGAATTTAGGAGTAGACTATTTGATAACAGCGACATATGTCTTACGGTATTTCTAAAGAATAAAAGGGCTACATGCTTATGAATTAGAGGTCGAAAAAAGCATGAGATCACTTGGTGTACTGACTCTGATATCTATTGGATGCAAAGAGTATGAAATTCATGTTATGAGATGTCAGCTACTAGAAGAGGGCTAAGTAGTCTCTTTTATATAGTTTCTTCTAATATGGTTGCAGACTTCGTATCATGTTAAGTGACATCTAATTATGGAATATGACTGCATAATCTTGTCACATTGCTGTAAATTATGGATGGTATTGAAAAACCACATATGTTATTTTGTTGACAATAAGTCTGCAGGTTTTTTTTCCGTTAACAACATGAACTTGACAAAGTTAAGGTATTCAGAGATCAAGTTTCTGGTTGTTAACTAAGAGCTTCGAAGTGAGCAATGTCTATAGAGCACAACAAAACAAACTGTATGGTTGTGGATCCACTTACTAAAGGATTGTCACCCAAAAGGTTTTATGAGCACTTTGCTCTTATGTGTGTCATGTCAGTTAAGGATATTTAGTTCTAGTGGGAGTTTGTTCTTCTGGGTGCTCATGTAATATATACATTTTCAGTTTTCAGTTTAAAGTTATTTTCTGCAGAAATAAAGTTTTGTTTTTGGTTACACTCCGATTTTGGTATGGGTTGATCTCACTAAAGTTTAAGGGATGATCAGTTAGAAATAGACATGTTAAGATCACATTACATGAAATTTCCATGTTACACATCCATATCACAATTCATTTCATTCAGTTATTTTAGCTTATGTGACCATTGACGGGTCGAATTATGTTAAATGTGACAAAGGCCGCTTTGATCAAATGTTAAAACGATTGATGGACCGAATTGGTTTAGATACGTTCCAGCAATGACATCATATTGAGTACTCATTCGGTTATTTAAGCATAACATAATTATAAGATTTGACATATAGCCCAAGTGGGAGATTGTTGGATCGTTAATCCGACGTTGTGCTAATATGTAAAATAATTATGTAATGAGGGCTATCAAATTAAGTTAAGCCAAGTGATCTGACAGGTTATTCGGTTAAATGTGCTTTAATGTATTTGTTAGGGTGTGTGCCTTTAAAATGTAAAGACTTATGGGCTTTCTGGTTTAATGATGGGCTGAACCAGAAACCCAATATGCATTAGGAATTTTGCACGTAAATAGGTGGTCATGGTTCCTAGATCTCACGAACGTCGAGCTGTCTTTTCTGCATCCCATTGACAGATTAGAGCCGAAGAAAAGGCAAATGATTTCTCTTGGGGATTCGTGTAGATCTGAAAGGCCAAACACGCGGATCTGCAAGGCGTTATGGATTCAGGTACGCTTCCGCATAAAGTTTCAGTTTAATTTCTGTAGATCTGACATGATGTATCTAGATTGTTTAGCATGGCTTTCGCGTAGATTAATCTAGAAATAGCCCCAACAATCCACTCCAATGCTTAAAAGTGTGGCCAATTACATCAAAGTGACAAAGCAAAATCTGGAGCTAGGGTGAAGTGATTTTAGCATACATGTCGAAGATGGCCATTCACTTTACAAACAAATATCGAACAGTACAACGCCAACATTCCCTGTGCGAATGTGGTCAAACTTTTGAACGAATAGGGTCAATGGAGTACAGCTGTCTACACAGGTACGGATGCGCAGGCTAAGGAACCGGCGCATGCTAGAAGTCACCCTGTTTCAAAAAGAGCCCCCAAAATCTCCGCCTCCTTTTCATAAAATTTTTATTTTTCCAACAGCCGCTTCATCCCCTCTCATCAGCCCGCTTCCACAATTTCAGGGTGAACGGCGCTCCAGAAACAAAACGTCACCTTTTTCTAATATTTATGGTTCTTGATGCACAAGTACTCTCACTTTCTCGTTTTTCTAGTATTTATAGTTCTTCATCGTCTCCTCTTTTTTACTGATTTCTTCCGTTTTTCTTTTCTTATTTAGCTTCTAATTTCTTCTTTAAGAACCTCCATTGATCTCCGCGGGAGAGAATGGGGAAGCGAGCTGCAATCCAGCCGAAACGGGAAACAGCCACTCGATTCTCAGCCTCGGAGGTAACGGAACAATGCCCTCTTTGTCGTTAAATCTCAGATTGTTGTTAGATGGGTCATTTATTTTTGTTATTTAAGGCGTTTTTAGTTTCTTTTTGGGTTTAATGAAAGTTAGTACATTGTTCTCAAATTACATCTTCTTTTACTTTGTTTATTTGGTTTCCGTTTGCAGATCATTTCTTGATTTTTTAAAAAAAATATACGACGAATGTGGTTGAATCCCTAAAGCGCATGTTTTGCTTTATGGTTGCTTACGTATTGGCATTTTCTTACCTCTTTCAATTAGGTCATGGTTGCATACATAGTTTGCGATTGCTTGATTGAGAACGAAATTCTTTAATTAATGAGTCCATTATTTGCAAAACGTTCATGTATTGTACACATACCAAACCAAATCGTTGCAGCCTGCTTGTTTATTAATTTATATCATACAGAGCATCTTCGGTTGTTCGAAGTTCTTGCATGCATTTGCTTATGTTCAATGATACGTCATAACGTGTCGAATTGGAAAGAGGCATCCAACTGAACTTATTTCTCAGGAAAAGCTCTTAATGTTTGCTTTGTGAGATGTGTAAGCAAAGACGCAGAATTTCTTATCATTGATATATGTTTCTAGCTTTGTTTTGCTTATCCCCCTTTAGTGATTGTTGTCTGGATTGACATCATCGGTTTCTGGGAATATCTTTTGTCCAAGTAGTTTGCTTTCTGCTTTTCTCAAATGCATGATAAAGTGCTTCATTTGGCATTACAATAATCGTGATAAAGCACTGAAGTCTTTAAAGCTGAAGAATTTTCTTGTTAAAAACATCATCATTTTTACAGAAAGGCTCGTAGTGTGATTGGTATAAATGCAAAGATGGTTAAGCTTAGGCCGACTCCTTTTTTATTACTTCGGGTTTATTGATAAAACACTCTTTGCCTCTTTCAATTTTCAACAGGTAAAACAACTGGAGAAATTACTTGAAGAGGGGAAAGATGATGTGTTAGATGAAAGTTTCCACCAAAAGCTTACAGAGGAATTCAAGTAAGTTTAGCCATAAATTTGCTACCACTGTTTCAACTGTTCCATTACAAACTCAGTGCATGCTAATTATTCACAGTTACAATGTTATCTGTGAAGAACACAAAATGATAAAATTGGCGTTGCTCTAATTATTTGGTAATTTTAATGCATTTATAATCTGACTGACTATTCTTGTACTTCTGTCAAATACTGCATGTCAGTCGTACGCCAAGTCGAGCTGGAAAAAAGGCCATACAAGTGGAGCAGGTTTCCTTCCCTTTTTTCTTTCGTTTCATTAAAAAGAAAATCCCTTACTTTTTAAAAATAACCAAGTCATAACCACTTAGTGTCACTAGTATTTCAATCATATACGATGATTTTTTACTCGTTTCCCTGGTCTTGTGTAGGTTCAAAGGTGGTTCAAAAAGAGGAAATGTGCTGAAACTGAAGTTAATGACTCACATAATTCTTCAGAAGAGTTGGTTCTTGCCACTGATACAAGCCTGTCTAACATCGCTGCTCCGGAAAGTTCTTGTGACATGCCCGAAGGTGCCTTTTAAAATGTTTTATATTAATTCATGCACCCTATGCTTCTGATGTTTATCTATTACTTTTCTAGGAGCTACTGATGTACCGTAATCATTATTATTCTTTTTTTCTCACATCTTAACCTACTACTAGAGAAGTTTTGACAACTTGGTCATTTGTGGAGCCATGACTTGTATTTTTTGGTGATTGCATTTCTTAATGCCACATCAAAGAGAAGACAACCCACTAAGCTGTTTATAAAGAAAAAATATTCTTTGTTTGTCTAAAATGAGGTTATGGTAAATTGCTTACTATTTCCTTAGAATTATTTAGAAACCTCAAATGCTATGTCATTGCAAAAATTGCTTACATGTAAAGTTAATACAGCTTTCTCGCCCTTCTGGCCCATACCCTGTATTATTGAGCTTTTCACGATAGTGGTTATCTTAATAGTACCACCTGAGCATGCAAGAATCTCTACATTCAAATCTTATCATGTGCAACTGGTTCCAGATTTAAACCTTTTTAATGGACAACTTATGATACATCTACAATTATCCCCGGACACTTGCAAGAGTTTCCAGATTTAAACCTTTTTTATGTGCAACTTATATTATATCTACAATTATCTCTAGTTACGTGCAAGAATTTACCGATTTAAACCTTTTATAAACAATTTATCCCCATGTATTTTGTGTTACCACTTAATATGACCTTTTTATAGTGGGGGCTTTCCATGTGTTCCACACGAGGGTGGGGGAAGGTTGCCAAATATACAATGTTGATCTATAACCTCATGTGCACCCCTAATGCATTCAAGAATCCTTCTGGGCTAATTGTCTAAGTTGCACGAACATACCGACACAACAAGACAAGTATACTGAAATAGAGGTGTTATGTCTAATACAGGTGTTTGACACACATGTCTGGCGCATTTCTATGAATGAACGGTTCGTGCTTTCTAGCTAATCCTCGTCTTTATGCATGCTCTACGCATGCTCAATTTCCCTCCTTATCAATGTTCTAAAAGGCGTTTTATGCAACCGCATAAGCGCATGCGACTCGGTTCCACATGGAGTTGTAAGTATTCGGGAAAAATATGCAGACAACCCGCATATAAGGATTATATGGTCGCATACTTTGCATAATCCGCATATTGAACGTATTATATGCTCACATAATTTGCATAACCCCCACATAATTCTAATACAAATCGTATAAGCAGCAACAAACAACAATAAAAATTCTAAAAATTGTTATTTAATAAAAATTAAATTTCAGTAAAAAGAATTAAGCATTTGCAAGTGTAAATATGAATGATTAACATATGAATCTTGAGCATCATCATCTTAATTCATATTTAAGTTGAACTTGAGTTTAAAACTTTAAGATTGATCCATGCACATATCCATACGTCACCTACTTATAATTTTTTATACATCATGTTAACCTGATAATATCTTTTTCTTAACTTTTCCTTGGTTTTAAGGTATTTTTTACATTTAAGATACATGTATGCACACACACATATATCTATTATACAATTGAGGGATGTTTTGAATGGATTTGCTAACTAGGACAAATAGGTGTGTAGAAAGATGGTTGTGATTGAATCTTGAGGAATCAATGGATATGATAAGAGTTTGTGAAATTTTTTGAAGGAAAATCCTAAATTTTTGGTGGGACTTAATCTCGAGGGAATCAAAATTTTGAGGAACTAAATATAGACAACTGTTAAGATTTGTAAGAAGTGTAGGTCTATGGTGGATTCTATAACCATATATATATATATTATCATATGACAGTTACAAATCCCTTGGAACCCAAGGGACACCCACCAAGAGTGGGTTTAATGGTGGATGATAGTGGGGGGAGACCAAAGGTCTCCCCTATTCATAACACTACCACTCATCAATCCATTCTTAGCATATGAATTCTTCAGGATCCAATACGCTAATATGAGGTTGAAACTGATGGATCCAAAGTTATCGTGTTTGCCTCGTTAAAACATTAGCTGTAGAAAACCCAGTGGGAAAAACCAGCAGCTTAAGGGAAAAGAGTACAATTCACAAGTGACTCCCTCCTGATCGAATACAAGCTTCAGGCTTGTAGATCTTTCAGCTGTCGCATCCCTATATCTTTTACAAGCTTTCTAAAAGTACATCTAGGCAATGACTTGGTAAACAGATCAGCTAAATTATTACAAGACTGATTCTGTCGTACTTCAATCTGCTTCTGCTCTTATAGCTCGTGCGTTCAGAAGAACTTGGTAGAGATGTGCTTCGTCCTGTCGCCCTTGATATAACCAGCTTGTAGGTGAGCTATACAAGCTGCATTACCTTCAAATAATATGGTTGGCTCAAAGTCATCCGTCTTCAGGCCGGTTGTCACTAGAATGTGATGAATGAATGAACGAAGCCAGACACATTCTCTGCTAGCATCATGGATCGCCATGAGCTCTGAGAGGTTGGATAAGACTGCTTTGGTGGTATGCTTCAAAGATTTTCAGGAGATGACCGTACCACCGAAAGTGAATACCAGTATGTGATTTCTCAGTATGTGGATCAGACATGTAACCTGCATATGCATAACCAATCATAGTGGAAGATCCACCTTTCGAGAAGTATAATCCCAGGTCAACTGACCCTGGTAGGTAGCGCAGAAGCTGCTTTACTCCGTTTCAGTGGCGCTTTGTGGGCGCTGAACTGTATCTGGCTAATAGGATGATTGCGAACGCTATGTCGGGACGCGTGCAATTTGCTAGATATATTAATGCTCCAATGGCACTAAGGTACTTCAGGACCTAATGTTTCCTCCCACTCTTCCAGCGGCCGGAAGGGGTCTTTATGTACATCCAATGATTTAACGACCATTGATGTACTTAGAGGAGGACA
This sequence comes from Scilla litardierei, assembly GCA_030789695.1. NCBI lineage: Eukaryota > Viridiplantae > Streptophyta > Magnoliopsida > Asparagales > Asparagaceae > Scilla > Scilla litardierei. The sequence goes on along the minus strand of CM061133.1, from coordinate 302,278,232 downwards.
CTTATCCATATGGAAAATTTTAAGTGATTTCCTTGTGTATGTGGATTGGTTTAACAGGATTCATCCGCTGAGGTGTTCTATCGGTAAGCCAAGACAATATTTAGTCTTGCCCATGTCTTTCCTTTCAAACGTTAGTTTGAGGCTTGTATATATATCATCAATCTCTGCAGGAGATCCGATGAGGTTTAACTCGTCTACATAGACAGCTATTAATACGAATCTTGTTCCCGTGGAAATACACGGGCAGACTTCATTATTGGTGAAACCATGTTGAATAAGGAATTCACTCAGTCTGATATACCACATTTTTCTCGATTGTTTAAGACCATATAATGACCTTTGAAGCTTAACAGAATCGACGTTTCGATGTCTATCTTTTATTTCTGTTGGTATTTTGAAACCATCTGGAAGGTTCATATAGATATCTTTATCTATATTGCCATTTAGATATGCAGTCACAATGTCCATGAGCTGCATTTCCAGGACTTCCATTGATATTAAGCTATTATGAATCGGAATGTGATCACATCCATAATCGGGGAATATAAATCTTCATAATTTATCCCTGGTCGTTGAGAAAATCCCTGAGTTATAAGCCGTGCTTTGTAGCGTACAATCTGATTATTCTCATTTCTTTTCCTTACGAATTTCCAATTATATCCCATAGGTTTTACACCTCTTGGTGTCTGGACTACTGGTCCATAGACATTGCGTTTCAAGAGTGAGTCCAACTCTACTCCTATTGCCTCGTTCCACTTTGGCCAATCATCTCTGCGTTTTCATTCAGCTAGAGATCGTGGATCAATATCATCGTCGCATTGAGCGACGTGAACAGCAATATCGAACGCGAAGTCGTTGTCCACGACAGTGCTTTTTCTGTCCAGTACCTCCTCAGTACGTACAAAATTTAATGATATTTCTCCTGTATTGTCCTCTTCGGGGGACTGCAGGAGGGGAGAGGTTACTGGTCTGAGCTCAGCATCCTGTGGTGGGATATTCATTATTTCTCCAGGTATTTTCCTCTTGCGAGGGAATTTATCCTTGGAGCCAGGCGGTCGTCCTCTTTTTTTTGAGGTACGGTCGGTTCTGCTGCCGGTGGATTGCACCCATTTTGGGTGATGTCAGTCCTAGCTGGCGTATTGGCAGCAGGGACGTGTGATGTGATAATTGTTTGGTTATCATTGAATTTGTCCGGTAGTAAATGTACTATATTCTGAATGTGAAGGGTATTCAGGATCTCGTCTTCACACAGATTAGTACGCGGATCATAATGAGACAAAGACTTAGTGTCCTAAGAAATGGTCTCTGAAGCTTCAGCCCTTTTAGTTTGTGAGCCTAGTATGGAAAAAGAATTATATAAAGATGCATTTATCAGTACCATAAAGTACCGAAATGAAAAACTTGATGGATGAATTGGCCCACAAATGTCTCCATGTATTCTCTCCAAGAAGCTAGGAGATTCAAACCCCACTTTCAGGTGGAATGGTTTCATAATTAGTTTACTCTTATAATCGGGGGACAAGGAAAATCACCATTTGAAGAGACTTTAGGTTCTTCAAATTATGTCCACAGGTTTGGGTTATGAAGCGGTGCATCATTACAGATACTGGGTGACCTAGTCTACAATGCCAGAGAATGAATTCTGGTGATGTAGAACACTGCTGGTGCTCTATCAGATTAGCTTCTATAGTTTGGATGTATGTTTGATCAAGGCCCGATGGGAGTCCTTTAAAACGTTCTAGGATGGTTTTAATATCATCCTTATGACACATAACATACAATTATTCAACATTATTTGAAATCATCAGTTTCCAAGTAATATCCATTTAAACGGATGTACTTGAAAATTAATAGATTTCTGTTTGATATTAGAGAAAATAAAACATCTTTTATTATAACTTGCGTTTGGCTTGGAAGCAATAGAATTGCTTCATCTGATTCTTCTATTATATTATTTAGTCCAGAAATTGTAGTGACGAGACCATTATAATTAATGATGCTTTTTTAAAATAGCATCTATCACGAAGGATCGTGTGCGTGGAGGCACTATCCACTAGGCATTCACAATTCATCTTTAGAATAGAATGTAAAAACTTTTATGAAAAGTAAAACTTCATTCGATTCATAAGGACATAATTGAAGATACATCAAAACATTAATGATAAAGGCTGAAAAGATGACTAAATTAGCTTTAGTCAAGGATGTCGTCATTCTCGAAATCCTCGGTGTTGAACCGAGTTGGAGGGTGTATATCCACCCGATTTGTTTCAGCGGAAGGCTTCAGGCTTGCCATATACAAATTTTGGAGGTGGCGTGGAGTACGACAGACCCTGGACCAATGTCCAGTCATGCCACATCTGTGGCATTTGTCTTCCTAGTTTTTCTTTGGAGCAGATGTATGGTAAGAGGTATTCCTCTTCCACGTAGTCTTTTTCTTCCTCTCATTATTCCTCTTCCACGTCTGCTTCTTCGCGGCTTTCCCCTTGTTGAATTTTCCTTTGTGCTTGTGCTTCATCTTCTGGAAAGAAACTGTGTGAGTTTCAGGGAGAGGAGCAGAGCCAGCAGGGGTAGGTTATGAGTGGCCATTAGTAGTTCTCTGTTCTGCTCTGCCATACGAAGGCATGAGAGTAAGTCAGAGTGCCTTTTGAAATTGCGTTCACAATACTGTTGCATGAGAATAACATCCTTCTCATGGAAGGATGTATATGTTTTCTCAAGCATGCGGGTTTCCGAGACTTGTTCACCACACAACTTCAGGCGTGAGGTGATGTTATGAAGAGCTGAGTTATACTCAGCTACGGACTTAAAGTCCCGAAGTCGGAGATTTTTCCACTTATAACGTGCACGAAGGAGGATAACATCTTTCTGATGTTTGTATCTGTCCTCAAGTGCTGTCCACAGTTCATGAGGGTCTTCCACTGTTAGATATTCGGTCTTCAGGGTCCGATCAATATGTCTCCTGATATAGATAATGGCTTTCACATTCTCTACATCGGAGACTCTAATAGTAGAAGTCCCTTCATCGGTTGTCATAGCTTGAGCTTGAGCTTAATTGTGTGACTTATGCCCTGTGAGCGCAGGTGGAACTTCAGGTCCAACTGCCAGCTCAAGTAATTTTTTCCAGCCGCATCGAGAACATCAAAATCGACGCTTGCAATTTTTGCCATGTATCTAAGCATGGAATAAGTATGCATTAATTATACATCAAAAATTAAGACATGCATAAAAGTAAAACTAAACTAGTTGTGGGGATCGGCCCGTCGCCACTACAAATAATAAAAGTCCAAAGTTCATTATACATTTAGAAGTACGCGAAAAATTAAAATTAAAATTTGGAAACCCTTGGGGATCCCAGCATTAGCAATTTTCGTCCGTCTTCAGGCTAAGTATCTCTGGGCTTTGGCTTTTACATTTAGTACCTCACTACATTTTCACTCAAAAGAAAAAAATGCGAGAAAAATAATAGTGGTGACTAATAACGGCCGATCCAAAAAAATCACAACATAGTTTTACCGACATTCCAGGCATTTTATAAAGTATGCAACATCACATGCATAAACAATATATATATATATATATATATATATATATATATATATTTCAACATCGCATGCAATTTTATTGGATAAATATATTAAATTTACGTTTAATAGTTACTTGGACCACGTGAAAACGTCATTACCCGTTAGTTTAAACCGACAGAGGGGTCTCAGGATCCTCGTAATTATTAAAACGTAAAATAATAACAATCTTAATCCAATTAAAAATTAGGCGATTAATAAATGAATTACATATAGGATTCATTAACAAATTTATAACTTGCACCAAAATAAGTTATTCATACTCAATATCCTCACCCTGATTTTCCCTGATTTTTCTGGATTTTTCCAAAAAAAATTTCGAATTTTTTTCGGATTTTTCCAGATTTTTTTGTAATTATCAGGATTTAATAGGGTATTTTCTGAATTAAAAATAATTTGGCCTGCAGGCCAGAGGTCCGCGGGCAGGCTGCAGGCCCGTTAGCAAAAAAAAATACACATTTGATTTTATTTTTAATTTTGTTGTTTACTGGGCTCATGGCCCCATCAGGGGAGGCCTATGACTTCTCCCCATCACCCTAGGGTTAGTGCTTTAAGGAGGGTGCTTGTTTTGGTCCGGTGGCATGGGGAAAAGCCCCCCTCGACAGGAGGGGTGGCGAATTGAGCGGGAGGTCCATCCTATTCTCCCCATCACCCCTAGGGTTAGGGCTTTAAGGAGGGGGCTTGTTTTGGTTCGGTGGCATGGGGAAAAGCCCCCCTCGACAGGAGGGGTGGCGAATTGAGCGGACCCCCCGATAGAGGGCGGCAGAGGGGGCAGTGGCGATATGGTGGCCCCAAACCCCGATAGAGGGCGGCAGCTATCAGAAGCCCCCCCGACACGGGGCATGGGTGTCTGCTCTCCGGGAGGACGGAGGCCCCCCCGATGGGGGCGGCACCCAAAAAAATTTGGCGCTCGGTGATCCGACGTGCGGCCCTTCGGCGGGATCGGCCCCTTCCGACAGGCGGTGCCTGGGCGAATCGACAGGGGGACGGCGCGGAAGGAGGCCCCCTTCGACAGGGAGGGGGCGGTGATATGAAACCCCCTCCGACCGGGGGGGGGGTGCGTTCGACCTAGCGAATCGTGCTGTAGGCCCCCCCCAATAAAATTTTGAGGAGGCCGGGTGTTTCGAGGAGGGGGAGGCAGATCAGCGGTGTTTCGAAGAGGCCGGGTGGACAGGCGCTCCGGCGAAAAGAAGGCCCCTACACGAAGGGGGTGGTGGCCGGCGATTCGAGGCCCCTCCGACAGGAGGGCAGCGCGCGGAAAATCCAAAGGAAGCCCCCCGAGAGGGGTGGGGGTGGTGCGCCGGTAGTCCCACCCCGACAGGGGGTGGCAAATCGGAGGGCCCCTCGACAGGGGGAGGTCCGAAAGCCTCGAGGGGGGGGGGGGGTGGTACGGTGCATTTCGAAAGCCCCCCAACGGGGGGGGGGGGGTCCGGCGCTACCACTAACCAAAAATATTTGTTTTTAAGTAAATTAATTTATGTAATCTATTTAAAACAGATGTTAAAACAGTAAATCTGTGTAGTTGAAATATGATTTTCTTGCTATAGTATGTGCTATAGATTATGTAGAAAATAATTATCACAAATTAAACAACATGCACATGTAAATATGTTGATCTAAGGGTTTCTAAAAATTTTACCTCTAAATCCTACCTGTCGGATCTAGCGAAGTTCGGAGAAGGAAGCCCTATCCGCGTCCTCGCGATTCGTCCGCCGGGAGGGATTCGGCTCAGCAATTGAGCGTGCTGATAACGTGTTAAGGTTTGTAAGAAGTGTAGGTCTATGGTGGATATTATAGCCATATATATAATATCATATGAGAGTTCCAAGTCCATTGGAACCCAAGGGACACCCACTTAGAGTGGGTTTAATGGTGGATGATAGTGGGTGGAAACCAAAGGTCTCCCCCATTCGTAATAAGAACTAAATATTGAGGAAACTAAAATTTTAAATTTTGGAGGAAACTAAATTGGAAGGGAACTAAAATTTTTATGGGAACTAAATTCTCTGGTTGAACTAAATCTTAATTTAAAAATTTGAGGGAACTAAACCTGAAGAGAACTAAATTTTGGGTGGAAATAAAATTTTACATTTGGGTGAACTAAATTTTTGGGAAACTAATATTTTAAATTTTAGGATCAGGAGTGAACTAAATTTTAGGAAAATTTAAAATTTTTGGCAAAACTAAACTCTCTGGGGAACTAAATTTTAGTTTCAATGAAGTTAAATTTTTTGTTAGGGATATTTTGAAGGCGGCTGCAAATTATTTTTGGGTGGATTTTGAATGAGATTGAATTTTCGGGGAGAGATTTTGAATGGGCTGAAATTTTTCGGAGGAAATTTTTTGAATGACACATGATCTATGGTAATAGGGTATGACTAGTACACTTATATATTCTATTGTTTTTATCATTTATTACTACATTAATGTTCATTTCTGCAATTAGAACTTGCAAGATATTTATGGTGAGAGTTCGTGAAAATTTTAGGGGAAATTAATTTGGAGGGAATTAAATTTTGAAGAAAATTTTGGGGTAATAAATCTGGAAGGAACTAATTTTGAGGGAACTAAAATTTGTGTAAAAATAAATTTTTTTGGGGGAAATAAATTTTAATTAAAATTTTGGCTTGGAATTAAAAATTTTAATTTATGGGAAAACTAAATCTGTATGGAACTAAACTTTGGGGAAGCAAAAATTGTCGGTGAACTAAATTTTCTTAGAGAACTAAATTTTATTTTGAATTTTTTCTTGTATGGAAATATTTTGAAGGTGGCTGCAAATTTATTGGTGATATTTTAAAGAGGCTGTAATTTTTTTGGGGGATTTTAAATGGGTGGAAAATTTTCAAATTCGTGAACTATGGTCATGTGTTGTGAATAGTTTATATAAAGTCATAATCCGTGACCATTTGTCAGGTGGCATTCAAAAATATTTGCCTAAAAAATTTGAACCCATTCAAAATCATTCACCCTTACAAAAAAAATTGCAGCCTCATTCAAAATATTTCACTCCCCCAATAAAATTTTTTAATCACATTCGAACTAAAATTTAGTTCGCCTGAGAGAATTTAGTTTGCCAAAAAATTTTAGTTCCGTCAGATTTAGTTCCCACTAAAATTGAAAATTTTAGTTCCACCTAAAATTTAGTTCTCATAAAAATTGAAAATCTTGGTTCCAACTAAAATTTAGTTACATCCATATTTAGTTCCTCTTAAAATTTACTGCTCCTAAAATTTTTAGTTTCCTTTCAAAATTTAGTTCTTTTCAGATTTATTTCTTTAAAATTTAAAATTTTAGATTTTAGTGCAACTAAAATTTAGTTCTCTTCAGTAATAGTTTCCACCAAAAACTTAGGGTTCTCCAAATTTTTCACAAACTCTCATCCAAACCATCGATTGCTTAAGATTAAATCTTAACCGTCTTTCTACCCATCTCTTTTTTGGTAAACCCATTCAAAAACATCTCTCATTTGTATTATATATGTGTGTGTTTTCGGGTGCGAATAGTTTTCTCATCGTGCGAAACAATTTTTTTTGAAATTTTTTTTGATGTTTAATCCATACAATTGTATGCTACATGGAAAATAATGGGTGAAGCCTAGGGAGATTTGAGCTCCGATTCACCCGTTACAAATTTAGCGGTTTCAGAATGTGCAAATTTGTTGTAATGCCATGACATTATTTTTCAACCATTATTTTTTGAGCGGTGTATAACAACATAAAATGAAAGTGGAAATTTTTTTTCAAAAACAATAAAAACGTTTCACACGGTACGAAATGCTCTCACATGAAAATTTACCATATATATAATATGCTTACATATATTCAAATATTTACTTTAGCATAATCCACATAATATGCGCTATGCGTTGTTGGGCCATACTGTTGGATATTGGACTCCCCGGATTTGGTTTTGGATGATGAACAAACATAAATATAATATGAACTAACACTTTGTGAGCGCAGTTATGGAGATCGTCGCCAAATTCACATGAATAACAATTACGACGTCTCAAGACTTCTCAAAGCACGTGATCGTATGCCTAAAGCTTCGTTGAAGCTTATGGACCTATTTAGAAGTCATGAAGATTCGATTGAAGCTTTTGTAGACGGTATCGTCAAGTTTAATTTATAGTCTTTAAGCTTCTTTCGTAGAATGTTAAGCCTTGAGTAGGTCTTACGTTTTAAATCTTCATAACGCTCATATCTTAGCTCTAGGATCTTAGTAGAAGTCCATACAATTCTTCCCGAAGCTTCGCGCTTCGATTCGGGACTTCTTGTGCATGTTAGTTGGTTCAAGAAGAAGAACTGACCGACTAGATGGTGATCTAGTCGGTCGGCCAAGCTTCTTGGACCGACTAGTTCTTCTCAGTTAAATCATAGCTCTTTACTGTTTACAGTTAGTCGGTCTAAGTTGACTCACCGACCGACTAGTTTGTGAACTAGTCGGTCAGTGATGCTTCTGTGACCGACTAGTTGAGCTTTCCCTTTTCATGCACATTTGAGCTTGAGCTACTGTTTATCATTAGTCGGTCTGTGCTCTTTGATCGACCGACTAGTTGATGAACTAGTCGGTCAACTTTTCTTCTTAGACCGACTAGTTTTGTTTACTGTACATGCCAAATTTTTCACCATACTTACTGTTTATTGTTAGTCGGTCTATGTTCATTTGGTGACCGACTAGTTGGTGAATTAGTCGGTCAACATTTGTTCTTGGACCGACTAAGTCTATTTCTTCTCAGACTTCAGTTTTATCTGTTAGTCGGTCCACGTTGAGTAACCGACCGACTAGTTGTGAAACTAGTCGGTCAGTGACTCTTCTTAGACCGACTAGTTCCATGTGTCTGTGCTTTGATCTTTTCTCTGTTCACCCATTAGTCGGTTTACGTTAATTAACCGACCGACTAGTTGATGAACTAGTCGGTCGGTGATTGTTCTTTGACCGACTAGTTGGGTTCAGAAAAGAGCCGTTGGAGCCCTAATTGAAACGTTTTTCCCTCTCTCTCTCTTCATTCCTATAAATACTTGTTGGGCTGCATTCATTGCTGCCAAGGCTGATATTTATGCAAGTTTAGAGTTCAAGAGAAATCAATCCAAGCTCATTCAAAGCTCATTCCCTCCATTCATTAATCTCTCCTAACTCTTACTTCCAAAGAGAGATTCATTGAGTGTGAAGCCTTCCAAGCCAAGTGCTTGATTCTAGGTCACCAACATCCCCAAAGCTCTCCATCGCTGTTCTACATCTTGGAGCTAGGGTTTGGTGCCACTTCTTCCTCAAAATCATCCTTGCCCTAATTCGTAAGCAATACTCGAGGCATAGGTATTTTGTTCGGTAAGAAGTTTTCTTATTTCATTTCATATTTGATTTGTAAGATTCACTCTCGGTTGTGAGAGTGTGGTTGTGATACGATTTGGGGGTCAAATCGTATTTAGGGCTGAATTTAAAAGAGGAAAAATGGAAAAGAGAGGAATTTCTATTGAAATACGAAGAACAATAAGATAGATTTGATCTTTTTCTGGAGAGATCACTCCCTAACTTGAATCTAAAGGATCAAGTCTAATCCCCACTAACCCTAGCCGTCACGGCAATTAATCTCAATTCTTCGATAATGAACAACTAGGGTTTTGGGGGTATTTATAGGGTTCATCTAGTTATTGCTAAGCGCACACACCGTGACTTAAGCAATGACTAAGATGTTTACAAAGCAAAAACAAACCAAACTAAGGAAGATAAGGTGGGTAGCTCTAATTCCGGCCCGTGCCCGTGCCCGCTTGCCTCCTCTTGTAGACGACCGCATCATTACTCCCCCACAAAAAACGAACCTTGTCCTCAAGGTTGTAGTCTGGGAACTGAGCCCTGATGGTGTCCTCCCGCTCCCAAGTAGCCTCGTGGTCAGGCAACCCCAACCATCTCACCAGCACCTCCCGACCGCCCCTCTCTGTGTGTCGAACCTGCAGAATATCCTGGGGCGCCATCATCATCTCTGAGTCGGCTGTCAATGTGGATGGCAGAGTGGCCACTGGTGTCTGCGCTCCAACCGCTCGTCGTAACTGAGAGACGTGGAACACTGGGTGTAAGGCAGATCCTGGGGGCAGCATCAGTCTATATGCCACAGGTCCAATCCTCGCCTCTATCTGGAACGGCCCGTAAAACAGCGCGGCCAACTTCTCGTTCCGGCGTCGGGCCAGCGACCTCTGTCGATACGGTCTCAGCTTCAGATAGACCTGATCCCCTACCGCAAACTCCACCTCTCTACGATGTGCGTCCGCCTTGGCTTTCATAAGCTTCTGAGCCCTTGTCAAATGCTTCTTCAGCTCCTCCAAAATCCCCTCTCGCTCCTCGAGGTACTGGTCCAACTGGGACACCGGGGTCGTCCCACCACGATAATGGACCAGCGCTGGTGGATCCCTCCCATATAGCACTCGAAACGGTGTCGTCTGTGCGGCCGAATGGAAGGAGGTATTGTACCAATACTCCGCCCACGCCAGCCATCGATACCAACTCCGAGGACAATCCGATGCAAAACAGCGAAGGTAGGTCTCAACGCTCCTGTTGACGACCTCCGTCTGCCCATCCGTCTGGGGGTGGTAAGCGGTGCTCCTCCTCAGAACGGTCCCCTGCACCCTGAACAACTCCCTCCAGAACTGGCTCATGAAGACAGTGTCCCGATCCGATACTATGGACTCTGGAAACCCGTGCAGACGCACCACCTCCCGCATAAATGCCGTAGCCACTGTCACTGCAGAATAAGGGTGTTTCAGCCCAATGAAGTGTCCATACTTGCTCAGTCGGTCTACCACCACTAAAATCACCGAGTATCCTTCTGACTTGGGTAGCCCCTCCACAAAATCCATGCTAATCCCCTCCCAGACCCGCTCAGGAAGAGCTAAAGGTTGCAGCAGCCCTGCTGGTGCCATGGCCAAGTATTTGTGACGCTGGCAGACGTCACAACGGGCTACCATCTCTGCGATGTCCTTCTTCATTCCCCTCCAGTACAGCTCTCTGGCCATCCTCATGTATGTCTGTTGGACGCCAGAATGCCCCCTATTGCGCTCCCATGGAATTCCTGAAAAATCAGTGGGATGTGCACTGAGCCCCGTTGTATCACCAGCCTCCCCCGATACAACAACCGTCGTCCCTCCACTGAATAGCCTGGGTACTCAGTCACCCCGTGAACCAAATCCTCGCGGACTCTAGACAACTCCTCGTCGGCCTCCACCTCCCTCCATAAGGGCTCCCAATCCGCTAGCAGTGGTACTGATAAGGCTGCCAAAGACGTACCCTCCTCCCGCCGTGATAGCGTGTCCGCAGCCTTGTTTTCCAACCCAGGCCGATAGTGTATCTCAAACTTGTAGTCCACAAGCTTAGATAACCACTTCTGATAGTCCGCCGCCACCAATCTCTGCTCCAGTAAGTATTTCAGGGACCTCTGATCCGTGCGCACAATAAATGGCCGCCCCAGCAGGTACGGACGCCACTTCTGAATCGACAAAGCGATCGCCATCAGCTCCCTCTCATACACGGACTTCTGCCTCGCCCGCGAAGACAAAACCTGACTGAAGTAAGCCACGGGCCGCTGATCTTGCATCAGCACTGCCCCCAACCCGTACCCCGAAGCATCTGTCTCAACCACAAAGGGTCTGCTAAAATCAGGAAGAGCCAGTACCGGGACGGTCGTCATTGCCCCCTTCAGGGCCTCAAACGCCGCAGTCGCCTCCTCGGTCCACTGAAACCCATCCTTCTTCAACTGCTCAGTCAGCGGCCAGGCAATGGTACTATATCCCTGCACGAACTTGCGGTAGTACCCCGTCAAGCCCAAAAATCCCCGCAACGCCCTCAGTGTAGTTGGCCGCGGCCAATCTAGCATGGCTTCTATCTTGCTCCTATCCGCCGTCACCCCTGCTGCTGAGACCACATGCCCCAAGTATTCCACCTTCGCCTGGGCGAACGTGCACTTCTTCTTATTGGCATACAGCTGGTGGGCCTGTAGCTCCTGTAACACTGTCTCTAAGTCCCGCACGTGCTCCTCCACTGTCCGGCTGTACACCAAGATGTCGTCGAAGAACACCAAGACAAATTGCCGTAGGTAAGGCTGGAATATCTTGTTCATCAACGACTGAAATGTAGCAGGTGCATTCGTCAGCCCAAAGGGCATGACGAGGAACTCATAGTGCCCCTCATGAGTCCTGAAAGCAGTCTTCTGTACATCTTCTGCCTTCATCCGGATCTGATGATAACCCGACTTCAGGTCAATCTTCGAAAAGATCGACGCCCCATGTAACTCGTCTAGCAACTCATCTATCACCGGTATGGGAAAACGGTCTGCCACCGTCTCCTTGTTGAGGGCACGGTAGTCTACACAAAACCTCCAGCTACCGTCCTTTTTCTTCACCAAGAGCACCGGGCTAGAGAATGGACTAACACTCGGCCTAATCACCCCCGCCTGTAGCATCTCCTTGATCAATCGCTCGATCTCATCCTTCTGGACATGCGGGTACCTGTATGGTCGGACACTGATGGGCGCTACCCCCTCCCGTAGCACGATGGCGTGCTCGTGGTCTCTCTGCGGTGGAAGTCCCTGTGGCATCTGAAAAATGTGCCCATAGCTGTCCAACAACTCCTCCACCTCCGGCGGTGCCCTCTGCTCCTCTGCCTCTGCCCCAAACTCCTGGTAGGACACAAAATATGCCTCCCCTCCTATCGATACTGCCCGAGCCAAAGATTTCAAGGACGCTGCGCGGCAACACAGACTGGGGTCCCCTAGCAAAATCACCGTCCTTCCGTTCTCCTGATATTCCATCCTAAGCAGCTTCCAGTTGAACTTGGTGTCGCCTAATGTCTGCAACCATTGCATTCCCAATACCAAGTCAACCTTCCCCAGCTCCAGGGGGTAACAGTCTACCACCACCTGAGCTCCCTGTACCGCCAGAATCACAGCCCTGCAGACACCCCTGCTCTCCTCCCTCTGGCCGGTGCCCAAAATCACCCCAAAGGTGGCTGTCTCACTCACTTCTATCCCCACCTGCTCCACCAACTTCCTGGAGATGAAGTTGTGGGTCGCCCCACTGTCTATCAATACCGTCACCTCCTGGTCTGCCAACCTGCCCACCAGCTTCATGGTGTGATAAGGAGTAAATCCCACCACGGAGCTAAGAGAAACCTCCACGACGTCTAAATGCTGGTGTTGTTCCGCCATAGCCTCCTCCCCATCGAGTATAATAGTAATATCTCCCCCTTCTTCCTCCTCAGCCGCCACCTCCAACTGCATGGCTCGTCCTGCGCACCGATGCCCCGGAGTGAACCGCTCATCGCACTTGAAGCACAGCCCCTTGGCCCTGCGCTCCCTCATCTCTGCCTCGGTCATCCGACGGGTCTGCCCTCCAGGTCTGGTCTCCGCGGCCGGGGTCCCGGTCGTAACTCTAGGTACTGCTGGCGGAACTGGGTTACGTGCCGCAACCCCGCCCCACACTCCTCTAGACCTCCTCTCCTGAGTCTGCCTGTCCTCCACCCTCCTGGCTAGTCGCATCATAGCTGCCAACCCCTAAGGGTCATGCACTCCTACCTCTGCTCTCACGGATGGTTTCAACCCCTTCAAAAAATTCCCCTCCATCGATTCCGCTGACACCCCCTCTACCCGGCTCGAGAGGGTCTCGAACCTCGAGATGTAGTCACGCACGGTCCCCTCCTGTTTCAAGGCATACAACTGCTCAAAAAGCCCGCCCCCGTGGGTCTCCTGGAACCTCTCCATCAGGCACTCTGTCAGCTCCCTCCAAGTCCGTATCGGTCTCTGCTTCTGGGTCCACCGGTACCACGCCGGGGCTTCCCCTTCGAAATTTAGTGCCACCGCCCTCAGCCTCTCTGCTTCAGCGAAGCCCATGACCTCAAAGTATCTCTCTACCTGATAGATCCAGCCATCGGGGTCCTTCCCATCGAACAGTGGTGCCTTCAGCTTCCGCATATCAGGGGGTGTATCTCCTCGTAGTGGTCCCCCCCTGTCTGCCTGCCGCCTCTGGTAAGTATGATCCTCGGCCCCCCACTGTCCTACACCTCCCCTGGCCCTCCCATTGGCGAGTGCTCCCACATCGTCCCACTCGTCCACATGCTCCCTCCGGGGTCCTCCACGTAGCCAACCTGCGTCGACGCCCCCAAAAGGAGGGGGAAAACCTCCCGCGGGCCCAAGGTGGGCCGGCCATTCCTCCCCCGCCCCCAACCTGGGGCGGGTCTCCATCGGCGGGCCCCAGGAGGGTCCGCCCAATCATTCCGCCCCCGCCTGGGGGCGGAAACCCCCCCGCGCCCCCCGCCTGGGGGCGCCACCCTTCGCCGCCCCCCAGGGGGGGCGGAAACACCCCAGCGGGCCCCAGATGGGCCCGCTGCTGTTCGCCGCCCCCCGTGGGGGGCGGAAACCCTCCGGCGGCCCCGTTTCGGGGCCGCCCGCCTTCGCCGCCCCCAGTTGGGGGCGGCCGACCATCCGGGCCCCTTTGCCGGCCCCGCCCATCATCCGGTTGCCTCGGGTTGCTCTCCCGTGGGGGAAAAGCTACTACTTCGTCGCCGTTTCCATGATTTGTCCGTGAGACCAGATCTAATGAACCCGACGACTGCGGATCTGGATCTCGCTGCAGAAACTGGGGTTGTTGAAGCATCCTCGCCACCTCGGCAAACCCATCCTTCATCTCGCGCGAATGGCGCTCCGAAACCCGATTCAACTTCTCATCCATGGTTGCGCTCAAACCCGCCTTGAGTTCTTCCCTCATATCCGTCATCTCCTTTCGCAACCCCGTGATTTCCGCATCCAATCGCTCCTCCAGAGTTTTTGTCGCCGTCGCCCGTGTGCTCGCCATAGGACCGAGTGCTCTGATACCAAAATGATACGATTTGGGGGTCAAATCGTATTTAGGGCTGAATTTAAAAGAGGAAAAATGGAAAAGAGAGGAATTTCTATTGAAATACGAAGAACAATAAGATAGATTTGATCTTTTTCTGGAGAGATCACTCCCTAACTTGAATCTAAAGGATCAAGTCTAATCCCCACTAACCCTAGCCGTCACGGCAATTAATCTCAATTCTTCGATAATGAACAACTAGGGTTTTTGGGGTATTTATAGGGTTCATCTAGTTATTGCTAAGCGCACACACCGTGACTTAAGCAATGACTAAGATGTTTACAAAGCAAAAACAAACCAAACTAAGGAAGATAAGGTGGGTAGCTCTAATTCCGGCCCGTGCCCGTGCCCGCTTGCCTCCTCTTGTAGACGACCGCATCAGGTTGTGATCCCGGGTTGTGGGAGTCACAAGTTACATTTTGTATGATTTGACTTGTGGAGGTTTTTCACAAGTATTTCATAGTGGAAATCTTGAGTTAGGGTTTCTAACTCAAGTATCCGGAGGGGATCTGGGTGGTTGGGACGTAGGATCACCGGAAACAAGTCGGGGAGACTTGGGTGGATCCGAACCCAGTAACATCTCTTGTTAGCGTTGTTAATTTTGTGTTATCATTCAATTTAAGCTTCCGCAAATTGATTTGGTAGTTGTTTGCATTATAATTAGGAATTATACTCCTTGTTATTTTTAAAGTACTATTCACCCCCCCTCTAGTACTTGTGCAGTAGCTTGTAGGGCATTACACATACGCATAATGAAATACCTTTTACAACATTGCTCCTCATTGTTGTCTAAGCATTTTCACATCAAAATGGGGTTTGGTTATGGACAAAAAAAATATGGAAAGGTTATGGTTGGTTGTACACTAACATCAACCTTATTATTAAGGGTTTTTCTCATATTAGTCCCTTAAATCTTGCATAATTTGATATTAGTCCCTTAAATCTTCGAATTTTGAGTTTAATCCCTCAAATCATTAACTATAACCAAAATAGTCACCCACTCTAATTTTCCGTTAAAAAGCTCCGTTAACGCTGACGTGGCTGTTAGTGCCGTCGTATTAATTAACACTAATTGTTAATTAATCGTTAATTAATCTAATTATTTAACAGAATATAGGATGTGGGGACCATTTAGGTTAACGGCTTAAGATTTGAGGGATTAAACTCAAAATACGAAGAAGTAAGGGACTAATATCAAATTACGCATAATTTAAGGGACTAATATGAGAAAAACCCTATTATAAAATAGAGTAGAAAAACCTATTAGTCAGCAAATTGTGCAATCAAGGATGAATTATCTAAAATTCTCTTCGACCAAGAAAAAAGCTAGGAGAAGAAATAGGGTAAATTTGCTGTATAGAATTACATTCAACTCCAGGAATAGATAAAGATAGACTCAAACAGAGTACATTGATTACATTGAATAGCCTCTAATAATCAATTATTTGTTACATTACATGCGGGAAATTTTTTTCTTTTCATTTCAGTATATTGCTCAAATGAGTTTTAGTTCGGTTATTTGGTCTATTTTGTGGCAAAGATGGATCATGGATGCACAACTCTTTTTGTCTAGACTCCTTCACTCTCTTCTGGAACTTGGGAAGTTAGTAGTTTCTTGATCATAAACGTTTAAACAAGGCAGGTTCCTACAAACTAATTTGGTTTTGGTTTTTATGTCAAGTCCCATCTTAGCCATGGTTGTCAGGCCTAATAATTTGGCACCAATTTCAATGTCTGGCATGGCATGTCAGCCAGTCATTGAACTTTTGATACTTCCCAGCCTGGTAAACTTTTGAGGTTCTCTTCATAGACAACCTATTTTGATGGGAGATGGCTCAGATGGTATCAATGCATCTTAGCTTGCCATGCCCTAAAAAGAACATGATCTCTATGGAATCCTTTTGTTAGGTTTCGCTTGAGAAGGGGACACTTCTGTCTACAGGAAAAATACCTTTTACACCATTTATTTGGTTTTGCCTGTTTTTGATACCTCACATGCACCCTATTATTGCATTATTTGTTTAATAAATCTGACATATTTGGTTTCACATTGTATGGACTATATGAAGAAGGCGAGATGTGTATCTTGTAAACCACACCTGTCTCCCGTCTCAGATTAACTTGTGTTTGGTCGTTGGCCTCTCAATGTGTGAGCATTTCACAGACATTGGTTCTTTTGAACTCCATCCACACACGCACGTGCTCATGTGCACACATGCACATCGCGCGTGAGCACTAACACAACCTGACGTATACTTGATTCTGACATATTCCTCAGTGGTAAATCTCGGCCTATTTACAACATTCAGTTCCCCTCTCATTCTTGTTTGTTACACAGTTGTTGCTGGTGAAAGTGTCAGAACCAATAGCTGATGGCCCAATCAATGGTCACTCTGAACAAATACATTGTCTAAACTGGGTTTCATCTTTGAGCTAAATGATTCAGTCTGCAGTGTTGAATTAAGGCCTGAAGATGTAAATCGAGTTGGTCTTTATGAATTCCCAGTTACCTCAAGAAATTCACATGACTTTGATGATAGATGGTATATGTTCCATTGATTAATGTTATGTTTGCTCCCGTCATAGAGACTTTCTTACCCTCATGGGTGTAG
Organism: Scilla litardierei; assembly: GCA_030789695.1. Lineage (NCBI taxonomy): Eukaryota > Viridiplantae > Streptophyta > Magnoliopsida > Asparagales > Asparagaceae > Scilla > Scilla litardierei. The sequence goes on along the minus strand of CM061133.1, from coordinate 302,261,159 downwards.
TGGACAAGAATTAAATTATGTAGTTTGCTATATGTATTAACCACCATTATCTATTGAGTTTCTCGAGGTTCAGTTACATTATTTTGCTTTTTTTCTTTTTAAGTGCATAACTGCATAAGGAAAAAGCATGTAATCAAGCTTAAGAACACATCTACCAATCAAAGAGTTGTTTAACCTTCTATTAGAATTATACATAAAAGTTTATAGCCAACTTCAGTCTGGGCATGAAGAACATATGCTTATATGTCAAGTAGGCGTGGCCATCGGGCCGGCCCTGCCCGAAGCCCGCCGGGCTTCGCCGGGCCCGGGCCGGCCTGGGGGTGGAAACCCCCCAGGCCCGGCCCGTCGCCCGCCGCCCGGCGGGCCAAGCGGGCCGGCCCTGTTTTTTCCAGAGTTTTTTAAAAAAACTTAAAAAGAAAAAAAAATTTAAAATTCTGTAAAAACATAATTAAATCATTATAATTTTTTTTAACTTTTGTATAATATTTTATATGTCTTATATATTTTTTAAAATTTTAAAATACTTCTTAACTAACGTTTTCTTATTTAGAACAATTTTTTATTACTTGTAACTTGTTCTAAACAAGGAAAAATAAGTTAAGAAGGATAATTAATTTTTAAAAAATTTATAAGACGTATATAAAATATTTTACAAAGGTTAATTTTTTTAAATTTACTTATATTATTTATAAAACTAAGTTAGATAATTAAGCCCGAAATTCACGAAGGTCCCGGGTTGAACCTTTAAATTTCATTAATTAAAATTTTTTGAGGGGGGACTTACATTGGCCAGCCTTACCCCTCGTACAATGGCCAACACATAGGACTTCTACAAGCTAATACAAGATAGAAAATAACAATACATGAAAAAAAGAAAATCATTAAGCGTCGGTCGCTTCTTCCTCAGAATCTTCTGAAAGGTCCTGTTTATTTTGCGAGCGGTTTTCAGCATGAAACCAGTCCTTTGCACATACCGCCGCTTCAACTATATCTTCTTTAAGCCTTGATCTCTTGTCACTCAGAACCCGGCCACCAGCACTAAAAGCAGACTTTGACGCAACAGTAGAAATAGGGATTGATAACAGATCACGAGCCATAATGGTCAGAATTGGAAACTTATGTTCATACATTTTCCACCATGCCAAAATGTCAAAATTTCCATCATCCAATTCTGCCTCAGTGAAAGGAAAAGTAATTTCTAAATATTTGGACAACTCATTAGACGAACTTTCTGTAGCTACGATTTTTTGTTTTTTCTTCCCCAAAATCTGTCAGAGTTTGCATGTAATATTAGAACTAGCAGGAACAAAAGAAGTGTTCGATGAACTTCCATATCTAGCCTCATACGTCGCAAACATGGCTCTTAAGCTAGTATTAAAATTCATTATATGATCAACAACTTCAAATTTCATGTTTTCATAAAAGGTTTCTAATAATCCAGCTACTAATTCCTCTTTAAACCGTGGATCAAAAACCTTAGCTAATGAATAAAGCAAAGGAACATGCTTCCAATATTTTGCAAGTTTATTATCCATATCTTCTATCATAGGTTGAAGAATAAGGGTAGTGTCCGTAGTGTCTTTATGCCTAGCTAACGTGTCTGAAATGAGAACTAATTGATCAAGGCCTAAAATGGATGTTGAGTAATACAGACCTGGAAATTTGTTTGCAGCAAGATAAAAACCCTCAAAAAAATCACAAAGCTGGTCAATTGTTTTCCACTCTAACTCATTAATGTTGTAATCCGTGTCATACGGGATGTGTGTACTAGCAAAATAACTAAGCTGCATCTTGTTTTTAAGCAGGCAATGCATCATAAGATACGTTGAGTTCCACCTATGTGGAACACTAAATGTAATCTTCCGGTAAGGAAATTGGCTATTTCTACATACTTCTCTGTATAGATTTCTCTTATTGACAGAAGATTGTATGTATAACATAAGGTTCCTGCCGTTTTCTAACCAATCAGCAGCAAATTTAAGCTCATCCTGTACTACCAAGTTCAAGATATGACAAGCACATCGGTGATGAAATAAAAGACCGTCAAGATCAGGGTTCAGGTGTATTTTTAAAAATGATATTGCAGTTGTATTGTTAGATGCATTATCAAGTGTAAATGAAATGATTTTTTAAGAAATATCATACTCACGAATAACATGCATTAATCACATTAGCAATGACAACACCAGTATGACCATGTTCTAACAATTTAAAACCGATAATTATCTTATGAATAGCATAGTCGTTGTCTACATAATGTGTTGTAACACATAAGTATGAAAACCCTCATTTCGTTGTCCATATGTCGGACGTTAAAGCTATCCTAGATGTTAAGTCTGCAAATGTTTGAATCATTTTAGCTTTGCCAGCTTCAAAAGCTGTCATAACATCTCTTCTAAGAGTGTTTCTAGGCACCTTTTTTAAATGCAGGGTTCAGTGCTAATTGGTTAAAACGTTCTAATGAGGGGCTTTCCCCATAACGTAAAGGCAATTCTTGGCATAGGACTAGTCTAGCCATCTCCTTTCGCATTGTGTCAGAAGAATATGAAAAAGTAGACAGAGAGCTAGAAGTAGCTGTTAAGTTTAAAGTTGTCTGTCTAGACTCTTTATTTTGTGCGCTTCTGTGTGTCTTTTTAGATGTGTTATGCCATCTTTTGCTGTGCAATTGAAATCTGGTCTGCAGATTTTGCAAACAACCCTAAGTCCTTTTCCGGGCAATGGTTCTAGTGTATAGTTATCCCAAACAGTAGATTTCTGTTTTCTGGTTTGGGTTGCTTGCGAAGCAGTGGGGCCAGCAGTAGTAGAAGGGGTTCAAGTCTGTGCAGAAGAAGAAAACACTGGTGTACCCATTATGAGGCTATTACTATCGTTCCATTCTTGTTGTTCAATTGGTGTCATTTCTGGAAAGTCCGGTGTTTCAATTGGGTTGTTCAACAAATTTTGAAACAACCATATTCTTCAGTGTTAAAATTAACGTTGACAGATCTACGTGGGTTGTTTGATCCTGTCATTATGCTAATTTAATAATAAATGGAACCTGATTGCAGATAGAGCCACGGTGAGGTAGCAGTCTAGCAGATGATCGGATCCCTGATTCGGATGTAGGAGACGGAGCTTGAAAGTTGAGATTCGGAAGCGGAGAGGTAGCAGCCGTATCTTGAGAGCACCGTGTGATGAGAGCAATAGCTTGATGAGATTAGAGAAGAATTTGAGAGTAGAGATTTTTAGAATTGTGAAGAAATTGGTATGAATTGGTGGGGGTATTTATAGGATTTTAAGGCAAAAAGACCAAAATAACCCTCCAATGTGACCGTTTTATGGCTATTGGGGCTGTTTTTTGGTCTTTTGGCCGAAATTGACCAAAATACCCCCATTTAGCTGTTTATAGCTGTTGGGGGGTATTTTGGTCAAAAAGACCAAAAACCCCCCAACGGCCATATGTTGGCTGTTGGGGGCCGTGACACGGCCTGTGACCCGTCGGGCCGTGAGCCAGCCCGGCCCGGCGGGCCGGACTTCGGGCCGGCCTGGCCCGCCCAACAGCTATAAACAGCTAAATGGGGGGTATTTTGGTCAATTTCGGCCAAAAGACCAAAAAACAGCCCCAATAGCCATAAAACGGTCATATTGGAGGGTTATTTTGGTCTTTTTAGCCTTAAAAATCCTATAAATACCACACCAATTCATACCAATTTCTTCACAATTCTAAAAATCACTACTCTCAAATTCTTTTCTAATCTCAAGCTATTGCTCTCATCTCACGGTGCTCTCAAGATACGGCTGCTACCTCTCTGCTTTCAAATCTCAACTTTCAAGCTTCGTTAGGGATGGCAGTAATGGCCTGACCCGACCCGGTTTTGACTCGGCTCGTACCGGCCCGTAGACGGGTCGGGGCAAGCTTGGGCTTCGTATGCAGCCCGGCCCGGCCCGCCCTGGCAAACTATAGAAGTTCTAAAAAAACCTTACTATTTTGATGCAGACCATGCGGCCAGTACATAACCCATAACACATACTCTGTTCCACTGTTCTCCCAATTGAGCCAATTCTCAATTCCAAATTACCAAATATATCTCAATTCTCTCAATTTTGAAATAAAATTTTTATTTTGGACTCATAGGGATGGTAGTAATGACCTGACCCGACCGGCCCGACCCGGTTTTGGTAAGAAGTGACCCGCCCCGCCCCGGCCCGAGACCCGCCCTGCCCCGACCCGTAGACGGGACGAGACAAGCTTGGGTAGTTAAATACCCGCCCCGCCCCGCAATATTGTCATTCCTAAGCTCCGTCTTCTACATCCGACTCAGGGATCCGATCATCTGCTAGACTGTTACCTCACCTCGGCTCTATCTGCAAACAAGTTCCATTTATTATTAAATTAGCATAATGGCAGGATCAAACAACCCACGTAGATCTGTCAACGTTAATTTTAACACTGAAGAATATTGTTTTTTTCAAAATTTGCTGAACAACCCTATTGAAACACCGGACTTTCCGGAAATGACACCAATTGAACAACAAGAATGGAACGATAGTAATAATAGCCCCATAGTGGGTACACCAGTGTTTTCTTCTTCTACACAGACTTGAACCCCTTCTACTACTGCTGGCCCCACTGCTTCACAAGCAACCCAAACCAGAAAACAGAAATCTGATGTTTGGGATAACTATACACTAGAACCATTGCCTGGAAAAGGACTTAGGGCTGTTTGCAAAATCTGCAGATCAGATTTCAATTGCACAGCCAAAGATGGCACAACACATCTAAAAAGACACACAGAAGCGCACAAAATAAAGAGTCTAGACAGACAACTTTAAACTTAACAGCTACTTCTAGCTCTCTGTCTACTTTTTCGTATTTTTCTGACACAATGCGAAAGGAGATGGCTAGACTAGTCCTATGCCAAGAATTACCTTTACGTTATGGGGGAAAGCCCCTCATTAGAACGTTTTAACCAATTAGCACTGAACCCCGCATTTAAAAAAGGTGCTTAGAAACACTCTTAGAAGAGATGTTATGGCAGCTTTTGAAGCTGGCAAAGATAAAATGATTCAAACATTTGCAGACTTAACATCTAGGATAGCTTTAACGTCCGACATATGGACAACGAAATGAGGGTTTTCATACTTATGTGTTACAACACATTATGTAGACAACGACTATGCTATTCATAAGATAATTATCGGTTTTAAATTGTTAGAACATGGTCATACTGGTGTTGTCATTGCTAATGTGATTAATGCCTGTTATTCGTGAGTATGATATTTCTGAAAAAATTATTTCATTTATACTTGATAATGCATCTAACAATACAACTGCAATATCATTTTTAAAAATACACATGAATCCTGATTTTGACTGTCTTTTATTTCATCACCGATGTGCTTGTCATATCTTGAACTTGGTAATATAAGATAAGCTTAAATTTGTTGCTGATTGGTTAGAATAAGGTAGGAACCTTATGTTATACATACAATCTTCTGCCAATAAGAGGAATTTATATAGAGAAGTATGTAGAAATAGCCAACTTCCTTACCGAAAGTTTACATTTAGTGTTCCACATAGGTGGAACTCAGTGTATCTTATGATGCGTTACTTGCTTAAAAACAAGATGTATCTTAGTTATTTTGCTAGTACACACATTTCATATGACGCGGATTACAACATTAATGAGTTAGAGTGGAAAACAATTGACCAGCTTTGTGATTTTTTGAGGGTTTTTATCTTGCTACAAACAAATTTTCGGGTCTGTATTACTCAACATCCATTTTAGGTCTTGGTCAATTAGTTATCATTTCAGACACTTTAGCTAGGTATAGAGACACTACAGACACTACCCTTATTCTTCAACCTATGATAAAAGATATGGATAATAAACTTGCAAAATATTGGAAGCATGTTCCTTTGCTTTATTCATTAGCTAAGGTTTTTGATCCACGGTTTAAAGAGGAATTAGTAGCTGGATTATTAGAAACCTTTTATGTAAACATGAAATTTGAAGTTGATCATATAATGAATTTTAAAACTAGCTTAAGAGTACTGTCTGCGACGTATGAGGCTAGATATGGAAGTTCATTAAACAGTTCTTCTGTTCCTGCTAGTTCTAATATTATATGCAAACTCCGACAGATTTTGGGGAAGAAAAAACAAAAAACCGTAGCTACAGAAAGTTCATTTAATGAGTTGTCCGAGTATTAAGAAATTACTTTTCCTTTCACTGAGGCAGAATTGGATGATGGAAATTTTGACATTTTGGCATGGTGGAAAATGTATGAACATATGTTTTCAATTCTGACCATTATGGCTCATGATCTGTTATCAATCCCTATTTCTACTGTTGCGTCCGAGTCTGCTTTTAGTATATGTGGCCGGGTTCTGAGTGACAAGAGATCAAGGCTTAAAGAAGATATAGTTGAAGCAGCGGTATGTGCAAAGAACTGGTTTCATGCTGAAAACCGCTCCCAAGATAAACATGACCTTTCAGAAATTCTGAGGAAGAAGCGACCGACGTTTAATGATTTTCTTTTTTTCTTGTATTGTTATTTTCTATCTTGTATTAGCTTGTAGAAGTCCTATGTGTTGGCCATTGTACGAGGGGTAAGGCTGGCCAATGTAAGTCCCCCCTCAAAAAAAAATTTACTTAATGAAATTTAAAGGTTCAACCCGGGACTTTCGTGAATTTCGGGCTTAATTATCTAACTTAGTTTTATAAATAATATAAGTAAATTTAAATTTTTTTAATCTTTGTAAATTTTTTATGTAGGTCTTATAAATTTTTTTTAAAATTAAATATCATTCTTAACTTATTTTTCCTTCTTTAGAACAAGTTACAAGTAATAAAAAAATTGTTCTAAATAAGAAAACATTAGTTAAGAAGTATTTTAAATTTTTAAAAAATATATAAAACATGAAATATTTTACAAAGGTTAAAAAAATTATAATGATTTAATTATTTTTTTACAGAGTTTTTAAATTTTTTTCTTTCTTTAAAGTTTTTTTTAAAACTCTGAAAAAACCGGGCCGGCCCGGCCGGCCCGGCCCGATGGCCACGCCTACTTCTATGTGATGTCAGGAAAAGCTGGGTTCTCTACTATTTGTCACATGCATTAAGTTTAATTCTTGGTTCTATTTCATGTTTTCCAATTTGTTAATTTGGACTTTGCACTTTATTGTAAAACTTTTCCATTATTTAAAATTATAACCATGGATAGATGACTGATTCTAGCTCTGAAATCACAACGAATTCTCACATTGTGATTTTGCCATAAGATGTCTATTGTTGTCAATGTCAATGTATTTACTTTGGTGGGTTTCAAAGTAGTTGCTAGAAAGACCTCGAAAGATTTTTTGTAACTTGATTCACAATATGAATCATATTATTGACCATCTATTCCTCAAGCATACCTCTAATTTCTTCAAAAATTTATAGCAGAATCGTTTGGTTTCAAGTAATACGATTAATGGCTTGGTTGGCATGAACTAATTAATTGTCTTCATAACTGATATGATGTCAATATTTATAGCTATTATGTTACAACAAATCGGACACATATGGAACTCAAACCAATAAAAGCATAATAATACAAGTTGAGGTGTATTTTAACCCAAAAGCTTAATGAATCCTTGATGAGGGATTGTTAGCCTGTGTAAATCTTGTGGATGCATCACAGAGGAATAGTCCCACAGCGGAAACTTAAGCAGAAGTGAAGGACATATTGAAAGTCAGGCTTCTACCAAGCTTAAGCCTTTGTGTTAGATACATTCCTAGCCAATGTTATGTTTTTGCTGGCATGTCTCTTCTAGAGCCAATCCATCTCAAGATTGTAATAGTTATTCCTTTGAGAACTTTGACAACTTTGAAATTTTAATTATATTTAAAATCCAAGTACATGTTGTATGATGTTGTAGGATCTGAACTTATAGATAGAAACACTAGAGGAGGGGGGGAATAGTGTTTTAAAATGATAACATGGAAATTTACGCCAAATTATAAAAACCATAGAAAAGAGAGATCAACAACACAAGAATGCAAACACAAATACAAGATTTACCCTGGTTTGGATTCTCCGAGTCTCTTCGACTCCCTTGAATCATACTCCATCAACCCACGAGCCAACCCGCTAGTGATTAGTGTTTCGCTAATGCCCACTTGCCGAAACCTGGCAAGTGTAAAACCAATACACCTTTTTTTTTCCACTTCTCACAACCCAGGAATAGATCACTCTCTTAACGGGAGAATATATCTCAAATATTGAAGAGAAATATGAAACAACTTTACATAACACTTGCCTTGAATAATACCTTTAAGAATGAGGCAAGAAGGTGTGTGTGATGTGCTCTAAATGATGGGAGTATGAGCGCTTACTACTTGTCTCAAGATGATTATCAATGAATGCTAGAAGCTTGATCTTGAAAGCTTTGAACACAAGTTGAAACTTAGAGCTTGAGCTTGAATGGATTTGAATGCGCTTGAATGCTCTAGAAAAGAATTAATGACTTGCAAACACTTGGGTTTGTATTCAATGGTGTCTAAGAAGTTCTCAAGTCAAGACATTAAAGCCATATAAATTAGCCACCGAACTCTATTCAGAATCATATAAAAATTTAAGGCATTAAATGCTGAAAACGGCTATTAACGGACAGAAATCATAGTCACATGGTGCTTAAAGTAAACATACCAAACGCCTGCTGTACTGTTCTGACTGGGTTATAAATGTAGTCTAACAGACACTTGGTAGGCGTTTGAAGAAGACTTCCCAGATACCTAGACCATTTAGACGTCTGGCTCAAAGGCATCAGGCGCCTGATCAAACTTGTCAGTGAGGAACTGAGATACTGGAAATTTTGGTCAGAATACCCAGATGTCTAATGTTCATCATCCAGACGTTTGGTCAACTTTACAGACGTCTGGTAACATAACTTCAGACGCTTGATCATGATTGATTGCAGAGTTTGAGCTACTGAAAATTTTGCTTCTAAATAACCAGAAGTCTGATGTATATCATCCAGACGCCTGCCACATTGTGAAGACGTCTGGAAGCATAACTTCAGACGTCTGATTTCTGTCAGACAGCAGAGGTCGAGATATTGAAAGTTTGGCTAGAATTATTCAGACGTCTGGAGTTCTTCATCCACTTGTCTGTGTGAGAACTTCAGGATGTCTGTATAGGGTATGGTTTCGGAGAACTGACAGTGTATGAACATCAGACATCTGGAGACCAACCACCAGACGCTTGGGTAGGCTGAAAAGCTCTACTTCATGCTTATGTAAGTTGTAACCCTTTTGAGACTCAATGATATATGATTTATAGTGTTGTGAGTGTTATGAATGATATTCTATCAAGTCTATTCAAGGCTTAACATGCTAATTCAACAATGATACAATGATGTAAAGAAAGAGAGATATACATATTTTTCAATTCACTTCCTATTGAATTCCATGAAGACTTTCATTGAATTTCTTGAGTCCAACACTTTGATTTTATTGCATTCATTTCTTGATTTCCATGCTTTAGTGATTGATGTCTTTGCATCAATTATCCGAGTCATCATCTTCATTTGATATGACTTTATCTATATTGACGATGTTTTCATTAACTTCAAAATATAGGGATTAATCACAATTGATTATGTTTGTTTATCATCAAAAGCACATTGAGGGATCCAATATTCAACATTCTCTTCTTTTGATGATAACAAACAACCATAACCATAAACAATAATTGTGCATGAAATTAAAAATTCTTACTCCCCTGCATGTATGCCAAACATTTTAGTCCAAATAATCACATGAAAAATGAATCATCAATGCAAGTTAATGATATGTAATGATATGTGTATCACATGAATTGTGTATTATATTTATTTAAGCCATCAACATCTATGAATACATAAGGCATGAAGCATATGGTGATACACATAGAGAAAGGTGAATCATGAATAAGGAGATCAAGTCAAGCAATTCTATTAAAACCAACTTTAAGAATAGAATGAAAGACGAATTTCAAAGCTCCCCTGAATCATACAAAAGTTCCAAAACTAGATTAGAAATGATATGATTCATGGAGTGATAAAAATTACTTGAAATTCAACTATGGTTATTCTCTATCCTTCGTATGATTCTATATTTCTACTATGGTACTGCATGAAACATGAAACATGAATTTACATGCATATGGTTATTCTTTTATTCTCTCTCCCCCCTTGTCATAATCTAAAGAGTGGGAGGAAGAGAACAACTATTAGTGCTAAGATAGATCAAAAAGACACCAGAATAAATAAGTGAAGGTGTTCTCATTCAACCATTTATCTAAGCCTGTAGCATCAAATCATATATGGATTTAATAGTATTCAACATTCATATTGGAAGTGCAAAATAGAATATTTAGGAACATAATGGCACATTTCCAATAAGCGTTAAACTTCCATTTAAATAATGATGGCGATATTACAAAATATAACTTCACCACTCATCGAAAGACAAAATATACCTATATGTCACATACAACAAAATGTGACACCATTCCCAAGTAAAGTCACATAAAGATGTGACAACCGTATACTCACACGTATACCACCCATGATCCCTAAACACCTATATAGCTTAATCTAAAACCAAAAATAACAAAAAGTATCCTCATAAGCAATCTTCTTAATCAATGTTCAAAAATACATTTCAAGGGTGGAGAGAGGCTCAAGAATTGAAGAGTTTGACAGAACCGTAATGGCAAACGAAGGGGCAGACGAAAGAAGTACTTTGCTCAAACCCTAATCGAACGAATCGGGGTTTATATCGATCAGACGAGAAATCGATCAGCTGATCACATGGGAACGAAGAGGCTCCTTGACCGCATAAAAGTCTTAGCAATGGAGATTGGTGACTTGCGAGAACGTTTTGTTTGTGGCATGTTGAAACTTTTGAAGGTTGTCTTTGAAATATGAGAGTTTAAACGAAAACCCTAGATACTGAGATGATTGGTGTAAAGAAATGAATTTTGTTTTACCTTAATATAGACAAGAGATTGTCGGAAGTTTGACAGAACCGTAATGGCAAACGAAGGGGCAGACGAAAGAAGTACTTTGCTCAAACCCTAATCGAACGAATCGGGGTTTATATCGATCAGACGAGAAATCTCAGCCGTTGGATAAAAATTGATCTGGCTTAAAATCCTTCGACAGGCGTCTGGAGTGAAGTATCCAGGCATCGTCTGGATAATTAAAGAGACGAATGAGATTATACTGAGCCATGTGTCTGGATCAAGAGCATCAGACGCATGGTCAAAAGAATATAGTAGATGTAAATTATACGTTTAATGATCAAGTATCTGTAGCAGACCAATCAAGCGCCTGACGAACTATACATGCGTATGATATGTCAGCATCAGATGTCTGATCTTGTAAAGTCAGAAGATGATTGCTCTTGGAAATAATTTGACAGGCTGTCATTCCTACTACCAGGCGTCTATAGTTCAATGTCCAGGCGTCTGGTAAGACAACATCAGACGTTTGGTCAGATGAAAAATCCGAGAGACATATATATCTGATACGTTATACGTCTGGTTCGACTACATCAGGCGTCTAACTTATATCAGAAAGCTTGGGCTGAACCTAGATGAATTTCTATATGTGTTCTCAAGCTAAACAATAAATGCAAACATCTTAACTAAACATTTATTAATGCTAATCACATATACAATCATCACATATGATATCTATTCAAATTAAATACATAATGCTCAAAAGAAGCATAATATTCTTTTATATCTCATGATGAAAGTACTCAAATATGAAGGTGAGATATATATCTTTAAAAATTGATTAAAAACATGAGCATGTCATAGCATGAAATGAAATATACTAGTCATAAGAAAAATGATTTTATGTGTCGATGTAATTTAGACGAACATCCTTCTTGAAGACATGGTCATTAATGAAATGATGTCTAATATCAATGTGTTTAGTACGTGAGTGTTGTATCAGGCTCTTGGAGAGACAAATAGCACTTTGGTTATCAACCATGTACATGAACCACAATCAATACCATAGTCCTTAAGTATTTGTCTCATCCATAGGACTTGTGCACAACCTAATCCTGCGGCAATGTATTTTGCTTCAGTTGTAAAAAGAGATACCGAGTTTTGTTTCTTGGAGAACCAAGACACAAGGGAATTTTCTAAGTAATGACAAGTGCCACTAGTACTTTTTCTATGGATTTACATCCGACAAAATCGGCATCATTAAATGAAACTAGCTCATAAGAGCATGACTTAGGATAAAATAATCCATAGTCAAGTGATTGGTTTAAATAACAGAAAATCCATTTGACTGCAATCAAATGTGATTGTTTTGGTCGTCATTGATAATGTGCACATAAGCATACCGAAAACATAATATCGGGCTTACTTGCGGTAAGATAAAATAAGTTATCTATCATACCTTGATATTGATGAATGTTAACATCCGTTCCACGTTGTTGTGCTCATTAGAGTACGCTTGGATGAAGAGGATCTCATCCCAAAGTGCTTAATCAATTCCACCATGTACTTTGTTTGGTGGATGAAGATCCCCTTGCTCCAATTGACGGATTTGAAGTCCTAGAAAGTAGGTGAGCTCGCCCATGCGGCTCATTTCGAATTCGTCTTGCATGGACTTAACAAAATCTTAACGTGAAGAGTTAGTAGAACCAAATATAGTGTCGTCAATCTATACTTGAATTAACAATATGTTATGATCAAAATAATTAGTGAAAAGTGTTGAATCAACTTCACCTATTTTGAAATCTAAATCTCCAAGAAAATTCTTTAGTCGATCATACCATGCTCTAGGAGCTTGTCTCAACCCATAAAGAGCTTCTTGAGTTTAAAACATGATTTGGTGATTTTTCATTTATGAAACCGGATGGTTGTGAAACATAAATTTTCTCAACATGTCCATTCAAAAATGCACTTTTCACATCAATTTGAAAAGTTTAAAATTTTTGAATGATGCAAATGATAACAATAGCCTAATAAATTCTAATCTAGCTACCGGGGCAAAGGATTCTTCAAATTCTATACATTCTTCTTGTTGGTAACCTTGCGCTACTAACCTTGCCTTGTTCTGAATGACGACTTCGTTTTCATCCGTCTTGTTTTCGAAGATCCACTTTGTTCTATTGACATTGTGGTCTTTCAGAGGAAGAACTCCAATTTGTTCTATTGACATTGTTGTCTTTCAGAGGAAGAACTAATTCCCAAACATCGTTCCTTTCAAATTGGATGGGTTCTTCTTCCATAGCCATGATCCATGAGCTATCTTCACATGCTTCGTCAATGTTCTTTGGTTCTATTGTTGAGACGAAAGCACAATGTGTGAATAGCTCAACTTTTGACATTGTACGGACTCCATCTTCAGTATTACTTATCATTTGATCATGTGGATGGTTTGGAACCGTAGCAAATGTCTTGGATAACCCTAGATCATTTGGAACAACCTCAACTACATCATTAGTAGAGTTCGTTGCAATAGAATCATCTAATTTAACATTTTTCAAGGAATCACATAAAAATTCAACATTCTCATCAAGGTGAGGTAATGAAACATCAAAATTCTCATAAAATGAAACATGAAGTGATTCGTCAACCTTCAATGTTCTTTTATTGAATATCCGATACGCATTGCTACGATCGAGTACCGATAAATATTCCTTCATTGGACTGTGAATCAAACTTATCAAAATTACAGTGTGTTCTTAATAGAACATTTTGAACCAAAAAACAGAAATAACGTATTTGAGGGATTTTGTTATAAAATAATTCATAACAAGTTCTGTTCGTATGGCGTCTCACAAAAATCCTATTTTGTACATAACACGCGGTATGAACGGCTTCTGACCAAAATTGTGAACCAATGTGGCTATCACTAAGCAAAGTGCGTGCACACTCAATGAGAGTTCTATTTTTTCTTTCTACGACACCATTTTGTGGTGGAACATGAGGGAAGGAAAATGTGCGATTTATCTCGTTTTCATCACAAAAATTAGAGGATAGTTCATTATCAAATTCACCTCCATGATCACTACGAATGGTGATAATGGACGTGCGTTGAATCTTTTGAACTTTCTTAGATAAGATAATAAAATTTTCAAAAGTCTCATTTTTTTCTATTCAAAAACTTTACCCAAGTATACCTAGAGAAGTCATCAACAATTACAAGTCTATAAAATGCATTTCCTAAGGATGCACCTCTAGTAGGCCCAAATAATCTAGATGTAAAAGCTCTAGAGACTTAGAAGTATATATTACATTCTTAAGCTTAAATGACGATTTATGAAGCTTGCCTCGTTGGCATGAATCACAAAAACTTTATTTATTAAAACAAAGTTTCGGAAATCCTCTAAGTAGGTTATGCTTGGACAATTTGTAAATGTGTTTGAAGTGTACATGATCACAGCATCGTTGCCACAAAAGTTGTTTATTAGTGTGAGCAACCAAGCATTGGTCTTGTATGTGGCATATTCAAAATGTAATTGTCTTTTTGAAGTGTGCCACTAAACAAAACACATCATTGGTACTATCAAAAATACTACACAATCCATCACCAAAGTTAATTTTGTAACCCTTGTCACAAAGTTGACTTATAGATACAAGGTTGTGATTTAAACCTTCTACAAGATGAACATTATTTATGAGAGGTTTAAAGGGGTTACCAACTTTTCCAATTCCAATGATGGAGCCCTTATCATTGCCTCCGAAGGTGACTGTTCTGCCATTCTTGATACAGATAATCTCGGAGAGCAAACTTGGGTCCTCCGTCATATGTTTGGAACTCTCGCTATCGAGTATCCAACCCTTTCTTTTGCATTAAGAGCAATCTTTTCCTATATTGCCCATTTTACCTTTTCTTGAGTACCTATAGAATACACCATAAGCACATGGTACCCAAACATGTTGGGTCCAAGGGGATTGGCCTTTTGGAAATCAAGTCCAAGTAGACTTTGGCTCCCCAACATAGTTCACATTATTTACTATTTCCCTAAAATATGATTGCATTTACATGCCTGTGTCATACATGCTAGTGTTCTTAGGGTCCCAAATCAAATGACTTTTGGAAGTCATTCCTTATGGGTGCATGCATTGAAGGTGAGTTTCTAATAGGAGCATGTGGCATATGAGCATGTGAATGTGTATAGGCATTAGGATGAACATACACATGTGGGTGAGTATGTGTTGAATGTGTTTGTGCATACCCATAGTGTGATGCATGTGGGTAATAGATGTGAGGGTGTGCATGAAACATACCATGTGATCTTGCACGATGTGTGCGTGCTTCGTGAGCATTCATATGATTTTTCATTTTCGGTGTATATGCATTAGGTGCATATGAATGTGAAGCATGATAAGCATGAGAAACATGTGGGTAAGCATGTGCATGCGGTGGTTGTGTATAACCGTGTGCATGAGTGTGTGCGGTCATGTGGTTGTCTCGCATGTGTATTTGCACGTGCACGAGGGTGTGGTGCGTAAAACTCATCATGAGTAGGAGCATGGCGTGAAGGTGCTCTCCCACGTGGTTGAGTGCGTGTGTAAATGTAAGCATGTCCCTTCTTTGTTTGTCCACCCTTGGTGGGTTTCTTTCTAAAAGAACGTGTCACTGGAATAGAGCTTGTCTTGGTAGTTGAACTACTTAAGAGGGTAGATACTTCACTTGTGGATGCACCGGAGGACGGCCTCACAAATTCTATAGTGACTCCACTATATGATGTACGATAGGTGGAAGCACTATCTTTCGAATAGCCAAATCCACCGTGGTAATTTGTGGGAATTTGGTTTTCAAATAATGTGTTCAATTTGTCTGTGCCCTTGTTGAATCTATCAACGTTGGAGGACATGAACTCGTATCTGTTTGTTAGAGAAGATATATTAGTATCCAAAGTGGATACTTGTGAATTAATCTCAATATCATCACATTCACTAATTTGGACTTTGTCCAAGTGTGATTTGAGGGATATAACATCATTTCTCAAACAACCATTTTGAGAAGCCAAAGTGGCTTTCTCTTTAATATGTGCATTATGTGAAGTGATAACATTCATATCGAAATTCATGGATGACGTAGCTATGCTAACAAGTTTATCCTTAGCAATTATATACGAGTTGAACAACTTTTGATACTTCTCAAATAATTGCTCATTTGCTAATCTAAGATCATCCATAGTTACCTCATCGGTGTCACTATCACTATCACTTGATGAGTCCTTTGGAGATCTTCTCTTAGCCATGAAATACACGTGTGCTACCTCTCCCTTTTTCTCATCCGAGGCGTCGCTACTTGAATCCTCGCTTGAATCATTCCATGTTCCAACTAGTCCTTTCTTCTTTTTGTTCTCCTTATACAAATATCCCATTTGTACTTGGGAGCTTTTCATTTTTCCTTGTTCTTAAGCAAGGGGGCAATCCATCTTGATATGCCCCGACGTATTACAATTAAAGAACAAAGAAGTGTTGTTAGTAGAAACAAATTTTTCTTTGGTTTGAAGGCACCTTTTTGGTAGAACCGATGGAGCTTCCTTGCCAAAAGTGTCATGGACTCCATGTCCATTTCATCGGAGTCTTCATTCTCTAAAGCGGCTTTGCAAGCAATTGCTTTCTTCTTAGGTTCAGATGGAACACTTAGAGCATTCCTTTCTTCCCTATCCGCCTTTCTAACCTCATAAGTCATGCGGTTTCCTATGACGGCCTCAACCTTGTATGTGGCCATGTTATTGCCTTTCTCAATGGTTATTGTCTTCTTTTTCCATATCGGAGTGACGACCATAATGAGTTTCCTTTTCTACTTGGGTATATTTCTTCCCAAGAGCTTCAAGCTCATTCACGATATCTGTGAATCTTGCATATATGCTAGAGATGGTTTCCTTTTCGTGCATTGAAACATCTCAAATCGTTGTACAAAAACATGAAGCTTTGACAACTTTACATGGGTTGTCCCTTCATGAGTAACTTAGAGATGTTTCCAAATTTGGTGTGTGGTTATGCAGTTCGACACTTTGTTGAATTCTGTTGCATTCAATGACATAAGCGAGTTCATCACTTTTGCATTATTTGTCTCTGCAAGCACTTGAGCCGACGTCCATTTTGAGTAGTCTTCCTCAAGCGGATCAACATGCTCTTTTTCTACGTACGCCAAAGAGAAGCGCTCTTTAGAAAGATGACCACTTTGGCTTTCCAATACCCATAGTTTGACTCGTTGAAGTGTGGAGGTCGAACTGTGGATTGCCTTTCGATGATAGAAGATGCACCATCACGATTGTTGTTGCTTGTGGTTGCCATAGTTTGAAAATCTTGCTTTGATACCAATTGTAAGATCTGAAACTATAAGGAGAAACACTATAGTGTGGTGAATAGTATTTTATACCCAGATGTCTCATGTTCATCATCCAGACGTCAGGTCAACTATAAGACGTCTGGTAACACAACTTCAGACACCTGATCATGACTAACTGCAGAGTTTGAGCTATTGGAAATTTTCCTCCTAAATAACCAGTCGTCTGATGTATATCATCCAAACACCTGACACATTGTGAAGACGTCTAATTTCTGTCAGACAGCAGAGGCCGAGATACTGGAAGTTTGGCTAGAATTATTCCGACGTCTGGAGTTCATCATCCAAGCGTCTGACACATTTGTGCAGACGTATGGGATGAGAACTTCATGTGTCTGTACAGGATAGGGTTTAGGAGAACTGATAGTGTATGAACACCAAGCATCTGGAGATCAACCACCATGCGCTTGGGTAGGCTTAAAAGATCTACTTCAAGTTTATGTAAGATCTAACCTTATGAGACTCAATGATATATGATCTAAAGGGTTGTGAGTGTTCTGAATGATATTCTATCAAGTGTATTCAAGGCTTAACATGCTAATTCAACAATGAAGTAAAGAAAGAGAAAGATGGACATATTTATCCTGTTCACTTCTTTTGAATTCATTGAAGACTTTCATTTAGCTTGTTGAGTCCAACACTTTGATATCATTGCATTCATTTCTTGATTTCCATGCTTCATTGATTGATGTCTTTGCATCAATGATTCGAGTCATCGTCTTCATTTGATATGACTTTATCTATATTGACGATACTTTCATTAACTACAAAATATGTGGATTAGTCACAATTGATTATGTTTGTTTATCATCAAAACCACATTGAGAGATGATAAGGCGCAAATATCGCTGATAGCCTTCTTAGTGTCGGGCTTGGAGCTGCCGATATCATCGACATAAACCTGATACCAAGGTTTAAGGTCTCTGTCTCGGTATCGATATCGCTCTCCCAAAAATTTAGGGGTTGGTATCGGTATTGCCCGTTTCAGCGGGTTCGAAAATGAGTTTCGGTTTGTCTATATCATTAGTTTCAAAAATTGTAAGTCACATGTAACTAACAATATTAGTTAAAATTTGTTAATAATAATATAATGGCAAACTAATAAAGATAATTTGTAACTTATAATATAATTATGAACAATATTAGTTAAAATATGATATTCACGTTAACCATTTAGCAAAAAACACTCTCTCGTTAGTTACAATATGGCAAACTTGTAAATAATGTGTAATATGTTTAGACAAATGTTGGGTGTGAATAGCCTGTCAATATCTCAATTTTGGGGGTTTTTGAGAATTTTTATGTAATGACACATTCTTCCTCCGTCTTCGGCCGATACTAAATTTTATCGGTCAGTATCGGCAGGTATCGATCGAAACTGACCGATACCGTTCAGTATCGGCCGATACCAAAATGATACGATCGATACCCAAGGGTATCGACCGAAACCTGAAATGATACGATCGTTACTCATCGAGACCGAAATGATACGATCGATACCCAAGGGTATCGGCCGAAACCTGAAACCTTGCCTGATACCATTACATATCACCGAATAAGGAGCATTCTAACCTAAGTCTTGCTTTTTAGTCCACGTATCTTTTTTCCCAATTCCTAAAAGAATAAAAACCGAAAAGTGGCAACTGCAGCAAATTTTGGTCTCACACCCCAACCAACCTTGAGAACATGTGACCAATAGTTAACTATTAATTTTTTTCTCACATCAGTTGTACAGTTAAAGTGAATTCAATAGAGAAATTTAATCTTTTCTAGCTATAAATTAACCCCAAGCTCTTCCGATTTGCATATAGCTTTTTTAACTAATTTATATTTTTATAAGCGGGTGATATTGCCATTATTGTAGTATTGACATTCCACGATACTGATGGGATCCTGACTTATGCACGGACTGTCATTTTATATTATTCTATAACCTGCAGCGAATCTTTTTGTGTTCCTTGATTTGATTACCTGGTTAAAATATCTCATGTTACTTAATCCTCATTACCTGTTAACCCTCCTGGAATTTTTGATTTCTTCCCTTCTATCAAAAAAATTATTGCATATTGTGCAGGTTTTATTTTTCCGTTAGCATACATTATACTGTTTAAAGCTAGTGAACATCACTCTCTTGATTGAATTTGGTTTCTAGTCAAAGCAATGTTTGCAGTGAATATTGTCGTGGCGTGAAATGTTTGAATTAGTTTGGAGGTTTTGAGAACTAATTGGACTTTATGAAAATTAAAACTGTCTTCTTTTTCCATATGCTTCTCAGACACAGAGGAGAAGCGTCCTGACCAGGAGGAGCTGGAATTCGAGGCTAGGTCAGCACGAGATAATGCATGGTAAGCATGTCCTACTGAGTTTTAAAGGTTATTTTCGGAATTATGCTTGCGACCTGTGATGTTTTCAGTTCTTTCTCTGTAGAAACTGTTGCGCATTTCAATGCCATCTGCTTAAGTTTTGACTAGGAGCTAATTGCAATGTTGCTTCAGACTTCAGAGTATGAGAAGCTATTAACTTGTAGGCTAATAGAACCTAGGGCTTGTTTGAGGGGAAAAGAGGGATATTTGTGGAGAAAACAAATAAAAGAGAAACTTTTTATAGATTTCAGATCTGGAATAACACAACACAAGATAGGCCCCGATTCGAGATGTGGTGATTTCCTAGCTTTCTATTCGAGGGAAAAGCCTAATCCTCCAATGTAGACACATTGGTTTAGGGTTTTCTATCACAAAATAATCATAAAGAACACAATTAGGGCAGTCTACAACTAATAACCTCCAAAACTGCAGATTTGCAAAAAGACCACCTAATCTCCAAAATTGCATAAACCCCCCTAAAATCACAAGTTTGCCCCTGAAGCTTTCACCCGCCTCCTCCGCTGATAAGTGATAGGGCAATGTGTGGTCTCCAATAGCTCGTCGCAACTGGGACACGTGAAACACTGGGTAAATAGCGGACGTAGCAGGCAACTGTAGACGATAAGCCACCTTCCAAATCTTAGCCGTCACCTCGAAAGGACCGTAGTAGTGAGCTGCAGCTTCTCGTTGCTCCTTCGTGCCACTATTTTCTCTCTGTATGGCCTCAACTTCAAATACACCTTATCGCCATACTTAAAAATGCACATCTCTCCTATTCATGTCTTCCCTGGTCTTCATGATCTGTTGTGCCCTCAATAGATGTCGTTTCTGCTCCTCCAGTTGTCTATCCCTCTCCAAATGCTCCTCCACATGAGACATAGGACTCATACCCAAACGTAATGTATCAAAGGGGATGGTCGCGGCCGTAAAGAATGCGAAAAGGAGTGCTTTGCGCCGCTGAGTGGTAGGAGGTATTGTACCCGTATTTAGCCCATGCCAACCACTTCGTCCACTACTTCGACGACTCTGATGCAAAACACCTCAGATAGGTCTCCATGCTCCTATTTACTACATCCGTCTGGCCATCAGCCTGTGGATGGCAAGCAATGCTCCTCAAAGTGGTGCCATGTACCTTGAATAATTCCTTCCAAAAACTGCTCAGGAAGGCCTTGTCACGGTCAGATACAATGGAGGCTGGAAACCCGTGCAATCGAACTACCTTCTTCATGAAGGCGGTAGCTATCGTCACCACTGTGTATGGGTGCCGCAGAGGAATGAAATATGCATACTTGCTGAGGCGATCGACCACAACAAGTATAACAGTGAAACCCTCTGACCTTGGTAACCCCTCAATGAAATCCATGTTAATGTCCTCTCACTTTCTCTGGCAAGGCCAATGGCTGAAGTTGTTCTACATGAGCCATTACCAGATATTTGTGACATCGATAGACTTCACTCTCTGCTAATAGATGGGTGATATCCCTCTTCATCCCTGGCCAATACAGCTCCCTCGCTATCCTTCTGTAAGTCTGTTGCACCCCTGAATGACCTTCCACCGACCTGTCATGAAACTCCTGAAAGATGGTCGTATATGTGAAGATCCACGCAGTAGCACGAACCGCCCCTGATATAACAGCCTCTGTTTACTCAAAGTGTACCCTGGATGGTCGGTAGATCCCTGCTGCAATGCCTCCTGTATGGCCATCAACCCCTCATCTGCCTCAATCTCCCGCGCCAGAGGCTCCCCGTCTAGCAATACTGAAACAGAAATGGTCGCCGCCACCTCTGCTACCTTCTCCCTGCGAGACAAGGCGGCTGCTGCCTTGTTATCCAAGCCTGGCCTGTACTGAATCTCTAACTGATAGTGTACCAACTTGGACCGCTACTTTTGATGCTTTTCGGTAACCATGCGCTGCTTCAGAAGGTACTTCAGGCTTCACTGATTCGCCCGCACCACAAACTTCCTCCTCAACAGGTAAGTGCGCCACTTCTGGATCGATAATACGATTGCCATCAACTCTTCTCATATATGGACTTCAGCCGTGCTCGGGCTGACACCACCTGCCTAAAGAAAGCCACTGATTGCTGATCCTGCATCAGCACCGCCCTAAGCCCATATCCGGATGCATCCGTCTCCACCATCAATGGCCTACAGAAATCAGGCAAAGCTAGCACGGGCATTGTCGTCATCGTCTGCTTCAGGGCCTCGAAAGCCCTGGTCGCCTTTTCGCCCCAATGGAAGCTGTCATTTTTCAACTGCTCCGTCAACGGCCAAGCAATAGTGTTGTATTCATGGACAAACTTCCTATAATATCCCGTTAATCCTAAGAACCCTCGCAATCCCTGTACGGTCGTGGGACGAGGCCAATCCACCATGGCAGTAATCTTCGACCAATCCGTCGCTACCCCCTCAGTTGACACCACATGGCCTAAGTACTCCACTTGGGATTGCCCGAGAGGCACTTCTTCCCGTTGGCGTATAACTGATGCTCCTGTAGCTCCTGCAACACCACATGCAAGTGTCCCACATGCTCCTCCATAGTACTGCTGTAGACGAGGATGTCGTCAAAGAACACTAGAACAAAACTCTGCAAGTATGGCCTGAAGTCCTTGTTCATCAATGCCTAGAATGTCGTCGGGGCATTGGTCAATCCAGAAGGCATGACCAAAAACTTGTAGTGTCCCGCATGCGTCCTAAACGCCGTCTTGGGAACATCTGCTGCCCTCATCTGTATCTGATGGTACCCTGATTTAGATCTATCTTCGAGAACACTGCAGCTCCATGCAGCTCGTTAAGCAACTCATCAATAACTGGAATGTGAAACTTATCGGGCACAGTCTTCTTGTTTAGGGCTCGATAGTCTATGTAGAAATGCCAGCTACCATCCTTCTTCACAAGCAGGACCGGGCTGGAAAATGGACTTACGCTCGGCTGTACCACTCCTGCTTGCAACATCTCCACTACCATCCTCTCAATATCGTCCTTCTACACCTGAGGATACCGGTAAGGACGTACGTTGATAGGAGAAACCCCTCTCCCTCAGGACATTAGCGTGCTCATGGTCTCGTGGCGGTGGGAGAGCATGCGGAGTCTGAAAAACCTCTCCAAAATGGCCAAGCAACTCTAACTCGGGTGCTACTCCGGCTCCCCGAATCTCCATCCTCCGTTACTAATAGGCCTTGAAACTCCACCAAGAGTCCTCCTGTAGACTACAATGCTCTGGTCATGGCTCTGTAAGAAACTCGTGAGCGACATAGGCTGGGATCTCCCTGCAACACTACAGTCCGTTCATCCTCCTGATACTCCAACCTGAGTAGCACTCGGTCTTCATGTCTCTGAGGGTCTGCACCCACTTCATCCCTAGGATGATGTCCGCACTAACCAGCTCCAGATGAAGAAAGTCGGCTATAATCTGAACCCCCTGCATCGTAAGGATCAGTCCCATGCATATGCCATTATTTTGTACCAATTGTCCCGTCCCAAGCACTATTCCAAACCTGCCTATATCACTGATATCTAGCCTCGGCCTCTCCACCAACCGATGTGAAATGAAGTTGTGTCGACCAATACCGTCACCTCCAACTCTGCCACCTGCCCTAGCAACTTCATGGTGTGGGTAGTAGTGAACCCCATCACAGAGTTGAGGAATACCTCTGCCAGATCTAAGTGTGGATGCTCCTGAGCCTCCTCGTCGTCAACCTCCAACTTTGCCACATCCTCTCCATCGTCCTTGTCAGCTACTATCAGTATCTGTAGCCAACGGCCGCCGCACCGATGTCCAGGAAAAAACTTCTCATCACTCTTAAAACATAAACCCTTGGCCCTCTTCTCCCGTATCTCCGTCTCGGTCATCCGTCGTACCTACCCCGTTGATCATGTCGTGGGCCCACTCTCCTTACTAGCTCCTGTCCCTCGGCAGGTGCCCTTCCTCCTGTAGCCGACTTTGGCTCTCCTGCATGTGCCTGCCCTTGAAAAGAGGGTCCTTCCCAAGGCCAGTGGGCCTTCCTCTCTTGGTCCAACATATCCTCCACAATCCTGGCCAAACTCATGCAAGCATGCAGACTCGTCGGTCCATGTGCCCTCACCTTCGATCTGATACCGGGCTTTAACCCTTTCATGAAATTTCCCTCCAGCGACTCTCCTGACATCCCACTGATCCGACTGATCAAAATCTCAACTTTCTTGATAGAATCGCTCACTGCTGCACCCTGCCTAAGGGCGTACTGCCTCTCAAAAGCCGTGCCAGCCTATACCTCTCCAAATCTCTCCATCAAGAGTTTAGTAAACTCTTCCATGTGTGGAAGGGCTGGTCCTGCTGCGTTCACCGGTACCACGATAATGCTTCACCCTCCAAACAGACCCTAACAACGTATGACCACTCCCCTTTCGGTATCATGGAGACCTCGAAGTATCTCTCGACCTTGTACAGCCACGAATCCGGGTCTTCGCCCTAAAAAATGAGCGTCTTCAGCTTCCTAACTCGGTTCTCTGCAGAAAACCCTCCCTGGACTCCTCTTCCCTGCTAATAGTCATGTCGTCGCCATGGGGGATGACGTGGTCCATCATACCTTTGACATCCGTCTTCCACATGCCCTACGCTGCCTCTCCAATCAACTCCGCCTTCTCCACAGTACTCACGGTCGCCCTCGGGATACCTTACATATTCCTCAAACTCCGCATCGTGCCCGCACGGTCCACTGTCATAGAAATCAGCTCCAAAAGTGCACCGGATCTCCTCAAAACCTTCGTCAAAACCTCCACGATGCAACAGTCCCCGTCGCCGGGTCGCCTGAGTCTCAAAAGACTCTCGGTGGCCCAAGTTTGTCAGCGCGGGGGCCTGGTGGCCCGCCCTAAAGCTAGGGTGGCTGGGCCGATTCGCCGGACCCCCGAAATCACGATGGCAGCCCGCCGGGGCCTCGTAGGGTCCTAGCGAGTCGCCAGGGTCTGGCAGGTCCCTGGCGAACCGCCAGGGCCTTGCGCCCCTCCTGGTGGCTCGCCAGTAAGGCGCGACTGTCCTGGCGGACCGCCAGGACAGGCAGATGCCCTTGTCGATCCTGTGTCATTGCTCCGATGAATGGATCGCCTCCGGGGATGTCGTAGGATCCATGCCGAGCCCCTTCACCTTCGCAGAAATCTTGTTCGTCCTCATTTGTCCCCAGATCTGCGTCCGAAAGTAGTCCTTCACGAAGAAGGTCCATTATTTACTTCCCCTTCACTAGAGCCCTCCCTTTTTCTCTGTTTTGGATCCCTCTGCTGCGACAAGGCATCAATCTTCAGATTTGTTTGCCCTAAAGCTTCCATGAGTTGCGAAAACCTCAGATCCAACTTACCCTTTTGCTCATTGATGCTTTTCTTAATCACTTCATGGATCTCGGCTTCGAACTTCGCCATCTTCTCTTCCAATGCTTTCACCTTGTCCTTCGACCGCGTGTTCGCCATGAACCGACAGCTCTGATACCATTTTGATAGAACCTAGGGCTTGTTTGAGGGGAAAAGAGGGATATTTGTGGAGAAAACAAATAAAAGAGACCTTTTATAGATTTCAGATCTGGAGTACACAAGATAGGCCTCGATTCGAGATGTGGTGATCTTCTAACTTTCTATTCGAGGGGAAAGCCTAATCCTCCAAAGTAGATACCTTGGACTAGGGTTTTCTTTCACAAACTAAGCATAAAGAATACAATTAGGGCTGGCTACAACTAATAAACCCCCATAACTGCAGATTTGCAAAAAAGACCCCTCTAATCTTCAAAATTGCATAAGCCCAACCTAAAATCAAAAGTTTGCCCTTGAAGCTCCTGCGCGCCTCCACTGCTGATAAGTGATAGTCGTATCATAGGCCCCATGAAAATTAAATCCAGCTGTTAGACTTGGGCTAAATTTCTTGAAACTATCTGCTATAGACTTAAAAAAAATTACCTTGAACTTCCGTACCTCCTGGCGATTTCAAACAAATAACCAAAATGAGCTTCTTTATTATTTATTATCTATTATTTTGAAAAAAGCTCATATGCTTTGTGCCATTCTTTATTAAGTTTCATAAAACTATAGTGAATTTTTAGACATGTTTTAAAAAATTTACCATGTATTTAGGAAAAAAAATACAAACCTACTATATTTTTTAGACATGTATATAATTTTTACTTTTTATATGCTATAATTATATCTTGTCACTATTTCAAACTTTCTTCTGCTAATTTTTACTTTTTCACCTTTTCTATTTTGTTTGTTTTTTCTTATAACATGATTTTGAAATATAAAAACGGTAAATAATAACAATATATATGTCATAGAAGCAATTTTGAATGTTCATAAATTATAGTTTAATTAAAAACTATAAAACAATGTATCATTGAGTTATAAGTTATAACCCTAACTCCTCTCTAACTCACACTGCCTAACATTTTTTCTTCGTCCACCCCTCCTCACATACTCGAAACCTAAGTTTCTCTTCTCTCTTTTTTCTTCTCTCACGAAACTCAAACCCACAACCCCCCATGTTGGATCCGGCCCAAAACCACCGAAATCTCTCCTCTACTTGTCAAACACACCCAAATCCACATCAAAGATATTATCTTTCCTTTTTTTCTACTTACATTAATATCCAGATCATTCGGATCCGACCTAATTATCCAAATTCAACTCCAATTTGACCGAAAACCGTCCAAATATATCCTCTTTCATTCTTCTATACTTGAGAAATCCAAATCCACCTTTGGCCTTCCTCTGGTTTGGCCTCATCATCTTCATCCTTATCATTGTTTGATCCGTATCATTGTTTGAGCATACATTGCATATGGATAGAGAAATTGAAAGTTGGTTTTTTTATTTTTAGATATTTAAAAAATAAGGATAATGGTCGTTTATATAATTCATGTGACAGTCATGTTCTAATGGAACTTACAGTAGACCAACAGAGAGTATTTTTGTGAAACCTTTAAGAGTAGTTTTGAAAGATAGCTAAATTTTAAGGTATTTTCATAAAAGTAAGACGTGTCACTCATATCATGATCGAGATTATCATTGGGTTTTCGCCATGATGTAAAGAGTCTTGCAATTTGTTCACCAATATATGCATGGTTCCTCTTCAAACGTCAATCACGTATCACTATGGATGTTTAAATGGGTAAATTTATGAAAACACTAATCAACTTTGGCTCGCTTTATGGAAAGCTCAACTTGTTTATGTGAGTGAAATCCCTCTGAACTTTCTAATACTTATTCGGATAATCATATCATTTCATTATAGGATCTACATGCAATGCTAAGCAACACACTAGAGTAGGGGGTGAACAGTGTAACAGCAATTTAAAGCTAATTAACAAATTTCTTACAATGTGAAATAATAATGAGCAAGATAATTAGCAAACGCAATGAAATCAACACAAACACAAACACATGATGTATCCTGGTTTGGCTACGCCTTCTCCAGTCACACAGTCTTTTCATAGTCTAGTTGATTTTCACTATATAACCACTTCCGAGGCAACTCAGTACAATCTCTAAAACATGATACAACAATCTCTTCCGAGATCCACCACTTTATTCCAAGAGTCAACACAATCTATTCCAAGATTACACACCCTATTCAAAGGGCCACGCCTCTCTTACGAGAGAGACACTTCCACAATCCGGTAGCAAGGTTTCACAATGAAACGAAATAAGAAATTACACTCTTACATATTGCCTTAATTAGATAGACTTATTAGTGTGAAGTGCAAGGCAATGAAGACTGGGTATCCAAGTGATGGAATCAAGCTTTAAAGCGCGGAGACTTTTCTTGAGCTTTGGATTCAAACGCAACAATCAAAGAAAGCTTAAAGAGGAAAATGAGAGATGAAATAGTGAAGCTTTTTTTCCTGAGATTTTGGGCTCACAAAAATGATCTCTGTGTTTGTATGAGTGCTCAAATATCCCTCACAAACATGCTTAAACAGCTTTTCAAATCTGCACAGAAACGAAGAAGACAGACCCTGGAAAACAGCAGTCTAACGCTATAAATGGACAGATTTTTGAGTCATCAGATGGCTGAAGTTAAGAGGTCAGATAGCTAAGAAAATGTTCAGTCGTTTGAGAACTCTACATCAGTCGGTTGAACCAGTGTTGGGACAGAATAAACAGAAAGACCAACACATGGCATCCAGAGGTCTTCGGACGTCTGAAGTTCAACACTCAGTCATTTGGGACATTGTTGAGGTGTCTGACAAATGAGCTTCAGACATCTGATATAGGTTGTGCATGTTCAAATGAAAGACAGACACACCAGACGTTTGAAAGAGCTTCTCCAGCCGTCTGGTCCTGGTCCAAAAACACCAATAAGAGTGTTTTGGCCATGGAACATATTGGCAAGATTTCTAGGCTTCTCTTATGCTTCTCTAAGATAGTAAATGATATCCAAGTGTGTGTGACCATCTAATCAAGGCTTACATGTATTCTACAAAATAAAGAACAAAATACATAAAGAATTAAAAGAAAATATTCTTCAAGCTTCTTGATTCTTTATGCCATCTTATGCTCATGTGCTTCAAGACTTGATGCCAATAGAATCCCCTTTGATTCACCATCCTAAGCATCGCACTGTCTCAATGAAGATATCAGCTAATTACTCCAAATTTCGTTCTTACGCCGGAATCTTCAAGAAACCTTTTTGATGAATTTGTGACTAAAAGTAGATTCATTAGTAACACCATAATGTAGTGATCATCATATTGGGCTAAATGGCCAATATCTAACCGTCATGTTAGCCTACCAACCAACATATGGTCATATTTCATGCACTTGATCTTTTTTGATCAAAATACGTTTATGCCTTAAAAGTAAATTTATGTTGAATTTTCTTTAAGAAATAATAAAAATAACAACAATTTTTTATAAAACTATAAAATGTTTAAACTACTACATTAAAAAAATTATATGACCGCTTATAAAGAATAATTTGTAGAAAATGGGTTTAATTCAAAGAGGGTGTTTGGTCTATCACATTTGCCGTTAATAATGTTTGGCTTCGCTTGATAATAAAAGTTTTTTTTTGTTTTGTTTGTTTTGTTTTGTTTTGTTTTGTTTTGTTTTGTTTTGTTTTGATTTGTTTTGGTTTTTTTTTTTGTTGGGGGGGGGGGGGGGGGGGGGTTACTCGAAAAAAAAATTTGGGAGGGTTGTCTTAAAATGGGTCAAATCCAAGGTAGGTTTCTAGGCATTAATTTCATGGGGATGAATGTTTTGATGAAAGGATATTACTTTCATGGGTTGACTGTTGACTTAGCCATGGAAACGTGAAATGTGTTTTCACGTGGGCGGCCGGTTGCTTGGCTGATGGGAGAAGAGTAGAGGGGTTTGCACAAAGTTGAAAATTAATAATCTAAATGGCGGGGAAAAGGTGGGAGAAATAGAGATGAAGGTGAGGGGAGTTAAATTTGAAAATGAGTGTGTGTATCTCTCCCAACGTGAGATAATGTGAAGTGTTATAAAGAAATTAGGGATGGCTAATGGAATAAAAGATGGTTGTTGGGTGTGTTTGCAGAGAAAGTGAAAAGATAATTATAAAAATAGAATAAATGGGTGTATGCTTTTGATTTAAATTGTATTTAATGGGATGTGGGGTTGGTTCTGATGGAGAGGGGATGGTTGGGAGATGACAGTCAGAGGGGGAATTGTTGTGTTGGCCTATTAAAATTAATAGTTATTAAATTTGGGACGATAAGGGAGCCTTCATATATATCATCTTCAATGCCAGGGTTCTTCCATTAACGATCGCAAATTGTATTGCACATTTTCAGACACCCAACCTGTAGCAAGGGGAGATTTACGAAATGAAGATCATAAATGTCCTCTTGATTTAATCATGAAACTCCACAAATAGTAAATAAAGATCAAAACAAACAGAGAAAAGGAAAATCTAATTAAAGAATGCTTCAATAGTAAATAAAGAGCAAGTCTTCAAAATATATCTTACCCATATTTTACTTACCTTTCTTTTTAACTGTCTCTTGTATATATATCTTTTGTGTGTGTGATTCTAATTCAGATAAAGTGTTGAAGCTAATACAAACATATCACATTTGCTATTTATAAAATATAACAATGCTCAATTATAACAGTGCGCAATATATTCCCCTTGTGCATGCAGGCCATAAAGGAGGTTCTTCATTTCTTGACTCCTTATGCATGCGGGACATGATGGAGTTTTCATCTCAAGTCTTTATTACTAGACTTTATTATGATTTTAAGAATTGGAAGGACTATTCAATTTTTTTAAAAAAGATGTTTGAATCTGTATTATAATATCAGACACATATTAAATCATTACAAATTCACAATTAATTATCAAATAAATGATAATATGTCTTATTTTCAACACACACACACACATTATTTGTTAATAATAAACCTTACATTATGTAAAAAGGAGTGAATAGAAAGGACTACGAACGGTCTAAAGGAAGAAATATGAGAACATATTGGCTAATATGTAATATATTGCACAACATGGAAGTTACCTATTCATGAGTGAATTCATATGAGGATGCTTTCTTCGTCCCTTCAGGCAATAAAATGCGGGGGGAAAGCTATTCATTTCAAAATGTTTATATATAAACACTCGTGCTTCAATAATGGCTATACCATTGAAATAGTCTAGAACAAGTACTCCTCTGATCCAGTTATGTAGACATAATTCTGTATGCACTGTGCAGGTGTACATGCTGTTAACATAGCAGATACCGTGGATGATGCATACTGTATAAATAAATACATGAAACTTGCACCCACAACTTCCACACATGTATGCATGTGTTAGCATGAGTACATGAGAGGCTGTATGTAGATTTGCCTTTCTCGGCCTGTTGCTCGCATTCATTTATTTTCTGTATTGCAGGTATGATGTTGCTACATTCCTTGCGCACAGAATAAGTTCAGGAGAACCTGTAAGAAACATCATCCCTTTCTTTTTTTACCTTTAGATGGAAGAGTTTTATGCGTGCCAATGCCCAAAATTGTTCAATTTTTTTGTTCTTTTGTTTCTGATGTGTTAATCTTAGCGTTTTGAGTAAACTTGTCTAAAACTTTCTACAAGTTCTTTCTAGTGTCTAGTTGTTCAGTCACTGCCATAAGGCCTCTTAGCAATGCCTATCTAGCCAATTGTGTTATCTCAGAGAAGAGGCAATAAGAGTTTCTTTTTCTTTTTCTTTTTTTGTTTGTCCCCTCTCCCTCCCATTGCATGGTCATGGTATTGTCTCGTGCATCAAAGTCCCCTCTAAACATCTTCACTTGTGGGCATGAATATCGAGTGGGAAAACTATGCAGTATAGCTTGGTGCAGGAAGTTTTACCTATCAAGTCCATCGGAGCCAGGAGCCAACACCCGAAATCTTTTTTTTTCTTTTTCTTTTTTCCCTTTATAAGAATAGAAAAATACACATCTTTCTCAGCCCATTCCCATGCGTTATTATCATTATTTCTCTGGTGATAATTATCTTGGTGTATTGACAATTTCCATGTTTCTGCTGTTCCGATATTCGTTAGTGGTCATTGCTTCATATCAGAGACGGTCACACACATAAAGTTTTGGCTTCATGCAGCTAGCTGCCAGTGATGTCAGTTAGAAATATCACAAGCTAGGATCACGCATTTCCCATCTGAAGATTGATGTACTTATGTTGCTGGGTTTTCTCTCCATATTATCAAGGCAGTTTTTCTCTCTCTTTTTTCTAGGAAGTTCGTGTTAGGTATCATGGGTTCGGTGCTGAGGAGGATGAGTGGGTGAATATCAAGAAGGATGTTCGTGAGCGCTCCATTCCCCTTGAGTCGTCAGAATGTCGGAAGGTTGAAGTGGGGGACCATGTTCTCTGTTTCCAGGTATGTATCATGTTTTGCACCCTTGTGCTGCCCACATTCTTTCAGGTGTCCTGATTATTTGTGGGTTCATAATTTAGGATAGAAGCGTACACGCCATGTACTTTGATGCACACGTTATGGAAATCGAAAGGAAGTTACATGACATTAGAGGCTGCCGGTGTCACTTTGTGGTTAAATATGATCATGACCAAACTACGGTATTTACTGCCTAGATCACCAATGCAACTTTTTATTCTTAATGCCCCCCAATACTGCCTAGATCTTCTGAACTGTTACATTGCTATGCCAGGAAATGGTTAGCGTCACAAGACTCTGCCGGAGGCCAAAGTATTCCATCCCTTGAAGACATTTGCCTAGTTTGTTGCTTTGGATGGTATGCTTCTTTTGCATTACAAGCCATGGATTCGGAACTCGCATTTTGACTTATCATTGTGCAGTTGTGAGAACGGTCTTAAAACTGTAGTATTAATTTCTCTTCAAGGAAGATGTGTGTTATTGCTGCAATACCTGTATCTCTATTGAATTGTCAACGGTTGCTTGCTTAAATGGGAGATTCTCTATGACTGCAATTATGCATCCCTTGCTGATACGGCTGACACCGTCGTAAATTGAGACGCATGCCATGATCCTTTATGATCGAAAACGATATCATTGATGTTAATCGCTATCAATCGACGTTTGCTTTGCTTCAATGTTGGTTTTGGTTTTGAATGCTAATGATTAGGAAAGTGTGTTGTTGAATTTATGTAGGGTGTGAAAAGTAAGTTTTGAAAGGATGGAAATTTTTGTTTGTTTGGATGGAAAGTGGTTAGAAAAGTTGCTAGTCATGAATTTGTGCTCGGATTGTAGACCACTGTCTTGGTCATTTTCCAAGAAACAAACATAGCGTAACCTACTGGGATATCACCTGTATAGATTTTCTGTTCCATCCGACTTCAGCTTAATGTATTTGTGCAAGGCCACTGTGCCAACAGCGCATTCCATCCTGCAACTGGACACAGCTCATTTGTCTAAAATGTTCTTATAGAGCCAAACGTATGTTACACCATCGGGATGCAAGAGGATTTGAGCCTCTATAACTAGAAAATTAGAGATTTTGAGCCTAAATTACATAGCTTGGAGTACAGCAGAACATCCCGAGGACATGCCTGAAGCATGTTGTATAAAACAAGACAATTGAAATGGGATGGGGAGTGGCAGCGTGGACTCTCATCCACCTGCGACAGACGCCTTCAGCCCCGCCAGTGCTTCATACCAAGTTGCCCGACAGGGTTACACAGCAATGGGAAGAGAAGGCACGAGCACACCTAGAATCAGTTCCAGCAACCTCCCACTAGTCATCATGCATCACACTCATTCTCAGTAATTAGGAACGACCAATGGACTCCATGAGTTTCCTTCAGACGATCCTCAACTGTTTTTCTTTTGCTTGATAAATTTGCATCCCTCAAGTGAAGAAGCCAGATGGAACTCAAAAGTCAAAAGTACAATGATCAACCTCTCCTAAGAAAAGAGAGAAATATCATTAGTTATAGATATTATACCAGACACGCACTCCTCAACTGTCTTGTATCTCTCCTCCCATCCTTCCTTTTCTTCCCTTGCATTCTCCGTCTGAAACCTCTCACTCCACTTATCTATTGAGCAGATACATTGAGGGGAAGATAAAAATAGCTAAAACACCAACTGCCAAGCCAACGAGCTTTTGACCTCCAAACCCTTCTCCCACAAAATATCTAAGATCTCAAATCCAATATTGTGATTTTGTGGATGTGTTGCACTGTTTAGTAGGAAAGTATCCTAACACGCCTAGGACCTGAAAGCAAAGTATCTGACAAAAACCAAAAAACCAAAAACAAAACAAAACATACAACTGTAAACAAACAAATAAGAATAATAACAGTTAAAAAAAAACCAACCAACCAACCAACCAACAAATAAATATAAATAAAGGAAGGAGGGCTGAAACAAGTTTCTTCTCCTTTTTTAGTTTGGAAGGGTTTGTTTTGGTTTTTTTTTTTTTTTGTGGGTGGGTGGGTGGGTGTTTGTGAGGGGGCGTGCGTAATCGGGTATCATAGAAGGTCATAAATATACTTTCATGCCTAGATCACTCTTAATACTCAGTACAATGATCACAAGATCTATATCTTCCCTTAACAGTTTATTTCAAAAATCATGCATAAAGGACAGTCATCTCTCACCACCTCTTCATCAATGACTCTTCATCCTCACACTCGAGGATTAAGCCATCCCATCCAATGAATTGTTTCAGCTTAATGTTTCTACGATATCCAACTTCAGAATCTTTCATAGCTCCAGTTATCATTCACATTTCATATTCCCTAATCATGGATGACAATTAATGTCCCCATCTTATCCCCTTTCAAATCTCAAATTTTAATTAGAATTGAGATCAAATAACTTCCGCAGATTTGTGTTCATGAGAACCCCCGGAGTGAAAAGAAGATCATGCTGATCACCATAAAAATTCAGTAAAAAGTACCCTAAGGTATCAACAGCTTCTTAACAATCCCATTGGTAACATCAAAGTCGCATGCACTATGTCCCAGAGCCAATTTCTCCTGTGTACCTAGTTATTGAGGATATGCCTCGTCTACGTGATGACTGAAGGACTTAACTAAGTTTGTTTTCCCTGACCCTTGCAGTATTTACTTGAAGCATGAAACATCCATGTATCCGGTACCTTTTATTGTTCGTTGGAGTGATGCAATGTTTACAACTTATTGTCCTCAAATTTCTTAATTTGCTTGGTTGATCTGCAGGGTTATTCGCTTATTGCTTGTATTCAAGATCGATAAGACAAATATGCAGGATCAATAAAGCTTGCATTTTAAGTTTTGCCAAAAGCCCCCTTTGCTACAGTGCCTTGACAACGCCTTCCTCACCACCAGAAAGAGTAAGTGTTTAAATATTGGATATCGGTATCATATCGGATTGTTAATTTTCGTATCGGATATCGGATATCGGATATCGAGGGAGAAATTGGGGATACTCGTCAATATCGGGTTGCTCATATCGAACAATATAAATATACAATTATAATATCATAACTATCCATGTTTCTTCATATTACCAAAATATCATCAATAGGTTCACATAAAGTTACGATAATTCATTAAGTAACCGCTATATACAAGTAAACAAAATATTAAAATTTAAAATATTGTATGAATAGAAAATAAATTAAAAGATTACCCGAAAGAGTGACTTACACCTACATTCTTTAACAAGCTCATTCTTCACACATCTCTTGGAAAAATGTTTATGCATATTCTGCATTCGATGAAGAACTATCATATGAAGAAGATGAATCCGAGATCCATGAATTAGAACCTAAAGATTCCTTCTCCTCAAGCATTTGCTTCTTTCCCTTTCCCTTCCCTTTCGATGATCATGCGATGTCTTTTCCTTTCTTTGAAGTCGGTAACCTTTTGCTAGCTCTTGGCGTTGGATCAACTCCCATCGCATCTTCAACTTGCCGCCAAAAATCATTTCTTTAGGAAAGACTTCATCATCATTCTCATATCTAAAGCAACAGAAGCATCAACTGGTTATTGATGAGCTACCCACTCTGTCACCTTGCCCTCTGTCATGGAATGAAAAGATAGAATATCAGTGTTTCTGTTTGCAATTTTTTTTTTCAGTTGAGCATTGAATTTGACATAGACTAAGTCCATCTATTTATCAGTACTTGGTCTATTCCTTCTTTTCGTATGAATTTCTAAATGAAAATGCAATAGTCAATTAGCCATCGTTGCTAATTGGTTAATACCAAAATCCTCATTGCCATCTTCTACAAATCACCTAAAAACAATTCAATTTCTTTCATAACCAATTGAGCAGTGGTTAATTCCAAAATCATCGTCATCTTCAAATCAGGCGACATGCCTCCATGCAAAAGCCACAATTAAACTAAATACAAAAAATCAAAATCAAATTCTTTTTAGTTAGTTTAAACTTCAAAATATTAAAAACTACTACAATAGGAAAATGATATTAGTTTCTTAGATATACCTGGATCAAGTGAAGGATTTTTAGCTTGCCTTTGCGCTACATCCTTTTCAAAAGATCCGCTTCTATTTTGATACAAAGACAACTGAAAACTAATTTTGTCCTACATCTCAGGATCATGGGCATACATCCTAAACATGCACTCTGTGAATCCATCTGTCAAAGCACCATCTCCATCGATAGCCTCTCGTCTTTGTAATAATATTACGGATTCAACAAATCAACATCAATAGCCTCATTGCTATCTCCTTGACCTCTTTCGATTATTGGATGACTTTTAACGCCTCAATTGTCTTCAACCAAATCTCCTCAACAACTTTTGTGCAAGGAAAACAATTTACTCCCTTCCCTACAAGATGTGTCTTGAAACGGCTAATTCAGATGCTCATGACATGATCATAAAGCCGCTCATGACATGATCATAAAACTTGCACATCACTTTATTGGATGTCAACCTCTCCATGATCCCAAAGATTAATTCCTACTATGACGGATGATGCCTTGCTAGATGCTTCTAAAGATATTCTCGATATCTACTATCAAAGAGCAAAAATATTGAAAAATTATTAAATAAAAGTTTAAGATACAAAATTTTTATAAAAATTAAAACAGATCATAAAAATTAAAACATACAATGATTGACGATTGTAAATAATTGTGGGATTTAAATTTTTTATTATATATTGAGGAATCAAGAGACGTCTCTGTGTGGGGATTTATGTCAATATCATTGTGTCAATCTCTATAGCCAAGTATCGAACATATGGAGTAGCCTGTAAGAGACAATATCCAATCCATAATCTTCATGTCAAGTGTCAACCCAAAACTGATATAATATCCATTATCAATCATCCAAGTTATCCAACTATATAAGTGAATGACTGAACCCCAACCAATCCAAATGTTATATCTCCAATAGGGCAATAAGGCGATAACATAATCATAGATTCATAGCATGGCCTAATACTTGACAACAAAGCTTAATTGAAATCAATTTTATTTTATAATCATCTTTGTACGCATAAGTACATCCCACAATTTTCTCAAAACAATGTCATCAAAATAATATTTTTCAACCCAACAATATTTATTATTTTCTCATAATAATGTCGTCATCGAAATAATATTTCCCAACACAGCAGTGAGAGCACTAGAACAGTGAGCTAGTGATCACTAATCACATAATGAGTCGAGTGACAAAGCACCAGAGCCGGAAGACAGGTGGAGAAGAAGAACAAGAAGCCGTAGCAGAGATGAAGAAAATCTGAAGAAGAAGAAGAAGAAGAATCAGTCATGGAGAAGAAGCATCAGGTGCGGAGAAGAAGGAGCATCAGTTATGGAGAAGTAGAAGAAGAAAGAAGAAGAAGATGGAAGAAGAAGCATCAAGCCAATATAGTGGCCATATCGGTCGATATATGTACTTATCGAGAAATTTTTTTCTCCTAATATATCAGTATCGGATTGGATTGGGTCTGATATTGATGTATCGGTCGATAAATTGATTGTATGGATCGATATTTAAAACCCTGAGAAAGAGTGTTGATGAATTTCGCTCCAACTTCCATGCGGATCTTGTTAGGAACCTCCAAAATTCAAGCATCAATTTCAAGCTATGATCATAAGTAATAACTCGGCATTAGTCGACTAACAAGACTAATGCTATGTAATACAAGAAAAGGTGTTATGTTATAGTCGACTGACATAAATTTCGCCTAATAAAAGGACCGTATGGTCTTTGTAGGGTCTTTGTAGATGGTAAATAGAACACTAGAGAGGGGAAGCATAATGTTTATCAAATAAAACACAATCTTTAAAAATATCCTATAGTATTCTGCCTAAAAATTTAATTAGAGTTAATTTAGTCTTAATTAACAAATATAACTAGCAATAATGAAGATAAGTAAAGCTGAAATAAACACAGTTATGCAAGAATATAAATCAATACACAGACTGAGAAATGCAAACCAGTCAAGGCAATCACAAACATAATAAGTTTATCTTGGTTTTACTATATAGGATTTGATCTTTGGGGGAGTGGAAATTAGCTCAAAAGAATTAAGGTTGAGAGCAAGAGCTTTGGGGTTCTCCTTTTCTTTTTCTTCTTTTTCATTTTATTTCATCTAAATTCCTTATCAAATGATCTGAGATCATCCATACATATATAGGAAAAATTGCACAACAAAATATCCAAACCACCCTCCCAACGGTTAGAAACGACTAGTTGAAAAGCTGCAACGTTAGTTTTTAGTCAACTAGTAGTCATCACCTAGTCGATTAGAACATGACTAGTCGACTAGGCAATGTACTCTGGTCGACTACAAATTCCTGAATGCAGAGGCCAGTTTCTGCCAGTTGGACTAGTCGACTAGAGTTCATTTACTAGTCAACCAGAGTTCATTTATTAGTCGACTGGTAAGCCTACACTAGTCGACTAGTGCATAATGACTAGTCTGCTAATGGATCAACTAATAGGCCAAAATCTGGTAACACTCCTAGTTGACTAGGATTCTGTTTTGGTCAACTAATATACACAGAAATGAGTTGTTTTGGCTATGAAAAGGTTTTTATGAATCAATTTTCCATATTAATTCTAGTTGTTTATATATGGTTTCATGTGAGTGTGCATGACATCTACAAGATATTACATAATATCTAAGGAAAAAAATAAAATATTACAATAAATTACATAATTTTCCATTCAAGCTCTTGATTTTTTGTAACTTTAGCTCCATGCTCTTGTCATAGACTTCTTCACTTCCTTTTGATGCCTTGGAGTCACCTCCGTCATTTGTTTCTTTGAGATCATTATCTTTTGCACGTAATCAATCTTGAGCAAATTTATACTTGGTCTAATATAACCTATCACATTTAATGAAATTCATTAGACCACTAAACAAGAAATGATAGAGGAAATGATTCTGTACTAGTTGAGTAATGAAAAAAAATTAGTCGACTAATAATTGACCATTGGAAGGTGTTTGAAGTATCAGCTGATTACTAATTGACTAACGAAAGTTGTTAGTCGACGAATAATGAAATCAGGAGGCAAGAACTGATTCTGCATTAGTCGACTAATAAAGATATTAGTTGACTAATACAGCAAGCTAATGTGGAACAAAGTCAGATAATCTACAGATAATCTACAACTAAATGGGCAATTTCACTCAACTAAACACATGGATTTCAACTACTTCTTAGGAATCTAATTAATTAAAGAAGTTATCACCTTTGTCCTCAACAAATAGATAGATTCCAATTGTTTTCTATAAAAAATTTCTTCTAGAAGTAGGTAAGTTGAAGGGGTTGAAGAGATGATAACCAGTTTTGTACGGAGACAATTATATTCCCATTTGAAGCTTGCGTAAATACATCATGAATCATGTAAAGAAGTGTGAAAAAAATATTAATACAATTCTCTCCTTCATTTGTCATTTTCTTTCCTTTTATTTTTTTCCCAGTTTTCCAGTTTTTCCAGTTTATTGTTTTCTGAGTTTCAATTCAATTCAGTTGATTATCTTGAAGTTAGTTTGTTATTTTCAAGGAATCTCTTGATTCTTGAGGAGAAATTCGTGCATGACTCCGCAATTAAGGAATCACAATTATTTCTCGTGCATGACTTCCGTAATTAAGGAATCACAATTGAGATCCTCAACAAGTGATATCAGACCCAGATACAAGCCATGTAAAGATCAAAGAGAGCAACCATCATGGAGGATACTTTGGAAGCTCAGATGATGAATGGAATCTTTCACACCCAATCAAGCAAGTACAATCAGCAAGTACAACTCCAATAGAACAAGTCATTCCAACCTCGTTAGAGTCAACCCAAGGCTATCATCTCCACTGCTACCAATTCCACCAACTCTGGGAGCTCACCCCTTCAATAAACTCAATCCGGAAGAGCTCCTCTACAAAAAGAATAACTTGTGTTTTTTGCAAAGACAAGTTGAGGTGCAAAGAAAAGCAAATCTTCATCTTAGAAGAAATATGGACCACTGAGGAAGCGTCTAAGCAAGCAGAGTGAGACAAAGATGAATTTCCTACTTCAAATATCAATCCAACATGGAGTGATGTGAACAAGAAGCCCCCGGCTATATCCTTACAAGCTATTTGTGTAATTCCAGCGGCTTACACCTTCAGGGTGACAAGGAGCATAAAAGGCCAATATGTTAATGTATTGATGGATTCCGGTTCAACACATAGCTTTATGAGCCCTACACTAGCCCAAAATCTCGGGGTAGTAGCTCACAAGAATTTACTGTTTGAGTAGCTAATGGTGACAAGATAATTTGCTCCAATATATGCAAGGGAGTCCAATTGAAATGCCAAGAGCTTATCATACTTTTGGATTTATTGATACTTCCAATGGGATGTAAGCAAATAGTAACGGGTGTTCAATGTCTAGGGCAATTGGTTAATATCGTATGAATTTCAAGAAGCTACAACTAAGGTTTCAATTTCAAAGTAAAGATTAGATTTGACAAGGAATAACATGATAAGACTCCCAAGCGGTGGAAGAACAGCAATTTGCAAAGCCATCAACCAACAAGAGGAAGGATATTCGATACAATTGAAGGCCATGACCATGCAAGAACTAGAAATATGGGCTAAAAAGATCCTAGCGAAGCGGTAGGACAACCCATGGATCCAAATCTACAAGGAATCTTGTAACAATATCAAGATATTTTTCAAGAACTCAAAGATTCACCACTTTCAAGGCATTGTGATCATATGATTCTCATGAATCCGAAAGCTAAGCATGTGTGTACGACCTTGTAGGCACAAGATGCTGCATGCTAAAATCATAAGGCCTAATACTAGTCCATATGCATCTCTGGTGGTGGTGATGGTCAAGAAGGCGGATGGAAGCTAGAGAATGTGTGTGGGCTATCACACTCAATCAATAAACCATTAAAGATAAATTCTCATTCTTGTAAATTACTTGATAAATTAAATGATACATAATATTTCACGAAACGAGATTTAAGATCTGGTTATCATCAAGTTGGAATATTTGAGGATGATATTTACAAGGCTGCATTTAGAACACATGAAGATCATTGCGAATTCTTAGTCATGTCATTTGCTTGACTAATGCTCATTACACCTTCCCACCTTCCAGCTGATTATGAATTCTATCTTCAAGCCGTATCTGATGAGATTCGTGCTTATTTTCTTTGATGATATCCTAATATATCATCCTACTTGGCAAGATCATCTACCACATCTCCAAATCATATTCAAGATATTAAGAGAATGTCACCTCTATGTCAAGAAGACTAAATGTAAGTTTAGGCAAAGATCTATTGACAATTTGGGTCACATTCTTTCAATGGAACGTGTCACAGTTGCTATCAAAAAAGTTGAAGCCATTGTCTCATGGCCGATACCTACAAATCTTAGAACCCCCAGAGAATGTGGGTTGGCCGATACCTACAAATCGAAATTTTTGTGTCTAGCAGGATATATTCATTAAAGGCTTTAGTAGCCTTTCTTCTTCTTTCACCAATTTTTTAAAGAAAGGAGCTTTTCAATGAAACAAGAATGCCCAAGAAGCCTTAGCTTCTTTGTGCAGTTAAAGGTAGCACTCACTACTCCTTTGCTATCTCCACCTAATTTCGATCAAGATGTTGTCTTGAAGTGTGATGCATCGGGCAAAGGCATCAGGGTAGTGTTAATGCAACAATGAAGGCCTATTGCATATTTGAGTACATCATTGAAAGGAAGAAACTTGCTCTTGTCCATATATGAAAAAGAGCTACTAGCAATCATTTTTGCGACATCTAAGTGGCGTCATTATCTCATGGGGTGAAGATTCATCATACAAACCGACCATCAAAGCCTAAAGTATTTTTTTGGGGCAAAGACTTCATTATGAAATTCAAAACATATGATTAATAAAGCTTCAAAAATATAATTATCAGGTAGAATACAACCCATGAAGATTGAATAAAGCGGCGGATGGATTATCTAGGGGAGCGGACGCTAGTACGGAGGTTGAAAATTACTTTTCTTTATGCCCTATATTTATAATTCATTGTGATTGTTTACAAAGTATTAAAAAATGGAAACAGATGCATGGTATCAAGAAGTGGAAGCCAAGCTATAAGATCCTAATGAAAATATGACAAAAAGGATGGAGTATATTTCTAAAAAAGAAAAATCCTCATAAGCCATAATATCATCCACATTATCAAGTCTTTATTGAAGGAACATCATAGCTAACCATTAGAAGACCATTTGGATGCAAAAAGAACTCTACACCGGATAAAGAAAAGCTTCTATTGTAAGGGACTGAAGACCATAATCCAAAAATTCATAAGGAAATGTGACTTGTCAAAGAAGCAAAAATGAATGTGTTCCATATCCCGGACTTCTCCAACCTTTATATATACCCAATAAAATTTGAGAAAGCATCTTAATATATTTTATTGGAGGATTGCCCCTTGTAAAGAAGCTAACATCTTTGTGGTGGTTGATAGACTCTCCAAATATGCCTATTTTTTCCTCTCAAAACACCCCTACACCTTCAAGCAAGTTGCCCAAGTTTTCTTTGATGGAGTATTCAAGTTACATGATATGCGCCAGGATATTATCAGCGATAGTCCCTATTTTCACAAGCACCTTTTGGGACAAGGTCTTCAAATTGTAAGGAACCACTTTCACACACGGTTTTTTCTACCATCCACAAATGGACGGGCAAACGGAGATTACCAACAATAGCTTGGAAGAATACTTAAGGAGTTTTTGTAGTCACAAACATCAAGAATGACCAAGGTGGCGATCTTTAGCTGAATATTGATACAACGCCACTTGAAAAAGCTCCACAAACACAACTCATTATGAAACGATGTACGGAACTAAACCTCCATCTCCACCTCTTCAAGATTATATACCACATACCTCTAAATATCAAGCAATAAAGGAAGCATTATTGTCTAGGGACGGCTCCTTGCAGCTACTCAAAGATAGCTTAGTAACGGCTCAAGTCAGAATGAAGACGTATGCTGATGAACATAGAACGAAAAGGGTGTTTGAAGCAGACCAATGGGTTATTTGAAACTACAACCATATAGAAAAATCAAAGTGACTATAAAGAAACCTCATAAGTTGTCTTCGGGATATTATGGTCCTTACAAAATAATGAAAAATGTAGGAGAAGAAGCATATAAGCTGGAACTACCTTCTGAAGCCCAGATATACTCAGCATTCCATGTATCTCAGTTGAAAAGATAGGTGGGAACTCACACCATGGTGCAAAACACGTAGCCTTGTTATGTAGAAGAAATCATGGATGAGCGGCTGGAAAAAATCCGAGATATGATATTCATCAAGAAATGGAACTCTTCGATATCCCAAATATTGGTGAAATGGAGGTAAAACCCCGAGGAAGATTCCACTTGGGAGAATCATTAGGAGCTTGTCAAACGGTTTCTGACACTCGACCTTGAGGCAAGGTCAAATTTAAGGGGATTAGTGATGTAATCTTCTAAAATTAGAACATCAATCTCAAGCTATGATCCTAAGAAATAACTCGACATTAGTCGACTAATGCCATGACAGTACAAGAAATGGTGTTCTATTATAGTCGACTAGCAAAAATTCTTAGTCGACTAATGGAATGACAGGGTCGAGAAATAATTCTGTATTAGTCGACTAATGGAAAACATTAGTGACTAATACCTGACCATTGAAAGGTATCTAAAGTATGAGCTGATTACTGGTTGATTAACAAAAGTAGTTAATCGAGTAATTATGAAATCAGGAGTCATGAAATAATTCTGCATTAGTCGACTAATGAATTCAGGATGCAGGAACTATTTCTGCATTGGTCAACTAGTGAAGATATTAGTCGACTAATACCGCATGTTAATGTGAAGCTGCGTCGGATAATCTACAACTAAATGGGCAATTTTTCTCAATTAAACACATGGATTTCAACTATTTTTTGAGGATCTAACTAATTAGAGGAATTATCACCTTCATCCTAAACAAATATGGATTCCAACCATTTCCTACCAGATTGAAGCGGTTGAAGAGATAATAACCAATTTTATTAGAAGATAATTGTATTCCCTTTTGAAGCTTGTATAAATACCCTAGTGATCATGTAAAGAAGTGTGAAGAAAATTAATATAATCCTCTCCTTCACTTGACCTTTTCTTTCCTTTGATTTTTTCGTTTTTTTCCCGGTTATTTCCTTTTACTGTTTTTTGAGTTTCAATTCAATTGAGTTGGTTCTCTTGAAGTTAGTTTGTTATTTTAAAAAAATCTCTTGATTTTTAAGAGAAACTCGCGCATGGCTCTGCAATTGAGGAATTATAGCCGAGGTCCTCAATAAATCTGCCCCTACTAAGATTTGTGCTTTAGACCTAACTCCATTTTAATTACAAGAGATTTGACTTGTTATGCTGATTACTTAAATGTCCCATTTATCAAATGTCATTATCAAGGGACACATTTTGATAGCAAGATTGTATGAAGCGGAAGGCAGTGTGAAGCCATAGGGTAAAAAGTTACCAATGCAAAAAGCCCCAAGATTTGTTTGTAAATAAAAATACGAAAAATAACAGAGTTTAGATAACATTAAAAAAACTAAAAATAACAGAGATATAATCTAATGATTCAAGTTTACATGCAATGATAGAAAAATATATTGAACTATACTAAAGATGAATATAATTATTATCATATCAATATTAGGTCTGTCAATTTAAAATTAAGATTCGGTCAGTCTATAATTGAATACAATAATTTTCAAGCTATAAAAGACTTGAGGATAAACATAATAAGAATCAAGAAGATACATGTAAATATCTAACATAAATGTGCAAAATTTAAACATGTGAATATAAAATAAAAAAGACACCAAATTGATCGGAAAATGAAAATTAAAAACCTTATAACAATAAAAAAAATTAAAGAAAAGTTTCTGAATGATTTATATTA
Source organism: Scilla litardierei (assembly GCA_030789695.1). Taxonomy (NCBI): domain Eukaryota; kingdom Viridiplantae; phylum Streptophyta; class Magnoliopsida; order Asparagales; family Asparagaceae; genus Scilla; species Scilla litardierei. The sequence goes on along the minus strand of CM061133.1, from coordinate 302,216,612 downwards.
GTTGTTAAGCACAAAAAATCAATCATTTTACAACTTCATAAAGTGAAGATCACTATGAATAATGTATTAGCATAAAACTAAGGACAAAAAGAATTGAGATAGTTTTCTGCCAAAATCCTTAGCTGATCCTGCACCAGTAAATTACGTTGTTACCTACCTAAAAGGGTTTTCTATTTTTGTTTTTGTTTTTGGGAGGGGGGATGAAGAAGAGATGAGGTGCTGGTTATTACGCTAAAGCGGGGCTTTTTGGGCTTGTTTACAACAATGCTTAATGACGTCCTATGTTGCACGGACACAACCATACCAACGTGGACATGACACCGAAATGCAGTAAATTCCCAACAATACAAGGTGGACCTATATCAAACACATCTTTGACATGATATGGTTTAACGACAGGACTGTCCGTGCATAGGTGTCGTCTCTGAACCAAAACAAATTCCAAGTCCTAGCACCTAGATGTATTGAAGACCAACTGCATGGTTCCCCTTCTCGAGTATGACTTTAGTCCCTTCACGCTAAATGTGATCCACCACTTCTTCATAAGGTTAACCCACAACAGGCCTGGTTTCTTCAAAAACCTTTTTAGCTTCATATATAGCATCATATCAATCAAGGTTCATCTGCACAATCAATCTGATAAATCCAAATGTTGGAATATTAGTTGAGGATGTGGGTGGGTATTTCGTTTCTCCAAACCCTCTTTCAAGTTTCATATATAATCTTAATATCATTTAATGTTCATCTACAATTCAGACATGCACGTGCGTGCGACCAATGGGATTGGAATTTGACTTGAAGAACATCTTAGTTATGAGGCAAGTCTCCAGTTCCTAATTTTACCCGCAAGGCCCGACTACCTTAGGGATCAAGTTACTCCAACACATCTGTTCTATTGTATAAGACGCATGTCAAAATTTCATTGCCCCCGCTTCTCAAATCTACCACGCAGGATCGCCAATACTACAGAAGATATAAGCGTCATTCGTAGGAGCATATCAAAAGAAGATAACATGTGCACTCCATCTGTAAGCATCTAAATACACTCTTAAGTTCTAATGAAACAGATCATTTCTCAAATTGCTGTGTAGACAGCTTCACAGATTGACTATAAATAATTGTTTGATTAGGCATTGCGGTTCCTACATAAAGGTCATCCTTGCTTGATGATATAAGTGTGACTTGAATTTGAAACGAACTATTCTGCATTTGTTCCCATGCTCCCACATGACAAGCAACATTTGCCCCCATCCCACACGGAAAAAAAAGTAAATGAATAAATAAAAGAAATATTCAACTACTACTTTAACAAATGTGTGATATGCCCTTTAACAGAATGTGAACCTGGGTTTGAACCAATGTTCTAAATATCGGTCCGATATCCGATATATCGACCGCAATATCGGTTTTATCACTAGGCCGATACGATATGGACTTATATATTGCGGTTTCCGATATTTGGGAAAATATCGCCGTAATATCGGGCTGCGGCCGGTATTGTGGCCGATGTATCCCTTTGAAATATCGGCCGCAATTCATAGTTTTTTAAAAACAAAATTAGCGGACATGTCTACTTAAAAGTGGATCCGACCGGAGTCACCCGACCCAATCATTTACTTAAAACGACGAGAGGCATCAGGATTTTTGAGAGATAATTGCTACTTTGCCCTAATTCTAATCACACAACTTTGCTCCTCTCGACGCTCCGCTCAGCTCCATCCAGTGAAAATTTCTGACAACAATGACAACAATCGATTGAGCTTCGACGTCCGGCATTCAATCTTTGCAAGAAAGTGTTTTCTGATCAAGGTGAGTAGTCGAGCCCTTTTTCAGTTTTTCTTTTTTTTTCGGTTTTTAATTTTTTTCCCTTCCAGTATTGGGTTTTTTTCCATAGATCGAGCTTTTGACATCTGGCGTTCGATCTTCGCAAGGGATTTTCCGATCAAAATTAGTACTTACTAAGTAGTATTCTTCACCGTTTTCATTTTTTTTTTCATTTTTTCATTTTTTGAATTTTTTCAGTTGTTAGGTTTTTCAGTCTAGCGTTTGTTCTTCTTAAGAGTATTTTCTGATAAAGATGGTTATTCTTTCCTTTTTTTTACATTTATACATTTTTTTTCAATTTTTTGATTTTCATCTTCACATTGTTAATATTGATCCACATGAATCATATATTGTAGGTATTTAACTCGTTTGGTTTGTGACCATTTAAAGAAATATTCCACCAAGTGGATGGCTGGTATTCACGTTTAATAAAATAAGTATACACAAAACATACTTTTATTTGAGTTTCTATAGTTTATATTTTTTTAGACTCCTATGCTTTTATTTGACATCATTTTTTAGCCTCTGATATGACACTCCGATATTAAGTCAATATCCCCGATATTCATGTTTAACGCGATAAATATAACCAAACCATACTTTTATTTGAGTTAGTATAGTTTATATTTTCTTAAATACATCTATGCTGACATATGTTATAATTTTTAAGCCTCCGATATGACACTTTGATATTTAGTCAATATCCCCGATATATCCACTATATCCGCAATCCGATATCAAATTTACTAGGCCGATACGAGACCGATATCCGATATTTAGAACAGTGGTTGAAACGGAACAGTAACTTCTTAAAATGTTGTTGTGTAATGGGCCGTTTTTTAACTCTTTTTTTCTTTTCTTTTTCTTTTTGCAGTCCGCCGAGCCGAGCCGAGCCGAGCCCAAAAGCCCGTTGGGCTCCCTATTTCTCCCCTCTCTTTTCTAAGCCCCAAGCCCTCGTGGGCTTTTCGTCTCTCGACTTAAGCCCTCAGGCCTCTCTCTCTCTCATGACGATGCCGACGAAGCCCGCTAGGGCGTGCAAACGTGCCCCCCTCTTTCTCTCGACAACAGCGGAATGTCTCTAGTGCTTCGACACAAAGCAATCGACCCCCCGGTCCTTCTCTCTGAGCTCGTCGTGCCCCCTCTCCCCTCGTTTCTGAAACTGCTAGTCCCTCGCTGCGAGGACGACGCCATGTCTGGGGCTCTCCGACTGTCTCTAAGTCCACTTCTCCCCTTCATCTTCTTACTACGAGCTCTGTAAGTATTTCTCCACTATTTTCGAAGCTTTATCTACTAATTTCTGCGGCATCGCTGAGTCGATTTCTGTGAAATCTTGTTGTGGATGTCCGGGTTCTTAATTTTCTGATTATCGGCATATTTACGGTAGACTCTATCTCTTTTACTTCAATTTTGATTTCAATTTTGCGCGAAAGAGGATGATTTGGGTGATTTGGGTAGGGTTTGATTTTCCTACGTGTATCTAGTGGGGTTGGATGCCCTCGCCTGCTTGTGTGGGGTCCCGGGGTCTCGACACGGGGTTGTCTTGGGTTTGGCTGACTTCATTGCTGCTGTTTCTTTGGGGTTTGCTGTTGCGTTAGGGTCTGACATGTCCCCTTGCTTGCGGTTTGGACTTTTTGATTGCTATTTGGAGTTCGGTTGGCTTCTGCTAACTGGTTGGGCTTCCCCTTCATTGCGGCTTGGACTTTTGCTTGCTGACTTGGTTTCTTGGGTTGTTGTTGGGCTCGTCTGGCTTTTTCAGCTTGTGGTTTGGGTTCGGCTGGGTTCTTTGCTTGTTTTAGGTTTCGGTATAGATTACTTGGGATCTGGGCCTGCCTTACCCCGCTGATTCGGTCGTTAGCTCTTGGTTCCTTGCTAGAAACTTCGTGGACTTTGCCGCAGGCACGGTTCCCCCACTATGTGATGAGAGACCACAAATATGATCTCTCTGGCCTAGACCCTCTAGCGTCATCGTGAGTTTGACTTTCGAGTTTTCTTTTGTTTTTTGGTCTCTTGGTTCATTACATGAATGAGTTGATGGATTGTTTCTTTTCACACACACACACATATATATCAGTTCAGTTTGGAATATCACGCCATGAGGAATATCCATGCTTTATCACATTTTAGCTTTACTATCATGTCATTTCATTATCTCTTGAGTTTGCTAGTACCATGAGGTTTAATATTATGATTAAATTGCATGGTCCCTGGGTTGTTACATGTACGGCAATGGACTATCTTGAGGTTGACTCACGACATGACATGTTACTATTACATGTATGGCAGTGGACTTTCTTGACTACGTAGTTTAACTAATATTAAACTGGAAACTACATCACGACGCTAAACTAATAATTGGTTATTTCTACTTGACTCGCCAAGTTTGGGAAAACTTATGATTGTGAGAGTGCGGAAGCAACTAGAGCCATGCTTCAGTATAGTTTCGGTGGCTGGACGCACTCATATATTTGTTTACCCGTCAGAGGGATCACGAATCCTATCATGAATCTGTTATACCTGACGGAGGTATCCAGAGCCATTTTCTTTTACAGTTTATACTTCATCTTGCACACCGTACTCTCCCTCATAAGTCACGACCTAGGATTAGTTCACTTTAGAGAGTACCATCTTACAGTAATTTGTGGACATTTAATCATCATAACATGTTACATTTCTTTTCCGTAGCATTATACTTGTCGCTTATATCTCCTTTTGTACATCCTTACTTTTTCATGTCGTATGGTTTGATATTGTCTACTCTATTGAGCATGGTATAACTTCTGTTGCCCACTAAGTGACGCACAGGATCATACGGATGTGCTTAAGTATAAGGAGTCAGACTTCCAGTGCAGAACATTGAGTCTTGAGCCAACGACAGGTGAGCGTTCCATTTACATTTCAGTTGCGGTGTAGTTTTTATTGTTCTTACCTGCTTTGTTATGAGTATTTCCTTACTTTCTGCACTGCTCCACATTGACTTCACTGGCAACTGTGGGGCATGCATACAATTGTTTCAATTGTGACGACACTCGGGACGTTACAAGTGGTGGCCCATGTAGGTCTGCGCAATCGCCTCGTGAACAGTGTAGTGCAGGCAGGAAGTATGATACTCGATTGACTCAATCTTGCTTTATAGATACATGTGTGTTTGAAAGTTTTCATACGCAAGAGACGAAAACCGTCTAAGGGACCGAATATGGCTGCAAACACTTCAGGATCAAAGTCGGGCAACAACTCTGGATCAAGCACGATGCATCGAATTTTAGACCAGGGTTTGAGAGAGATGATCCAAGCTATTCAAAAGAACCCAGGCAGGATAGAGGAGTGCAACAGTTCCGATCACTTCGATTGCCGATTTTTAATGGCCGAGGTGATGCTTTGGCTGCAGAGGAGTGGATGCGCTCGATCACCGACATGCTGAAGGCAGCAGAGGCACATCAAACTTTGTGGATTAGCATGACAAAGCTGCAGCTGACTAGAGAGGCCAGGAACTGGTGGGATTCTGCAGAGGACCGACTACCTCAGCCGTTCGCTTGGGCTACGTTTAAGAAGACGGTCAATGCCCAGTACTTCTCCCCAGAGGCACAAATGGAGTTGGAGGCACGGTTCATGGGCCTGAAGCAAGGCTCTATGACTGTCGAGGAGACGCTGAGTTTTCTAAACTCAGTAGGTGTGTAACTTGATGTGTGACCGCTAACCATACTTTGTGTTGTATTTACTAACCATTGGTGTTTCAGGTTCGCCAAGGACGTGGTGTCTACCCCTTTGGCTCAGGCCAAGAGATTTCAGCAGGGAGTGGACATCGATATTTGTGACAAGCTGGTCGGGTTCAAGTTGAAGACCCATACTAACGTACTCTTCACTGCCCGAGAGTATGAGTACGTACAAAGAAAGCGTGCACGGGAGCGACAAGCAGGAGTCTCTCCGAGACCACCACCGACCATTGCTGCGGAGCAGAGCCGACGACCTTCAGCGCTAGTACACGCTCGCATCTGAGAACGGGAGAGTTCCACCATGCAGACGGAGCATACTACACCATTCAAGAAGACCGTAGCAGAGGCCAACACTCGACGCCTTATGACATGCAACTACTATTACCGATCCGGACACACGAGGAGAGAGTGCCGCCGTTGGCACAAACTGTGTCTGATCTGTGATGCATCAGAGCACTCCATGGATAGTTGTCCAAGACGAGTTGAGCAGACGACAACTACCGGTGCCAGTCAGTAAGGGTGACTACCGTCGCTGCCTCCGAGGCGCCAGACTTTTACCATGGCAACGGTGGAGACGGACACCACCAACGCTTAGCGTGTATCATCAGTTGTATGAACTGATCTTCATTTTGTTGTTGCCAGTTGTTGGACTTCTTTTGTGTACTGTTAATATTATCTTGTTCTAGAATTCCGAGGACGGAATTTTTTGTAAGATGTGTAGAATGTAATGTGTCGTTCATTTTATTGCAGGCCGTCGAGCCCAGAAGCCCATTGGGCTCCCTATTTCTCCCCTCTTTTCTCAGCCCCGAGCCCTCGTGGGCTTTTCGTCTCTCGACTCAAGCCCTCGGGGCTTTAACGTTCTCGCTCTCACTCTCAACTCACGATGACGCCTACAAAGCCCGCTAGGGCGTGCGAACATGGCCCCCATATCTCTCGACGACAGCGAAAGGCCTCTAGTACTTCGACACGAAGCAATCAACCCCCCTCCGTCCTCTCTGTCCTTCTCTCTGAGCTCGATGTGCCCCCTTTCCCCTCGTATGACGCTGCGAGGCCATTTCGAAGCTGCCAGTCCCTCGCTGCGAGGACAACGCCTATGTCTGGGGCTCTCCAACGGTCTATAAGTCCACTTCTCCCCTTCATCTTCTTGCTACGAGCTCTGCAAGTATTTCTACACTATTTTCATTGACTGATTTATGCCGCCTCGCTGAGTCGATTTCTGTGGAATCTTGTTGTGGATGTCTGGGTTCTTAATTTTCTAATTATCGGCATACTTACGATAGATTCTATCTCTTCTACTTAAATTTTGATTTCAATTTTACGTGGGAGATGATGATTTGGGTGATTAGGGTAGGCTATGATTTCCCTACGTGTATCTAGTGGGGTTGGATGCCCTCGCCTGCTTGTGTGGGGTCACAGGGTCTCGACACGGGGTTGTCATTGGTTTGGCTGACTTCCTTGTTGTTGTTGCTTCAGGGTTTGTTGTTGCGTTGGGGTCTGAATTGTCCCTTTGCTTGTGGTTTGGACTTTTTGATTGCTATTTGGGGTTTGATTGGCTTCTGCTTGCTGGTTGGGCTTCCCCTTGATTGCGGCTTGGACTTTTGCTTGCTGACTTGGTTTCTTGGGTTGTTGGGCTCAGCTGGCTTTTTCAGCTTGTGGTTTGGGTTCGGCTGGCTCCTTTGCTCGCTTTTTTGGGTTTCGGTATAGATTACTTAGGATCTAGGCCCCTTACCCCGCTGATTTGGTCGTTAGCCACTGGTTCCTTGCTAGAAAACCCCGTGGACTTTGCCGCAGGCACAGTTCCCCCAACTACGTGATGAGAGACCTCAAATCTGATCCCTCTGGCCTAGACCCTCTAGCGTCATCTTGAGTTTGACTTTCGAGTTTTCTTTTGTTTTCTTCATCTCTTGGTTCATTGCATGAATGAGTTAATGGATTGTTTCTTTATAACTATATATATATAAATATAATATATCCCCGATATATCCCCGATATCCGCAATCCGATATCAAATTTCCTAGGCCGATACGCGACCGATATCCGATATTTAGAACACTGATATATATATATATATATATATATATATATATATGGAAAAAGGGGATCTAAGGTGCCTCCTTAGATGAAAATCTAAGGAGGCGCCCCCATTTCCCCCATCTCCTACAATGTTTTGTGCAAATTTTTTTTCATAGGGTTGTTGTTCACATCATGGATGATCAACATACCAAATTTCAAGGGATTCAAATACTTTTTGAGCCACCATCTACCCCTTACAATTTCAACGGTCTAAAAACGTTCTGAAAACCCACGAAGTTGCAAGGGGTAGATGGTGGCTCAAAAAGTTTTGGAATCCCTTGAAATTTGGTAAGTTGATCATCCATAAGGTGAACAATAAACCCATTAAAAAAATTTCAAAAAAATTGTGTGAGATGGAGGGAAATAGGGGCGCCTCCTTAGATTGAATCTAAGGAGGCACCTTAGGATCCCTTTACCCTATATATATATATATATATATATATATATATATATATATATATATATCAGTTCAGTTTGGAATATCATGCCATAAGGAACATCTATGCTTTATCACATGCTAGCTTTACTATCATGCCATTTCATTATCTCTTGAGCTTGCTAGTACCATGAGATTTAATATTGTGATTAAACTGTGTGGTCCCTGGGTTGTTACATGTACGGCAGTGGACTATCTTGAGGTTGACTCACGACATGACATGTTACTATTACATGTATGGCAGTGGACTTTATTGACTACGCAGTTTAACTAATATTAAAGTGGAAACCACATCAAGACACTAAACTAATAATTGGTTATTTCTGCTTGACTCACCAGGTTTGAGAAAAACTATTATTATGAGAGTGCGGGAGCAACTAGAGCCATGCTTCAGTATAGTTTCGGTGGCTGGATGCACTCATATATTTGTTTACCAGTCAAAAGGATCAGTGTTCTAAAATGCGTTTTCATTATGCGTGCGGTCCAGGAGCGCATAGTGCATATGCGGATTATGCAGCCGCATATGCGGATTATACGGTTTACGCGAAAATAGATATTTTAGGTAAATACATAACATAACTTACATAAGTAGTAAGTATAAAATCATATCAACTTTTAAAAATATTTGTTGTGCTTGTGTTAGAATCTAACAGTTAGATATGTTCATCTTTTTGTAAAGCTTTTGGATATTTGAATGTTATTGCACATTTGTTTTATTGAGTACTTGAGTGGAGGAAAACAAATGTTTATGATGTTTCTAACTTCTGTTCCCTTTTTCATTGCCTTTCAGGTTAGCGCTTCCCGTCTTTACATGCCATTGCCAGAAGCAGAGTTTGTTGTTGCACATTAAGATGTTGGCCTCCCCTTCATAAGAGATGTCTTAAGCAGCATCCCATACAGTGGAAAGTAGACCGTGAAGATGAAGATGAAAAAATTAATATCATATGGCATTGGCAAGATCAGGATTCTTTTTGAAACGTGTATATGATTGTAATTTCATGTATGCTACTGTCATTTATTTGAACGTAAGCAATATTCAGGATGTTCAGGATGTAAGCAACATTCAGGATGGCATTGGCAAGATTAATATCATATGATGTGTGATTTAGTTTAAAAAAGAATATGCTATGCCATGCAATTTAAAAGTATAACAAACAGACTAATACACCATTCATCAGTTGATATAGTTTCATTATTCAATAAAGATGTTATCTAAGAAGAGTGTAGAGTTACCTTGTGGGGTTGGTCTCACAGAATGAGTAGAAAATATGATTCCCTTTGTAACATACAGAGACTTCAAGATTAGCATGAACATTTTAAAACGCTAATGATAGATCGCCAGGGTCTAAGCCAATATAACAAGTTTGATGCCTTTGCAATTACATTGGCTGTTGAGGTCATTAGGGCATCTATAGAAGAACAAGTGGCATACATGAATTCATGCTTACAGTAGAACAAGGATATTATTCTTTACTCATCCAAAAATAAACTCATCCATCCACAATGACAGAGAATTAATACATGCATCCAAATGTACAGTAATCAGCAAGCCATCTATCACGATAGCCAAAAAGGAGAGGCAAAAAGAACAGGAAAAGGAAGAAAAAAACATGAAAAGCATGATATCACGTAGTTCAAATTATTCCAAGCAAACATAGTACTGTCAGTACATTGCTAACTCCTCATATACAATCCGAGTATCAAAAACCAAATCTAAGCCAGACCTCAATCTGGCCCTAGTACTCAGATATGGGAGCAAAATTTATACACATAAATCTAATCCGACCCCTCTAGTTTTTATCAATGAGAAATTGTATGTATTTTGGGGGAGGGAAGCAAATTAATTAATCTACCCAAATTCATTGGTTCAGTAGTATCTACCACACTCCTGAGTGGTGCTTGGATCCATCATATAGTACTCCATGATCCTCCCAAGCTCATCCCAGCTGGGCCAGCTCCCATCCTTTACAACCTTCATTTTACATAATATATTTCATATGGCAACATTCAGGATGTAAGAAAAATTAATAATATGTAAGCAAAAGCAATATTCAGGATGTTCAGGATGTAAGCAACATTCAGAATGTGAGCACTCCATGTTCAGAATGTTCAGGATGTTCAGAATGTAAGCACTCCATGTTCAGGATGTAAGCAATATTCATGATGTAAGCAAACTTAACACACTTCAGATGTAAGCAATATTCCCAATTTCCAAGTTTACCACAATAAACCATATACAAATTCATAATTAAAGATTCTAGTCATCATCATCCTCGTCGTCTTCATAACAAACATCATCATCATCATCATCTAGGCCCCCATCAGACGGAATTTCATCGATCTCATTATAAACATTATCATCCTCTAAATCTTCTTCATCCGATTGCTCTTGGATATCATCCATTGTTGCATTAGAAGACCCCTTATCTCGCCTAGCATATGTCATCAATCTTCTGTTGCTCCTCCTAAGTGGATCTTCATTAGCTCCACTAGGCTCCGCAACAACAGCACATGCAAGTCCAGAACCAGGAAGGCCTCTTCTTCTCCTTCATTCTCTCTTTCTTTGACCCAAGCACTCTTCCAATGAAGAGCTCTTGAATCATTCGTTGCCAAGAGCACATCTTTGTCATGTCCCTTCTTTGTCTTTGCATTTCTTTTCTGCAAAATCCTTCTATTGAATTTCACATATACTAGATCTTGCAACCTCTTTGGATCCAGCCTATTACGTTTCTTTGTATGTATCTGTACAATTATAAAAATATATATAACCTTAGAAACAATAAAATATAAACAACTTAAATTCATATTATAAATTTTTAATATTATAAATTTTTAATGCATAAATTACCCCCTCAAAGACGCTCCAATTTCTTTCGCAGCCTGAGGAGCTACTAGTTAAACTCAAGATTTTGGTCGTCATTTTCCTTAGATGTGGTGCATCTCCCCCATAGAACTCCCACCAATGGGCTATTGCAAAAATGAGCATAAACCAATAAGCATGTTAGAAATTTAGCAAATACATTGAATAAATATTTAACTGTGACAATAAATTAGAAATACATCACCTGGATCAAAGTTATCAGTGCCATTAAAACTTTTCCAGTATCTCTCTGCCATTCCACGCCCCATTACCCCATCTGCCCTCTTGTATGTCACAAACTCTTCGGCTCCAATTTTATCCTGAATCTCGGCATCAGGATAGAATACATCTATACAATACAATACAGCATTCCTAGCCGCAGAGTCTTCTTTTACTGTGTTATCCCTATAGTAATAATAAAGATTCAAATAATATGCAGCCAAATGCAATGGGCTATCGAGTCGACCATGTGCCTTCTTCTCAATGATGTCAAGCACAGGTTGATATGCACTTTCCTTCCTATTACAAGCAGCAATGATATCATTCTTTGCATCATGAATCATACCATAAACAAAACCCATAGATGGCATCCTATCTGCATCAACAATTCTTAATAGTTTAAAAAGAGGAGTGAAAATCTTCATCAATTGTTGTGCATCTTTCCAAAATATGTCTGAATAAATGGTAGCTTTAACTGCTCTCCCTTTTGTAGACTTAGACCATCTATTTTCTTTCCAAGCCGTAGATGACAACATACTAGCTAATTGCATCTTTTTATTAAGAATGCAACCTAAGCTGAGAAATGCAGTAGCAAATCTCGTCACCCCAGGTCGAACTGGCTCTCTTCTATTGGTGAACTTACGCATCATTGCAAGAGTGCTAATGTGCGAATATAAAAATATTGTAACTGATCTTGCCTTCTCAATCACAGCTTTATACTTGGGAATCTTTCCAATATCTTCCAACATAAGGTCAATGGTGTGTGCTGCACAACTATTCCAAATCAACCTTGGTCGAGTAATCTTCATCATGTCCTTAGCCATCATGTTCGAGGAGTGGTTATCTGTAACATGTATTACTCGTTCTTCTCCCACATCTTTAATACACTTATCGACCCAATCATAGATATATGGTCCAGTATGTGCATTTTCGGAATCTTCGATTAACTTGATGAAGCTTGTCCCTCCCTTGCAATGCACACATAAGTTCATCACACTCCTATGCATCCTATCAGTCCACCCATTAGTCAAAATGCTACAACCATATTCATCCCAAACTGCCTCCTTTTTTAACCTCTTCTTTCACCTTCTGATAAGAACGACGTAAAAGAGGAACCCTCAACTGATATTCACTTGGCCCTTTGTATCCCGGCCCGTCTCCCAATGGCCTCACATGCAAGGTCCCACTCGGGAAAACTGAAAGCATGAAATGGAAGGCCGGCCGCATAACACCACATGCTAACATATTCATGAGCCGTGTCCCTCCACTTTTTCTTCTCTCCCTCATCAAGAGATGTTTGCTTTAGCTTTCCTCCCGCCATCATTCGATCCAACGGCCCAAGAACAGGAGGGTTTTCGGTCCAATATTTGCTAGTTCTGGTTCTTCGGATTCTCGTTCTTCAGAAATCTGCACCTCTTGCCTCAATTCAAACTCTGCTTTTCTTTTCTTCAGTTTCTCCATCTTCATCTCTTCTAGGTTCTTTCTATAAATTGCACGGTCTTCATCACTGGCCTTAACACACATCCTTACATCACCGGATATGCCAGCAATATGTTGCTTCAAACGATTGATGCCTCCTTTGAATATTGTTTTACATTTTAAGCACATCACATTATTAGGATTTCCTGGATTCACTTCCTCTCCATACTCCCATCCTATATCTTTGGAGTTGGGTGGCCTTTTCCGAACATAAGTAGCATCATCCTGATTGCCACTAGATGAACCCATTCTCGATGAATTGGATGCCATAGATGATGCCATTCACCTTCAACAATTTGTGAGAGAAAATTGAACCAAATTAAAATTACAATCAATTAGCTTTATGGGCTTCACCACTAATTCAATAATTCACATACAAAACAGAATAAAACTTTGCTCGTTACTAAGTTTCCACCCTTCACTTCATCAGTATTGACATTACCTCAATGTATCACCTCTATAACATGTATTAAGGAACCCCTAGTAATGTAATCATAAACAGTGATAAACAATCACCACTGTGAAGTTACAGAAAAAAGAAGAAGAAAACGAAAATACGCTTGGAAATGACCGCTGAAAAAACGAAAAAAAACGAAAAAAATTAACTCGTTCGCCGCTTGGAAGAGAAAAAAACAAATAAAAGAATAAAAGAAGAAACAAATGAAAGAGAACTGCCATGTACGCCGCTTGGAGTCGTTCGCCGCCGCCGTGGACTCGTTCGCTCGCCGCCTTGGAGTGCCACTTCCGTCGAATCCCCTACTTCGTCGGTGCCTTCTAACCGAGTCGATGGCTGCCTCGCTGCGAGAAAACCTTCGAGATGCCCTAATGTATCGCCGCTACGCTTCGAGATGCCCTAAATGATGCGGGTTTGAGTCGCTGCTCTTCAAAATGATGTGGGTTTGAGTCGCTGCTCTTCGAAATGATGCGGGTTTGAAAAACTCAGCCCACCCGATAATTATCGGATCCGATGCGCCCGCATATGCGCACTTAAGCGCCCGCATCGTGGTCAAACGGCCTTGTTTGCGCTCGCCCGCATTTTTGGCCCGCATACTGAGATTTCTGTGCGTTTGATGGCCGCTTGCGCATATGTGGCCGCATATGCGGCCGCATATGCGGCCGCATAAAACATTCTTTAGAACACTGAGAGGGATCACGAATCCTATCATGAATCTGTTATACCTGACGGAGGCATCCAAAGCCCTTTCACAGTTTATACTTCATCTTGCACACCGTACTCTCCCTCATAAGTCACGACATAGGTTTGATTCACTTTAAAGAGTACAATCTTACAGTAATTTGTGGACATTTAATCATCATAACATGTTACATTTCTTTTCAATACCATTATACTTGTTGCTCATATCTCCTTTTGTACATCCTTACTTTTCCTGTCGTATGGTTTGATATTGTCTACTCTATTGAGCGTGGTGTGACTTCTGTTGCCCACTAAGTACGCACAAGATCATACGGATGTGCTTAAGTATAAGGAGTCAGACTTCCAGTGTAGGACATTCAGTCTTGAACTAGCGGCAGATGAGCGTTCCATTTACATTTCAGTTGTAGTGTAGTTTTTACTGTTCTTAACAGCTTTATTATGAGTATTTCCTTACTTTCTGCACTGCTCCACATTGACTTCACTGACTTCACTGGCACCTACGGGGCCTGCATACACTTGTTTCAATTGTGACGGCACCCGGGGAGCGGGACGTTACATGTTGCCACAATCAAGTACCATTCATGCTTAGATGTGATCTGGTTCTGAATCAAACTCAAACTGATCCAGACCGCTTCCAAATATTCAAGGGTAGGTATGAATTGAATATTCATGGATGCGATGCTGATTGATATTCTTACCCAATAGAATTTTTGTTAAGTTCGTTATGGATCAAACAAAACTGATCCTAGTACCAATACTACCTAGTATGGATTTAATGAAACCAACTCAAAGCTTAATAGTATAATTATGTGATACTGCGTATAAAACATTGATTTAAATATTTACACAATAATTTTAACAAAAGGACCTAACAACTCAAAAAAAATTCCAAACTATTGAACAAAATACCATGGCACTCCTGAACGGTTTAGTTTAATTTGTTTCTTATATTTATCCAAACAACCAATTTAGAACCAAAACCAACATGTGAATGTTCCATATCAATATCCAAAATCCAATGGGTATTAAGAACCCGATTGTGATCCCGACCCCCGTCCCATCCTGAATTCATCATGGTAGAATTTCAGGTCGAATTTTATACCCAATATCTTCTTGTGTCCGGTTATTGATATCGAAAAACCGAAACCAAACTAACTTGTAACTGGCCATACTTATGCTGAAATAGTAATTTGAAAAGGATTGGGTTAATTCCATCTGTACATCTATCTATTATACAACATATTACAAATTTCTAACACTAATGTGTTTTGATCTTAGCATGCATTAAATGAGTTCTTGGAAAATGGAAGGATTGAAATAGCATTAATCGAAACTTGGCATAGCCTGTGGTAATACAAGAAAAACAAAAGTTTAAATAGAAACTTGTAAGCAACCTATGAAGGAAGGTTTTTCTAAAAGGGAAAGTGTGGAGTTTCAAAGAATTTTGCACTAAGCATAAATAACAATGACTTTAAACAAATATCGCTTAGTTGAGTAGCTGAACATTTTATTTTCACAAAATCAATCCTCGGCACACCCTATGTCCCAAGTATCACAGATAACGGAATCCTTCTCAAGCAATCGTCCAACTGGGTCAGAACTACGCATTCACTGATTTAGTTGATGCTGCCAAATCATAGGTTTGTTGACTGAATTGATAAAAAGGATCATAATCAATCATGCCAAGTAGTGCAGCAGAAGAGTGGGAATTGTAATGGGGAGACCAGGGGTCATCCTAGAAGTGGCGCAAAATTACACCTATTTCCCCAATAAAAGGCAAATAAAAATGGGTTTTGTAACCATATGAATAACAGGATGCACATAACCATTTATCGATGGCAAACTATACAAATAATATGCTTCTTCAGAATAAGACCATTAACCGGTAAGGAAGAAGGAAAGGTAGAATACAATGACAGTAGTATTATTGCAAACTCTTTATGGATAGTAAACGTTTGTGAAATAAGACAAGAACAAAACACATACCAAATCAGGGGGTTCACAAAGCAACAGTCCAATGCTTGACTCTCATTACAGTCGGGAAACCCTGTTATGAACAAAACAAAGTTAAGGCTCCAGCACGAGTATAGAGGTAGTCTGAATTTGTCAAAAAAGGACCATAATAACATACCATAAACAAGTTTATGTCATGCCTTTCCCACCTTCCTCACATTCCATCGGAAAAAGAGATAGAACATGTGTAAGTAAAAACCCCCTATTGCTTTCCTAGAAGAATGTTCCAGTAGTTGTTACCACCCAGGTTCTCAAAATACACAACATGCATTCTCAAACATTATTTGTAAGAACAAATATTTTTTAAAAAAAATAGGATAAAATTTCCCTTCACAAGTAACATATTTCACTGGTGAACACTTTAAAGAGATAATATCAGAATGTTGCACGTATACACAAAAACAAAGCAAACTTTTCCATTCTACAATTTTGAACCTAACTAAAATTTATTCACCAGCAAGACAATTGCCGGGAAAAGGCATGAATTAACAATGACTAACAATTTTTGTGAAGGACAAACTGAATGGAAACTTCAATGCAGTATAATTCCTCCAACAAATCATACACCTTAGACCTCCATACCAAGCAAAAGAACATATTTTCTGTCATGTTCATCCGGAAAGAGAGATTGAGGCAGAGGTCATGCAGTAACCATAAGAGTGTGCCAGCATTTGAGAAAATCAATAAAATTACCAGAACTCAAGAAAAATTGAGAATCTTCTACTTTTAGAGCCCGTAGACGATAGGATTCTTCAACAATATACATCCGAAAAGTTTATACATGTATACAGTGCCACAGTCACTATCATCCCTTTCTACAATCAAATTGGAATTCTCATGGAGCACAACCCCCAACACTTACCACAAAGCTTACATGCAACCAAGAACCACACCACCAAAGATTCCTTTGTTCAGAAAATTGCCCAATCAAAGTTGCAAACTGATAATAGTGCACTGGGGGGGGTAAATGATCTAATCTATGCAAATATGGAAACATGTCGTGCTCGCATGATCTTAAAACTGATGACCAACACACAGTATTAAAATCAAATACTGAGACTATTCAGAAATCAAGTAACATTCAACAGTAATTTATCACAGTTTCTTTGGAATCAAGAGTCAAAAAGTTTAGCCTGCAAAAGATGATAACAAATGAAAAGGCCGTTGATGCTGGTAATCTAAATTGTCACATTAGGTTAACAACAGCCCAAACAATTAAAATTAAGTTCCATCCCCCGCTTCCAATTAAGTGCACATTTATTAACTATACAAACTTGCAATAATTACAGACGCCTAACCCTATATATATATATATATATATATATATATATATATATATATAATGCAGGGGCATACCGAAACTGTTGACAAGGACAACACAACATAAGTTAGTTGTAAGTGGCATGTAAGATTGCCAGGTTGGTAACAACAATGTGATGATCCCACCAAAATTCTCCAAATCCCAAAAGGACCACAAGCAATCTCACAGCTTTAACATGCTGCGATACCCCCACAGCAACAAGTTGAAGATAGCGTCAAAACATGTATGAGCAATGCCTCAACAATCACAAATATAAAACTTCAAGAAACTGTTCGGCCATAGCAAACAGATGCAATGTATAGATTCTTGGCCCATTTTTCCTGCAATGGATGAGTAAGTTATTGCAGATGTCAGATATGGACTCAAAGCATTTAAATGGTTATAGACCAAAGAAAACCGGTAAAACCCAAGCCCACCTTGACATGTTGGCTAGGGAAAGCAGATGTCCGAAGTGTTTCTTGTGTTTCATCTGTAGGTTTTCTTCTGGGTACACTTAGAACTAATGCAGCTTGATCCCATGTTGCAGCAGTTGCAGTAATACGATAGCCATTATCCCACCTTCGATGGATACCTTCACTAGGGTACAAGAAGTCAAGTTCAACAACCTGAAGAGGGTATATAGCATAATCAGTATACTTGATCAGAATTTAGTTATCACATAAAAAATGAAGTCAAATCAGAGTATATAATATAACCTGATCTGAGAAGCCTGCATTACGGGACATAACAACCCCCCATCTGCTTCCTGCAGTGGCCATGGCAGTAACATAGAACCCCTCTCTCCATTTTTTGTTTAGCCACTTGAATGGAAATGAATCACTAACTTTATAGGACTGCTGTGCATACTGGGTACCTGAAGGAGAAGCTATATAGACGTTATGAGCCTTTTAAACAATTTGTGAAGTACAAACTTCATAATGACAAGAAACTACAAAAAAAGAATACCTTTAGACATTACTACTAAGGAGCTGCCATTGTTTGCCCCTGCTAATGCACTGATGTAATAATTTTTCTCCCATTGCTCCATAATCCATTCCTTTAAAATTGAGATTGCACACCATAAATTATTGATGAGTAAGGAGATAGGTGCAAGAGATGCTCGCATCACAAGCATCTTACTTTTGTTTAAAACAGGATACCATTACTGCCGTGGCAGGAAAGAGCAGCACAAGAAGAAAGGGAATCTGTGCCCAGAAACTCACTTTGTGAAGAAAATTTGGTGAGAGCTCATAGACTTGAGCATTAAAACCAGTTCCTGCATCCATGATCAGAGCCCAGAGATTTGCGCAAGAAGCAACACAACTGATGTATAACCCATCTTCATTTCCTTTCTCAATATGCTGCGCAAGTCTACTGTCCGCAACATTGTAGTGATACCTGTAATAGAGAGAGGATTAGAAAAAGGATGACAGACAACTAATCTGGTGAGATCCCTCAGATCATGTATCACATAGAGCATGCACCTTTGCTTCATGGGTCGGCGGGCATTATACACACTAATCCATTGAGTTGCAGGCATCCCCATGCGAATTTTCTTCTTTGGTTGTTCATCATCGTCATCTTCCATTGTAAGTCGGCCTCTCTTTTGACCCACCTGATATATAAGCTATACAGCATTCGATTGATGTAAGATGCTAACCAATTTGAGGATAAATCCACTGTGAACCAAACCGCTTCACATCATGTGTTACTGAAATTAGTGTACCTTTTGAGCACCATCTGTATTAAGTGGCCTGATATCTGGATTAGGGCCCACTATGCCATCAAAAAGAGAGATGCACTTGGCATAATTTGGCTCTTCATCAAACTTCAGATTGACGACATACTCAGCAAATTGTTTGAATGGTAGCGGACAAAAGCAACACAAAGACTCTGGAGATGTAGCCATCTTCTTTTTGCAGACAAGAAATCCTTTATTTTCTCCCTACAATAGAAAGATAAATGAACAGTTGAAACAATGCAATTCAATAAAATGACGACGGCTTCAATTTACAGATTTATATGATTTACCTGGAATCCTTGCCAAGGTAACCGACCACGGAGAAGAAATATAAGTGTGTACGCAAGGGATTCTAAATCATCCCTCCTGCTTCCTGTCCTTCCCAAATGAGCATGCACACTAGCATACCGTACTGTTCCTCTACATAGTCCAATTCTCAGAAAATGAGCTACTTAGGATAAACATATTAGGAGGTTAACAATCATCAAAGTGCTAATCGAATGTTTACTACCAAAACAATACAAACATAAGAACAATGGTGCCAACTTACCTGAAAACATCTGGGCGTTGATCATACTCAACATGCTGACCTGTAGTACTATCCTTCCATCGGGTGGCTGATATTTAAATTTCACAAAGTTACTATGATACTTACTGAGTAGTTTCTTGAAGTACAAACTGCAGCTTTCAAAATAATAAGACGTAGTAACATACCTAAACCAAGGTCAACGAGAAAAAGTTTTCTCTCCTGGGGAGTCCCGGGAGGCCCAAGCAAAAAGTTTTCAGGCTTTACATCCCCATGCACATATCTGTCATAAGCCATGTTCAATATCATAGATACATCATAATAGATCACAAGTAAACTGAGAAAAGATCCAATATATAATAGTGGAAAGAGGGGCTCACCCTTTAGAATGCATCTTCTCTAAAATAGAGATGGCTTCGATAGCAATACAAGCAACCATTTCTGTTGACATTCTGCACAAATCAGAAAAGACAATGAGATTAAATTTGCTAGAACAATGAGTTAAAAAAAGCTGGCAACCAAGGTTCAAATATTTACTCATGAGAATTATTATTCCAGACATCCCACAAACTGGGCCCCAACATATCCATCACCTATACAATGAATGTTGCCATATGCAAAATCAATAAAAATGATGATGAATACATCATTACTAGAAAATCTATGCATATTGTTCATTACCATGACATAGTAGTCCCCTTGGCGCCCCTTGTAATGAACACAAGGCACCCCATGAATACCACCAAGAGTACTGCAATGGTGAACATTATGCAACAGTCAAATGAGTTCCATTGTTAGATATGAAGGCGATTCGGAGCACGAAAGCATAAGATACCTACTTGTACACTTGCCATTCATACGGCGGTCCGTAATTACAACCTTTACTGCTCCTATGCTCAAACTTTAATGCCACCTAGTATGAACAAATGTCAAATTTAATTAATATGGAAACCCAATGGTTGCTTAAGTACTCTTTGCAGAGAATAAGACACCATCAAAGATGATCAAAAAGTATAGTAACTCAAATAATAAACCTCTATAGCACCGGAACCGGTCATCCTGTCATTTGCATTTGTAGCTGAAATTCGGCGACCAACATACACTTGTCCAAATCCTCCTTTTCCAAGTTTCCTCTCAATTTTATATACTGGTGAATTAGCAATTTGGACCTGTAAAAGAAATCTTAGCCTGAGCAACATGCAAAATGAAAACAGTACAGAAAGGACATTATCAATATTAAATAAGGTAAAGATAGAGAAGTTAAAATTAGAGTATCATAAAGAGTTTGAAGAGGAAAAGAGAAAAGACTAAAACTACAAACTACCCATGATAAATTACTTGCAACTAAAATTAAACGTATCTTCCTTTAAAAGCAGTATGGTCATCAAATAGCAGTACCAGTTCAATGATAATGAACTTATAACAAGGATGGTTTAAAAGAAAGAAACCAAAATACTACCATATTAAACAGAAAAGGGAACAAAATGAATGTGTAAGACGGGGCGGGAAATTGGTATACTCAAAAAAGGACCGAAACTGGAGCAGAATACCACATAATGAATCATATTGATAGGCTGATACACATAAGAAAATAAACAGAAAGACTAGTTCAGACATCGATTCAGCAGGAATGCTGAAACTTCTTTGCAAAGTCAGCTGCCTAAGTATGATAAGTATAAGAAACTTCTGCAAACAGAATGACTAGTTCAGGCCTTGATTAAAGATGCATGCTCAATGACCAATGTAACCTCTCTGCATGGTCACCTGCATATGGATGGTTTTACACTGCTTTTTGAATCTTCGAATAAGATAAACAGCTTTATAAAATTTAGAAGCTATGTAATTTCTTTCGACACTATGGGAGCTGTAAAAGATTCAAATCTTAGTATTAAGGTTGCTCTTGCAGAGAAGAGATGCAATGTACTGAAAAATTGGGATATATTTTGAGGAAATGAAACTTACATGGAAGAGAAGCAACTGAAACAGTTTTCATTCTGCACGTGATAGATTATGAATCAGTAACTACATCGAATATCTGAAAAAATTCTCAACTTGTTTCTATTTTGAATGGGATATTTACGGAACTCCCATAAATGGGATCAACCCGTGTTCCCTGATATTCCCATATGATTTCTCTCGTATTCTTTAAGTGCCAAAATGGGTAGAAAATAGAACAGCCCGAATTCTAAATAAACAAATCTAAACTTAAAAAAGATCTTTCCGGTTCTTCAGGAATGAGAGGCAAATGAATTGATTGAGAGAGATCTCTTATCCTTGCTAGATTAGAATATCGTGATTTGATCGCATAAGATTGGTGAAAGGAATAATCTTCAATCATAAATAGAAAGTGGTCGATTGGATCATGACAATGGGATTGGATCGGTCTTAGTTGTTGGGGAAGAGAAGATTCCATATTTTTTTACTTCCTATCATCAGGACAAAGTAAATCAAATTCAGTGGCATAAAAATTTTGAACTTTTTACATTAAACATCCATTGAAATCAGATGTGTATGTTTCTGCTTAAGCCATACGAGACAAAATTCTCATTTACGGTTCTTGGAGGGGGGACGTCCTTTTTTTAATTATGAATCTCAATAAAATAGGTAATGGTTTTAAGGAACATCTCGAAATTCAAGCGACTGCAGATGCTATAAAGACATACGACATGCAAGAACATCAAATAACCATGTCAGCACAAGAAAGCCATCTCAAACAATGATTAATCAATTATGATGCATTTTGCTCCCTAAGAAATCTGCATAATAAAGCTTCATTAAGAAGATCACTTTCACCCCAAGGGCAACAAGAAGCATTCACCAGCCTGGAGTGGCAGTCAAATAGCATCGCTCTGCATATGACTGGGTTCATGTGCCACTGATTTCAGCTTCTAACAGAGAGGGGGCCAGAGGCTACATCAAGAGGGGGAAATTTACAATAAAAAATAAGGGGCTGAACAAAAAAATTGGAACAAAGAGTAAAAATCATAAGAAACATACTGACATCTTTGAAATTTTCCAAGGGTTGTATAGCAAAATATTAAGGGCTTCATTTCATATAGATTAGGGGCTTCTCTAAAAAATTATAAGGAACATAAGAAAAATCATTAAGCTACATATGGACTCTTAAAATTTTAGGGTGGCATGTGACCCCACATGTCCATCCCTAGATCCATCCACTGCTTCTAGTAGAAAAAGACTGAACAGTATCTTTGTCATCAAAAAAAGCATTTCCCTACACAGACGTCGAGAGGAAGGTTAACATTCAGCATGGCACCAAAAGGTTGTGCTCATCTTAACTGATAAGGGATTCTGCCAGCTATGAATTCACCTAAAATAACCTACTTAGAATACCAAAATTTCTACCATGACATATGAGACCAACTGAAAACCTGGTCAACAAAAAGCAATAATAATTTCACCAAACACCTTATTAATGAACTAAGACCTCAACCTAGCATCCCTTTTAACCCTCAACAACAAAGACAACACAAATACTCGTTTCAATAGTGCATAGAACACATAAAGAGCTTGAGATAGAGTCTCATTAGAAGGTGTGAAAGGATTTACAAGGGATCTGGGGAAGAAATTTTGGGTTTTTATTGAAAAACATGGAATTGTCAAGATAAATGGCCTCAATTAGAGAGGATGACCAACCATCCCAACTATTCTAGGGTTATACTCTCTAATCTCTACAATTCTCTCAAAATTAAACATAAGATCCTAATTACCCTAGCCTCCATACATATAATAAACTGATTTTTCTAATATTACGAAAATGTCCCTTGGACCCAAAAATTACAAAATTGTCACTGGATCAGCCCCTTGCCTTTGATGTTATTAGATGCCCCTTGCTGCTCCCTTATGCCGCCGATCCCCTCAGCTATGAGCCTATCATTACTCCCTCCAAAGAGCCACATTGTCATCAAGGTGATGTTATGACATTCATGGAGCATGCTACTCCAAATGAGGGTTGCTCGTTCCATCCTGACTCTTCCTCATCAGCTGTTATGCATTCATCATCTTCGACCATCAAATCTGAAGAGCGCGATCCCGGTAAGGCTGTTGCGGCTCGAATTTCTTTTCACATCAAAAGCATAATCACTTGATGCGCTTGTTCTGAATCTCGCCTCAGAGAGGGGCGTGAACTTATTGTCGATTCAGGGCTCGCTGCTCTTCTCTTGGCTTGTGTAAACCTCTCCTAGCTAAGACTTATGAATCTCCATCGTAACATTAGTGCGGGAGGTGACATCGTTCAACGCTCCCCAAACAACACGCTCTGCAGTGTTCCTGTTTGGGCCAGCTCTATTGTCTATCCAAACCCTCTCGGACTCAGCAAACGTAACTCAGCTCAGATGCTCGTCTTAAGCCCCTTCATAAAATTTCCTTTCAAAATCGTTTCAATCATACCTCTTACTCGGTCATACCTCTTACTCGGTCCAAGAGTAGCTCAAATTTTCTTGTATTTCCGAACTGTTTCATCTTACTTGAGTGTCAGGAGTTGCTCATATAAATCACTGTTATGTGTATCGCGAAAACAACCCAATATACAATACTTAAACTTCTCCCACGAGAGAACATGTTGTCTCTGCTCTCCTCACTGGAATCAAACCAATGCCTTTCTCTCCAAACATAGACGTGCCACCATCAGCTTCTATTCATTTGTCAGATGTTTCACGACAAAGTACCTAACGGCATGGTAGACCCAACCATAAGGGTCATCCCCCTTAAAAATCGACATCTTCAACTTTTGGACCATGTTGTCACTGTCAAAATGTCATTATCCTGCTCTCCAACTGCCAACTTGGATGTTCGTATTGAAACTGCCGATAGGCGTTCTATTGTATGACTGTCAGGCATCCAAATTCTCCACGCTGGACTCCTTCTGATGTGCCTTCGTCTCTCCATCCATCGTCAAGCTAATCTGGGTCTCCACCGCCCACATCGAAACCCAGACAATAGACATGATCATCGTCGAAGTCACCAAAAGTGCCGCTTGTTGGATATTGGCCATTAAACCCAATATTGTTTTGATGATGATCACCACAGTACGTAGTTGCTAATGACTCTACATGTTTTAGTCTCAGATTAAAAATTGAATTATCTTAATGAGGAGACAAAGCATTAGGTGATGGGTAGATGGATTCAATGCTATGGAGCAAAGGCATTGCATGAAGATGAAGAATTCAAGTGTAATTGCTATACTTTCTTCATGTAATATTTGTAAGCCTTGAATAGATGCACACACACTTATATGCATCATTTCCTTCTTAGGGTGTCTTAGAAATCATCTAGAACACATACCATTTCATCCTTTACCCAAAACACTCTTTATAGTGATTTTGGAGCAGGCTCAGACGTCTGGTATAGAGGCACCAGACGTCTGGCGTGTCAGCTTTTAGGTTGCTAACACAACCATCTTTCAGTCGTCTAAAGGTCATTGGCCAGACGTCTGACATTGGTTCAGATGTCTGACATTGGTTCAGACGTCTAGCAGGTGAACTCCAGACGACAGTACGGTGGGTGTTAGTTTTTGTGAACTCTCTGTTTTTCACCCATAATTATCGAGTCGTCTGATGAAGGATGATCAAACGACTGAACAGTTAATCAGCCGTCTGATAATCCTTCTTCAGACGTCTGATTTCTGGTGGATTGGACAACATTATTTTCAATCCATCTCCACGGTCAGCCGTCTGATGTTATGTTCCCAGACGTCTAAATAGTTGATCAGCTGTCTGGGAACACTTGACCAGACGTCTGATTACTAGATTTTCTGCCCGTTTATAGCCGTTAGATTGCGGGTTTCTGGGTTAGTTTTCTTGGATTCCATACAATTTTGAGGCCCTAATTAAGACCCATTTAAGCTGTATTTTTGGCACCAATGCTTATCATATAGAACTCATTTTAGAGCCAAAAATCCAAGCACATTTCTTTCTCTCATTCCCTCTTAAGGGTTCTGCATTGATCTTGCATCAATGGGATAAAATTTTCCAAGTGCAACCAAGTTCATCTCAAGCACTTAGGTTTCCTCACACTTCATGCTTTCAATCTTCACATAGGTAAATCTATTCAACGCATAGGTAAGTGAGTTATTGTTTTTAGAATTTCATTTCGACATAGCTCTCGGGTTGTGAGAGCATATTGGAGGGTTTTTCCAATTGGATGGTAACTCCACTCTTAGAAGGGTTACTTCTTTGTACCTAGGAGGGTTACTCCTTTGTATCCTTGGAGAAGTACTCATTGGATTTTCTCGGTTATAGATTGTACTGTTCTGTGAGTTTTGGTGCACCGGTTAGAAAGCATTAGTGGAAATCCACATCTCGGGTTAGGATTGTGGGACTATAGTATCGTCTGGTTAAGTGATCAGAACCAGTATACACCCCTTGTGCTTGAGTTTGCATTGGCGTTTTTATCTATTTATGTTTGTGTTGCAATTAATATTTTGCATTTGTCTAATTAATTTTAATTAGTATTTTTAATTGTCATTACATTATTCATGCCCCTCTAATGCGTTGCTTAGTGGACAGTGATCCTACAATTGGTACCAGAGCGGGTTGATTGCGCTCAAGCAATCACTATGGCATTTAGAGCTTCTCATTATCCCACGAGGAAGTGCTATCCATCGTTCGATCATCGCTCTTCAATGGGACAAATTATCCATCTTGGAAGATGAAGACGATGATTTGGCTAGAGGGTCAAGAGCTATGTGACATTACCGAGTCTCCATTTGAAAAGGCCGAGCGGCAAAAAGAACGAAGGCAAATGACTCGATAAAGTATGACGCGAAGGTGATGACGACGCTTCATAGTGCTCTTGATGCAAACGAATTCAACTGCATATCGATGTGCAAATCAGCATATGAGATTTGGCATCTTGGAGGGCACACATGAGAGGACCCTAAAAGTAAAAAAATCAAAACATAGTGTTTTTATATCTAAATATTAGGTGTTTAAGATGCAAGAAGGAGAAAGCATCTCATATATCTTCACTAGAATCACCAGGATCGTGAACGCTTTGGAAGGCCTAAAGAAGGATATATCACAAGAGGATATGGTGACAAAGATTCTAGGCTGACTCACACCTCAATGGGAATCCAAGGCCAATGGCATCGAAGAGTCCAATGACATAAGTAAGTACACCATGGAGGAATGCATTGGAAATTTGATGGCCTATGAGATGAAGATGCAATACAAGAAGGAGAGCCAATTCTCAAAGCTCGTTGAGAAGCAAAAGGGGATTGCCTTCAAGGCCATCGATGAGAAGATTGAATGGAAGAAGTTCAATGGCAACGACGAAAGATTTAAGAAGAAGAAGCACATCCAAATCTCTTGCGAGTATGAAAGTGATGATGATGAAAGTGAGGATGAATACAGAGCGACAATGGAACTTACTAACAAACTGATGCGTATTATGAATCCGTCTCAATGTAAGAAAGCATTGAAATTATTTTCGAGTACTAACTTAGCTTCTGTCACTTGTCTTAAGTGTGGTAATATGTGTAAATATGCGAATAAGTGCCCAAAAAGAGAAAATGTGAAGTATAAGGGCAAAGGGAAGAAGCATTGGAAGGGGAAGAAAAAGAAGAATCCTCCATTAGTTGGCACATGGGATGATTCTTTCTCCGAAGATTCGAGCTCAAGCGATGATGATGATACAAATGAACGGGCATTCACATCCATCGTACATGATGATGTTTTCTCGGACTTGCTTAGACCATGTGGAGAGGACAATCAAAGGGGCCCGGAGAATTTGTGTCTCTTATGGCGTTTGAGGACGACTCTTCATCCTCAAGTTCAAATGAAGAGGAGAGTGATGACGAGTAGGAAACCATGGAGGATCTTCAGAAAAATAACAAGGTAATGTTTGCCTCTCTTCAAAAATTAGCAAAAGCTCTTACTTCTCTTAAAGCTAAGCATGAGATTTTGTTAGCTAGTCAAGAGAACACTCCCTCAATTGATATTGTTTCACCTACGCATGCCACACATATTTTAGGTATGATGAGAAAGAACACTTCTTTCTCAAATCAATGATCTTGGCATTGAAAATGATAAATTGAAAGCCAAGGACCTTGAGTTAGAATCCGCATTTCTATCCTAACTTTGAAATGTGATGAGAAATCCAAAACTTCAAAAGTTTGTGACATCCGGGGATTATCTCAATGATTTGCTTAAACAACATCCGGCAAATCATCGTGGGTGTTTGGGTTTTATAACTCAAAAGTTGGTTCCCAATCTACCACCTCTTCTCATGGAGCTAAACAATGAACCCATCAAGCTCCTAAGAAGATGCATCATGCTATCTTGTATAACACCAACCCTAACAAGAAGCATGTAAGATACGTCATTGTGAATGGTTATCAAAATGATTCAATTTATGCCAAAAGGCAAGCTAAGTAAACATTTTCTACACCCAAGATGCATGTTCCTCTAATGCCTTGTTTCACCCTAACATCACTTGTTACAATTGTCAAATGTTGGAACATTTTGCTAATCGTTGTCCTAAAAAGAGGCCCGACAAGGGATCTAGGAATGCCATGAGAATTTTGATTCCTACCAATGCAGGGTTGCATGAGATGAATGCAATGTTATTTGCTCTAGTGATTATGTTAGGAAATCAAACTCATTATGGGTTTGGTGACGTAATGCCTAGATCCCCACACACACTTGGTTGAGTGGTTGGATGTGTATTTATTGAATATTCTTTTGCATCCAACGTGTGATTGTGTGTTTTCCTTCTATTTTGAAAATATTTTCAAAATCTTCATATGGGAATGGATCTAGGGGTTTGATATGTCATATATGCTATGTTTATCCATGTATATGACATAGGAGGAGTTAATTTATGCTATGTATTTTCAAAACTTACTTTGAAGCATTTTTTCCCCTTTTAATGAGTTTTCGGATATTTCCAATCAATATTGTTGGATATTGTTTCAAATTCATCAATTTGACATTGTTTATTTGTGGTGTGATTATTTTTTCATAACAATGTCATTAATCAATGCCTTTGATTGATTTCTATCATTTTGCATTGATTTTCAAGTTCCATATATTTGTATTGGTTTATGAGTCAAAATTTGACACATTCAATGATCTAAATGGAGTATGGTAAAGTGAATGATACCCACCTTAAATTTTTCTTTTGGTATCATACACTTCTTTTCCCTTATGTCTATTGTCATTTCTGAGGGATAATGACTTTCATGGCAATGGGGAATGTAATATTCATGTCCACCTTTTTGACAATGACAAGGGGGAGTTTTTTTGGATTATGTGAAAATGTATGATTGTATATGCTATTTGCAATTGGTAATTCATTTTGTATTTCATTTAGCATTGTTTTTACATATGCCACTAATATGCTTTTTGTCTTCATTGTCTTTCAATTGGTATGCATATAAGTAGGGGAGCCATTAGCATGTGCTTAATGATTATTATTTTCACATAATGGCTGTCATCATCAAAAGAGGGGAAATTGTTGGATATTGGCCATTAAGCCCAATATTGTTTTGATGATGATCACCACATTATGTAGTTACTAATGACTCTACATGTTTTAGTCTCAGATTAACAATTGCATTATCTTGATGAGGAGACAAAGCATTAGGTGATAGGTAGATGGATTCAATGCTATGGAGCAAAGGCATTGCATGAATATAAAGAATTCAAGTGTAATTTTTATGTTTTCTTCATGTAATTTTGCTTTTCTTACATAAAATATTTTTAAGCCTTAACTAGATACACACACTCATATGCATCATTTCCATCTTAGTGTATCTTAGAAAGCATCTAAAACCAATCACATTTGATCATTTGCCTAAAACACTCTTTACAGTGATTTTGGAGCAGATCAGATGTCTGGTATAGAGGCACCAGACGTCTAGCATGCCAGCTTTTAGGTTGCTTGACACAACCATCTTTCAGTCGTCTGAATGTCATTGACCAGACGTTCAGACGTCTGGCAAGTGAACTCCAAACTGTGGGTGTCATTTTTTTGTGAACTGTGTTTTTTTCACCCACAATATTCAACCGTCTAAAGAAGGATGATCAGATGACTGAACAGTTGATCAGCCGTCTGATAAACCTTCTTCAGACGTCTAATTTCTGGGAGATTGAACAACATTATTCTTCAATCCATCTCCACTGTCAGCTGTCTGATGTTATGTTCCCAGATGTCTGAACAGTTGATCAGTCGTCTGGTAAACACTTCAACAGACGTCTGATGACTAGATTTTTTGCCTGTTTGTAGCGGTTAGACTGCGGTTTTCTGGGTTGGTTTTCTTGGATTTCGTGTAGTTTTGAGGCCCTATTTAAGACCCATTTAAGCTGTATTTTTGGCATCAATGCTTATCATATAAAACTCGTTTTAGAGCCAAAAATCCAAAAGTTTTTCTTTCTCTCATTCACTCTTTCACCCTTAAGGGTTATGCATTGATCTTGCATCAAGGGGAGAGTTTTCCAAGTGCAACCAAGTTCATCTCAAGCACATTGGTTTCCTCACACTTCATGCTTCAATATTCACATAGGTAAATCTATTCAAGGCATATGTAAGTGAGTTATTGTTTTTACAATTTCATTTCAACCTAGGTCTCGGGTTGTGAGAGCATATTGGAGGGTTACTCCACTCTTAGAAGGGTTACTTCTTTATATCTAGGAGGGTTACTTCTTTGTAACCTTGGAGGGTTACTCCTTGAATTGTCCCAGTTAGGGATTGTACTCTTGTGTGAGTTTTGGTGTCCCGGTTAGGAAGCATTAGTGAAAATCCACAGCTCGGGTTACGAGTGTGGAAACTGGAGTAGGATTGCCTGATTAAGGGATCAGAACCAAGATACGCCCCTTGTGTTTGCATTTGCATTGGCGTTTTTATCTCTGTGTTTGTGTTGCAATTAATATTTTGTATTTGTCTAATTTATTTTAATTAGCATTTTCAATTGTCATTACACTATTCACCTCCCCTATAGTGTGTTGCTTAGTGGACAGGGATCCTACACCGCTAACTGTCAGTGCCTGTCGTTGTACCCTGGTGGGCCCTACACTGAACCCCATGAGCTGTCGGGCCCCAGGGCGGCCCATCCAAGGGCCGAAGGATACATGGTTGTGGTCCCAAGGGTCATCGCCCCTGGGAGCGACCACTAGGATCGGACATCATTTCCTCCGCCCTCAGCCGCATCCCCATGGGTTTAGGGGGTTTCACCCTCTGTGTGGTGTTCCTCGTTGTTTGGATGGATATCTTCTTTAAAGTTGACGACTTTTCCCTTTCCATTGATCAAAAGCGTCGCATTCCGCGCTAAATCTATGACGTGGTCTTCATCATTGTTCAATTCTGGCTTCTTCGTCTCTTTCTCATGCAGAGGGTGGCTCATCAACTCAGATACTTGTTGCATTTGGCTGTCCATCAACGATTTCATCTAAGATTTCATTGTCGACGACCTTTCTTCCATCGATTTCTTCAAATCCTCCACTTCGATTTCAAGTTTCTCCCCCAAAGCTTCCAACGTTATCGTCATCATCTGAATCGATTGCTCAGATACCAATTTGACAGGATTTACAAGGGATTTAAGAAAGAAGTTCAGGGTTTTATGGATAAAAATGGAATTGACAAGATAAATGACCTCAATTTGAGAGGACCAACTCTCCCAACTATTCTAGGGTTCTACTCTTTAATCTCTACTATTATCTTCAAATTCAACATAAGATCCTTATACACTAGCCCCCATAACTGATGTATCCAATATTACAAAAATGCCATCTGGGCCGAAAATTACAGAATTGTCACTGGATCAGGCCCCCTAACCTTTGATGATGTTAACTACCTCTTGTTGCCCCCTTTTAATACCAATCCCCTCAGCTATGAGCCCATCAAGGTGCTAGAACCAATTGTTATCAAGTAGGTATATCAATAGTGAGACATCGAGACATGAATGTTTGTGTAGATATTCAACAAACCTAGAACCTCAAGCACATGTGACACACATGTTCTCTTTTCCAAATCCAATCATGGAGACAAGCCTTAAACCTCAAACAGCCATGCCAACTGCCTGCCTCACTACAAATGGTTAGTTTGGGACACCCATACTCATATATAAGCCCTTTCAAAGAAAAACTTATCCATTAGTCTTTCTTGGAAAATAAACTTTACATAATTTAGGTGTTAAATATTTACAAGTCGTGACTGCTTTTCAAGAAAGATCAATATTCAAAATACATCTGCTTGGAAGCATAGGGATAAGACGGGTGTACAAGAAATCGGGTTAATCTAGTATTCTAAATAAATATCCAATAATTGCAAGAACTTGATAGTTTACAAAGATATCAGACAGTTCAACCGGAGAAAAAACTGCAGATGTCATTTGTAACTTTTGCAGTTGAAATTGGTTGGTCTAAACTGCATCTTTTCTATTTTGTGTATTTCTACAAAAAAAAATCTTTGATAACCTTACGTCCAAGTTTACCTTTAAAAACGTTTGTTTGTTTTAAAAGTGTGAAAACACTTATCGTGAGCAACAATAAACACACAATTACCCCCGAAAACAATTCTTATCAAGAATTCATTCAGAAGAGAGTTAATTCAGGTGACGACTACATGATCTACACATTTAATGCAGCTAAAATTGACCATAACGATTAGAACGCAGTAAAATGAGATTTGGGGGGTCTTAGATTGGTTATTTTAAATGCTAAAATGCCTTAAACTTATTATTTAATAATCATTCTTCATGCAAAAGCCTCGGCTCACAGCCATAGACATCCTCGGCTCACAGCCGTAGACATCAAGAACCAAAATTGTCCAGAGATGACCCCCCAACACAAAGTTGTATTTTTGAAGAAACTCATTTAACCGTATCTCGCATAGAACATAGGCTATATTTAGTTCCAACAAAAAGCAGACAATTGACTAGAAACATGACGTCAACAGATTTCTTTTTGATTGCTCAACTACCTGAACATTAAAAGCAAAAGATCAACAAAATGATCCTTCACGCATTAAAGATTTTTCCGCTCCAAAATAACTCAAGAACTTTTTTTTCCTTTGATTCATAACTCAAGAACTTTCACTGTTATAAGTTTTCATAAATATAACAAAATTCATTAAAATATCAACTAAATATATAGAGAAGTCGGCATTACCTTTCAGATCAACCGAAGAAGGCACGTTTTCGTTCAAAAAAAAAACAATAAACTGAATAAAATATTCACGCGATCACCCTTAGGCCATGTCCAGCGGCAGCATTTGGGGGGGGGGATTTTGAGGGTTTTTTGCAACAAAAAACCCCCGCCCAAAATGCCCCCCTCCCCCAACGCATTTCAACGAGCAGCCCGGCTTAAAATGCGGGATTTTGAGTTTAAATTATTTTTTTATTGTGTAGCCGTTGGGATTTTGGAAAAATTTGAAGCTGATATTTTTTAAAAAAAGAAAGTAGCCGTTAGTATCCGTTGGGATATTTTTTATTAAATTAGAGCCGTTGTGGATATTTTTTATTAAATTAGAGCCGTTAGATATTTTTTATAAAATTTGTTATGTATTCTACAATGAATCAAGAGGTGTAGTGATCAATTATTGAAACAATGGTTTTTTTCCTCTAAAAATTTGTATTTTTTTTGGAAAATTCGGCCAAAATTACCACCCCTGCATTTTGGGAAAAGCCCAGCGCTGGATATGAATAGCATTTTGGGGGGGGATTTTGGCCAAAATCCCCCCACCCACATTTCGGCAAAAGCCCCCCCCCCCCCCCCCCCCCCCCCCCCCCCCCCCCCCCCCCCCCCCCCATGGGACTGCCCTAAGTCCCACCAAAATTAGATTTACATTTCTTCCAAACAAAAAGGGTGCATATTTATGCAATAAAATTTGCATGATCAAACATAAATGTAACAGTCAATAGGAGAAAAATTAAAAGAACAATCAAATTTCTTTTAAAATATAATTAACAAGAAATAAACCCCGAACTACTGCAAAACCCCACAAGCAATCCATTACCCGCAAAAATTAAAACTATCAGAAAAAGACAAAACAGAACAAATATCAAACCCCCATTTCATCCAAAATCACAAAACCCAAAAATAAACAACCATTAGAAAACTCAAGAATTCCTTTCATCGTGAAAACCTAACCTTTTCTGGCAAGGGGGCTGCGCTTTCATCCTCAGCCCCTGGGACTTTATCCGCGCTCTTAGCCCCGCTATCGAAATCGTCCATTCTCCTCTCTCCAACTCCTTCCTCGTTGTTATTATACTCGTTGTTCTCCTCGCCTCCTCCTAACAACACGACATCGTCGGCCTTCGGATTCAATTCCGCGTCGCCCACTGTTGTATTCCTATCGGCAGCAACGGCAGCCACCCCCGCCCCTCGCCGATTCCTCGCCGCTCCCCGCCGATTCCTTGGCTGCGTTATCGGGTTCGGATTCGGGTTCGCACGGCCCCTCCGCGCTCCGCTACGCAGAACCGGCATCCTCCTTCATCCATCCAATCTCATGCCCGATTCGCACGAATCCGCGTCCGATCTGAGAAACCTAGCTCGATTCCTCAAGAGAGACGGGAGCGGGAGACGGGAGACGGGAGATAGGGTTTCGAAAATTTCGGAATCGAAGCACAAGGTGTAAACGAAAAGCACGGAATGAGAAACGAGTAGAATGGCGACAGTGGGGGCCTAAGGGTAGATTTGAAATTATATAAAGGGATTTTTTTCCGCAGACATAATTTTTTTTCAAGGGAACTTCTTTGTCCACCTACTATTTTACTCTGCGCGCATTCCGCAATACCATTTATTTACAAGTTTGTCATTCAAAATTACTTCCCGCGCACATCCATCCGAAAATGCCAAAAATGTCACGGTGTTGTGCAGTGAGTAAAACATCCGACCGCCGACAGACGGCAACGCCGCCTCCTCCACCAACCTTCCTCGTCCCGCCCCCTCCGCCACCCTATCTGCCGACCTCTCTAGCCCCTCCCCAGCCCCCTCCCCCGACAACCCAGCCGCCGCCCACATCCGCCGCCTCACTTCATCTTCCCCGGCCCCATATGGCACACATCCCCCTCCTCCGCCCCCATCCTCCAACCTCACCAGCCCCTCCTCCGCCCCCTCCTCCTCCTACCCAAGGCCGCCCCCTCCGCCACCCCTCTTCATCAACGTTTCTCTCTCTCTTTGAATTGTTAAGCTCTTAAGCATTCTGGCCATTAGTTGTTCTTGTCTTATTTGCAAGAAGAAATCATTAGATTTCTCTCTTTGTTTAAGAACGGAAGAACTTCGATTTCAACACTTTTGGGAAAGTTGTTCAAGTTCTTATTTGTAAGAAGAAATCATTAGATTTTTCTCTTCGTTTAAGAACGGAAGAACTTCAATTGTGTTTCACCATTACGTATCTTGAAACATTGAAGTTTCTCTTTTAAACACCGTTCTTTGAATTCATATTACATATTCATTACAAGACTATAAGGTGTTTACTTTCTTTTATTCTATTATAAAGGTGAATCTCTGTTTAGAGATTGTACAAAGTCTGGAACACTAGAGGTGTTGCCATTTTTGTAAGTTGGTACTTGCGGGCAAGTGATTATAGTGGATTGAAATTCTCTACATGGAGTAGAGGACTGTACTAGGATCAAGAGGATCCGAACCAGGATACATCTTTGTGTTTGCGTTTGATTTACTTTCAATACTTGCCATCTTTGCAAATTCTAGTAACATTTTATTTGCAACAAGTTTTTATAATACACTATTCAACCACCCTTCTAGTGTATTTGTGTATACAGACGATCCTACATTTGGTATCAAAGCAGGATTAAGATAGCAGAAAGAACATGACAGCAATTCCACACAACTATTCATCTCAATATCCAGAAGGCAACTCTCAAGTTCATCCTCCTCTATTTGATGGTTCCAATTATTCATACTGGAAGGTTAGAATGGAGATTCATCTCCAAAGTATGGATTATATGTTATGGAACATTATAGAGACAGGATATCAGAAGCCAACGACTCCCTTCTCTGAATGGACTGCCAACGACAAAACTGCAGCAACCAACAACTCAAAGGCTATGAATTCTCTATTCTGTGCAATGGATAAGAATGAGTTTAATAGAGTATCTCAGGCCAAAACTGCTAAAGATATTTGGCACATACTCGAGGTAACTCATGAAGGAACCAATAAAGTGAAGGAAACTAAGATTTCCGTTTTGGTTCACAAATTTGAGTTGTTCACGATGAAGGACAAAGAGCAATTGGAGAAATGACCACCAAGTTTACTAATATTATAAATTCTTTAAATGCTCTTGGAAAGACTTACACTTCACTTGAACAGGTTCGCAAGATTCTTAAAGCTTTAACTCCAGAATGTCGTCCAAAGATCACATCAATTGAAGAAGCCAACGATCTCTCAACTTTATCTGTTGAAAGTCTTGTTGGTAATCTAATGGCTTTTGAAGTTCAATTGGAAGACGAGAAAGAAGAAACACATCAAAAGAAGAAAGTACTCGCTTTTAAAGCTTCATCAGATGATGAAGATTCTGAAATGGATGATGATGTTGTTGCTTTCCTCACAAGGAACTTTAAGAAGTTCTTAAGAAAAGGTAAGTATAATAATTTCAAATCTAAAAATTCTGATTCTTCTCTTGGTTTTAATTGTAATAGGCTAGGACATATAAAGAAGGATTGTCCTCTCCTCAAAGCAAAGTACAAAACTTCCAACAACTACAACAATGATCATTTCAAAAAGGAAAGGAAGTTTGATAGAATGAAGAAAGCATTCGCAGCAACATGTGATTCTTCAGATGAAGAAGACAACAATGAAGAGAATGCTAACATGTGCTTTATGGCACAAAATGATGAAAGCGATGTAAATACTATTGACGATGAAGAATTATTAGATGCATTTAATGATCTCTTTGTTCGTTTCAAAAGACTAAATGCACAACACAAGTCTTTGAAACAAAGCAATGGTGATCTTATTCTTGAACATCAAGAATTAACATCAAAATGCATTTCATTTGATGCAATAAACACTGAGTATACATCTTCTCAAATCTTGAATCTTAGCAAAGAGAACGATCTTCTCAAGACTAAGAATCAAGAATTGCATGCACAAATATCCAATATGGATAATAGTATTTCATCACTAAAGATGAAGTACGATGGGATGTCTTCTAATGTTAATAAATTTAACAAAGACAAGACCAATCTCAATGATTTGCTTCAATTTCAATATCCTGCAAATCATAGGCAAGGATTGGGTTATTCTAATAAGAATATATCCAAACCTCCTAACACATCTTCATTTGTTGGAAAGACAACTTTTGTAAAACCACAAAAGAAGAATCATGCATTCATCTACACGAAAATAGTAAACACTTCTACATCTTCTTCACAAAGAAATGTTTCAAACATTTCAATTGCATCTCCTAAGAAACCTAATACAATTAGTATATGGGTTCCTAAAGATATATGTTTAGATAATAGAAAAGCATACATTTCTGATTATATGCAATCTATAGTTCATTCTGTTAATTATTTAAGAAATCCAAATTCTACTTGGGTTTGGCTACCTAAGATCTAATCCCAAGGACCCTAAAGAAAAAGGGTACCAATATTTCATGTTTTATCTTTTTAGATACCAAGAAAAGAAAGATGGATCTTAGATAGTGGATGTTCAAAACACATGACTGGAAACATCAACATACTTTCAACCATTCAATATAAAGATGGAGGCTCAGTTACCTTTGGTGATAATAACAAAGGAAGAATCATAGGCATTGGAACAGTTGAAAACTCCGATCATCCTATCATTGAGAACTGACTCCTGGTTGATGGTTTGAAACATAATTTACTTTCCATTAGTCAATTATGTGATAAGGACTTTAAAATCGTTTTGAACAACATGGCTGCATCATTTATAATTCTGATATGTCTTCTATTTTATTTCGTGGCAAGCGTAAGAATAATATTTATATCTTATGCATGTCAGTTGCCACTCACAATCACTATTTGATGATTTCATCAGACGATACACTTTTATGGCACAAACGTTTTGG
Source organism: Scilla litardierei (assembly GCA_030789695.1). Classification (NCBI taxonomy): domain Eukaryota; kingdom Viridiplantae; phylum Streptophyta; class Magnoliopsida; order Asparagales; family Asparagaceae; genus Scilla; species Scilla litardierei. The sequence goes on along the minus strand of CM061133.1, from coordinate 302,179,262 downwards.
ACACACTAATTTCAAAAATCTTGCACACATTTCAAAACACAAGTTAGTTATTGGAATGCCAAATATTTCATTTAAACACAAACATTTTTGTGATGCTTGTCAACAAGGAAAATGCACAAATCTTCTTTTAAATCAAAGGACAGCATCTCAACGAAGAGACCTTTAGAACTCCTACACTTGGATTTATTTGGTCCTTCAAGAGTAGCCTCTTTGAATAAAAGTGGATATGCATTTGTAATTGTTGATGACTATCCATGATACACTTGGGTTTTATTCTTACATAATAAGAATGATGCTTTCGAAGAATTTTCCATTTTTTGTAAAAAGATTCAAAAGATCAAATCCTCAAACATTATTACTATTCGTAGTGATCATGGAGGAGAATTTGAAAATGAATCTTTCACTAAATTTTGTAGTGAAAATGGTATTACTCACAAATTTTCTTTTCTACGTGCTGCACCACAAAATGGTGTTGTAGAAAGGAAAAATAGAACTCTTCAAGAATATGCCAGAACGATGCTTTGTGATAGTAACTTACCACAATACTTTTGGTCAGAAGCTGTTGCAACTGCTTGTTACATCTTGAACAAAGTTCTTATAAGACCATTTTAAAACAAAATTTGTTTTGATTTATTCTTCGATCGTATTCCCCGAGTATCCTATTTTAAAGTGTTTGGGTGTAAATGTTTCATTCTCAACACTAGAGATGCACTTGACAAATTTGATTCAAAATCTGATGAAGGAATTTTTGTTGGATACTCAACACGTAGTAAAGCCTACAGAGTTTTCAACAAAAGAACTTCAGTAGTTAAAGAATCATTACATGTCACTTTTGATGAGAACCCCTCATCTAATCCTTAAATCATAAATGATGAAGAGGATTTACTACCTATAATTAAATCTTTGATAATACTAAACTTAATGATGATGGTGCTATTAACCCGTCTGTTGAGTCTGTTTCAGAACTTCCAAAGACATATGCACAAGTTCCTAATCATCCTTCAGATAAGATTATTGGAAATATTTCAGATGGTGTAAGATCTCGTGCACAAATAGAGCAAATGGCACATTGTGCATTTCTCTCAACCATTGAACCAAAGAACATCAAAGATGCATGTAAAGACAGTTCATGGATTATTGCTATGGAGGAAGAACTCAATCAATTTCAACGGAATGATGGTTGGGAATTTGTCCCCAGACCATCAGATCATTCAATTATTGGTACCAAGTGGGTATTTAAAAATAAATTGGATGAATTTGGTCAGGTAGTTAGAAACAAGACACGATTGGTTGCACAAGGTTATAATCAAGAAGAAGGTATAGATTATGATGAAACCTAAGCACCAGTTGCACGTCTTGAATCTATTAGGATGCTATTATCATTTGCATGTTTTAAAGATTTTAAGTTATTTCAAATGGATGTCAAAAGTGCTTTTCTAAATGGTTTTCTTAAAGAAGAAGTTTATGTAGAACAACCTCCTGGTTTTATTCATGAAAATTTAGAAAATCATGTTTTCAAATTGAAAAAGTCTTTATATGGTCTCAAACAAGCACCTCGTGCTTGGTATGAAAGACTTAAAAGATATCTTTTAAAATCAGATTATTCAATTGGTAAAATAGATTCCACTTTGTTTATTAAAACCATAAAATATGACATAATCATTATTCAAATATACGTTGATGATATTATTTTTGGTTCTACTAATGAATCTATTTGTCAAGATTTTTCTAAGATTATGCAGAAAGAATTTGAGATGAGTCATATGGGTGAACTCAACTACTTCCTTGGTCTTCAAATCAAACAAATGAAGGAAGGAATATTCATTCTCCAAAGCAAGTATTCTAAAGAACTCATCAAGCATTTTGGTTTAGAAAGTTCTGCAGAAAAACGTACTCCAATGAGTACATCTACTTCCCTTGACAAAGATTTACATGGTTAGAGTGTTGATCAACATCTTTACAGCGGTATGATTGGCTCTTTACTTTATCTAACTGCTGGTAGACCAAACATTATGTTTTCAGTATATTTATGTGCACGTTTTCAGGCAGATCCTAAGCTTTCACATCTAACTGCCGTAAAAAGGATTATTAGATATGTTAAGTATACTTCTGATTTTGGTTTATTTTACCCTAAGACAAGCACATTTGATTTATTATCATAGAGTGATGCAGATTTTGCTGGTTGCAAATCAGATCGCAAAAGTACCAGTGGTACATGCCACTTTTTAGGATATGCTTTAGTCTCTTGGTTTAGCAAAAAGCAAAACTCTGTTTCATTATCTACAACCGAGGCAGAATATATTGCCGCCAGTTTAGCATGTGCTCAAATTTTATGGATGAAACAAACTATTTCAGACTATGATATTGATTGCTAAACATGCCATATTATGTGTGATAATACTAGTGCTATTAATCTATCTAAAAATCAGTGCATCATTCACATACAAAACATATTGATGTACGTCATCATTTTCTAGATGATCATGTTCGGAAAGGAGACATTGTTCTAAAATTTATATCTACTGAACATCAAACTGCTGATATTCTGAATAAACCTTTGAAAGAAGAGTCTTTTATTAAGCTTCGAAGAAATTTGGGCATTATTAGTGAATCTGAATTATGACACATTTTTATAATATTTTTCAGAATTTTCTCAAATTTTTCCAAAATTATTTGACTGTTTTTTATTGGTCGACCAATTCATAAAAATTGGCCGGCTACTTTTGATTTTTAATTTTTAATTTTATTATTTTTTAGTTTTCTGTAACTGCTTCGTCTTCCCGCTTATTTACAGTTAGCAGTTACTTCCACCCTTTCATTTCCACCAAAACCCATTCGTTTTTCAATGGGTGTTTTCGGTTTTTTTAAAAATCTGTCAATCATTTTTTTTCACAATTTCTTCTGTCAATCATTTTTCACAACTTCCCATAACTTATCACAACTTCCCATAACTTCTCACAACTTCCCATGCCTAATTTAATTTCTTATTTAATCTTCTCTCTTAATGAAGGGAACCTAACTCATTTCCCATAACTTTCCCCTCTTCTCTTAACCAAGCCGCCGCCGTCACCCTTCTTCTCCAAATCGACGGATCATCTCCTCCGCTCGATTCTCCGCCCAAGTCCGCTCCTTTCTTCATCGATCCAACTCCTATCATCCCGATCTTCACACCCATGGATCCCACATATCTCCAATTTGTTCCGACCACCTTCCTCGTTCGTTTTCGCTCACCGACGGCTAACAAAACTTTCCTTCGCCTGGAGCATCTTCCATTCACACCAGAGCACCATATCGACTTCTCAGATCACGGATTCTACAAGATCTTCGATTCGCTACATGACGTCAGCCTCGTCGCCTTCTGGTCCGCCTCCAACCGCACGCCGTATTTCCCAACCCTCATTCGTAAATTCTACGTGAACTTGGACTCTTCTCAGCAGGATGGAGTGTTGTCGATCACCACGGTGGTCCAAGGTCGTATGTTTCGCCTCACAGGTTCGATGCTTTCGACCATACTCAATCTTCCCTCAACCCATGTCCGTCCTTTGCCTGAATTGCTTACTGACCCTGAGATCAAAAATCGCTTATCCCTTAACTTTCGCTCAAAACAGTCGGCTTCCAAACTCCTCCCGCCTGTGAGATTGATGGTCAAAATCATCCTTTTTAATCTTGCTCCCAAGACCGGTTCTTTGAATTATTTGAGCAATAACGTTGCTAGATGCTTGTATGCACTGATGGGTCATCTTCCTATTGATTGGGGATCTGTACTTCTTGGATCTTTGGCCAAATCTGTGAAAACACATATCTTTTTACCCCCTTTAATCACAAGGATCTTGATGGCTTTTCAGATACCCATCGCTGATTCTCTTCAAGTTTTCAATCCTATTTATTTCGACTCAAATACTATTCACAATATGCAACTTATCATATCCGACACTTCATCTGAGGATGATGATGATTCTCCCAATGAACCCACTCTCAAAACTCCTAAAACCAACATTCCTGGTTCTTCGTCCACCCTGGTTTGTCTTCTGGTGTCCGCGACCGCTTTAGGTCTTACAAGCATGTCGATCACAAAGGCCCTCATCCCGCGGCCTCCGATGATGGTGATTTCACTGCCAAAGTTTGTGCTCTACGTCAATATATCTCTAAGGGCTTTGCAGAAATCTGCCAGGAGATACATGATGGCTTCCAGGGTATTCAGCCCAAACTTAGTGCTAACGACATTACTATACACGAGCACAATCGGATGATGGATGCTCTTCAGCTTGCCGTGGCAAAGCTTCTGACTCACTTTGAGTCTCTTCATTTCCGTGTCCGACGAGCACCTTTCTCCGATGATGCATCTCCTTCTCAGCCTGGCACCTCCTCTCCGCAATAGATCGTCTTCGTCTTTGTTATCTCTGATTGCTTTGGACTTCACTTAGATATTTTGTTTTCATATTTTTTAAGACTGATGTTGATGGTTTGTTTTATATGATGTCGGTGGTACTTTGGTTCTACAGTTGGTTTGTACTTCAGTTGGTCTTTGTTAGTATCTGTAGGTTGTGACGTTATAGATTGTGACATCTGTAGTTGTGTTGTTATTCTATATGATACGTTCTATATACTGTTGTTCTGACATCTTTAAGTTGGTTGGCATCTACTTATCTGTCTAGGCATATCTTTATTTTCCAAGTCATTCCAAGTCATTATTATTCTGTCACTTTCCCCAAATTCGCCTATTTTTTTCGGCTCCCTTTCTTTTTGAGGATTCCAAAGGGGGAGAATAAAACAGTATAGTTTCCTTCACATATACATATGTTTATAAATTTGTCATGTATTCAGGGGGAGTATACTCACATTTATAATATACTTTCATATTTGTCATCATCAAAAAGGGGGAGAATGTTGGAATTCTTAAATTCCATGTCTCAATTCCCATTTGGTTTTGATGTGACAAACATGTTGTTACTAACTCTATCTATGCAGATACACCGGTACATGCTGAGTTCCATACTATACATTGATTGACAGCGAGACGTGCACAATCCAAGTAGGATGCACACGCTCGCCTCCCAAGGGTAGGAGTGTCAGATGCAATATAAACCCGTGAGTACGGGATCGAATCCACATAGACAATTCGTTTCACAATCACAATCTCAATTGGTTATGGAATGCTAAAGGTGTTGGTACAACTAAACTAACAAGTACGGTGAGTGGAAGTGTGGGGTGATACGGTCGAGCCAAGCCCAAGGTAGGTAGGGTGGAGACCGAAGTAGGAGCTAGTCAAGCAAGGAGAAGTGTGTGGAATGGGATATCATTAAGGTCGTGGGTAAATTAGCGATAGGCTCATCCCAAATGAATCAACCCTCGCATCCACTTCAAGGTATGCGGGGTTGTGCACGTAAATAATGCCCTTAAGGCACACCACCATTCTACGGCCCCTCCAAGGGTAATGCACGATTCATTCGTGTGTTGATTAGTGGGTTAGAATCCCTAACTTAAGCTCGTGAGTCAATCCTTGCATCCGTGTCAATAGAATGCAAGGATGGTGCACGTAGGTGTGACCCTTAGGGTACACAACCGTTCTACGGCCCCGCCAAGAGTGGTGTACGACTCAATTAAACCTAGGGCACACCCCATCAATCAACATTACTAGCATCCATTTCAAGGCATGCTAGGTCTATTAAATGCAAGAGATTAGCAATTACTTTTCAACCACACAAGCCCTAATTAGCCCAATCCACACACAAATGGCTCTAGGCCTTCATAATAAAAATAGGGTAATAATCATGCAAGATGAACATACCAATCTTCATTACAAGCAATAATCAAATAACTATTTAATGATTCTCACATTCATTCAATAATCATTCAAATGTACATGCAATTCATTTAGAAACCAAACATTTACAAGAGAGGAGAGAGATAACCAATAGAAGCCATAGAAACTCAAGCTTTCCCTTCTCTTGCTCCTCCTCCAAGCTCTCCTAGCCTCCAATGGCCTCCAAGCCCTAACCCTAGATCTTGGGAAGAAGATGGGGGTCTAAAACCCCCAATAGAATAGTAAAACCGAGAGCTCCCTCTCGAAATCGCTACAGGCGCACAAAACCCCCCAAAATCAACTATCGGGTCTGAGTTTTGGGCTTTCGGGTCTGCAAACATCGTCCGGAACCCGCTTCAAACAATAAGCACGCGCCTGGGTCTGTTTTAGGCGGAGCGGGCCAGGTCGGACTCCAGCCCGCGTGACATACCGCCCGCTCGCTCACAAGAGCGGGCCAGCGGCCTGCAAATTGATTTTGCCGCTCGAAGCGGGTGGGCTTAGAAGCCCGCATCTGGGCGGGCTCAACAGAGCGAGCCATCGCCTGCTGAATTCAAGAGAGGGGAGCCGCCTGGTGCCACATGGCACCGCGTGGTTGCGCCACGTGACGCCCCATATTAAATCCTTTTTTCCTATTTTCTCCTCCTTTTCTCCTCATGTTAATTCACCGAAAATACCCAGAAATCCCAGAAAATTCCCAGAAAATTCTGTAAGATCTCCAAGACTCTCAGGAGTACCTAAAAAAATAAGAGAAGGCAAAATTAGTCAATATAATGATGTTTTATGCAACGAATACAAATAAGCCCTTATATGCAACATAAAGTGAGTTTATACCCAAAAGAGCAAGATTAAGCCTAATCCTTAGCACAAAATAGGGGTAGTTAGGGGGTATAAATATATACTTTTCACCATGAATCACACCCCCAACTAGGATTTTGCTAGTCCATGCAAAATAAGCGATAATTTCGGATTAAATGGAAAAACATGCACCAAATTCAAAATATCCTCATGGCATACTTCATATGTTATTTCCAATTGATTTCAAAGCTAATATACATAATGTATGAAAGTAAATAATAAATGATCTTCTCCTCAATCCAATTCCAATAAAAGTAAGGAAATAAGCATCGTATCACATTCTTTGGGAAGATGCACACATGGCAAAGTTTCTAATTTTCATGGAAATGGCCAAAACCAAAAGAAATTCCTTCTAAGTGGTGGGAGATGAGATTGCATCACTCATGTTGCTTATTCTTTCATTTATTCATTCAATTTTTCTTTTTCTTTTCATTTTCTCTCTTTTTTTATTCTTTTTGTTTTAGTATGTTTATGTTTTGCATTCACACAATAATGCTATAAAATGCAAACACGACCAAATTTGCATACACGCGATGATGCTATATAGAAAAATGGATGGAATGATCCCCTAAATCTCGTCTTTGGCGTCCTCCCCAATGTTTCGTTGGGCACCGACTATCAATTTGATTAGAAAAACCATTAACTTATGTTAATTCTATTTCTCATTCTAACATGAATTATCAACTCATCCACCCACTCCTTAAAAGGCAAATAAAACATACACCAATGGCCACATCCAATCCAACCAAAAACTAAGCCATTCATCCCAATTCATGCAATTACTTACACCAAACTATTCCTGAATCATTTCAAAGAGAGTATCAAAACATATAAAATCGTTTCATACATGGCATATTAGCATTTGACTCCAAAATGGAAAAGAAATAAAAACATGCCAATCAAACATTTATAAAGTTGATACTAAAATAATAATCTGTAAAAATTGCATGGCATTAATCATGTAGGGACTAAGCAAAAGAAATGTGATGGAAGCAAGGATGGAGGCATCAAAATGATATGCTCAAAATGAATGAATGATGATGATGAATGAGAAATTTTTTTATATTAACATCAAAATTTTTCAAAACTACACAAAACTAGCATCCAATTCATAGTTCACTCCCCCCAACTAGAAATGAGCATTGTCCTCAATGGTTGAAGTGAAACTAGATATTATTCAACGATGCTAGAGGGAAACACACTTACTAAAGCAAACTAAACTAAAAAAGTTTATTTTTTCTTTATTTACACTAAGTAAAGGAAGGAATACACCTTAGCAAAAGGCAGATCTCGAATGTCTGATGGTGGAGGCAGCTGCTCTATCATATCCTTTCATTCCTCAGCCAGCTGCTTTGGAAACGAAGCTCCTCCACTTTCCTTGGATCCTAGCAACACAGCTTCTAGCATCTCCCTAGAATATGCTCTTGTGTCCTGTGGGAGACAAGCTATGTCAATCCAAGAAAAATAAGTAAGACTTCCAATGAAGGAAGTCTAAATGGGGTTGTCATAATAAAACTATAGAGATGAATATGTATGACAACAATCTGAATCTAATACACATGGAAATGAAGATTGAGATTCAAAAATGAAGGGAAAAGTGTGATGAGAACTTTCCTGAATGGCGATGCTATCGTCTGGCTGATGCAACTCCTCAGGAGGAGGGTGAAATGGCTGTAGGGGCAAGGGTAGAGGAGAAGGCAGCACATGCTCAATGTAGATCATCTCGTAGTCACTGTCGCTTGCCTCATCCTCGCCATCGAAGGTAATGGCCTCTGCAGTCATCCCTGGACTCTGTGGTCCACCCAGAATAATGTCATCCTAGATGACAGACTGATGTGTGTCCTGAGGCGTCTAAGGTGATGGTTGTTGAACTGAATCTGAAGGGATGGAGGGCTCTGGCTCTAAAGTAGCCTGTAGGCTGTATCCCGTACACTCATCCGCCTCAATACCACCGTAGTAAACCATCTCAGTAGTCCATCCAAGATGCTCGCACACCTCCAGCTGTGGTAATGGCCCAGATAGACAATGTGACTCAGGCTCTCCGATATCATCTATCTCACTCTTGCCTGGACACATCTCCATCTCATTATCACCACCAACCCAACGAAACTGCATCGTGTCTCCAACCTGGGTGACACACACTCCATCATCCATCTCCTCCTGATTCTCAACATGTAATCTCTCAATGTCCTCTATCGGGCTCTCTTGCGACCCAATATCCTGCTCTGCTAGGTATCCCATGGGGTCGCAAGAAAAAGAGCCCAAAGGTGGCTCCTCAAACTGGCACTGAACCTGCTGCTCTGCCTCCTGAAGTAGAAACTGGGACTGGCCATCATCCTAGTATCCAAGTGACAGCTCTCCAGATGGCATAGTCTGCTCCCACTCTGCAAGGTCCCTTATGTACAACCATGCATCCTCTGTAGTGTATGCAAAGAAATCTCCACTACTGCTCATCTGCACAAAGTCCCGTGTCGACGGCTGCAACCCTGTGTAGAAAATTCGAAGGAGATCATCTACGCTGAAAGCATGATATGGACACCCAAGCACTAATCCATCGAACCTCTCCAAAACCTGACAGTAAGTCTCACTGTCAAACTGGATAAAGCTCTCCATTTGTTGCTCAAATGCCTGGCGCATCTGTACCTGATTCCTGTAATAAATAGGAAAGAAAGCTCGAAGAAAATCAGTTTGAAAAGAAAGCCATGTAGAAAAAGAATCTCGAGGATAGGCATCAAACCGGATTTTAGCATCATCTCTCAAAGTATTTGGGAACACTTTAAAATAAATAAAATTTGCACAAGTGTTCTCATCAAACAAATCCCAAAACTCTTTTCTACACCATTTTTCAAACTTTGGCATAAATGAACTAGGATATTCCAACCCTATACCGTGAAAGAACGGTGGTAGTTGGGAGTCATCCATATAAGCATCGCTAAAGTTTGAAAATGAATCCATTAAAAAAAATTTTATGTACAAAAGATTTTTGAAATAAAAGAAAGAAAGAAAGAAAAACGACTCAAAAAGTATAAAATACACAACCAAAAAGACTCAACACTAAGCTGAAAGTACTACACCTAAAGTGTCCAAACCTAACCAAAAATGGGAGTGTGAAAACCGTTGGCCCCGGCAACGGCGCCAAATTGATTGACCGCAAGACTGCACAATCCAAGTAGGATGCACATGCTCCCCTCCCAAGGGTAGGAGTGTCAGATGCAATATAAACCCGTGAGTACGTGGTTGAATCCACAGAGACAATTCGTTTCACAATCACATTCTCAATTGGTTATGGAATGCTAAAGGTGGTGAGTGGAAGTGTGGGGTGATACGGTCGAGCCAAGCCCAAGGTATATAGAGTGGTGTAACGACCTGTATTTTTCAACACTTCAATTTACGTGCTTAACGTATTTTTAACATTTTAAAATCTCTTTATAAATGTAGTCAAGAGTTTTATAACAAAACTGATTTCAAAAATTTCCTATAAAAATGTTTTGATGTACCAGACTAGTTATGGAGTATTTTAGCAAGATCGGATTTCATCAAATACCTCTAAAAGATCTGATAAAAATTCATTTTCAGATATTGCAGTTTTGACTCAATGAATTTATTTTCTATTCAAACGTCTTCAAAACGTTTTCAAACTTCTGCAGTAACATCCTATGATCATTTAGGGCTCCTCACATTAATTTCGTAATTTTCTGATATCATTTCAATAGAGAACCCGCAATCCCGCTTTCTAAATGTTTTGGCCAAAAACTAGTATCCCCGTAGTCCAAACCCTGGAACGGTTTCGTATTCACGATCCTCGTGACGATACGATCCCGTGGGTATGTTTTCGTAATTTTTCGGACACGTTTACTAGTAGGGGCATTTTCGTAATTTCGTACAAAATGAATTTCACTAATAGCTTTTTAACCCCTACTTAATTACTTAATTAACCACCTAACCTACCCGTTCTCATCTACCCCTACCCACCCACTCTCTCAGCTAACTCCCCCAGCTACCTATTTACGTTTATATTAATATTATTATTTTTACCTATTTAATCTCTCCTCCCTCACTTTCGTTCTCACCAAGCCCAGCCCGTTCAAAAAAAAAAACCCCCCCGAGGCTAACAGACCCTCTCTCTATCTCTCTCCCTCTATCTTTCTTATTTTTCATTCGAAACCCTCTCCCCGTGCCCTCGTCGTCTCTCCCTATCACTCTCGCACCCTCCCTCCAGCCTCGAACCCCTAGGGCACCGCCGCCGCTCCACCGGTCGCCGTCGACCGCCACGAAACCCCGACCGCCACCAAGAAGACCCGCCACCGCCTCCACACCCCCTGTCGACTGCACCACCGAAGTCCGCCACATGCCTCCGCCTCGAAGCCCGCTGCTCCACCGGAGCTCGCCATCCCAGCGCCGAGCATCCACGCCGACGTTCGACGTCGTCCCCGCCCGACACCGCTCCAGCCTGCCCCCACAGCCCGCTCCGCCTCTGCTCTCGAAGCACACCACCGGAGCTCCGACCCCAACGCCACGACAGCCGCCCATGTCCGCCTCCGAGCGCCGCAGTCGAAGCCCCCACGTCGCCTCGCCTCGCCGGAGCTCCGCCGTAGCCGCCGAGGTCCCCTCCGCCCACGTCGCCCACCCTCTCTCTCCCCATGCAGCTGAAATGAACGAAAAGCAACGGTAAATTACAATGGCAAACTTGTAAATACGGCAAACAATTCGTATTTTCGTATTTTTAATTAATTATTAAATGGGTTTATGGTTTTAAATCCATAAGTAATTATATAAGCCCAAGAAAATTATGTGGCTAGCTCCAGAAAATCAGAAATGACATTCTGGACCCAATGGCGCTAGTTTCATCTCAATCCGACGCTTAGTTTTTCCAGAATTAATTTTTAACCCTAAAAGATAAATACGTATAATTCGTTCAAAAATCCGTATCTTCTTATTTTAACATAAACTAATATGTGATAAAAATATATGCTATATTACTCTTCAAGACGGTCGTTTTGACACCTCATTTGCAACGTTCCGATGTAGATTGCACCCAGAAGAAATTGTGGAATAAATACGTTACTAAATGAAAAATAGTTTTTAAATAGTTTTTGATCTTTTAAAAATCCTAAAAATTTCTATAAGCCTCAGAAAAATATTCCCTCTTGTAGTAAAATTATTTTCATCATATATAGCCTATACAAAAATTTAGAACGCTTTTCGACATCGTTTCAACCAGTTTTAAAAATCAAAACGATCAATTATTTAAATAGAAATGTAGCGTTCCTTAACCAAGAATTTTTGTGATTGCAGGTACCAATCTTCGTGCACCAGCTCTTCCAGCTCCAACCTCGTCTTGCCACGACGAGCTCGAAATTAGTAAGTCACGACAGATTCTAAGTTTAGAAAACTACTCTACTGTGCTTGCATGAACTTGTGACACTTCACCACTTATAGCCTCGAACGGCTATTTGACTTGAACCAAACTAGAGAACTAAAATGAAAGTAATCTACCAAAGATTACCTTGCCAACTTTCAACTTAGGTGGTTGTAGCACGCAACTACCAACTTGGGTAAATTGTGTGCTAGCCACACTACCACGTGCTCAAAGCACGGAAGTAACAGCTTTTGGTGTTGGGCTTGTCTTTATCCTACTTGCTGGTTTCAATGAGGAAGTCAACCAGTTGACTTGGTCTGACTAGCAACATGTGGAACATCATGTGGAATATCATGTGTGGAATATCTGGTGGAACATCTCGTGGAACATCTCGTAATGGATACACATCACTGAGGTTTGGGATAACTCATTGTAGTGAGAGTGTGGGAGCTATGGCCGGGGGTTCATCTACTTGCACGTCCATGTCTACAAGGTCTGCCTGCGTCGGCAAAACTACAAGGTCTGCCTGCGTCGGCAAAACTACAAGGTCTGCCTGCGTCGGCAAAACGGTCCCTGGCAATAGATGAACTTTATGGTTGCATATCATACTCTCCTACATGAGTCACGTAGTTACTTTTGCACAGTCACCTTTACTTTACGCATTACAGTCACCTTTACTTTACAGTACATGCACTTTACTTCCTTACCAGTTCAGTCATCGTACTTTACTTGTTGTACTTTCAGCTACATCAGTAGCCTGTTACACATACGCTTTACTTTCTACACTTGTACAGACACTGCACCGTACTTTACTTTCACTTTGGTCTGCTTCGTCATACTTGTACAGTACCTCTCTCTCTTTATTTAGAATTGTTGTGACTTACCTACGGTTCCATTTCCGTGGCACCACAGACAACATACATATAGAGGCAGATGCTCTTGAGTTAATAGCGCCAGACTTCGACCATGAGACCGCAGCTTTCAGAGCTATTTTCGGTGGTGTACTGTATTTTCTTTCTTTCAGGTATCGTTGGAATATTTGTACGGTTAGATTGTAATAATGGATACTATTTGGGTATTTGTGTACATCTCTACATCGTGGCTATTTTGATTTCACTGGTTAACTGCAGAACCTGCGCAATTATCAAATAAGTAACGGGCCCCCGAGAGCGGGTCGTTACAAGTGGAGACTGAAGTAGGAGCTAGTCAAGTAAGGAGAAGTTTGTGGAATTGGATATCATTAAGGTCGTGGGTAGATTAGCGATAGGCTCTTCCCAAATGAATCAACCCTCGCATCCACTTCAAGGTATGCGGGGTTGTGCACGTAGATAATGCCCTTGAGGCACACCGCCATCTACGGCCCCTCCAAGGGTAATGCACGATTCATTCGTGTGTTGATTAGTGTTTTGGAATCCCTAACTTAAGCTCGTGAGTCAATCCTTACATCCGTGTCAAGAGAATGCAAGGATGGTGCACGTAGGTGTGACCCTTAGGGTACACCACCGTTCTACGGCCCCGCCAAGAGTGGTGCACGACTCAATTAAACCTAGGGCATAACCCTTCAATCAACACTACTACCATCCATTTCAAGGCATGTTAGGTCTATTAAATGCAAGAGATTAGCAATTAATATTCAACCACACAAGCCTTACTTAGCCCAATCCACACACAAATGGCTCTTAGGCCTTCATAATGAAAATAGGGTAATAATCATGCAAGATGAACACACCAATCTTCATTACAAGCAATAATCAAATAACTATTTAATGATTCTCACATTCATTCAATAATCATTCAAATATACATTCAATTCATTTAGAAACCAAATGTTTACAAGAGAGGAGAGAGATCACCAATAGAAGCCCTAGAAACTCAAGCTTTCCCTTCTCTTGCTCCTCCTCCAAGCTCTCCTAGCCTCCAATGGCCTCCAAGCCCTAACCCTAGCTATTGGGAAGAAGATGAGAGTCTAAAACCCCTAATAGAACAGTAAAACCGAGAGCTCCCTCTCGAATTCGCTACAGGCGCACAAAAACCCCCAAAATCAACTATCGGGTGTAAGTTTTAGGCTTTCGGGTCTGCAAACATCGCCCGGAACCCGCTTCAAACAACAAGCGCGCGCTTGGGGTTGTTTTAGGTAGAGCGGGATGGGTCGGACCCCGGCCAGCGTGACATACCGGCCGCTTGCTCACAAGAGCGGGCCAGCGGCCCGCAAATTGATTTTGCCGCTCGAAGCGGGCGGGCTTAGAAGCCCGCATGCGGGCATGCTCAACAGAGCGAGCTAGCACCCGCTGAATTCAAGAGAGGGGAGCGGCCTGGTGCTACATGGCGTCGCGTGGTTGCGCCATGTGTCGCCCCATATTAAATCCTTTTTTCCTATTTTCTCCCCATTTTCTCCTCCTGTTAATTCACCAAAATACCCAGAAATCCCAGAAAATTCTCAGAAAATTCTGGAAGATCCCCAAGACTCTGAGGAGTACCTGAAAAATAGGATAAGGAGAAATTAGTCCATATAATGATGTTTTGTGCAACGAATACAAATAAGCCCTTATATGCAATATAAAGTGAGTTTATACCCAAAAGAGCAAGATTAAGCCTAACCTTAGCACAAAATAGGGGTAGTTAGGGGGTATAAATATACACTTTTCACCACGAATCATACAATCAGATATCTTCATACATATTCAAAAGGATTAGACTAGTTCATGAAGTTGGAAAGGCAAAGGCACCTTAAATCCACGAATTGGATATATAATCACTTGATAAGGATCCCCTGCAAAGAAGCTTCTCATATTCAGATGCAGATACAGTCTTATCTACGGCTTTTATGTAATCAATGTAATATTTACTTTTTTAGAGTTACAAAGTCTTGTGATAATATCTTAGTCTCCTAGGTCCCTCCTTCAGAGTTCTACATTTCCCGTTTTCAAAGATTCATATTCAGAAAATTAACAGACCAAATTTCCAAAATTGGTCGACCAATTTCAATTCTGACCGTTAGATGCTCAAATTTCTAGAACGGTTTCTGACCGTTTTCTAACTTCTCTGACGGTTTCTGACCGTTGTTTAACATCTCTGCTTTCAACCGTTTCTAAATCCTATAAATAAAGGGGTACACCCTCTCTTTCTTTACACACTTTCCCTTTAACGTTTCTATCTCTCTCTCTCTTTGAATTGTTAAACTCTTAAGCATTCTGGCCGTTAATTGTTCTTGTCTTATTTGCAAGAAGAAATCATTAGATTTCTCTCTTCGTTTAAGAACGGAAGAACTTCGATTTCAACACTTTTGGGAAAGTTGTTCGAGTTCTTATTTGTAGGAAGAAATCATTAGATTTCTCTCTTCGTTTAAGAACGGAAGAACTTCAATTGTGTTTCACCATTACACATCTTGAAACATTGAAGTTTCTCTTTTAAACACTGTCCTTTGAATTCATATTACATATTCATTAAAAGGCTATAATGTGTTTACTTTCTTTTATTCTATTATAAAGGTGAATCTCTGTTTAGAGATTGTACAAAGTCTGGAACACTAGAGGTGTTGCCATTTTTGTAACTTGGTGCTTGCGGGGCAAGTGATTATAGTGGATTGAAATTCTTTACAGGGAGTAGAGAACTGGACTAGGATCAAGAGGATCCGAACCAGGATACATCTTTGTGTTTGCATTTGATTTACTTTCAATACTTGCCATCTTTGCAAATTCTAGTAACATTTTATTTGCAACAAGTTTTTATAATACACTATTCAACCCCCCTTCTAGTGTATTTGTGTATTCAGACGATGCTACATGTTTGACATGGCATAAATATCTACTGTAGTAAAGGAAGTAACAACTATAGTTATGAACAGTTGAGAGCGTGCACGTGCAACATGCAAGGTGTACACATTAGCATAATGTACAAGAGGCAACAAGTAACAAGTATAACATTTATAATGAGCAACTAAGTGTTAATAGCAAAACAATAGAAACTAATGACATGGAACCCATCTCACCCATTCATTTCTCACAACATCAAATAGTGTTTTCAACCTCATTTCCGTGGTGCCACCATAAATAAGGCAATAATAGCAAAATCATCCATCACATTTCCACTTACTTAAGCTCCACAAATGAAAGCAAACCACCTCATTTTCCAACATACAACCATTTCAAGCAACTCGTGCATTCATGGCACCAATCATACATATAAGGGAACAATCATATCTATAACCACAAGGGTTGTTAAAATTGAATTACACTGGGGCCTTACCATCATCTATTACTGGAGTGTGTGACCTAATACAGGACCGATATAAGAAGAAGGACCCAGTGGGTATTTTGGCCAAGATGTGCCTTGCGTCCATGGTGTGGCACATTTGGAAAGAGCGAAATAAACGGATTTTCGAGAATATTACAAGGAATAAGACATTAGTGTTTGAGGAAATAGCCTCTGATGTCAAAATTGCTCTCTGCAATATAGACATAGATGGTGTGACGGATATTACCCCATTTGAAAATTGGGGGATCATTGATGCTGGCTAGTTTCGGATAGCCCCTCTATCTACCTGCCTACTATAGTTTGCCTTGTACTAGCTTTTCAATATGTTCAGTGAAAATGGTTTTTAGGAGGCTGTAGATGGTGACGACGCTTGTGTCCTCTCCTGTCTCTTTCTACTGACTACCATTTTAACTGACTTTGTGCCATTGCACAGTTTTTGATATTAATAAAGATTAACATTTACTTGTCAAAAAAATATCTATAACCACAAGTCACACATAATGCTCAATGATGCCATGATGCATATGAAACAAAATGCAATTGCTATGAGATGCAATGTAATGCAATGCAAAGGGATCCCATGAATGAGCCGGCATGTAAGTGTATCGTGACTACTCCGTTATCAATGTGGACTCACCTAATGGATCAAGAAGTGGCCAACAACGAATTCTCCCACCTCCTATCGCGGCACTCTGTCCATGCCCGTGTACTCTACCCATCATGTTCCTAGTATGAACATATCCAAACTTGCTTTCTTTTGACAACATCAATACCACCTGAAGACCAACATTGTTATCAACAATTAAATCACCAAGATATTGAACTTAAATGAAAATTAACAACTTTATGAGACATGAGGAGGCCAAATAAATAACTGATGAATCATGTAACAATCATATAGTGAAGCCACAAAACATTGAGATACATAATTGAATACAAAACAACACATTCATGCAACCCAGTTTCTGGAAATAACAGAACAGTCCCAAACAGAGGCACAATTCTCCAAATATTTGTATTAAACATCAATTTTTCTGCTCTTAAGAGTTGTAGACATATGTGTTGTGGATTCACTGACAAAGTTTCAAGAAAAAATTCCCACTGTACAATTTATGATGAATTGTTTGGTGAGACCTATCAAAACTGTTTTTCAGACAAATTCTAAGAGCTATGAAGATTGTTAATTTAAGACATGTTGTAGTTAGAATCTCGAAAACATGACCGGTGTGAAAGTTGTAGAACAGGTTGTTATCTTTACAATGAGACCAAGAACACTAATTTCCATGGAGTGTGCAGTGACTCATCTATGTTTTGTCAAACTGTGTCCAGACTGGGTAAAAATCAGACATATTGCAAAGACAGAATTTGTACCACTAATTGCAGTCAGAATTAACAAAAGTTCTCAACATGGAAGTTATAGATAAACGTCCAATGCTTATGCCATAAAAATTCTAGAGCAAACTCAGGTCTATCTTAGGAGAAATGAGCAAATCAATGAGCATGTAAATCTGTCCAGAATTTCAGCAACATCAACAATGAAAGCTAATGCCATTAAACTAAGATTAACTTAATTTCTTATGCTTAACGTATGCTAACACTTAGTTGGAGATGGAATCCTACCTCAAGTTGCTTCACTTTACTCCTCAAAATCTAATCTTGCTATCATCCAAGAACTCCCTCCAAGATCCTCTTCAAAAGCTCCCAACTTTGCATTTGAACTTCTCTTCAAAAACTCCAACCAAATCCTCTTACTAGCATCTTGCACAAGGGAGTAAAAGGGAGGAAAAAGATGGGATTTTCCATGAAAATGGAAGAGAAAGGTAAGAGGGAGAGGGGAAAACGAAAATAGGTGAGAAAATGAGAAAGAGAGAAAGAAAAATTGAAATAAAAGGGTTTTAACTAATGGGGTTTCTAGTGATTTCTTCATGCTTCTCTCTTTTTCTCCCATCCTCTTTTCTTTGTCTTTTTCTTTCTCTTTTCTTTTCTTCTCTCTCTTTTTTCTTTTCTTTTCTTCTTTTTTCTTCCCTTAACCCTTAAGGATCCAAGTAGAACAAGACAACATGCTACTATGCACGCACACCCTCTTCAAATTACTAAGGAACCATTACTCTGCACACACCTTACCTAATTACAATAATGCCACTACCCCAACCCCCTTTTCACATTAGTCCCCATACGCACCCTCATTCATGCATACATACATACATATTGTATACAAGCATACACTTACATGCACATATATCCTTACACATATCTCTACATATAGGTCATTATCATCTCTTTGTAAATCCAAGCACACCTACTACATACATCCATGCCATATATATCAACATACACTCATATATACACATACCACACCCCAATATCTACTAAGGCACCCCAAATACCATAGGATCATCCATAATAATACACTAACATAAAATATACACTAACAAAATACCAATAGTAACAATCCAATACCAATACTCAATACACCGCAGATACTCACTACATATCACTACACCACATTTGTTAGTAGCTAAAACAACCAATATTCACTTCCATAATAATACAAGAATCCACACAGTAGTTATCCAAGACATAAACTTAGTTACTATACACACTACATAGTAGTCATCACAATACATTGTAATTTTAGCCTGTAAGGATCAATACACTAGAGGGGGGGTGAATAGTGTATATTAAAAAATTGTCGCAAATAAGATGTTAGTAATATTTGCAAAGATGGCACAGAAATAAAATGACAAGTGCTGAAAATTAAATCAATCACAAACACAGAGATTTATCATGGTTCGGATCCTTGTGATCCTACTCCAGTCCTCTACCCCGTAGAGATTTTCAATCCACTATAATCACTTGCCCCGCAAGCACGAACTTACAAAAATGGCGACACTCCCCGTGTCCCAAACTTTGTACAATCTCTAAACAGAGATTCAAACCTGTTAAATAAGAAATAGAAAAAACACCTATAGCCTTGGTATAAATTTCAGAGAATGAATTCAAGGATGGTGTTTAGAAGATGAACTTCAAGATGTAAAAGATATGTAATGAAGCGCAACACTTGAAGTTCTCTGGTTCATAAAAGAAGAGAGAGATCTATTGATTTCTTCTTGCAATTATGAACACAAACAACTTTTCAAAAGTGATATTGAAAATCCAAGTTCTTCCGTTCTTAAACGAAGAGAGAAATCTAATGATTTCTTCTTACAAATAAGAAAAGAACAACTAATGGCAGAATTACTTAAGAAAATTAATGACTTGCTTTCAACAAAATCAGAATAAAGAAGAGGAAAGTGTGTGAAAAATGAGAGGGGGTACCCCTCCTTTTATAGGTTTTAGAAACGGTTGTGAACGGCTCTAAAAGAGACGTTGCACAACGTTCAGAAACTGAAAGGAACGTAGGAGAACGGTCAGAAACTGTTCTGGAAAATTTCAGTCCCAAAAGCATTTTGGCATGCTAGGAAAATTCGTAGCCTGCCAATTGTGAAACGGTAACAAACGGTCACAAAATTTTGGTGACGTGGAATAGACAACGGATAGATCCTTGTCTGAAAGTATAAAGTTAAAATATAACTGTTTTGGTAGGCTAGGAAAAATCCTAGTAGGCTAATACTGAAAAATACGAATTTTGACTTAGGGTCAAATGAGTTAGGAGATGATATAGATTTGAGCTTTAGGGATATATGATATGATATAACCAAGGCCCTGAAGCTATCTAAAAAGTAAAAATTACATCATTCCGTAGATACGTGTTTCACACGTAATTTGAGTAGCAAGGTCGTTTTTGCGGAGAATCCTTGTACTTTGATCAAATGCGTGATGTGAATGAATTTGCGTTGTAGCTGCACATCTGCATGATAAAGTTAGTAACATGAAATATATTGATTTGTCACATCAAAACCTTATGGAAGAGAGGATGGAAAATACCAAGTTCCAACATTCTCCCCCTTTTTGATGATGACAAATAATAAAATACAAAATGTGAGTTGACATGTTTTAATGAGTTAAATGAAATATTACTCCCCCTGAGTATATGAATAAAAACTCCCCCTGAATATATGTCCATTCTCCCCCTTTGTTATCGACAAAAAGCGGAAAATAAAAATTGGCAGGCTAGAATAATTGGTAGCATGTCAATTTGTGATAGCGAAAAAATGGAGCTGTAAAAAAATGGAAGGAGAGGGAAATAATAAACTTACAAAATGCACAGAATTTGAATTTTGTGACAAATAATAGGGCATGTGTGTGGAAGTTTATTAAATGTGTGTAAGTATTGGTGTGTACGTCGTAGGCCATGTAGAAACAATCGCAGAGAGTGATGTATACGAAAGAAACTTATATTCATTAAACATGAACGACATTAAATTTAAACAAACATGGGTTCATAGTGATAACATGAAACTGCCAAGATACATTGAACAAGTACAAAGTAGTCAACCCATTAACACACAAACCAATATTGTCACAAAGCAAAAGGACATAAAACCAAACAACCATGCAAAATAAACTAACAACAGTAAAAGAGTCGAACCACCAGTCTTAGGGAGACCATGATTAAAGCAAAACGAAGCACAACCAAAGGTCTGTGGGGCAATAAGCATCAGCCAAGAGGACCATACGACACACAGGGAGTCAAGGATAGAAGGGACCGAATGAAACAGAGAACCAAAAGACCAAAGTGAACAAGCAAGCGAAGTCAAGGATGATAGGATGACGACCCAGGAGAAGAACGGCGGGTGCGAGTGCGACGATTTGGGAGTATATTGTTGGCTTCCAAGTCAGAACGAAGTTCGGATTGGTTAACTTGAATCTGATACAGAACTTTGGCGTAATGTTTCAGGGTCGCATCGTAGGAACTCATGTGCGTCTGTATACCAGCGAAACCATCGGAAACTTTGTCAGAAAGGCGACGGAGAAGAACAGCGGTTGTCTCGCACGATGGAGAGACGCCATCCTTGGATGCGTGGACCTTCCTGCCGCATGCGGAGTGAGAAGAGCCAGGGAAAGAAGCTTGGCCGCGTGAGTTAGGAGTCGATGGTCGGTGGCGGAAGGAAGAGAGGATTCGACCATGGTGGATTGGAGAAAAGAAAATTTAGAAAAGGAAGAAATGTAAACAGAGAATAGGAAAGATAAAAGAGAAGGGGAACAAAATAAATAGAGGACCGAACAGTTGGAACGCCTGAAAACCGATCTGTGGCCATTATAGGGAGTGGGAGCAGTTTCTAAAACTGATAGAAGTTGGAACAACTGAATAAAAATTGAACAGGCGAGAAGAGGAAGAGAGGCAGGTTGCGGTTTTGAAAAACTGTTTGCATTGAAAAGCCAGAAACGGAATAAAAATTTGAAGAGATTCATCAACTGAACCCGTTGGCATACAAAGAAGGAATAAAAAATAATAAACTTTAAGATGGGAGATGGGAGTCCCTAGGTGCATGGGAAATTGAAGAGTAAATTGGTTAAAGCGATTTCCAATGCAAAAGAAATTGCAGGCTGAAATGAAAGGAGTGGTTGGGTCTTGGAACAAAGGACAAAAAAAATAAAAAAAATAAAAAGGAGTTGTCATTCCAAGATAGGAGAACCAATGAAGAGGTGAGAGAGAAAAAATAATAAAATTTGTGCTGTCAGTGCTTTGTCCAAACGAATGCCAAAAGAAAGTAAGTGTTGAGACATGCTTTATCTCAAATTGGTGTTGTCAGAATGTATCTCAAGAGATATCCCAATAAGAATAAAAAAAGAAAGAAGATAGACCAAAGAAAACTTTGACCAAATGAATAAAAAAATGGTGAGTGCATGGTCCAAGACAAAAAAATTGTTGACCAGGAATAAAAGTTCTCAAGAAGTCTACAGGGTATGAGTTTCTTCACTCTAACCAATGAGAACCTGATTTAATTATGTATTATTGTGATAAATAACACATTGGTTACTTATTATATTCATTCTTCATGTGAGCCTTTACGAAATACAGGTGGAAAAAAATGTCAGAACGTGAAAAACAGGGGATATCGGAAAAAAACAAAAGAGAAGTATCCATGTGGCAGTAGAGAGAACACAGATAGCAACATGAATCAAAAAGATAGAGACAAAGTGGAAGAGAACGGGTAAGAATTTTGATACGAAATTTGATTTGAGAATAAAATATAGAAGAAGCGTTTTAAAAAAATCCAAATTCCAGGGATCAAAGTAGGTACAAAACGGAGAACAGAAAAAAATTGTTTAAAATTGGCATGCTACGAAATTTGGTAGCCTGCCAAAAATAAATAGTAACCAAAAAATTATAGAAAAATTCACAAAAATAAAAAAAAATGAATATACTCATAAGTCAAATTCTGATGCACTAATAATGCCCAGATTTCTTCTAAGCTTGAGAAAAGTTTCTTCCTTCAAAGGCTTAGTCAAAATATCGGCAACTTGATGTTCAGTAGAAATAAATTTTAAAATAATGTCACCTTTCTGAACATGATCATCTAAAAAATGATGATGTACATCAATATGTTTAGTGCGTGAATGATGAACTGGATTTTTAGACAAATTAATAGCACTAGTATTATCACACATTATAGGACATGTGGAACAATTAATACCATAGTCTGAAATAGTTTGTTTCATCCATAAAATTTGAGCACATGCTAACCGGCGGCAATATATTCTGCCTCGGTTGTAGATAATGAAACAGAGTTTTGCTTTTTGCTAAACCAGGAAACTGATGCATGTCCTAAAAAGTGACATGTACCACTAGTACTTTTACGATCTGATTTACAACCAGCAAAATCTGCATCACTATATGATAATAAATCAAATGTGTTTGTTTTAGGATAAAATAAACCAAAATCAGAAGTATACTTAACATATCTAATAATCCATTTTACGACAGTTAAATGAGAGACTTTAGGATCTGCCCGAAAAAGTGCACATAAACATACGGAAAACATAATGTCCGGTCTACTTGCAGTTAGATAAAGTAAGAAGCCAATCATACCTCTATATATACGTTGATCAACACTCTTACCATTTAAATCTTTGTCGAGGAAAGTAGATGTACTCATCGGAGTACGTTTTTCTGCAGAACTTTCTAAACCAAAGCGTTTGATGAGTTCTTTAGAGTACTTGCTTTGGTGGATGAATATTCCTTCCTTCATTTGTTTGATTTGAAGACCGAGGAAGTAGTTTAGTTCACCCATGTGACTCATCTCAAATTCTTTCTGCATAATTTTAGAGAAATCTTGACAAAGAGATTCGTTAGTAGAACCAAAAATAATATCATCAACATATATTTGAATAATGATAATATCAGAATTTATGTTTTTAATAAATAAAGTAGAATCTATTTTACCAATAGAATATCCTGAATTTAAAAGATAACTTTTAAGTCTTTCATACCAAGCACGAGGTGCTTGTTTGAGACCATATAAAGCCTTTTTCAATTTAAAAAACATGATTTTCAAAATTTTCATGAATAAAACCTGGAGGTTGTTCTACATAAACTTCTTCTTTAAGAAAACCATTTAGAAAAGCACTTTTCACATCCATTTGAAAAAGTTTAAAATCTTTAAAACAAGCGAATGATAATAACATTCTAATAGATTCAAGACGAGCAACTGGTGCATAGGTTTCATCATAATCAATACCTTCTTCTTTATTATAACCTTGTGCAACCAATCGTGCCTTGTTTCTAATTACCTGACCAGATTCATCCAATTTATTTTTGAATACCCACTTGGTACCAATAATTGAATGATCTGTTGGTCTGGGAACTGATTCCCAAACATTATTTCATTGAAATTGGTTGAGTTCTTCCTGCATAGCCATAATCCATGAACTGTCTTCATATGCATCTTTGATGTTCTTTGGTTCAATGGTTGAGAGAAATGCACAATGTCCCATTTGCTCTATTTGGCGACGAGTTCTTACTCCATCTGTAATATCTCCAATAATTAACTCTGATGGATGATTTGGAACTTGTACAAATGCCTTAGGAAGATCTGTATTATCTTTGTTGTTGTCACCAAAGGTAACTGTGCCTCCTTGTTTGTACTTGACGGTTGAAAGTAGTTTGACATTTCCTGTCATATGTTTTGAACATCCACTATCCAAAATCCATCTTTCCTTTTTAGGTACCTGAAAGATAAAACATTAAGCATTGGTACCCATTTTTGAGGGTCCTTGTGATTAGATTTTTGGAAGCCAAACCCAAGTGGAATTTGGCTTACAAAGATAATCACTAGAATAAACAATAGAATGCATATAATGAAAAATATAACTATTTCTAACTTTTAAACATGAATCCTTAGGAACCCATATACTAATTGTAGTAGGTTTCCTAGGAAATGTTTTTGAAATGTTAGTAACATTTCTTTGTGAGGAAGAAGTAGGAATATTTACTTTCTTCGTGTAAATAAATGCATGATTCTTCTTTTGTGGTTTAACAAAAGTTGTTTTACCACAAGAGGAAGAAGTGTTATAAGTCTTGGGTACATCCTTTTTAGAATATCCCAATCCTTGTCTATGATTTGCTGGATATTGAATTTTAAGCAAATCATCGAGATTAGTCTTTCCTTTGTTAAATTTATTAACATTGGATGTCATTTCGTTGTATTTCATCTTTAGTGATGAAATACTTTTATCCATTTCGGATATTTGTGTATGTAATTCTAAATTCTTAGTTTTGAGAATATCATTCTCTTTACTAAGATCCAAAACTTGAGAAGAAGTATTTTCAATGTTTTTAGAAGATGATAATTCTTGATATTTAGAAAGGAGATCATCATTATTCTGTTTCAATGATTTATGTTGACTATTCAATTTTTTGAAACGAGAATAGAGATCTTTTAAAGCATCAAGTAATTCTTCGTTATTAAAAGAACTTACCTCATCTTCATCATCTTGTGCCATAAAGCACATGTTGGCATTTTCATTTAGATCATCATCTTCATCATCTGAAGAATCATCCCATGTTGCCGCAAATGCCTTTTTCATTTTGTCAAACCTCCTTTCTCTTCTGGATTGATCATTGTTCGAAGTTTTGAACTTTGCTTTGAGAAGTGGACAGTTTTTCTTCATATGTCCTGGCTTATTGCAATTATAGCAAAGAGAAGAATCAGTATTTTTAGATTTAAAATTATTATACTTACCTTTCTGAAAGAATTTTCTGAAGTTTTTGGCAAAAAATGCCATATCATCATCTGAATATTCATTATCTGACGTTGCGTTGAAGGCAAGTACTTTCTTCTTCTGATCTGATTCTTCTTTCTCATCTTGTAGTGTAACTTCATGGGCCATTAAGTTACCAATAAGATCTTCCATAGTTAATGTGGAAAGATCATTGGCTTTCTCAATAGCGGTGATTTTTGGACGCCATACTGGAGTTAAAGCTTTAAGAATTTTGCGAACCTGTTCAAGAGAAGTGTAAGTTTTTCCAAGAGCATTCAAAGAATTTATAATATTGGTAAACCTGGTGTTCATTTCTCCAATTGTCTCTTGGTCCTTCATCTTGAATAATTCGAATTTGTGAACCAAAACGGAAATCTTAGTTTCCTTCACTTTACTGGTTCCTTCATGAGTTACCTCAAGTATATGCCAAATCTCCTTAGCACTTTTGGCCTGAGATACTCGATTAAACTCATGTTTATCCATAGCACAAAATAAAGCATTCATGGCCTTTGAGTTGTTGGTTTTTGCAGCTTTGTCGTTGGTGGTCCAATCAGCAACAAGAGTTGTTGGCTTTTCGTATCCTGACTCTACGATGTCCCAAATCTCATAATTCATACTTTGGAGATGAATCTCCATTCGTATTTTCCAATATGAGTAATTTGAACCATCAAATAGAGGAGGACGAGTTTGAGAGTGCCCTTCAGGATGCTGATTGTAGTTGTGTGGAACTGCGTTCATGTTTGAGGAACTTGCTGCCATCTTAACCTTGCTCCGATACCAAATGTAATTTTAGCCTGTAAGGATCAATACACTAGAGGGGGGGTGAATAGTGTATATTAAAAAATTGTCACAAATAAGATGTTAGTAATATTTGAAAAGATGGCACAGAAATAAAATGACAAGTGCTGAAAATTAAATCAATCGCAAACACAGAGATTTATCCTGGTTCGGATCCTTGTGATCCTACTCCAGTCCTCTACCCCGTAGAGATTTTCAATCCACTATAATCACTTGCCCCGCAAGCACGAACTTACAAAAATGGCGACACTCCCCGTGTCCCAAACTTTGTACAATCTCTAAACAGAGATTCAAACATGTTAAATAAGAAATAGAAAAAACACCTATAGCCTTGGTATAAATTTCAGAGAATGAATTCAAGGATGGTGTTTAGAAGATGAACTTCAAGATGTAAAAGATATGTAATGAAGCGCAACACTTGAAGTTCTCTGGTTCATAAAAGAAGAGAGAGATCTATTGATTTCTTCTTGCAATTATGAACACAAACAACTTTCCAAAAGTGATATTGAAAATCCAAGTTCTTCCGTTCTTAAACGAAGAGAGAAACCTAATGATTTCTTCTTACAAATAAGAAAAGAACAACTAATGGCAGAATTACTTAAGAAAATTAATGACTTGCTTTCAACAAAATCAGAATAAAGAAGAGGAAAGTGTGTGAAAAATGAGAGGGGGTACCCCTCCTTTTATAGGTTTTAGAAACGGTTGTGAACGGATCTAAAAGAGACGTTGCACAACGTTCAGAAACTGAAAGGAACGTTGGAGAACGGTCAGAAACTGTTCTGGAAAATTTCAGTCCCAAAAGCATTTTGGCATGCTAGGAAAATTCGTAGCCTGCCAATTTTGAAACGGTAACAAACGGTCACAAAATTTTGGTGACGTGGAATAGACAACGGATAGATCCTTGTCTGAAAGTATAAAGTTAAAATATAACTGTTTTGGTAGGCTAGGAAAAATCCTAGTAGGCTAATACTGAAAAATACGAATTTTGACTTAGGGTCAAATGAGTTAGGAGATGATGTAGATTTGAGCTTTAGGGATATATGATATGATATAACCAAGGCCCTGAAGCTATCTAAAAAGTAAAAATTACATCATTCCGTAGATACGTGTTTCACACGTAATTTGAGTAGCAAGGTCGTTTTTGCAGAGAATCCTTGTACTTTGATCAAATGCGTGATGTGAATGAATTTGCGTTGTAGCTGCACATCTGCATGATAAAGTTAGTAACATGAAATATATTGATTTCTCACATCAAAACCTTATGGAAGAGAGGATGGAAAATACCAAGTTCCAACATACATTACATTACATATACATAAACATAGACATTTCCAATCAAGCATTCATAGAAACCTATGTAAGTATCCATCTATCTATATACCCATACCAATAGGCATCCAATTAGTTTATTTACATACACACCACAAGCAAATATACACGAATAATACTCTTACTGCACACACTACGCATATTCAAGAATACATACATTATCTATCAAACAAATATATAGGCCCCAGCGTATATGGCACTATGGGCATTACATAAATAAACATTGGTAATAATTGGTTTGGAAGGATTACCAACTTTGCATACTCCAATGATGGCTCCCTTTTGATTGTCTCCAAAAGTGACCGTTACACCATCCTTGATGCGAACCACTTTGGAGAGCAATGTGGGATCTTCCGTCATATGTTTAGAGCATCCGCTATCGAGTATCCATCCTTTCCCTTTAGAGCCAATGTCTTTTATTGCTCTCTTTCTTGTTCTTGGATACCTACATAGTATACCATAAGCTCATGGTACCCAAGCTTTGTTGGGTCCAATGAGATTAGCCCTTTGAAAACCAAGTCCAAGTGGACTTTGGCTTCCCAACATAGTTACCACTATTTTTCATATCACTAAAATTAGAATTGACATAAGCATTCCTATCATTTGTGCTAGTATTCTTAGGACCCCAAATTGTGTATGTTTTGGGTGTCCTTTTCCTAGTTGCATGCACATTTGGTTGAGATCTATGTGGTGCATGCTTCCTAGGAGCATGAGATCTTGCATATGAAGATGGAGGTGGATAAGCATGAGACATATATGGCTGTTGAGGAGCATGCATATTATATGAAACATATGGAGCATGCATGTGATGTGGTGGATGTGCATGAGCATACATGGGAGAATTATGTGTATGAACTTATGAATGTGTAGGAGCACGTGCATGAGTATTTCTCAAGTAAGAGTTTGCATGTGTCCATGGGTGTGGAGCAAAAAATGCTTCATAAGTGTCCATGAAGTTGGAGATTTCCTACGTGTATGAGTTTTAGTGTACATATAGGCATGACCTTTCTTTTGGTTTCCACCCATAGTGGGTTTCTTGCCAAAAGAAGGAGAGTGTGAAGTGGTGGTCTTATTAGTAGGTTTGCTACCAATAGTGTTTTTGATACCACTAACGGATGCATCAGAGGATGGCCTTACAAACTCTATAGTTACACCACTATAGGAGGTGCGAGATTTAGATGCATTTGCTTCCATATAACCAAGTCCAACACGATGTGTGGCCGGAAATTGGTGTAAACGCAATTCATCCAATTGCACTTTCCATTTGTTAAATCTCTTAACTTGGGAGGACATGAGCTCATATTTCTCCCTAAAAGAAGAAATATTGGTATCCAAAGTGGACACACGTGTTTTGAGCTCATGCACTTGGGTTTAAGAGACCCATTCTCAATACCCAATTGTGTGTTTTGTGAAGCTAGATCAATATGATCTTTAGAATAATCTTGATCTAATTGAGATTTGATGGAATTCACCTCATTTCTCATGGTGCCATTTTGAGAAACTAAATTGGCTTTCTCAAGTGTAAGTGTGTCAACAATGGTGTCATTGTTAATGATGCATGGCATGGATGATTTGCTAACATTAGATTTCTTCAAATTAGTATATCTAAGCATAAGAGATTGATATTTAGAAAATAATTCTTCGTTAGCAATACGAAGTTCATCCATGGTTACATCGGGTTCATCATTCTCACTATCACTCTTATGGGAAATGCATCTTCATGGGCCATGAAGCACATATGTGCACTCTCACCCTTCTCATCCTCGGATTCACTTATGGAATCTCCACTTGAATCATCGAAAGTCCCAACAAGTTCTTTCTTCTTGTCCTTCTTAAATTTGCTAGACTTGTGGCACTTTGGTGCTTTCCGCTTTTCTTTGTTTCTTAGCATTGGGCAATCCTTCTTGATGTGCCCCGGCTTGTTACACTTAAAACAAAGAGACGATGAATTGTTAGTGGAATCACATTTAGATTTGGAACGAAATTTACCTTTGCGAAAGAAACGTTGGAACTTCTTTGCCATTTGCGTTATTTTCTCCAAATCCATTTCGTTCTCGGATCATCACGATCAGAGGATGAAGAAGTAGCCTTGAAGGCTAACGCTTTCTTCTTTGCCTCTATTAGGTTCATCATAGCTCTAATCTTTATTCGGTTTTCTCTTCTTACTTCGTAAGACATTAAAGTACCGATAAGATTCACCACGGTATAGTTTTTCATGTCATTGACCTCCTCAATGGCAATTGCTCTTCTTTCCCATTTGAGGTCATTTCCATGATTATCTTTCTCACATTTTCTTGTTGAGTGTATACTTGAACGAGAGCTTCAAGCTCAGTGATGATGTCGGTGAAACGACCATACATCGTTGCAATATTCTCATTATCCTGCATATGAAACATGTCGAAATTTTGTTTAACAACATATAATTATGACAATTTTACCTTATTTTCTCCCTCGTGGGTAACGACAAGATGGTTTCATATTTGATATGTACTCTTACATGTGCATATCTTATTGAACTCATCCGGATCCAATGCACAATGAAGAGCGTTCATTGTCTTGGCATTATTCACCTCGGTGGACTTCTCGGCGGGAGTCCATTTGTCAAAATCTTCTTTGGTGGGTTCAACATACTTTTTATGGAGGGTTCTCCAAAGAGAAGCACTCCTTAGAAATGTCTCCATCCGGCACTTCCAATAGCCAAAATTCGTGACATTGAAACGCGGATGACGAACCATTGATTGTCCGTCGAAAACGGTAGACGCACCATCACAATCGTGATTGTTGTATGAAGGAGGTAAAGGAAAGTTGTATTTGTTGGATGTCATATCTATAAACCTTGTGCTCTGATACTAATTGTAAGGACCTTGGCTATGAGGAAAACACTAGAAGGGTGTTGAATAGTGTTTATAAAATTTAAACGATAGTTATACCAATTTAAATTCCTAACCAACAATAAATGCGGAATTATAAATTAACCCAAAATGGAACAAGCTAACCCAAAGGATGTTTCAAGGGTTCGAATTACCCAAGTCAAATCCCGATTTGTTCCCGATAATCCTATATCTCTTCCATCTGGATACCTCCGGATACTCAAGTTAGAACCATAACTTGAGGTTTCCTTTAAACCTACTTGTAGCAACCCTACAAGTGTAATCGAAACACAATCGATGTCCTTGACTCTCACAACTTGGGATCAAGCAAACCACTCTCACAAACCGAGAGTAAAACTAATTACGAAAGTTATGAAATTCGAAATGAAATTGCAACACTTACAATCACCTATGCCTTGAAGTAAAACTTGAAGGAGCAAGTGTGTTGTGTGTTGATGTCTCTTCCAAGAAGAGAGAAAGCCTTTTCTCTTGTCACCACTAAATGCCTAGAGGATAGCACTTTGATTCTAGGTTAGAGAGCAAGAGAGAATGAGATTGGAATTCTAGGGCTTTTTGAGAATGAAAGCTTAGAGATGAATGCTTGAATAGCTAAGAGTATCACCAAGAGTAGATCAATGAAACAGTAGAAGCCCCTCTTATAGGTTCTCCAAAAACCTCAAACAGAATACCCAAAACCCCCTTTGAAATCTGTGTGGAAACAGCCAACAGATAGAATTTACACATCAGACAGTCGACTGATGAAGAACTCACAGTTCGCCTGCCGAACTGTGTCAGAGGGTAGGTGAGAATTCAAACAGTAACTTACCACGTAGGACAGTCGACTGATGAAGGTTGGACATGCGCCTGTAAACCAATAGGCGACTGAGAACCTTCTATATGCGCCTGAGAAACCTTCTACAGGCGACTGAGCGAAACATGAGTAAGTTACGAAAACTCAGGCAATTTTGGGAAGATAGAGCAGGCGACTGATGTGGTATCCACAGGTGCCTGTTCCATGGGCATGTGACTGTGAAACCAACATCAGTCATCTGGCTGAAACTTGTAAAACTTACCAAACACCAAGTGTCAGGACAAGGATCGACATGCGACTGTAGAAGCATTCACAGGTGCCTGTGCCATGGGCAAGCGACTGTGAAAGCAACATCAGTCGCCGGACCAAAAAGATTACAAACTAGGAATCTTTGGGCAAGAGATAGACATACGACTGACTAACAAGTCACGGGCGCTTGTAACTGGACATGCGCATGTACTTCGTACAACAGTCGCCTGATAAAGTTATAGCAGAACGCCCAAAAACCAAGTGTCAAAGTATGTGCAAAATAGATGACTGTAGAAAAAATCACAGGTGAATGTTTGGAGACAGGCGCCTGTAAAACGTTCAGCAGTCACCTGTTAAAAGTCCAAAATACACGTGCGAGAGAATAATGAATTGGAGGCCAATTAAATGAGTTCTAATGATTTCCTAAGACAGACAGAAAGATGTGTGTGCGCTCCAACATAATTCTACTTCCATGCTACATACTAGAAGAGAATAAAAAGATTACATCTTGTTTTGCCTCTCTTCTTTCTATTGAATGAGCTTGAAGTCTTCTAGGAGCTTCAATCATCATCTTCCATCATCCAATCCACTTTACACACTTTGATTGATCCTTGAGTGGCATCCTTTGCTAATTGATCTTTATGATATGCTTAGGCAACAGATTAACTACAAATAGGGGATTAGTCACAAGTATTTATGTTTGTTCATCATCAAAACCAAGTAGGGAGAAGTCCAATACTCAACATTCTCCCCCTTTTGGTGATGACAAACAAACAAAAACAAAAAGATAAATAATTGTGCTTAAACAATACTTACTCCTCCTACATAGATGCCAATCAAGTTAGTCAATTTAAGTAAGGGCATATATAGATCAATTGAAGCAAACATGTAAGATATGCATGAATGAAATGATTTCAATACTAGAAATTTAGGATTTTAAAATCCAAGTTCATTATATCTTTATCCCCCTTGAATCTAAGACAACTTCAATCTTAGATTCAAGTTTAGATTATACTTAGCACAAAATTATGATTTGTTTATTTCTCTCCCCCCTATGGCATTACCCAAAAAGAGGGAGGAGAAAAACAACAACAACAGTGCTAAATAAGAACCGAAACAATCATGAGAGTCTAAAGAACGTGCATATTCAATGTGATACCAAAATAAAATCGAGAAACCACGAAGGTGCATAACAATGATATATATTAAATACTCATCAACGAAAGAAATTTTAGTTGACTAAAGGATTGAGAATCCAATATCAACATTACACAGGCAAGAAAATGTCTCACATCACATCATGTATATAATAGAGCACACAAAGAGACAAAATTGCACAACATATACACATGGATCACATCAGAGAGTAAAATGACAAAATGTGATATCATATATATATATATATATATATATATATATATATATGGGATTAATGTAGAGCAGGTGGCACCTGATCCAAAGGATCAGGTGCAAGACACAAAGGGGTGGGCCCCAACGAGTACAACCCCACGTGGGGGCTTGTACTCTCCACCTTTTTTGTGTCTTGCCACCTGATCCATTGGATCTGGTGGCAGCTTTTCTACATTAAATCCTGTGGCAGCTTTTCTACATTAAATCATATATATATATATATATATATATATATATATATATATATATATATATATATATATATATATATATATATATATATATATATATATATATATATATATATTGGAGA
Source organism: Scilla litardierei (assembly GCA_030789695.1). NCBI lineage: Eukaryota > Viridiplantae > Streptophyta > Magnoliopsida > Asparagales > Asparagaceae > Scilla > Scilla litardierei. The sequence goes on along the minus strand of CM061133.1, from coordinate 302,146,064 downwards.
ATATGATTTGCGTCTTTATTGATACTAAGGAAAAAATTACAGGACTCTAGGATGGAAGAGGGATGCTAGTAAGATGAGGCAAGAGCATAGGCGCCCTTATCCCAACCAATACTAGCACCCGCCGCTATCCAAAGAGCAAAAAAAAACTAAAAAAATACAAGACCACAGCTTATGTACAAGGCCACAGCTATATCAGCCCCCAGTTTGAGGGGGGGGGGGGGGACTCTCACCTCCAATATGCTCCCAAACCACATGTCTCATGGCAATTCTGACATCCTCAGCAATATCATCAAATAGCGCCGTCTGCCTCTGAACGCTACCTTCAAAAATTCTTCTGTTTCTCTCCCTCCAAATGTGCCATGTCATCACAGCTAAAATAGTCTTGGCCAATCTACCCACATTATCCTTCCTATGGAAAAGAGCGAGAATCAGGTCGCCCAAACCTGCTAGAGAGGTCGGCAGTGCAGTAGTGAGCCCCATTTTTAAAAAACTCCTGCAAAGGAGATAGTTAGTGTAACTGCACTCAAAAAATATGTGATCTATGTTTTCATGAACATTATCAGAGCAAAGACCACAAAAGGATGAAGTGGGCACTCCCTATTTTACGAGCTTATCACGGGTGAGAAGTTTCCCATGAAAAGCTCGCAGTAACGTGATAGTCATCTTGGGGATATGCCCCTGAAACCAGACCACCTTGTAATAGGGGAAGAGGGGCTTTAACGCCCTAGCCCCCGCCTAGGCATCCTACAAGGAAGGGGACTTGGAGACCCAGGACCATGGATCATCGCCAGAAGTTAAAGAAACTGAATCAATCAAATGCCGCACAGATAAGAGAGTATTTCTGTCCACCCAACCTTCAGCAGACCAGTAATCCCTAACCATGTACCTCTCCTCCTCCGCAGGAACCACAAAGGTATCATTAAGAGGACCACAAGGAAGCCATTTATCATACCAGAAAAAAGTAGTAGCCCCATTTCTGACAATGCGACGGGTAAGCTTCTTAGTAAACTCACGACAGTGCAAGATGAATTTCCAGGTACTAGATTGCATAGGATGAGCCTTGGCCAGAAATAACCCCGCATTACTCATATAATGGTTCCTCATATAGGAAGCCCAAATCCCCCCATGTGTAAGCATACGCCAAGTCATCTTGCCACCATAAGCATTATTTAAATCAGCAAAACTTCTGAGCCCCACACCCCCTTCATGCTTAGGCGCACATATGTCATCCCAGGCCCAAAGATGATTTTTACCGCAGATGAAACCCCTGCATATGGAGGTAAGAAGGCACAGAACGGACCTAGGGATACGAACGGCTTGCATCCAGAACACAACCATACCATAGATAACAGATTTGACCAGCTCAATACGACCAGCGATGTAAAGCAAGGAGGAAGACCACCCCTGCAGCCTGCTCTTACATCTATCAATCAGACGACCATACATGGAGGCGTTGGGATACTTAGGAGATAGTGGAAGAGCCAAGTAAGTAGATAGAGATTGCACCCTCTTAATACCCAAGATGTCAGCAAGACTACTAGCGCCCCTGACGCCCTTACTAAACATGCAGCACTTTTACTCCAGTTAACCTCAAGCCCATAATAGAGTTTGAAAACAGAAAGCATGTCTCTCAATCCCTTAAAGGACCCCTCATCAGCACGACAAAAGACAAGCAGATCGTCAGCAAAGAGAAGGTGAGTAACTGCCCCAACTCTTTTCATAGGTCTGATGCTACAGGTGGCATTGGCCTTAGCCATGAGCAGAGAGAAAGCTTCCATAACAATCACAAAAACATAGGGGGATAGGGGGTCTCCCTGACTTAGACCCCTATTGGATTGAAGCATACCATAAGGGGAACCATTAATCATAACAGAGAAAGAAGGGGTGGGGATCTATTCACACATCCAGCTGGCGTTTCTTCGTTCCTCTCTCTTCAAGTTTTAGAGAGAGAAGCTCCGTTCTTGCTTGGTCGCAGGGGTCCGCCGTCGGCCGCTCCTGCGGCAGGTTTTGGCCGCTCTCCTAGCTTTTCGGCGTCCTAGCTTCGTGTGATTTCTTGATCGGAGCTTCTGGCGTTTTATTCTGTGGCGATCAGAGGTTTTCGATTAGAGTCTTTGAGTTGATTCGAATCGATTTGATTCGATTCGTCTTCAAGTGCTGGAGCCTTCGGTCGTTGGAGGAAGCGGATCTAGCATTCTCTTTCGGATCGGATCGGGATCTCGTCGGAGATCCTGATCTGGCGGTGAGTCCTCTTCTGATCCATCAGCTTAGCGTCGATCCTTCTTGGTTTATAGCTATTTGTCCTCTTGATAGATCTAACCTAGATCTGTCTTTTGGCTGCTTATTTGGCTCGGAGCTCTATTGTTCTGATCTGGAGTCGGTGAAGTGCTATTGCTTGCTTCGATCGGCGGCCTTCTGGACGGATCGAGAACTCAGGCGGAGTTCTCGATCCGGCGGTGAGTGCTGCTTTAATCCTTGATCCTTCTGCTTACTGGTGTTTAGATCTGACCTTTGTTTTACTTTCTCATCTCAATGGCTGCGCCTCCTGCTGGTCCTGACAGAGTGTCATTTTGGATGAGGGGACTGGCGAACTGTCACCAAGAAGAAAACTCAAAATGCTGATAACAAGGGAAAAGGTCCTAGAATGGAGTACAGACCCCGTGTGCAGGGGAACGAAGGCGGATCACGTAGGCCTGGCTTTACGAGGGGACGGAAATTGCTTGAACGAAGAACAATGAGGCCTACTGTCGAGATTAAGATCAATCCATTGGCGGCTAAGCATTCTTGGCTTGATGTTTGTACCAACAGAAGGAAGATTTCAGATGCATTGGGGATGAGCTATATACCTCCAGATATTGATGAAACGGGAGCATCCATTGCCGTGCTGTCGTAGGAGGCAATCGATGAAGCTGCTAGCTACTGGGAGAATACTCTTGTTGCCTACGTGCTTGGCGACGTGCCGTTCTATAACCAGATGAAGGCGTGGGCCATCAGATCTTGGAAGAAGCAAGGTATGTCGATCTTCTCCAGGGATAACGGCTTCTTCTTCTTCCGATTCAAAAACAAAGCAGACACCGAGGGTGTTCTGTTCGGGGGACCTTGGATGTTCGACAGCAGATTGGTCGTGATCCAACGTTGGGCGCCGGACTTGGTATTTGACAGGGACATGCTGTCTTCTGCCCCCATTTGGGTTCAGCTACCTAATCTCCCCCTTAAATTTTGGTCGCTTAATATTTTGAATGCTATAACTAGCATGTTGGGATCCACTATTTGTTTGGACAGAGCCACGGCAACCATGGAAAGGATGTCATATGCCTGGTGCTTGGTTGAGATTTCTGCTGAACATGAGCTACCGCAGACAGTGACTGTTCAGGTTGAGAATGGGGAATGTTTTGAAGTCGAAGTCAGGTATGAGGGGAAGCCGCCTCGCTGCATTAACTGCAAATGCTTCGGGCACCTCATTCAGCAATGCTCGGCGAAGGTTGAAGCCATTGGCGAAGGGGAAAAGTACTCCGTTAGCAAGGAAGAGGAAGCTGCTAAGGGCGCAGATAATGTTGGTGATCATGGAGTTTCGCTAAAGGTGTTGGATGCTCCGGTTGAAGGCCGCGGGAATAATGTAAGTGAATTTTTGAATTCTAAGCCCTCTTCGTCTTGGAGCCATTCTGTTGTTGGGGAGAGGAATGACATGGATGGATAATGTAAAGGGTTGGAGGCCCAGAGTGGGGTAAATTGTAAAGTGACCATGACGGGAGAAATTGCTGTTGGCCAAGCCTTTGTGGCGGAGGATTGTAATGGGGGAGGGGGGATGAGATATGTATTTTTGAGAAGGGAGAGAGTTGTACTACATTGCCGATTGATGGGGTTCGTAGAACTGCCGATGGGGCTGCAAAGCCTTGTAAAATTGCTGATGGGGCTAAAGAGCCTTGTAATGAGCGGGTGCGGGCTGAGGCCAGATGTAATGATAAATATAACGAGGGCAGAGGAGCTGATGATGTGGAAGGAAGCGGTCCTAGCGAGCAGCAGCAGGGGGATAAGAGCCTTGTGTCTTGTGATGGGGACAATTGTTTACCCGCTGTGTCGGTTGTGGCGGAAGGAATGGGTTCTGTTAACACCAAGGCTACCCTCAGTAAGGAGATGTATAATAAGCTAGCTGCGACTAGCGTAAGTGGGGGCATCGGGTGGCCCGTTGATCACTCCTTATTTTACACTTTTTTCCCGCATGTTTGCATGCCATTTAGATCGCCCAAATCATGTTTTTCACGATATATCGACGATATTGCGATGCTTTTCACGATTTGTTGTTTTTGTCATATTTCAGGTGATTTGGAGCGATTTGGAGTGATCTCGAGATGTGCTTACTCCAGAGGGTCACCGACGACCTCCCAAGGGGTATTTTGCTGTTGGAGAGGAGCGGAAGAAGAAAGGACGTCGCAGGAGCGACGAGGAGGCCAAAACAAGCTGTTTGGGCATTTTTGGTGTCCCACTCAGCCGAGTGAAGGAGTCACTCGGCCAACCAGCGAGACACCGCTCGGCCGACCAGATCGGATACGCTCCATACGTGCACTCGGCCGAGCGACGGAAGCCACATCGGCCGAGTGACGAGATCCCGTCCGCCCGAGTGGCACCCAGACGACGCATGTCAAAAATCGCCAACTTACTGGTTTTCGTCTGCCTGAGCTTCAGAAGAGCCACTCGGCCGAGTGGCAATTGCCGACCGCCCGAGTACCAAGAAGCCAGCGGCCGAGTGACGACAACGCACTCGGCCGAGCGACTCCCGAAGTGAAGACCCCTGAAGACACCGACTTACTGGAAATTTACAGGGTTTCTCACTCGGCCGAGCGACTTTTGTCACTCGGCCGAGTGCGACGCGCCGCCTGTAGCGAAAATTGCGGATTTCAGGCTGCGCAGGGGTATTTTGGTCACAGTTTTTGGACGATTTTGGGGGGTATTTAACCCCTGTTTTTACCCTAGTTTGGAGAGCTTTTCTCTTAGATTTTTGCAGCCTTTTAGATTAAATTTTTAGCTTTATTCTTGTGATTGGAGAGGAGACAAAAGTTGATTTTTGTTGGATTATTTGAAGAACTCCATTGGTTTGCCTCTCTCTTCTCTAAAAATTCTATTTTTATTGCTTATCTCAATATTGTGATGAATTCTCTTGTTAATTTCATTGATTATTTTTGTGTTTGCGCTACGAATTGTGAGTAGTCTCCACGTCTTGGGGCGTGGGGATGAACCCTACAAGCCCAATTTCATATTTGTGATGAATTGGTAGAAATTTTGCTAGAATTGTTATTAGGGATTAGATTGGGATCAACTTACTACGGATGGCTAGGTATTCATATCGATTGGGATTTGCAAGAGATTGGATCCCAATTCGATAGGAAACCCTAGAAATCCGAATTGAGTTGGAATTGAATTTCCGAAGTATCGGTTTGCAAGAGATTGGACCGATACTAGGGTTCCCGGTTGCAATTCCGTGCCGATACCCGTTTGCAAGAGATTGGACGGGTAGGAACTATCCCAACCTAGGTCGCGGCCCGAGTTTGCACGAGAGTGGGTTCGGTGCGCGATTGAACGATGATGTTGATCCTAATGCTAGCTTCCCTAGGCTAGGGTTTGCAAGAGATTGGACCCGAACCTAGGAAAGCTATAGACCGGCAACAGCGAGAGAGCGTGAGCTAGGTTCTACATTCAGTTGCAACTAGTTCATCCAAAATTTTACTCTAGCAATTTTGATATCAATGAACCACATTGACGAGATACGGTGAATAGCGGGGATTCCCCATTCCCTAGACGTCTTTTATTTGATTTGATATTTCCGTACTTTGTCTGACGATTGTGACAGGATCGCCAAAGGCAAATTTCTCTCTTCTTAAATAGCCAGGTTGATTGGAACAAGCACGGTCATTCGTCCTCCCTGTGTTCAATAACCCGCTCGTCGCTATACCGTGCGCTTGCGGTAAAACTACAACCATTCTTTGGGTTACATTCCGGAGCGATCACCCGTGTAGCATCGAGACTAATGTACATCTGCTGAATAAAAATTGGGGGGGGGGGGGGGACGGGGACTTGCTTGGGGATGGGGCCGGATACTGCCTTGTCGATTCGAATCCCTCGCCTCTCGCCCAACTCGCGGGCACATGGTAGTAACTCAACTGCTGAGCGCAGCATAATAACTGACAACCCCTTCAATGCTATAAGTAATAACAAACGACGGGGGGGGGGGGGGGGGGGGGGTCCTTACTGGATAATTCAGGAGTTGATGAGGAATCGGAGGATGAACCAAATGAGATGACAATTATTAATGAAGCTTGGTTGGCTGAGCAAGAGTTGATGAAACAGAGTGGTAAGGGCCGGAAAAAACAAATCCATAATAAGGGGGGTGCGGTTTCTATTAAGGGTACTCGTAAGAGTTCAAGAATTAATAGGGAGGGTGAGCACCCCCCCGCCACAATCTCCGATCAATGACCTTGTTCATTTGGAATACTCGGGGGCTTAATAGCATCACTAGACGTAGGGAGCTTAAAGTTCGTTTTCAAAAATATGCTCCCTCCATGGTTGGTCTCCTTGAAACCAAAGTTATCAAGAATAATGGTCATAGAATTACCAAATGTTTTCCTAAGAAGTGGGTATCAATCAACAACTGTAGCATCCACCGAAATGGGCGTATTGTTATCATGTATAACCCTGATGTCTGGAATTGTGTGGTTGAAGATATGTCTGCTCAACACATATCCCTGAAAAGTAGTAATGTTGCGGGATTTATTATGATCGTCACTTTTGTTTACGCCTCCAATTCCTATCAAGACCGTAGATCCCTTTGGGATGTTATCGTTTCCAGTGCTAGCAAGTTTAATTGCTTCCCTTGGTTCATTGGGGGTGATTTCAATTGTGTCAGATATATCATAGACAAAGTTGGGTGAAGGATGGTTAAGGGGTGTATGGTGGATGAGTTTAATGACTGCATCAACGCCAGTGCTCTTATTGAGCTTAAAACCGTTGGTAATACTCTGAGTTGGAATAATCGTAATATTGGTCAACGTCGCATTACTGCATCGCTTGATAGAACTTTCTGCAATAGTACTTGGATGAATACTCTCTCATCATCTTATTGTGAGTACATTGATGAAGGCACCAGTGATCATTCTACTCTCATTATCCATACTCATCAGTCTGGTGGCACGGATCCTAAGCCTGTCAAATTCTTTAATGCCTGGCATCGCAGCCCTGAGTATTCTAGTGTGCTGAAGGAGCAGTGGCGTATCAGGGTCAATGGTTGTCCTATGATACGGTTGGTTGCTAAACTTAAGAATTTGAAATATGGACTCAAGAGTTTTGGCGTGGCCTTTAGTAAGGCTAATGATGTTATTAAACTCCGTTCTGAGCTTGCTTCTGTGCAAAATGATCCGAATCTGGGTATTTGTGTTGAATTGCAAAGAAAAGAACGTGCTCTTATAAACCAGCTTGCTGAAGCTATTGATATTGAGGAATCCAATCTTAAGCAGAAAAGTAGACAAGATTGGCTGAGCCTTGGGGATCGTAATTCCCGGGTTTTCTATACGGCCATGAGAGCCCGTCAGAGTCGTAACAATCTTGGTCGTCTTATTTCTTCTGATGGTTCTCAGGATAATTCTATGGATAAATTGAAAGTTGATGCCCCGAAATTTTATTCTAATCTCTATAATCAGGATGACTATTGGAGAGTTTTCCCTTGTCTTACCACTAAAAGGGTCCTCACACGTGAGGCTGCTGAGTGGGTTGAAAGACCGGTTCTGGCTGAGGAAGTCAAAAATGCTGTTTTTCAGATAGGGGCAGATAAGGCCCCTGGGCCTGATGGATTCAATGGGTTCTTTTATCAAAACTTTTGGGATACTATTGGTGATGATGTCACAATTTCTATTCTCAATTTTTTCAAGTCTGGGAAGCTATTTCGCCAAATCAATCATACCTTTTTAACTCCCATTCCTAAGAATGCAACGCCTCGGGGCTTGGTGATTACAGGCCCATTGCTTGCTACAACGTCTTGTACAAAATAATCAGTAAAATTCTCTGCAATAGGCTTAAAAGAGCGGTTATTGAACTCATATCCCCTAATCAAGCCGCCTTTTTGCAAGACCGGTTACTTGCCGATTGTGTCTTGCTTGCGCATGAGTATATTAGAGACTTCAATAATCCTATGTGCTCTCGGGCTTGCCTTAAATTAGATTTGAGGAAAGCTTTTGATAGCGTTAACAGAGAGTTTGTCTATTTCATGCTCCACCAAATGAGATTCATATATATATATATATATATAGAGTCATTACTCGTGCCCGCGGGCACGGTTCGTTTAAGATTTCCCCCGCAAAATCTTTGTTCCCCGAAAAATTATTTTCACAACCAAAATTTAACAGAACAATAAAATAGCGTAAAAATATTTAGCGGCACGACCACATTCGGCGTGAAACAACAAATTAGCGGGCGCCTTCGGTGCGGGCGCGGAACAACAAACCTCAGGGGGTTTTTACGCTAATTTGTTGTTCCTCTAAATTGTTTTACGCTAATTTTTTTATTTTGTTTAATTTAATGGATCATGCTTCTCCATTATCTTTCCCAAGGCACTTTCAATTTCAAAGTTTAGGTTTCCAAGGCACTTTCCCCCGAAATTTACTCTTCACAATCTTTCCCAAGACACTTCTAATTTCAAAGTTTTGGTTCCCAAGACACTTTTCCCACCAAAATTTAAGTTTTCCTACTAAAATTTTCACCAAATCCAATCTCAACCATTGATTTACCAAGATCAAACCTCAGCCACTCTTTATCTTGTCCTAGTCAGCCCTAGAATTCATAAAACGTTGTCAAATGTATAATAGATATATATAATATATATATATATATGTATGTATGTATGTATATATAGAATAATGGGTATCATACGCCATATGAGAGAGGGCCTCATACGCCCTCTCACATAAAGCAACCAAGTACAAGCCCACATGGGCTTGTACTTGGTTGTACTTGGTTGCTTTATGTGAGAGGGCGTATGAGGCCCTCTCATATGGCGTATGATACCCATTATTCTCATATATATATGTTTATATATATATGTTTATATATATATGTATATATATATATATTGATTTACCAAGATCAAACCTCAGCCACTCTTTATCTTGTCCTAGTCAGCCCTAGAATTCATAAAACGTTGTCAAATGTATAATAGATATATATAATATATATATATATATATGTATGTATGTATGTATGTATGTATATATAGAATAATGGGTATCATACGCCATATGAGAGAGGGCCTCATACGCCCTCTCACATAAAGCAACCAAGTACAAGCCCACATGGGCTTGTACTTGGTTGTACTTGGTTGCTTTATGTGAGAGGGCGTATGAGGCCCTCTCATATGGCGTATGATACCCATTATTCTCATATATATATATATATGGGATTAATGTAGAACAGGTGGCACCTGATCCAATAGATCAGGTGCAAGACACAAAAAGGTTGGGCCCCACGGGTACAAGCCCATGTGGGGGCTTGTACTTCCCACCTTTTTTGTGTCTTGCCACCTGATCCATTGGATCAGGTGGCAGCTTTTCTACATTAAATCATATATATATATATATATATATATATATATATATATATATATAGAATAATGGCTATCATACGCCATATGAGAGCCTCTCTCATACGCCCTCTCACATAAAGCACCCAAGTACAAGCCCACATGGGCTTGTACTTGGTTGTACTTTGGTGCTTTATGTGAGAGGGAGTATGAGAGAGGCTCTCATATGGCGTATGATACGCATTAATCCCATATATATATATGTATGTATGTATGTATGTATGTATGTATGTATGTATGTATGTATGAGGAAACGGGAAATAGGGTGTCACAGGAGAGAATCTCTCCTGGGTCGGTCAAAAAAACTCCAACCTCCACATGTTTTTTGGAAGATCCGAGCCGTTCATCTCGATCTCCGCCCTCTAAAACACATACCCACCAATTTTCAGCCCGATCCGAGGTGTTTTGCCCGTTCTCCACCCTTTGCAAAAGTTATGTTCATGCGAAACCCTTTAAATTTTGCAAAGGGTGGATGAACGGGCAAAACACCTCGGATCGGGCTGAAAATTGGCGGGTATGTGTTTTAGAGGGCGGAGATCGAGATGAACGGCTCGGATCTTCCAAAAAACATGTGGAGGTTGGAGTTTTTTTGACCGACCCAGGAGAGATTCTCTCATGTGACACCCTATTTCCCGTTTCCTCATATATATATATATATATATATATATATATATATATATATATATAGGAGAATATGCGTGTATCTTTATTGATCTCATAAAAAATGTACAAGGCTCAAGGAATAGAAGAAGGATGTTACAATAAGAGAGATAGAGCACATGCGCCGTCTCCCACCATACTTAACACCTTCCTCTACCCAAGGAACCAAAAAAAAAAACAAAATACAAGAAGAAAATCCAAAATACAAGAAATCACTCTATCCTAACAACCCCTAATTTGATAGGGGCCCAATCTCAACATCCTGGTCCCACTCTAAGTGCCTCAGAGCGATTCTGACATCAGCAGCTATATCCTCAAAGAGTAGGGTCTGGATCCGGCTTGTCCCTTCAAAAATCCTCATGTTCCTTTCTTTCCAGATGTTCCATATCATTGCAGCTAGTACTGTCTTAGCCAGAACACCCACAATATCCTTCATGTGATAGCAAGCAAGGAAAAAATCACCCACACCTGAAAGTGTGGAAGGTGGAACCGTAGTGATCCCCGATTTTAGGAAACTCATGCAAAAGAGATAATTAGTACAACTGCACTCAAAAAAGATATGATCCACATTTTCATGTGCATAATCAGAGCATAGGACAAAAGGGGGGAAGAGGACACTCCCCAGTGGACAAGTTTGTCGCGAGTGAGAAGCTTCACATGAAATGCACGCAATAGAGTAATAGCCATTTTTGGAATATGACCCTGGTACCAGACCACCTTGTAATAGGGAAATAAGGGCATAATAGAACGAGATTCAGCCCAGATGTCATGCAAAGAAGGGGACTTAGAACACCAAGTCCAAGAATCTTCCCCGGAAGGAGAGTGACTGAGGCAATGATATGTTTAATAGGTAAAAGCACTGGGTCATCAACCTATCCCTCCATAGACCAGTAATCACAGACCATTCTCCTTTCCTCCCCCATAGGCAAAAGTAATGACAAACCACTCCACATACAAATAAAAAAATATGACCATCATCATACACCATCCCAAAGCAATGTGCCAATACATCAATACAACCAAAAAATAAAAACAGATTCACAATCTCAATCCTAACAACAACAAAAATCTAGGACTAAGGGTGAGCAGTCTCCATGACACATCAATCTAGATCAGCTGCAGGAGGAGTCCATATGAATAGCCAACTCAACACGGAAATCCTGGGGCTCCGGATCACCAGAAACGTCATCGGGATGAGGAGCAGTAGCATCAGCAGAGGAAACATCCTGAGGAGCCTGAGAAGCAACCGGCTCAGAAGCAGCATCAACTGAAGGATCAAAAATCTCAGATATGATCGGAAGAGGAGGCTGAGTAGGCTGAGCAGAGGGAACAAACAACTGGAGGTGGACAGGGAAGGGTATGCCAGGAGGCTAGAACGACAGAAAGAACAGCTCATAAAGACCAGATAGTTTCTCGTCCAACTGGATAAGAGAGGGTGCAACAGACGATGAGGGCTGATCAATAGATGGAGCAATGGATAAAGAAGGACCAGAAGTAGACTGCCTCTTCTTTGATGCCGTCAGCAGAGCCGATGAAGACTTCGACTTTGCTGCCGTATCAAGAAGAGGACCGAGAGGCATGGGATCATACATGGTCAAATCAATGCTGAAGTGGCGAAAGACATGAGTAAGAATTCCTCCATAAGGAATATAAGAGGAAGAAGAAGTGAACTCTACTCGGTCCATACGATCAAGAAGGACCCCGACCCAATTCATTGAAATGCCAGAGAGGATGGCATACATGCACCTGAGAATCTCCCGAGATAGCTGATCAGAGGAGCCATACGTCGACAAGATGTTGGACTTCACCACAAGGTGAATAGCCCAACCTCGAGCAGAGATCATGGATGCCTTGATGCCAGAGGAGAGGAAAGAAGGAATCATAGAAAACATGTCCTGAAGGACAGCCTGGTCAAGGTCAGCAACATCGGAGAGGGAGATATCAGCAAGGAAGGATCAAGAAGATGGAATCCTAAGAATATTCCCTAAGCGAGTAGGATCAAGCCTGATATGAGTACCCTGTACCATGGTGTGAATGACACCTGTATCAGAATATTCTCCGCGAATGCTGTTGGTATAGAATAGCTTTACAAGAAATGGATAAGCATGAGGGGAATCGATATGAGAATAGCGAAACAGATCGGTCGTCGAGAGGATCTCAGAAAGTCTCTCAGCGATAAAAGCCCGATAAATGATGAAACGCTCACGAAGGAGCTTGATCCCAATCAAAGAGTGAAATTTTGACAAGCAAGAGGCATCCCAGCAAATGTGGACAAGAGGAGTAGCTGGAGGAGGTTGAGGAGGCCCGGGTTAATTTTGGCCTAGGGGTCCAGAGGGAAGAGGCTCGGTGTGGGTGTCAACATCCACACGAGTAGAATCAGTCACATCAAGAGGCTCATTAATATGAACACCAATATGTCTATGCTAACATTTCTGGAGGGGCTCCACAAACTCTTCTTCTTCGGATGAAGAACGATCCGACCCAAAATCATCCGAAACATCGGAAATGGGCTCAGCGAATTTGGTGCGGGCTTTGTAGGGAACCTTCTTGACTGGGGCAGCCTTAGGTTTAGGGTTCCTAGGCTTCCTAACAGTAATAGATTTCCCTTTGGAGTAGGAACTGATTTTGGGTGGAGCCATAGCACAAAATCGATAGACAACGAAGAAAATTAGTGCCCAATCGAAAGCTAAAGATAGATATACCAATCAATCGACGAAGGAGGAGATATCCAAGCACGATCGAATGAATGGAGAGGAGAATCGACGGCAGAAACTTCGAATTGACAGAGAAGATCGAATGGATGGCTCTCGTTAGAAGACGAAGAGGGGGGAATTTCATCGAAGGAGAGAGAAAATGAGAGGGCCCTCCATTACTTAAGTGGAGGGGAAACAGATCTGGGCCATTGGATCAAAAGATGGACGTCTTTGATTAAGGCAAAGAACTGCCTCAAATATGGACAGTCGACTGATGTACAATCGTCAGTCGGCTGGCCGAAAAGATAGAAAACTGACTAAATAGATATACAAGCTCATGTAGCGTAAGTCACAGTCGACTGGAAAAGTGACAGGCACATGTAAAATACACTACAGTCGCCTGACTTAAAGTCAACAATATTGATGATATGAGAGAAATATATCAAGATCAAGGGAGGCGCCTGATGAACAAATTTCAGGCGCCTGTCGGAGAGACAGGCGCCTGACAATTATACATCAGTCGCCTGAGTGAAAAACACTAATTTCAGTCAGAAAATCTAGATTCGGGCACGCGACTATCGAAGAATTGACAGTCGTCTGCCCTGGTCCAAAAATGCAGGACAAGGCTGAAATCAAGAGAATTGAGATAACTCACCCTAAGACCTATGCTTTAACTACTCTCCAAACATGAAATTACTAACAAAACAATATAAATTAACAAACTAATCACGTATAACAATCCAAACATATAAAATCATCAAAATCTCAAATAAATCTCATTGAAAAGTATATGTAAAAATATGACATATAAAAACATGAGACGTGAAATGATAACACGAGTTCAAAGCATGATTTAACATATAAATATGAACTCATACATTTCAGATTCACACATAATCCCTAATTCTACACGCAACCTTACAAATGAATCTTCTTTAAGAGGTTTAGTAAAGATGTCGGCGATTTATTTTTTGGGTTTCAATGTACTCTAAGGTGATGTCCATAGCTACATGATCATTAATGAAATGGTGTCCCACATCTATTGCGTTTGGTAAGAGAGTGATGTACCGGATTTTTGGAAGGACAAATTGCACTTTGGTTATCAACCATGATAGATCAAGTATCACAATTGACACCGTATTCTTTGAGCTGTGTCTCATCCAAAGAACTTATGCACATGCAAGACCCGCATCAATATATTCCGCTTCAATAGTGGACAATGATACCGAGTTCTATTTCTTAGAAAACCAAGAAACAAGAGAATTTCCTAGAAAATGGCAAGTGCCACTAGTACTCTTCCTATCGGATTTGCATCCGGCAAAATCGGCATCACTATATGTGATTAACTCATATGTGCTAGACTTAGGGTAAAGTAACCCATAATCTAGTGTATGATTGAGATAACGAAAAATTTGTTTAACTGCAATCAAGTGTGACTCCTTAGGTCTAGCTTGATATCTAGCATAAAGATATACAAAGAACCTAATATCGGGCATACTAGCAGTTAAGTAAAGTAAGCTGCCGTTCATACCTCGATATAGATGAATGTCTATGTAATGACCTGTATTTTAGGCATATTGGTTTGCGTGTGTGCCTGTATTTTTGCTTCGGGCGTCCATGTGCTCGTTCGTATGTTCTTTTCTCCTATGCGTCGATGAGAGGGCGTCCCTATTTTCTGATTTTTACCATAGTTATAATAATTATCATTAACCCTAACTATTACCATTAAACTAATTACCCTAACCCCCATTTAATTATCAACGACTCCCTTTAGTCACCTCCTTTGGCAGATGAGATCCAACATCATCTTTAAATCAAAACCCCACCCTCTAAATGCTTGGTTTCCCTGCATTATAATCCCATGAGGCACATCCATCTGCAAATCCCCAAGCCCCATTCATCAATCAGCAAATTCCCCTCCTCCTCATCGTCGACACAAATTTCATCCACCACCACCAGCGTCATCTCCCCCTCCATCAACCAATCACCCAAATCAAACAACCAAATCAAAATTGAAGAGGGAAACAGAAGAAACCAGATCTGCAACAAATCAAATCCTCTCCCCTTGATTTCTCTCTCACCTCCCCCCATTGATCTGCCCTCCAGCTCACTCATGCGCACAGACCATCGCCTCCTCCTCCCAAGGCCGCTCGCTGCCCAGGCCCACTGCGTCGTCGCCCGCGGGCGCCTGGCCACCGCCGCTGCTTGCGCGTACCACCTGCTACCCAGGCAGCCGCCGCCCTACCCTAGTGCTGCCTGTGCCCTAGCCCCATACGAAGCTCCCCCTTGCCATGCCCCCTAGCCGCCGCCCAGAGCCCCAGCCGTGCCCTAGCCGCTGCCCAGAGCTCCCCTACCACCCCCTGACTCCCCTCTCCTACAACAAAGAAAAAATGTGTGTGTGTGTGTGTGTGTGTGTGTGTGTGTGTGTGTGTGTGTGGGCACAGTTATACTCTCGTAAACTTGACATCTTTAATAATGTTTTCTTTTAATTGCTGATAAATTGTGAAAGTTGTAAATCTGAAAAACTATATTTCTGCTCTTTTCCATACCGTTATTGTATGCTCTTTTTCTTCTAGTCCCTGCTAGTTTGCCATACTTGTATATTGTTTTAATTTCCATGCTAAAGATACTTTGATTTACGTCTGATCCCGGTGCCCGCTTCTTTTTGTGGTGGACCCGCCAGATACCTCACAGGTGGACGAGGAGACACTTGAATTAGCAAACGTCGAACTCGCAGTTGAGTTTGATTAGGAGGACACTGGTTACTGAGAGTGAGTGTGAGAATGTTATATTATCTTATGCTTTTCTTTTCCATAGTGTGGATTGTTGTGTATTTGTTTTGGGCTGTATTTCCTTTCCTGTACGCTGCTGGTTTGTAATAAGTTTGTATTTCATTTTCATGTATGAGTATTTGGCATATTTCTGCAATGGAGCCTGTATTGACTTCATTGGTGCCTAGTAGGACTTGCATATGTATGAACAATAACGGGCCCCGGGAGTGGGTCGTTACAAGTTTGGTGGCGCATGCAGGTCTGCGCTAAATACCACATGAATAGTACAGGAAGTTCAGAATGTGTCGTATAAAATACTCAATGGAACTGATCAACCCTTATGACACACAGGTAAGCAATAGAAAGGAACACTTCAGCAAGTAAGGACAATGCTTTTGGATCCGGGACCAATCACCTGAATGGGGGTCCTAACCAGAATGATGCTGGTAATGGAGCCAATGGTCCAGACATGACAGTATTCCCGACTGCACCATTGACTGTAGAGGATTTCATGCGGGGTATTTATACCCTTCATCAGCAGCTTGGACATGCTTTTCTTAGAGAGCCGAAATCTGACCCGAGTGCTTACCACTTTCGAGCGATGAACCCGAAGACCTTCGCTGGGACTGAGAACCATCTCTAAGCGAAGGAATGGCTCAGGAGCATCACCGATGATCTGAGAGCATATCAGATGCGAGAAGAAGCATGGGTGGCTACCGCCAAGAGGCAACTGACTGATGGTGCTCGAGACTGGTGGTAGGCGGTAGAAGACCGCTTCAGATTTCCAATTACATGGTATGCCTTCACCAGTACCTTCAACGCCCAGTACTTTCTGCCCCAGGCAAAGATCATGATGAGGAAGAAGTTCATCAACCTGAAGCAGGGCTCGATGACTGTAGACCACCATGACGCTGAGTTTTCCAGGCTCAGCAGATTTTCCCCAGAGATGGTTACGGATGCATTGACTCGAGATAAGCATTTTCAGCAGGGACTTAACATTGAGATTCAGAGGAAGTTGGTCTCTAGTCTGACCACGCATGCTGTAGTTCTGACCATTGCCCATAACCATGAGATGGTCGAGAATGAAGCAGAGGAAGGGCTTAGATTGTCAGCTCCTGTGAGGCCCCCGCCGACCCATTATGGGCCGAGCAGACGGCCCCAAATGCACCGACCTATTCAGCAGACTCAGTTTAAGAAACCAGTGCAACATCAACAGGGCCACCCGGTTTGCCATTTTTGTGGGAAGCCTGGACACTTCAAATCAGAGTGTCGAAGTTTTTAGGCCTTTGTCTGGTTTGTGGGGGTGTCAGGACACATGGCTAGGGATTGCCCACATTTCAAGCCACGTGCTCCAGCCCCAGCTCCCCGTGCTGGCCCGACTGGAAACTCTCCACATCGTCCACCTCTACCTCCACAGCAGATGGTGTTTCAGCAAGCAATGCAGCAACCACCACCAAAACGCCAGCCTTACACCATGACCGTCGAAGATGCCGAGGCTAATGATGCACCCGAAACTAACACCTATAAGCCACCTGGCAGTGTCACTAATGCTAGGCACTGAATGGTTCCCAACTATCGGTTCCAGGCTCACGAATGCAAGCGGACGGTGTCAAGTTATAGTATAAAAGATATCGATCCCAAAGAAAAAGTAGCGGTGTATTAATCTCAGGTTATTTCTAAATCTCAGAAGGAGGTAGCAGTCGGTTTGAATGATTGTTTAGTTGGTATTGTTTGATCAATATAAAAGGACTAGGGCATTATGACTCACTGCTAGGACCGTCAGAGGTCGATGCTAGGTTAGGACCTTACGTTGCATTGGTTTTATTGGGGATTGTAGCATCTAGGAAGTGAATTCATGCTAATATACCGTATTCACCCCGCACACGCGATAGATGCATACAGTATGTACATTAAGGATCTATAATAATCTCACCACTCTTGTGGCTCGAATACTCTCAACTCATACCGCTCTCATGGGTCAGAGCTTCGAGGTATTTTAGTGGATCGTATTGACGCAATGGCGCTAGCCGTCAATTAGTGGTATAGTTCGTCGGTGGATCCCATCAAGGCACGAGCCGGGCATGGTCACGAGACTCGGTTGAATCCACTAACTCTCTAATTAAATCCATAAGATACTCCTTAATCTAATCGATTCCACAGACCTGGACACGATCTCAATACGATTTCTCCTAGGGATTTTGCTAGATCGACCAAAATATTCCCCTTTTTATGTCCAATGCAACCTAAAATCCCTAGCTTCGCATCATTTTCCTAAAATCCTAGTGCTAATCCATTAGCCCTAGATAGAACTACTCACACATGGTGGGGGAAATAAAGAAAGGTTGGATTTTTAGCATGGAATTCATAATAGCAATCAAAAATGTATAAAAGAGTGAAATACGTACCAAAGGCGATGTAGATCGATAGCAAATCACATAGAATTAAAATCCAATAAATTCCAAGCCAGCAAATGCCATAAAAATCAAGTCTTTTCTCCAATATCAAAACCTAGATTCAAATCTCAAGCTTACACTAAAAACTCTCCCTAAAACACTTGGTGTCTAAAATATTAAAGAAAAATCGTTTTTATACGAGGGGTAGGGGCCTCACAAATCATTCTCAGAAATCTGAAAAGCTGGGCCCATATGTCGCTTGGGCTCATCGGCTACTCGACCGAGCAGGTGGCTGCTCGGTTGAGTCACTTTGCTGGCCGCGCTACTACTTGCTTGCCTCTGATGCGGGCTACTCGGTCGAGTAGCCCCCCTACCCGGTCGAGTAGCAGTGGGTGTCAACTCGGGTCAAGTTGCCTAGCTGCTCGACTGACTAACCTCGTATCTGCTTCCTACTGTATCTGCGTGTCAGCTCGGTCGAGTAGCTGTACAGCTACTCGGCCTGAGTCACCTGGGAAACTGGATGGCTGAGGGCTTTTTTCTGGATTTCTCTCGCTCGCTTCGCCTCCTCTCCTCAGATCTTCTTCTAAACTGAGGTGAACTCCCACGGAGCCTCGCCAATGATGCCCTGGACATACTGGATGTGTCCATGTCTCGAATCTGCTCCTATTCGCTCCAAAATCCCTGAAAATCCACAAACATATGCAAAAACTAGAATATGGTGTTAGGAGCGCATTAATATATAAAAATATGGATTTCGGAGGTGAATATGATATGAAATGAGGTGAAATGATGCGGTAAAAACATGGAAAATATGGACACATTAAAATCCCCCAAGCTTACCTCTTACTCGTCCTCGAGAAGATGAATACTAGGTTCACCGGGAGATAAAACTAAGAAATAGAAAAAAGGAATAAAATATGGAGGGGAGTGCTAGATTATTCGATCAGATCTCAAGCTCTAGCTATATATCACGATGCTTCGAAATAAATCACATGCTAATATGAATTTTGTATCTTTCGCTTAATATAATAATTGCAAGCATTTAAGATCAAAGAAAGGGAATTCTCAGTATTCATGCAGTCAATTCATATCAACATCCTGCAATTCATAGAGTCTAGTATAAAAAATGTTGGCGATTTCAATCAATAGACATAACTGAAGCATATAAGATTCAAATCAGGCATGCAAAAGAGAATAGAAAGGATTATGACATTCATATATTCATCTCAACTCCTGAAAAATCTCCATAACTAGCAGTTTTTCATAAAGTTTAAGCATTATCAAACATCCCCAATTGTGCACAACTCCACTCTAATGTCATACTCACTCATGTGGTCAAATGGTTCACCCCCTCAAGCTTAGCTTAAGGCGTCGCATCTAACGAATATAAATATGGAATTTTTGGCTTTTTCCCAAGCATATGTGTAGCTGCAAGCAAATAGGATATAAGAAGTGATTTTTCTCTCAGTTTTCTTTGATGGAAGCAATAGAATATACATATTGATTTTGGCTCCTTTATTGGCTTTTTGGAGGCTAACTTTCCTTTTGGGATTTTTGGGAGGTGGATGCGGTATAAGTAGCGGTAGGTGGTGAAACCAAATGACATGTAGAGATTTATCGGGATATGTGGAGAAGGAAATGATATAACACTTGGTTCACTCATAAGCGGTGCATAATGGTTCAATAAGATATACTCTAGCTAAATTCATAGCATGCATGGATATTTTCATTCATCTCGATAAATAATGAAGACATGCATTAAAGCATACAATCATAGCATGCATGCAGTAAGAAGTGAAATAAGACAACATGCAGATGCTTCAGACATTCTAATGATTCATGAAGCTTGGTGCATTTTCAACAAGCATATACTAGATACTACTGCATACGTTCAGTTTCAATTTATTTCATGCATTCATATTGAGAACTCGGCAAAAGAACATATATGCAAGCATAAAGGTGCAATGGACCGAAATACTCTAACTAGCATGCAAGAGTAATAAGCATCGCAATAGCATACTAAAGGCTATGAGAGATATCATCATATGGAGCAAATCTAGCAAAAAGGGGAAAGAAAGGCAGAGAAAGTGAAAAAATAAAAGCAAGCATGCAAGCATGGTAAAATATGGAAAACGTAATGCTGAATGAGAAAAAGAAAAAGGTGGACAAAATGGGTGGAAAATAAAAGTAAAAAGGGGTAAAATAAAAGGAAATATAAAAAATGAAAATAAAAAGCGATAGCGCTCATCCCCCAAGCTAAACACATCAGTGTCCTCACTGTGGAGAACACGCTGGTATGCCGGGAAATGAGGCAAGGGTCGTAGGCGGATAAGAAATAGAAAAAGTGAATGGAAAATAAAACTATGCAAATAAAAGAAAAAGTGCTGATGCATATGCATGGAGTGATGCAAAAAAAATGCAAAATATGATATGATGCGAATGCTATATGGACATATGCAAAATGAGTATATAATGTGCATGGTGATGGAGATATGCAAAATGCAAAATGGGTCCTCCCCAAGCTATGTAAGACTAGGGCACCGAAAAGATAGATGGACACTAAATAAATGGGGGAGGGACATGAGCAAAAGTGTGATATGGGCATCAGATAGTGGCACCACCTCTGGAGGAGGTGGTGGGTCCCGCTGCTGGGGACCAGGAGGAAAAGATGGGACAGAAGGATCGACTAGGGTGTCGGCCGGTGGGTCAGCTGGTGGGGGCAAGCTCAGACGTGAGTGAGACAACGGTAGTGTCGATAAGTGTGTGAATGTGTGTGTCGGCAACTGAAGTGTCTGATAGTGTGGCAACCAATTCGGAGGTAAAGGTGACAGGCCCTGCAGAAGCTTGAGAGTGAGGGTCGGCGAGTGGTGCATGGGAAGGGACATGGTCTGGCCTGAGAGGAGGGGCGGGAGCAAGGATCACGGTGGGTATGTGCCTCGTCCTCAAAATATCTATGATCATGGTGAGGTCATCCTCGAGTCTCCTATGGTGCATGGCGATCGAGCTAGCAAAGGCATTAAAGTCATGCCTAAGTCTCGCTACCTCAGTCTCCATGGCGGTCAAGCGAGCGTCAGAGACATGAGAGCCGAGGGGAGGACGGGAGTTGCTAGTCACCACTCTCGAAAGACGGCCCCGTGAATGAGATCCACGGGTCCTAGCCTGAAAGACTGGAGAGGGTGAGCTAGCAGGTATCTCGGCTGAGGTGGTGGAGAATGGAACCGAGCCGAGATCCTGTGCAGCAGCAGAGGCAGCAGAAAAAGGAGTCGTCGTAGACACAGAAGTGTGGACAGAAGTCATGACGCTCTCAGTGAATACTGCTGCTGTTGGTGTAGTGGTGCTTCCAGGTAGAGGGTCTGTGGACCCTAGGGAGGTGGGAAGGGAGACGAGGAGGTCCACATGTGCGGAAGAACTGGCTGGCTCCAAGAAAGTGGAAGAAGTCAGATCGGGAGCAGCAGAGTCAACCGTGCCCTCAGATCTGGGCACGGTAGGGGCAACTGTAGTGACCTCCGGGCAAGAGGTGGAGACAGTCCCCGAGGTCTCTAGGGTGGTGGTGGTGCACACATTGGCAGAAGTAGGGACAGAAGTGTGAGCAGGTGGGGGTGGGGGTGGTGGGGGTGGTGCAGGGTGGGGTGGCTGGGCTACCACGAGGGCAACGAGGTCAGGCTCGTCCTTTTCAGAACTAAGCACCCAGTCGTCGATGTCATCGACGACCGGGGCATCAGGTGGCTCCAGGACGTGGACGGGGGAATGGGAAACATGCAGGGAGTGATCCAGTCAAGCATGACTGGGGGAATATGGGTGAAGGCAGGGCTGGGGAGGAAGAGTTACAGCTCGTGGTGGGCGCCTAAAAGGTAAATCCAGCAATGCGCACCGTGGGCAAATATGGTAAAAAATCCACTGCAGCAGATATCTATGGAGGCATGGGCAGTCTGAAGAAGGCGGTGACACAGCCAGTATGCTATGTTGGAGAGTAGGAAGGGGTGGAGGGTGTCGTCAGGGTAAAAGTGCAAAGGTCGAGTCATCCCATAATATGGGAAAGCTCAAGAAGGGAGAGTGTCCCGACCTCTGGCCTGGAA
Organism: Scilla litardierei; assembly: GCA_030789695.1. Taxonomy (NCBI): domain Eukaryota; kingdom Viridiplantae; phylum Streptophyta; class Magnoliopsida; order Asparagales; family Asparagaceae; genus Scilla; species Scilla litardierei. The sequence continues at coordinate 302,123,855 of CM061133.1, read as the reverse complement.
AAGAGAGTGGTGGCGAGGTGGAGCTGGGCATAGTGGAGGCATGGGTGGACGATAGAAGAGGATTTCTCCCTGCTAGGGTGATATCCTTGGAGACTCGTGAAACGATGCCAAAACTGCTCGGCATCGAACTCGGTGGGCTCGAAATCGGAGGAGAAGGCGAGTCTGCGGTCAGGGATGGCAGGGAAGTGGAAGTGTGTGCGGATCATGGCATGCATGACCACTACGTCGTGGTCAAGCAACCGGAAGCTAATGCGATCACCCACTGGCATGACAACAATAGAGCTTAATGCCTCTAGTGTGAGGCGGGTGAATGTGCAGGTGTGGAGAGCAAGGAGGCGGTCAAAATCGATGACCTAGTAAAGCCTATGGACCCCATGCAGGAGTCCAAGGCACTGAATGGTGGGGATGTGTGCGAAGCGGGTGGGGACAATGGTATGGTAGGACATTGCCAAGAAACGCTCTCGGTGAGCATCGTCACGAAAGATGATGCCATAGGTCCTAAGGGTGGGGGGGAGGTACGGGTCGTGTAGGGGGAGCGGTCGTGGGGATGGAAGGAGCAGTAGTGTGGGCGGGGTGTGAAAGTAGTGGTACCTCTATGGCTAGAGGTATGGGTTAGGGGGATTGAGAGGAGTCGGACGAGGCCGTGGAGAGTCCCATCCACTCCTCCTCGGGTGTGGGGGTGCGTGCGTGGCGTGAACGGCGTGAAGGCCAGGAAGAGGGAGCGCTTGTGTCGGCCTTCCTCTTCCTGGGATGGGGTGGTGGCCTCGGCCTAAGGCGAGGTGGCATCATGCAAGGGGTGTAAACGACTGACTATGGTAAAATAAATGCGAGAGGAAGGAATATACCCAAGCCGATAGTCGCCGCGAATGCAATCTGGAAGAACGTGCATGCTGCGAAAGCGAATGGATCCCCAAGCTGCTCCTGATCCAGACGACTCCTCGGAGCGCGTCGAAGTACCTGCAATAAGAAGAAAGCAAATAAATCCGGAGGCAATTTCATTTATAAAACAAATCAGATCACTAAAATTTGAAATTAACGAAGGGGGAGGTGGGGGATGATGGGGTGGGTGATGATGATGATGGGGATGATGGGGAGGAAAATGATGTAGAGGATGGTGGGTGGTGGGGCTGCTCGGCCCGAGCACAAGTTGTGCTCGGGCAGGTTGCTCGGCTGGATGGGTTGTGGTCGAACTCCTTTAGTGGGGGGGCAGTGAAGGGGAGAAGAGGGTGGGGAGGGGGAGGGAGGGGGAAAGGGGGGGAGAGGGAGGTGGAGGGTTGAATCGCCGCCGGTGCTGGGTGGCGCCGGTGGCGATGCTCCGGAAAATTACCAGAGTAAGGGTTCGGGGGATGGGGGTTTAAGGGCGAAATAGAGGGAGAGGGAGAGAAGTGTAGAGGGGTGAGTGGTGGGTGGTGGTTGTGGACGACAGTGCCGTCGGTGTTGGGCGACGCCGGCGGTGCTGCTCCGGTGGTCGCCGGAGCTGGGGGGTTGGGGTAAATAGAGAGGGGGAGAGAGAGAGAGAGAGAGAGAGAGAGAGAGAGAGAGAGAGAGAGAGAGAGAGAGAGAGAGAGAGAGAGAGAGAGAGAGAGAGAGAGAGAGAGAGAGAGAGCTGATGAGTGAGAGGGGTGGATGGCGGACCGTTTGGGTGGCACAGTAGGTGGCTCGGGTGGTAGAGACGGCGGAGACGGCGGCGAGGGAGGAGTCGAGTAGGGGGTGGGTTAGGGCCTTGGGTTGATCGGGGCGAACGATTAGGGATTAAGGTTCGATTTGAAAAGCCCGAGCAAGAGAAAGAGAAAATATAAACCGAGCTGACTCAGTTTGCAATGTGGGCCCCATTTTAAAGTTGCTGCTTGGGCCGAGCAGCTATAGCTGCTCGGTTGAGTAGGAAAATATGAAAATAATTTTGAAATTAAGCTCAAAAAATTGTGCCATAGTACTCGACCGAGCTCCTTACTCATCTCGGTCGAGCTGAATTAAAACAGAGCGATGTTTTCAGCTCTCAATTACTCTCCTTGCAGCTCGGCTGAGTAGGTGGTTACTCGGTCGAGTCAGAATTAATTTCCATAGCCACTTTTTGCCTTCATCCAGCTTCCTGTAGCTCCGTATGTAGCTCGACTGGGTAGGGTGTTACTCGACCGAGTCGTAATAAATTTCCAGAAGCTGGTTTTGGCCCGTTTTCTCCATTTTTTTGCAGCTCGACCGAGTAGGGTGCTACTCGGTCGAGTCACCTGTAGCTTTCCAGAACGCTGTTTTAGGTCTTTTCTCCATCTGATTGCAGCTCGACTGAGCAGGGTGTTACTCGGTCGAGTCGCATGTAGCTTTTCTCCTCCAAGCTTGTGCTTCTTTCTGGGCTTTCCCCTTGGTTCCTTTGCCTTTAATTCATCGTGTGGCACACTCTCCTCGTCGTTTAACCTGAAAAAGGAAGAACTCGTCAGTTTTTTATGTTTTGAATTTTTATAGAAGCAAATACGTATTTATTTGGTTTTTTAGATGAATAGAAAAACAACAAGAAAGCAAAAACTAAGGGATAAAGTCGAGTTGCCTCCCAATAAGCGCTTGTTTTAAGTCAGAAGCTCGACTCACTCAAAATTTTCATTGAATATTGGGCGCATATAAGATGCACCCGTCATGTTTACTGACGATCCTATGAGGTTGTATTTGACACGCGTCTTCAAGGTGGCTCTCCTCGGCCTTAAGTATTGTAGCTCCTGGCTCTCGGTGGTGCAATGAATTGTCCAGAGCCTCCTCATCGAGTACGCGTAGATAGGCGGCTACCGCCTTGTTATGTACGACGTCACCATTGTCATCAATACTCAACTTCATCGGATCCTTGGTGAACTCTTCCACAGCATATTCATCTGTGGCCTCGTCTTCCAGGAGCTCTAGGTATCTCGCATCTCCTTGAAGGGCACGTTCCATCATATGATTTTGTAGATGAAATTCCACTTCTATATCACCCACATTCATAGAAAGTGTTCCCTCACGAACATCTATTAACACTTCGGCCGTTGTCAGGCCCAATATGAGCTGAGAGCTCCCTTTTTCCGGTATATCCATGATGATGAAATCCACCGGTACGCAAAGTCCGGACGGTATCTGTAAAATGATGTCCTGCGCTATCCCTACCGGATACGTGATGGAGTGGTCTGCCAGCTGAATAGACATATCGGTTGGCTCAAGCTCTGTTCCGGTATATAGCCTCCTGAAAATGGAGAGCGGTATCAAGCTGATGCTTGCTTCCAAGTCTATCAATGCCCAGCTAATATGGGTGCCGTTGATGGAGCACGACACCGTGAAGCTCCTGGGATCCAGCAACTTCTTTGGAAGATGGTTCTTGATAATAGAAGTAGAGTCCTCCAAAAGCTTTACATCCTCATGTTTTTACTTCCCTGTAATGAGTTCTTTCAAAAATTTTGCATACATGCGAATCTCTGTTATATCATCCATGAAAGGAATGTTTAGCTGAATACCTTTAAGGAGCTCCATGAACTTAGCATACATCTTTTCCATCTTCGCCAATGCTAATCTCTGGGGATATGGCAGAGGTGGTCGACTTGCTCTTTCCTTGGCAGCGTATTTTGGAGTAGCGTTGTTGGAAGTAGTGATGCTATACTCTGGCACCGTGGTAGTGGTGGACACGGTAGAGGGCGAAGCCTCCTTCTCTCCAATAATACTAGGCTCATTAATAGCCTTTTCCTTGTCGTCGCCAATGAGAACATCTTCATTTTGAGCTTGCACTGTCGGTTCGTGGATTTCCCTGCTAGAAACCGGCACCATTATAGTGTCGGTTTTCTTTCCTCCTCGGGTGGTGATGACAACTACTGCATTTGCTTGAGCCCTAGGGTTGGGCTCTGGCTGTGAGGTTAGTCTTCCTTGCGTCTTCAAGAGTTGAGACATCTGACCCTTAAGCTCATCAAGGGAGGTATTAATGTTCTTGAATTGAGCGGTGGTGTCATTGTTGAACTTGGTTTGTCTGCTCATGAATGCTTCCAACGCGGCCTTTGATATGTAGAGACACATTTGGTTGTGAATTCCAACGCGATAGGAATTGAGAAGCCATCAAAGACTTCATTTTTGAGGTAGTGTGAATTTTGCAAAAGAAATCATTTTATCTACTAATAGTGGCCAAATTGGCGTATTACCAAACCACGCCCCTATTGCCACAGTGGTGGATATAGGTCTTTTGAGAATACATTGCAATGACCAATGGTTAACGGTGGCCCTGATGGGCGGGTTCGCTAGGATAAGTAATAATGAGATCACCATTTTAGGAAATGATGCAGTGATAAGTACTGCCATTGATCTGTAAGAAGCTCAACAAGCTCTTGAAATAGCTGAAGCAAACTTGAGTAGAGCTCAGGATAAGAGACAAGCAATTAAGGTGAATGAACCCAATTCTTGCAATTGCTCAGGATACCATCTTTTAGCTTCTAGGCCTATTGCTTGGAATAAAAGAATTAGTAGATCTGTTCCGCCCAAAAATGGTCTGGGGTTGATTTCTAGAGTCGAATGATATATTAATCTGTATGTAGACCGATTTGGTACATAATTGGCCGTTAATCGAAGTACACAGACTTATCCCAAGCAATTGTAAGAACTATATTATACAATTTGATTCCATTGAATCAATACACGAAATATTCTTAGCTTGATTACGCAATTT